>VHKM01000147.1:312500-983977 GCA_007210695.1 Neogobius melanostomus
ATGGATGGAATTGAACGTGAGGAGAAGGATTTTGTATAGTCGATAGGGTGTGTGATGGGGAGCCAGTGGAGCCGTTGGGAGGACGGGTGTGACGTGGTTCATGGAGGGTGTGTGACGATGCGGGGAAGCTGAGTTTTGAATCAGTTGGAGTTTATGGAGAGTGTTTTGAGGGAGACCAAACAGGAGAGAGTTGCAGTAGTCGATACGGGATGTGACGAGGCTGTGGACAAGGACGACAGTGGAGTGAGGAGTAAGAGAAGGACGGAGACGGTGCATGTTCCTGAGATGAAAGTAGGCAATAGTGACCAGTGCATAAGTCAAAGCAAACTGTGGAGACGTGCCAGGCCCAGATTATGTGTGTAGCGGCCGATGTGAAAAGAGAGGGAAACGAACCAACAACCTTATGTTTTCTAAGGTGACAACGTGGCCTGTGATTGGATCGATATACTGTATAACTTTTGGAGATTTGATTGGTTGTTAGTAAAGTTCCGGACGGTCCTGCTTTGGAACAGAAACAAAAAGCAGGAGGGCGGCCAGGCTACCCTTTCACACCTAACCCATCTCCAACTATTTCTGGGTCCGCCCAACCGCCTCTGACAGTCTCACGCCAAAGTCAAAGATATATATGTATTTTTTCTTCAAATTTTTTTTGCCCGTTTGATTCGAAATTACCAAATGCCGCGCGCGCTTTTGAGGGGGAGTGTTTTGACAGGCGCGCGTCTCCAGCTGTGAATCCTGTCCCCGCGCGATGACAAAGATATCATGCGGCGCGTCTTTAAACACGGCCCTGACACGTAGCACTTATCTACTCACTCAACTACGCTACCCATCATGCACTTGTAAAGGGGTCGCCTCCACTCGGGGTAAAGAGAATAATTGGAAAAGAACATTTTGGGACGTGCTACAGGAGGGGAGGGGGACAAAAGCTGCCAAACGAAGCTATTGTGTCTTAATAAAATGAGACAGTTTCGTATTGTCTCCGAACGCGTCGCTCACGGAAGACGTTGACATTGTGTGGAAAAAAAAAGGGGGAAAAAAGTAGTTTGTTTAATTCACAGTAGAAATTTGCATCCGGGACAATGCAAAAAAAAGGGGTGCGTTTGACGAGTGCGACTGGGTGATTAGAGAAGGGAGGAGACAAGCGAACTGACAAGGCTGAAGTGCTCAGCGTCGAAGTTAATCTAATTTAACATGATTTATCAGTGTTAAGTCCTAATCAAATATCAATTGTTTGTACTTGCTCTTGTCAGCTGAAGGGGAGACACTGCAGGCATTTTCTGTCTCCTTTCCGATCTTGGCCCAGTTTGGTCCATTTCACAACAAATACGCTAATTTTCACCAAAAGCTGATTAATTACATCACCCTCACTAGGGCTGGGTACGTTAAACGATATCAGTTTATTTATTGATTGGTTTATTTGATTGGGACAGAGCATGTTAATGAGCATACATGGACTAATTTCCATCCGTCGTCCCCCATGCACACTCTCATTCATCCTGGCCTATTGTACATGTTTTTAGTGGTAGGGGAAACCGGAGTACCCAGAGTAGACACGGGGACAACATGCAAACTCCACACAGAAAGGCCCCGTCCCAGGTGGGAATCGAACCCGGACCTTCTAGCTGCGAAGCACGAGTGCTAACCGATGTACTACCGTGCTGGTTTTTTGGTATCGGAAAATAAGGTTTGGACACTGCCAGTATCGAAAAATTAAAGTATCGAAAGAAGGTAACAAAAAAAGTCGATCTTTAGATGCAGGTTTTGATGCTGTTGGTCCATTAAATTAAACTGATTTAATTGCTTAACTTTTTATTTATTTTTGCAATATTTTTTTTCTAATTTTCCCACTGTTTTTCCTTATTTGCTTACTAATATTTTCCTCAATAGTTTCCCTTTTTTTTAACCCATTTTCCCCACCTCTTTTCGACCCATTTTTTTACACACTTTTTCCTTATAATTTCTCCCAATTTCCCCAAAATGAATCCTCATTTTTCACACATTTCCTGACATTGGTGATGAACCCGATATTGTAGATTTGCAAATCTACCGCACATTATTGTTCTGTTTTTTGGTTCTGGACGTCAAATGTTTTAGCATCGGTATCGGTATTGTAAAAGGCGCATTGAGTTGCCTTGTGTACAAAATGCGCGCTATAAATAAAGTTGCCTCTTCTTGCCTTGCCTAAACCAAGTATTATAATACAGGTATCGAAAAAAATGTAACGGTACCCAACCCTAACCCTCACCCTTCATGACATCAGCACCTACAGACATCAATTGTACATCCTCATTTGATTCCTCCAAGTTATGAAAATATCAATAATTCTTATGAGTGAATCAGAAAAGCCAGTCCACCAAATCTGCTGCTTCTGGTCAGAGCTCATGAAATTAGATCGGCACTTCGCTTGGGGACAGACGTATATCTGCCAATATGAGCGCATAATGCACACCATCCAATACATTACCGTAATGTTTGGACTACTCAACACACCTGAATATAAGCCGCACCAACAAAATTTAAAAAGAAAAGAACAATTTGGACATATACAGTATAGTTCGCACCTGTCTACCGAAAGATTTGTTTTACTTTTAATGAAACACATGCTTTTTCTCCAAACAGTGCCTGTAACACAGCAGTAAAACAGCAGTAACGCACCAGGTTAAAGAAATACAAAATACTTTAGCCTACCAGGAAAGTCATCGATCTCTATCTTTACTCAAGTAAACTGAGTACAAAAAATAGTTTCCACTTAGAATGTAGTTCACTTCACTTGGAAGGGACCTGAACCTGCACCCTGACGGTAACAGGGCGTAGTGAGAGTGCAGAGTATGTGGTTATGCTTTAGAGTTACAGTTTTGACGGCAAACAAATGGTCCTAACTAATATTGTTTAGCGAGATATTTCCTGCCTCAATACTGGATATAGAACTTCAGATTTTGTTATCGTGACACACCTAGATGAGGGACAGTGTGTGTGCATGCTGCAAATGACTGTTCACACACTGCGTTTCCTGCTAGAGGCCATTAGCCCGTAAAAATCTATGAATTAGCCGCATCATTTGTTTGGCCGCAGGGTTTAAACGCTGTGTTTGGCATTGTTTCAATAAGCTTTTGCAATGTCAAAAGATTTTGAATTGATGATGGGAGAGTGTGACCACTGCACAAAGCCTTCTCCAGCACATCCCAAAGATTCTCAATGGGGTTAAGATCTTTCACAACGCGAGCCCGATGAATCCCGGCATTGTCATCTTGGAATAGGCCCGTGCCATCAGGGAATTCATTGACGCAATAACCTGGCCATTAAGCTGATCTCATTCTTTGGGCAGGCAGTGTTGCTGAACCCGACCAACTGTAGCATCGCCAGATCTGAGCGGTCAGTTAAATAAAATAAGAAAAATAGTGACAATGTAAGGAAAAGAGAGCAAGAAGTGATAGACTGGGTTAGGCAGGATCTCGAATTTGTCTGGAGTACCCTTTGCAGGCAGGAGTGGGAATGGCACTTTATTGAACTCTCAACAAGCTTTCACTGTCACCTAATGGCATGTTGACAACTCAACTGCACCTTAATGAACACGCTTTGAGCGCTGAACTGCTTAGAACAAGTCCGATAATGGTTTGTGGACTTAAAACAATGTGGAGGACAGTTTTGTGTGTTCCATTTATTACTAACACTACCAAGGTCAGGATTTAAGGGATGGAGCGCTTCAGCCGTTGGAAGAAGGAACATCCTTAGTAAACTTCTCAAAGCTGCATGAATGAAACAAAATACCACTGAACAAGATGGTTGAAAGCTCAAAAAGATGATTTTGACAAAAGGTTAGCAAACGGCATACATCAACGTCGGATGGTTTGATACGTAGACCTGGGTAGGTGGCAAATCAATGGTACTCTTTTGGGCTAGTTTGATCTGTTGGGTGAGTAAATGGACTCTTAGCTCTTGTTTCCCCATTGTGTTGGCAAGTGTGTTAATGGAAGGCGAGAACCCGTCATGCCAATGCCAGGGAGGTCAGATGTTATTCTATATCAAAGTCCTGCTAACGATTACCTTCATGAAACACTGCCAGATCTTCGGTGTCAAGTGCCAATGGAACAAGTCCTCTCTCAATACCGAACGTCTGCCTCGGAATCGATAATTTAGCTGCTAAATAGATTTCAAAAGGCGGCGACCCTGGCTCACGACTACACTATTCAACCAACTAGATGTCTTTAATGCTTTTGATTTAGTCACTCTTTCGACAGCAATCATATAGGCCGCGCGGGATTCAACGCGTTGTCATTTGTGGTGAATTTCTTCTCCGTGTGAAGTGTTTTGAAGGTTGGCGATCTCGACAGGAGAGAGACGGAGGTCGCAAAAGACGATTGATTGATGTAATTTTAAAAGGACGTTTTTCATATTACTTTGGCACGTATTGATTCGTAGTTCCTGAAGCGCGGCGGGTACAGTGAAAACACACAAGGTGCTTTGGGAGGTTTGGTGGATCAATTTGAAGTCTGTTAATGGCTGTAGAAGTTCTGTGCTTATCTGTACCATGACCTTTTTTTTTAAAATCTAAGGCAAAGACATTTGCCAAAATTGTAAGAAAGTCAGTAATAAATCAGAGGAACTTCAATCCCATTGACTCACAACAACAATGGAGGCTTGGCCCATGATGCTGCCATACAGTTTCTACTTTGAATGATTAAAGGAAGAGGCCACCGTTTTTGCATACTGAGATTGTCATGGCAGCCTCGTCTGGTGTCCATCTCTCCCTTTGTTTCCCCTCCCCTTGTGTGTGTCTGTTCCTTCCTACTTTGGTGTGGCAGCTCCAGAACTCACCTGGCAGCAATCTGCAATCAACCTCCCAACTGGTATAAGAGGAGCAGCTCTCCAGCCACTCCTCGCCAGTTTGTTAAACTACTCAACTAGTTAGTTCCAGCACTTGGCTCTTTTTGGATATTGCTGTTTTCTTTGGATTTTTGTACTTATACCTCTTTTACTATTTTGTCCAGGAACGCCGACTTACCTGTCTGCTCCACCGCCTGCTTGTCCAGTCCTCTGCCTGCCTATCAGCCAACCTGCCTGCACCTACCTCACCCCTGCCTGCCTGTCTGCCTGCCTGCCTACCCACCAGCAATCCTTACCTGTAAACTCAATAAATTGGTAAACCCTTCCTGGTGTGTTCTGCTCTTGGGTTCAATCTAGAACCGTGACAGAGATACTTTCTTACCTTAGCTTAGATGAGCTGATGCGTAACTGTCTGGTCTTTGTGCGTGCGCTCAGTTACGCAAATGTTGTTAGCGTTCAGCCTCTCCCAGCATAGATATAGCGCCAAACTGGAGTGAAGTTAAAAGCTACCAAGCTGTTCCACGTTTCCCCTATTTAAATACAGTTACATGAAAAGTTACACGATCCAAGTCTAGTTACACAAAATTAAACATGTTGTGGAATGTGGAACAGCTTGGTAGCTTCTAACTTCACTCCAGTCTGGCGCTATACCTGTGCTGGGAGAGGCTGAACGCTAACAACATTTGCGTGACTGAGCGCACGCACAAAGACCAGACAGGTGCACATCAACTCGTCCAAGCTAAAGTAAGAACATATCTCAGTATGTAAAACGGTGGCCTGTTCCTTTAAAGGATACTGTTAGAAGATAACATTAAATCGCTATTTATCATACTGGGTCAAGCTGTAAAGTCGTACTGCCCGTGGGTCAAGCTGTACAGTCGTACTATCTCTGTCATAGCCTTGACTGTGGTGCTCAGGCGCCCACTCTCAGCCACTGAATGTTTTGCTTGCGTGTCAGTATGACGCTCTTAGACGGTATTTACCTCTCTTCTGTTGAAGCATAGACAGACTTGAATGGTAGGACTAGCGCAATGTCTTCATGTCTCCGGGTCCCGTAACGATGGTAAATAAACTTCTCCTGCATAAGACATCCTGACTGCTGCCTATTCTTCACCAATCCTCTCTAGCACTTTTGTTATTTCCCTAACAGATACGTCAGAGCAGATTGAGAACATTCGCAAACTCCGCACGTACAAGAAAAGGCCACGGGAATCGAACCAAGGAGCCTCCCGCGTTAAGGCTCCATCGTGCCGCCGCGTAGTTTATATCTTTCACCGTCTACGATTGGAATGGAGCGCCCCCTTTTTTGTCCTATCCAATCCCTTGACAACTAACCCCCCCCCGTCTCCCGCCTGGAATGTACATATATAGTTATCTTATATATCAAATGCACTATAGTTACATTTGATTAAGGGGCTCGTTGGCGTTGAGTGCTTCTCCCTTCTCGGAACTGTCTCCCAAAGTCCCCCCCCCCACACCGCCTCGGCCCCCCTCCATAACCGCTGTTTTGACACCCATCACGGGGCGGGGACACACTTCTCTGCCTTGTCACCCAGTCTGCGTGTCAGGTTTTTTTTTGGGGGGGGGGGCTTTGATAAATTGTCGGGAAGGACAGGCTGAACATTTGGACTCAACCAAATTCCGTTTTTTTTTTTTTCTTCTTCTTCCTATCATTATTTTATTTTCCCGTCTTCATCACTTGCGTCGCTACTTTTCAATCTCGCCGACATGCATTAAAAAGGCGCGCCAAGGGAACGCGGGCCCAATTTTGAAAGATAACATTTCCCCCCCCCCCCCTTCCCGCATTTGAATATGAATGCCAGTATGCTTTCATTTGCGTATACGTGAGTGTTGTTGCTGTTTTGCCTTTGCTAGGGATGTTTTTTTTTTTTTGCCTGCTACTTTCTCCCCCTCCGTTCTTTTGTAACAGCGGGACATTCGGAGCCTATCACGACAAGGCAGAGACAGCCGCGGACGCTGTTGTCAAGCCAAGTGTTTATTTTGGCGCCATGCCTGTAATCTTTGTCAAAGCGCTGATGGAAAGACATGACAGGACAGTTATAAAAAATGAGAAAAAAAATATATGCGTATATCAAAACATCAGCAAATAAAAGAGGAGGAAAGTGCAATTTGGGAGAGCCATTTGCATGCAGTTTTTTTTTTTAGCGAGTGGGGAGAGCCGGGATAACCGCCGCCGACAGGCTGAACTCCGGGGGTTGCGGGGCAGTTTAAGAACGCTGTCATTTTCGGAGTGACATTTGAACATTTGGCCCTTCAAATGTGGCAGTTACTGTACACGGGCCCGAGTTAAAACAAACGGCAGCGCAGCGTGACGCCTCAAGCATCGCCTCGTACACCTGGGCCGCTCAGTGCAGTTGACGTGAGGACGCTAACGGATGACTTCTGAGGGGAAAGTCGGCCACATTGTGCTTGTGTGAGGGGAAAAAAACGTGTGTTTCTTGTTGAAGAAATTAGACTGGAGACAAACGACTGATGAAAAATGTAAGTTTAACTAAGTCTGGGTCTTGGAGCTTATTCAAGGCCAGGACTGAATGTGCGCCTGTTACACTAGGGAAAAAAATCATCAGTTTTGTTGAGAAAATGACTTCAAAGTGCAGAACTTTTGCTAATATTGAGGAGATTTGGACTAACTTATTTCCATTGGGACGAGAATGATTTTTTCTTGCCTTATACTTTTCTGTCTCACTTCATGTTCTTTTGTCTTACAGTGGGAGGAAAAAAGTGAGTACACCCTTTGGAATTTCTTACATTTCTTGGTCCATTGGCAGTCTCATTTCAAGACAGTCCAAACCTACTCGATAAATTGTTCTCATTCAAGCACATTTTAAGCAATTTAACCACATTTTTGCCTTTGTATAAAATCATTTAAAAGATTCAAAAGAACTCTGAATAGAAAATGTACCCATGGGCCACAACTACAGGTTGAGAACCATTGGTCTGAGGTCCAGATAGGGGCCTGATTACCCCATGGTGTTTTCTCTGGTCACTTTCACTTGTGGATGCAAAAGCTGTAGTGGGAATCTCTATTCCAACATGATTCTCTCCCCACTGTTACACTTATCAATAATCATTGTAATAGAATTCTGAAACATGAATGCAACCTTGGTCAGTTGGCGGGAAGGTCCCAATACAACTCTACAGGAGAGAAACAGGTTTTGAAAGAATGAATTTCCAAAAAGAAAATGTCCAAATGTTTCCCCTCATCATCATTTGATAGTGATTGGATTCACAAACCCGTCGTATTATTCTTATGGCGGAAAGTCCAACATCACGCACATGTTTTTGAATATTGTCACCGCTTTTGGACTTCTTTATGAGTAAATAATTAGACCATGGTTCATATGTGCTGGAAGAGATGACTTTGAACTTTGTGACAGTTTTTGTTTTATGTGAATCGGGCCCAGGAATTACAGAGAAATTAGCAATAAACTAAGACTAAGAAATCTGCCATAGTTATCGCCATGGAATTTTCAGCTCCCCTCAATTCTAAGCTATAGGCTCTTTCGAATGTGGCGATGTCACGTGAACGCGACCTATAGAGCTTTTTCGTACACTTAAACTGCGTGGCCACAGCTGCCCTGGGGCTGACTGACAGAGCTGTGGCCGCCATTCTACACCAACCGCCTCCACAATCACCACATTAACACTAATGCACGATGATGAAGTACCTGCACCATATTGCAGCAGCCGCTAATCATGTGTCGGCAAAAGACCGCAAAGTGGGAAAGTGTGACAATCCGACGCTGCCAGGGAGTAATCAAGGCCAGGGTAAAACATGCTGGCTACGGACAGACAGGTGGATAGGCTTATTTAGAAAAAAAGGGAAGGGAAGATGGGCTAAGCAGCAGCAGTTCCAAACAGCACCCTAAACTAGATTATCACCATTTATCTAGACTTCGACTCAAAACAAGGAACTCTTGAAAGTAAACTTCTGTGGCACTTTTCCGTTCGGCGGCATCCTCTGACTACTTTATTTCTGTCCGGTGATGTTTTTCCCTTTTTTTGTTGTTGGCAGAAGCAGCGGCATGTTTGTCAAGGACACTAGTCGCGGTGACATCCCGTCCATCTGTGCGCCGCGCCGTGGCAGCCAAAATAACCTCTCCTCCTCCCACCTTCCCCTTCGCCCGCTCACGGCCTCTCCATTTTCCAAACCCGGGGATGTCAGAATCCACTCTCTACCGCTGATTAATTGGCGTCTGATCGCTGCTTTAGCTACTCCCCGCTAATTTCCCTCTCGCTGGTTTAGCCCCGTGAGTTTTTTCTCTCTCTCTCCCTCTCTCTCCCGCCGCTCGCGCTCCCCTTTCCCCGTAATTGTGCGGTATTTGTTGCTAATAGGATAATAATTGGAGCAGGTGCAGATAGCTGGGTGGTTATCGCGGCTGTCGGCGGAGGAGAGATGCGGATTGGCGCGGCGCCAGGGACGCCCGCTGCTCCGCGCCCAAATGTAAAAACATACTTTAGGTGGCGGTGGAGGGACTGGGGGGGTGAACACAGAGTGGCGCAGAGGGGGGAGCAATTACGGTTAGTGGGCCGCGTTCTGCCGACTGCCGCGCCGTGGAGAAACCAAGGCTTTTCCCGCTGATCACTCTTGTTTTGCGTTAATGGGTGCTCTCGCAGTCGCGCAGGTTTTTGGAGGAGGGTGGAGTCTGATTTATGGGGCACTTGGGAGAGGGCGACGAGGACGAGATACTCAGAGTGATCACGTCACGGAGCGTCAACTTTCTTGCTGCTTTTCAATCAATCAATCAATCAATCAATCAATCAATCAAACTTTATTTATAAAGCGCTTTTCATACCAAAAGGTATCACAAAGTACTTTACAGATTACAACGTTTAAAACAATACGCCCCGCATCATACATCCATATATATATATATATATATATATATATATATATATATATAAATCCATATACATACATTCACGTACACATACACACACAAACAGACATATGCATATACACATACATATATACATACAGTATATACACATACATACACACGCACACAATATACAATATATAATAAGGACTAAATAAATAGATATCAGTTAAAAGCTAAGCTAAAAAGGTGGGTCTTGAGCCTGCTCTTAAATACATGAACGTTCTCTGCGGTCCTGAGCTCCTCCGGCAGGTCGTTCCAGAGACGAGGGCCATAATATTGGAAAGACGCCTCGCCGTGAGTCTTTCTGTTGACTTTAGGAATAACTAGGAGACCCCTGCCAGAGGAGCGAAGGGGCCGTGAAGGTTCATAAGGTAAAAGCAGTTCTGAAAGATAAGAAGGACCAAGACCATTAAGACATTTAAAAACCATTTAAAGAACTTTAAAATCGATCCTGAAACACACGGGGAGCCAATGCAGCGACTCTAAAACCACTGTAATGTGGTCCCGCCTCCTGGTCTTTGTCAGGACACGAGCTGCTGAATTTTGGAAAAGTTGTAAACCTGAGATACTCTTTTTGGGAAGACCTGAAAGCAGGGCATTACAGTAGTCGATACGACTGGTGATAAAAGCATGCAATAGTATCTCCGAGTTGGCCCGAGAGAGAATGGGGCGGACTCTGGCTATGTTCTTTAGATGGTAAAAACCTATCTTTGTGATATTCTTAATGTGTGGAATAAAAGTCAGCTCAGAGTCAAAAATCACGCCCCGGTTCTTCACCTGTGAGGAAGGATTAAAAGACAGTGACTGTAGTTTGGGTAAAAGTTTCTCTCTCTGGGCCTCAGGACCGATGACTAAAACTTCAGTTTTGTCCTGGTTAAGCTGGAGAAAGTTTTCTGCCATCCAGGATTTGATATCTAAAATGCAGTTAAAAAGTGCGTCCATTGGCCTGGTGTCATCAGGAGACATGGAGATGTACAACTGTGTATCATCAGCATAACTATGAAAGTTGACTCCATGTCTCTTGATGACATCACCAAGACTGCTTTTGACCGCGTTCCAGCGTCATAAACACCCTTTGGCGCGGTGGTTCTCAACTGGTGGGTTCAGTGGGTCGCGGGCCATTGCCAACCCTATTCTAGATCATTCTTTTGATGATCACTGATAGAACGATTGATGATGAATGCCGAAATCAACTGAACTATTCAAAGAAATACTGCATTTTGCAATAAAGCAGAGCTATGTAAGTTTTTTTCACTATAATAAAGCCTTTCTGTAGTCCCTGTGGGGTAAGTGTTAATGGGATGATTGGGGGGTCTTTCATCTCCCGCTGGTGTCTCTGGCCAGAACACCACAATTGCAACTTTCCCTGCCTCCGACCCGGCAGCCCCAATAGAGTTCAGGAATGTGATGTCATATTGCTAAGCATTATGGGATTAGCAGCAATAATAAACTAATGGAGATTTTAAAAGTGAAAATACTGGAGTTATTGTTCACATTAAAACACTTGGACACCACAGAGTGTTAGATGCATTAACCTGCAGTAACGCAGCAGCTAACGGAGCTGTTCCACGGCTTTTTTCTCCACTTTTTATACTGTTTTTAGCTCATGTATGCTAACAGCTGCAAAGATGGCGGATCTCCATGGTAACTGTGGAATTTCCCAAACTCTATACACACTAATGGAAAACAACTCCCTCGTTGCTCTCAGTTGTCAACAAAATCACTTTTGGCTCGGATTTCTGAGGTTTATGACATGGTACAGGTAAGTCTTGATTGTGTTCCGTCTACAGCTTTCGGTTTGTTGATGAACATTTTGCAAAACATTGTGACTTGGTTTATCACGATCAGAAGAAGCTAACAGGCTAACGGGCAAAGCTAACAAAGCGCCACTTTAGCAGTATTTACAGCCAATTTTGAGCGGAAAAAAATATCTCCATTGTGTCATTGTGGCACAACGTACAATATCCCTCTCTCCCTTTTCTCATAGCATAGTATTTACTCTCACAGACAATGAGTAACATGCTCAAGGGGCAAAAGTTACTTAGTTCTGCTTTAAAAATGTATGCATAAAAATTGCCAAAATTGCTTATATTTTCAGCGATAAAATCTAGATCCAGATGTGAATTTATGATTTTATGTTGTTTAGTTACTAAGATTTTTAAGTGTTTGGATCTTTTTTAGTTTAGTTTAGTTTAGTGGGGGAAAAAATCCCACTGATAAAAACTTAAAAATATTCCTAGACTTCCTAGACTAAGTTTAGAGTCTGTAGGAGATACTAAAGTGTTGCGATCGTTTCATGAGTGGAAGAAAAACCTCATTTTGAGAAATCCGGCCTGAAAGTCTTGTAACATCTGCGTATGCGCACGTATATTTCTGCCGTATTTTGCCCGCGGGGTTCTCCCTCAAAGGAAATGACCATATTTGAATGATAGCGTCATCTCTTAGACCCTTCACAGGACACGTGGATATAAAATACGTCAGTATTTGTGAACGAATGCTCGAGGGAAAGCCGGCTTTTCGAAGCAATGTTGTAGCTTCTTCCGGAATGATGAATGATCCAGATGTTTTCAGCTGTTGTCAACCCATTGACCTCATTTAGATGACGTCAAAGCCTAGTTAGAAGTCATTCATGAAATAGTTAATGATAAAAAACGTTTAAAAGTGGCTTCTGATTCAGTTTCTTCTGCTTATTGTGGGGTCGGATCAGAGGTTACATTAACCGAAAATTCTCCGTCATTTACGGAATATTTTAAGCTTTGACGGAAAATTTCAAAGGCCGTCCTTCATTATGAAGGATTGAAAATCAAGCCATGATTAAAATAACGACGCAGCGCTGCTGTTTTTCAGAGCACGCGGGGCTCTCTCTCTCTCAAAGCAGCTTCACTGTTTCACTGCCTAGCTAGCTAACTTTCTGGGCGCTAACAACAACACGGGAAGGAAACCACGATGCAACTGCAGTTAAAGGCTAATAATATCCTTCTCATCTGGAGCCGCTCTTTAACTCTTGTAAGTCTCAGGACAAGCTCATCTATTTCTCTCCCTCTCTCTCTTCCCTCCCACGTGTGTGTTTCTGTGCGCGGCGCGCACTGGTAAATATTGCCCCGTTCACCCGCTGTTTCTTAAACATTAATGTTAAAATTGAGAAAATGCAAATAATAAGCTCCACTTTACATTTGTATTAGTGTAATGTGAGCCCTGATATTGATGAGCTGATGACGCTCTGAATAAGTCGTCTTCCTCTGAGAGAAATGCAATTTCAAATCATTCACAAATGGTTTGACAAATAAAAAATCTTTGAATGTTGCCGTCACATTGACTTTTTTCCATCATGACTTTTCTGACACATTTTAGTTTTTGTCACTTTTTCATCTTGCGACACATTTTTGTCGTTTTGTCTCTGTTTTGACATTTTTTTCAAGAAACTTTTAGCTTTGGGTAATGCCAAACTGGAGAAAATGTGGTCCGTTCACGTGGAGGTTAAGAGATTAAGCTGGAACAAACACTAAAACAGAGTGAAACAAATAATGAAATAGCGCATTACAAACAGAATTCGAAAAGTTACAGGAAGCCAAAGCCGAAAGGACAGCACAGGAGTTATGTTCTCTTGCCATCTGATATAACGATATAACAAACTACAATTGTCCAGACGTGATGGAATTAATGCATGGACCACTTCATCAAGTCAGTCATGAATCTCAACTTGAAAAGAGCTACAAGACTTGTTTTTGAAAGCCCAAAAACCATCACTGAATCCACTCTACCCCTCAAAATGTGTCACAGATGATCAAACTCCAGGCTTAACAGCTGGACAGATGTTCTTTTCATGAAATGATGTGCCCATTCTTCTCCAGATCGACATCTGGCCAAAAAGTTCTCTTTTAACCACTGCTCAGTCTGCTCCAGTCATACCTGCTTCGTTCAGGGCCGTAAATAAAGGCTATTGATCGGGACCACCTTTGTTGTCACATTGATCGATCTCAATTTTCGATTTGATTTTATTATTTCATACAAAGATTCAGATCATTTAAAACAAAAGACGTTGTTGAGACTGACTGATCAGAAAATCTCTCGGGGCCCCCCCAAATCATAATAATTTACTCCATTCAAAAGAATTTGTTATATATTAAAATGACATTAAAAGTAACATCTAGCTATGACATTAGGTTAAATACTGGTTTAAACTGGTGCATTTGTCCAGATCAATGTATTTTTCCTTTCAAAATGAACTTTTTTCATTTTACTTGTTTTGCAGACAAGCTTTGGGGGCCCCCTGTAGTGCCTCTGAGGCCCCCCAGGGGGCCCCGGACCCCACTTTGGGAACCATTGACTTAGAGGAAACCCACCTAAACATAGAAAGGCCCATGCGGATTTTGGAAATCGGACCCAGGAACATATCGCGGACTATGAGACTAGACCCATCCAGCCGCTGTGTTGTTGCAATGTTACAAGTGAAACCAAATGTTGCTATTTTCAGAAAGCGAGCGAGTATGTACTTGCAGTACTTGCAGTACATACTCAGAGCAGAAAGTGAAGCCAAAAGTGTCAAGTGCCGCACCACAGGCGTGGTATGACACGCTGTAAACTTTCGAGCTAAACTATTTACAACATGGTCTAAAGCTTGATCGAAAGATGGCGTCGCGTCTGCTGCTGTCATGTTGGATCCGTAAATACACTTTTTTTTTTTTTTTATCCGTAAACAAACTACAAGCTTCGAATAGTGCATCAACAGACTCTTCGTTCTGTGATTGGTCCCCAAATCCATGCGAAGATTTCGACCATGGTCCCCAGGCTGCTGTGCAGTTCGAAAGGATTCGAGCGCACGCAGCAGAATGGGGATTTCCAGGCTAACATTTTAGCACAGTGTTTGCTACATGTTGTTTTTTAATGTAATTTTAACTGTAAAACAAAAACAAATTCCTGTTTTTTTCACTATTGAAATCGAGTTCAAAATGTTAGTATCTACACTACACTACGTTCTAGTGAAAAATAAAAATCAAACCTGTCATTTGCATTTCAACGTCTTTGCTGAGGTCACACTCCCAACTGCGATCTCCGCACTTACTGTTGCAATCTTCTCTCTCCCCCTTTGAGACTGCATCGCTTCCGAATATAGTTCTGAAATTAATACTTAAACAGATACCGTCCCGAGCCGCTTTGAACCACGCTAAATGAGTTTGTGCGCGTCGGGTTTGAGGAGGGGGGAGAGAAGCGATTAGCCATTGAGTATAAGTCGGTAATACTAGGCAAAGCTTCGGCATTCCAGCGCACCCGTGCCGTTAATAAACAAATAATCCCGAGCTCCTTCCGAGCGCAACCCCCCAACCGCCTCGTAGTTTGGATTAAGGCCCGTATACGTGGATATTTCCCTTTAATGTTTCGGAAATACGCCGGGTGCATCCTCTCCCCCGACGGTGTTTAGCCGCGCTTAGCCAAATGAGCTGGCTAATAAATGCGGCTCTATACAGCGCGGATCACGGCAGGCAGGTGGGAGAGCGGAGTGCTTTATTTCCCGAGGCCTTACCTTTCTCTGTGCTGCACTGAACTCATTTATTTTCTCCGTCAAAGAGACTCGGCATAGGTCTCTGCGTTTTTTTTTTTCCATCTCTGCTAATCCTGTGTCTGCCTCTATATGTGTGCAAGAGCAGTTGTTTTTTTTTAACACAGGAATGTATATCTTACTTATCATGTATGAAAGCGTCCTTCTTTGGTGGACAAAGCTGCACTGCCTAGATTTCTCTGTTCAAATCATGAGTCGTAGGTAGTTGAGTAAATTCTCTCAGCTGTTGTTTAAATGCGTTTCCAGCTCTCACAGACCCTCCCGCACATCCCGATTGTTCAGCTGATTTCATTTGAAGCTCGTCTCAGCCGGAGTTCATCACGAGACAGAGTTGAGATGTGAACAGGGCGGACCGCCAATATTAACACTGTGCTATTTTAGCCTCTGACTTCCTGGTTCGCGCTTTTTTTGATACATTTTGCATGCTTTTTTACAGCGTCTGAAGGCTGTGTCGCCAAGGTCATAAGCAGGCCAGGCAAGGCCGCATTTTAAAGGACTTTCCCTGCACTTCTCCTCAAAAATAAAACCCGCTACGGCGCCACTTTTCCTCGGCTAAACACACGTCGTCTGAAGCCTGAAACTTTGGTCGCTCTTTGAACCATCACACAGCTGAGACGAGAGCAGCTCATGATTTTACAAACCCCACGTCGTGCAATGTGACATGTGCACACAAAGTGTACACCAGGGAGAACTAATGAGAAATGTGAGAAAACGTACAGTAATGCCTGAGAGAAAATGTATCTGTGTGTGGTGAGGGGTTTTACAGCCTTAAAACATATAATTGTAAAACTACTATCGCAGGTTATTTTAAGAACGTAACCCCCGCGATAAACGAGGGACCACTGTATTTGGATTACAGCGTCATCTCGGTCGCCTTTCGTAGCACATGTGGATACAAAATATGTCAGTATTTGTGAATGGACACGTGTGGGAAAGACAAGTGTCCGTGACGGACGCTGTACTGATTTCCTGAAAAACTAGTCATAAAATAAGCATTGCACAGGGTGAATTTGGTCTTTTTTATTGTTTTACTCTGACATTAAAAATTTGTTAAAGGTGCATTATGCAACTTTTCAAGTGGGAAAAAAAAGTTGATATTTGTGCGTATCCTGAAGCATCCTGGAGACAGTGTTGGGAAGTTAGTAAATACGTATTTAGAACACTCAGTTTGAGTAACTGTATTCTGGTAAAGTTACACTTTCATTTGAGAGTATTTAGAATACAGTTACTTTCCAAATCTCAAGGGAATACATTCCAGCACTCAATCATTCGATTTTAGCTCCATATTAAGAACTTTTAATGTTGACCTGTTTTTCCTCCTAAAATAAAATATAGATTTAAAACTCCTGTTACAGTTCATACAAACACTGCACATGTGCGTCACATGATGCTGTATCTGCTGCTCCTGTGCTTTTGCCAAGCGAGTTAAAGAGTTCCTCATTAATGGTAAGTGAGTTTATAACAGCTGTTCCAGCAGTCGTAGTCTTCATTTTTGTCATTTTTGTCTTCATTTTTGCCATATTTATATATAAATATAATGACAGACAATATGAAAGTATTCAAAGTATTCAGAATACAGTACTCTGATTAGACAAAGTGACGGAATTTGTTACAAAATACATTTTAAGGCAAGTATTCAGTAACTAAATACAATTTCAAAGTATTCTCCCCAACACTGCCTGGAGACCACTGTGATGGAAAGTAAATGTGCCATGCTGACCACTCATACAGCGGCTGGGTCACTACAAGGTCAAAATACGCACACATTTTTTCACATAAAGTTGCATAATGCACCTTTATAGTTTTAAGAGTATGGTTAAAGCCAAGAAAGATAAGAACATGACATTTCCAAACTTCTGTCTGTCTAATGATGTTCTGCATGTTGTCAACAAATTGAAGTCACTCGGGCTCATCCTCACTGAGGACACGTCATGATGAAGATATACAGGCAATGCAGAGTGTTGTACTGTATGTCCAGGCCAATACTCCGGCATGAAAGTTTGGCAGTTGTACAGAGAGAGTAAAGCTGACTTTGTTTAAATATATATTTGTACAGATTAAATCATGTATTCATTAATTCTAGAATGTAAATATAATGATAATAAATTACACATGCCAAGTTTATTCAGAAATAAGTTGGTAATATTACTTGTACTTTTATTAATGGCAAGTAAAGTACTGATGTATTACTGCTAAAACCTTTCAATGCCACCGCTTATAAATAGCATTAAATGTGCCCTGTATTAACTTTGTGAGATAAAGACGATCGTCGGCCTCGATCTTGAAACCTGCATCCTGCAAACTCGTTGAGCTACACAGGTGGAACCTCACTCCAGCACCGCCGCAAATATTTAAGGGACAGAGCTGCGAGAAGAGAAGGAAAACGCTTTTGTGATGTATCTATTTAATCATTTTGTAATGAGAGCATATTCGCGTGGCCAAAGATTTAGGTGGGTGGTTGAGAGCAAGGTTTTTTTGTGTGTTGGTTATTAGTTTTGGATTTGCGTCTTGCCATTCGTGTGCTCTTCTGGCTGACAGTAGCGCACAGCACTTTTTGTCCTCATGTTGTGAAAGAGGCGGGGACATATGCAAATTAGTCCTCACACACACGCGCTTCCAAGTTGTCATTCACCAACCTCAGAACATACGTGTAAAGTATTATCCCTACTTCAGTTGCTTCTTGACTGTAGTTTACACATAGGCCAGTGTAACGTTTCATTTAAAAGCTCTAGGTCTTTTTTTTGATGCTCTTTTGTTGCATTTGACAGGTTTTCCTCATGTTTTCGTCAAATTTTCGTCACCTTTTTGTCGCCCTTTTATCACTTTTTGTTGCATTTTCATCCTTGTTCTCGTCTCGTTTTCATCTCTATTTTGACACTTTTTTCAAAATGTGCTCAGTTCAGGCGGGGGTTAAGAGGTTAAGAAGTTTTGGAAGAATATGTTCATGAAAGATCGGGTGAGGAGCTCAGGGAGGTGTTCCAGGCATGTCCTATTGGGAGGAGGCCTCTTGGAAGACCCAGGACACGCTGGAGGGACCAGCTGGCTCCGAGCTGGCCTGGGGTCGCCTCGGGGTCCCCCAGAACAGCTGGAGGAGGTGTGCGTGGATCGGGAAGTCTGGGCATCTCTGCTGAGACTGCTGCCTCTGCGATACGGCCCCGGATAAAGCAGAAGAAAAAATGGATGGATGGATGGATGATCATGAATGAGGTCCATCTTGTCAGAGTTCGTCAGTATCTCGTAGGATGTTAAACACACAGATTACAAGAAAATATGTGAACACAGAAACCTCCCTTGCTTTAAGGTGAAAAGGTGCTTCTCTCTGGGGCCGCACTATCAACATTTGGACAACTTTTCCTCTCCATTTGCCGGGCATTCCGTAACTTTCCCAAACCCAAACTATTTACGTCGCCGGAAACAAGGAAGGGAGCCGCTGCAAACAAATCTGTCGCTTTCTTTCATCAAATTCATTTATTATTTGGCCTCGTGCCCGAGCGGATTGATAAAACCTCGTCTTCATGTTCCGCCGTCGACGTTCGCGCGATGAACAAGATACACGCACAATGCGGCGCGGTGAATGGCTTCCACGGTGACAAAAGGGAGGGAGGAAAGGGGGCGCGTCAATGTTTGCCGCCAGATAGCGCCAAAATAAATGACTTCTTAAGATAATTAGCGAGACGGCGTGATAGTTTATTTGGTCTTGCGTCGGAAGATATCTCTCTCCCCCAGCCTCGAGATGAATCGCCGCCACTACAAATTAATAGCGCCGCTTCAAAAACCAATCTCGCCAATTACCAAAAAACGCTAAATCGCTTGCCCTTTAAAGATACCGTAATGGCCGACTTTGGCTTTTTCGCACAATAGCAGATAGCGCGGTCGTCTCAATGGATGCGCGCGGAAACAATAGCGGATGATTTAGTTAATTATCTAATGTTGCGGGGGAATTAATTATTGCGACTTGATACTGGAGCTGGCATTATCCGAAACATCGTCGGGGGAAAAAGGAGCCGGTCTGTCAGTCACTGCTTTCCGAAACAAATAATAATAATATAAAGAATGGCAGAAAATCGAACTGTAGCCTTCGAAAGGCGGGCGACAAAAGACGACTAGTAAAGAGCGTCGGGAAAGCGGAGAAGAGTACGAACGTCTGCGGGTTGTTACGCTCCATTTTGTGGTTGTTATTTGATAAAGAGTGTACGAGGGGAGCAAAGGATGATGGGATAGCGTTGGCATAATGGCGATGACCTTGTGGGTTGAGATGTGTCTGTCTGCCTGCCTCAGCTGTGTACGCGTTCACACAGCGAGATAGGCGCCCGACTCAAGGATTTTCCAAACAAAGATGTTCAAACGGGAATGTTGGCACTTTAAGCTGTTTATTACATCGGGAAATCTTTACACTTTGCTCTTGTGGCAATGTTTCAGAGCGTCAGACCGTCCACACAGTCTGAAAGATAAATATAAAATACTAGTATTTTTCATTTTTGGTTATTCTGACAGGTTCTGTGTCCAGCCCCTGTGTGCTCAGATTCACCCCTGCTCAAAGTTGACTCTCTTGTTCTCTGACAGCAGGTGAGATAGGTAAGATAAGATAGCCTTTATTGATCTCACAATGGAGAAATTCACTTGCATCTTGCATTCTCATCCTGCAGCCTTATTTCAGAGACATGCCCATATTTCAAGTTACACCGAACACCGAACTAGTTCAAAGATTTTTGTCAATGAATCCGGCTCTTACCGTGTTTTACTTTTGCCTGCGCCGTAGCTACAGTCAATTGTTTGGAACGTTTTCCTGTCCTCAGTAAACTTCTCTTAAAAGGAACAGGCCACCGTTTTTCCATACTGAGATATGTTCTTACCTGAGCTTAGACGAGTTGATGCGTACCAGTCTGGTCTTTGTGCGTGCCCTCAGTCACGCAAAACGACCAAAGATGTTATTAGCATTTGGCCTCTCCCAGCATATTCCTATAGCTCCAAACGGGATGAAGTTAGAAGCGACCAAGCTCTTCCACGGGCACGCACAAAGACCAGACAGGTACGTATCAACTCGTCTAAGCTCAGGTAAGAACATATCTCAGTATGGAAAAACTGTGGCCCGTTCCTTTAAGTCTATGAATCTTAATCTCATCACTTACTGTTGAAATGGCTTCAATCCAAAGAAACACACATTTCCTCCTGCCTTTTCCCGCTGTGTGGATTGGACGCACTGTCGGGGAAACGTAAAGAGCATGTGGCTAATTACTATATGAAAACGTGACGGTTTTAGACTGAATCCCGTCTTTCTTCATTTACACTCAAATGATTAAATATAATAAGTCTTTGCAAGTCATTGGCCTCAAGTCACGACCTGCTTGGGAAAGGCTGGTGAGCTACTGTTATAGTGGTATATTGTTTTACTGCACGGACATGACATTGCTCACCCAAATAAAAGAAGCTTTGAAAAGTCAAGACATTTTTAATTTGTCCCACCAAATTCCAGCAGCCATCCCCAAATCCAGGTGTCGAACTAGCACTCGAAGCGAATTTGATGGTCCTGCCCCTTTCTGGATAAGCTTCTAACAAATCTCTCTCAGATGTGAATGTTCTGTGTAGTCCACGGCTGAGCTCTCTCTATCTAATGTTCCGCTGAGCCTGAGAATCTTGCGCCTAATGACCGGCTTCATGGACACTCCGGGCACAGTCAGGGATTTGAATATGTTCAATGTCTGTGGAGGAGATAAAAGAAGTGTCCAGACCTATAGACTCGTATAACACACGGAGGAATTATTCTTTCAACAGAGTCTAGACTCATGCTTCATGTTCAGAATAGTTAAAGACACATCCCCGGTTATGTACAATGGGATAGGATTACCTGTGCAGAACATTACACAAAAATATCATTTTGGGGTTCAGTCATTTTGTTCGGGGTTGCCAGGTCAATAGTTTTTCGTCCGCGGGTTTTTGCCATGCTGTTTTATATGTAAAAAAGACTACATTAGGCTTATTTCTTGATGAAAATTACTATTTCAAAAACTAAATCTCAACTCCGAGGCAATCAGAGCTGATTTTTCAGTGAGAGGAGTAAGGGGCGGTTTCTTATGGGCTCCACTTGAGTTTATCCAAACAGATCACTACAAAGTCAAAATAACACTTTACAGATTGCCCTATTTAATCTCTTAACGCCCGCCTTCACCGAGCACATTTTCTCCAGTTTGGCTTTACCCAAATCTAAAAGCTTCTCGACTTGAGATCAACGCCTATAGCGCCTCATTTGAAACAAAAGACCTACAAAACTGATCTATACGGATCACTTTTTTCACATTCTTTTTCCATCCCATTTTTGTTGATTTTTGTGGCTTTTTTGTTACGTTTTTGCACTTTCATTGCTTTTGTTGTCAAATTTTTTACTGCTTTTTTCCCTTGAGTTCCTGTTACTTTTTGTTTTTTTTGTCTCATTTTTGTTGCGCTTCTGTGGCTTTGTCGTCACTTTTTTCGTCACACTTTCATCAGTTCATTTTGGCGCTATTATGTTGCGTTTTCATCCTTGTTTTCTTCTCATTTTTGTCGCTATTTTGACACTTTTTTCAAGAAAAGTACAAAAGAGAGCTGTTTGCATTGGCCATAAGGCTTATCAAAAAATTATCCAAACATCTATAGTAATTTTAGAGCAAAGGCCCACGACACACTGAAAAGGGTTATATGACCCACTTGTACAGTGGGGAAAAAAAGTATTTAGTCAGTCAACAATTGTGCGAGTTCTCCCACTTAAAAAGATGAGAGAGGCCTCTAATTTTTATCATAGGTTTACCTCAACTATGAGAGACAAAATGAGGGGGGAAATCCAGAAAATCACATTGTCTCATTTTTTATGAATTTATCTGCAAATTATGGTGGAAAATAAGTATTTGGTCACCTACAAACAAGCAAGATTTCTGGCTCTCACAAACCTGTAACTTCTTCTTTAAGAGGCTCCTCTGTCCTCCACTCGTTACCTGTATTAATGGCCCCTGTTTGAACGTATCAGTATAAAAGACACCTGTCCACAACCTCAAACAGTCACACTCCAAACTCCACTATGGTCAAGACCAAAGAGCTGTTGAAAGACACCAGAAACAAAATTGTAGACCTGCACCAGGCTGGGAGGACTGAATCTGCAATTGGTAAGCAGCTTGGTGTGAAGAAATCAACTGTGGGAGCAATTATTAGAAACTACGCCGTCAGGGACTCAATTCCTGCAGTGCCAGACGTGTCTCCCTGCTTAAGCCAGGACATGTCCGGGCCTGTCTGTTTGCTAGAGAGCATCTGGATGATCCAGAAGAGGACTGGGAGAATGTCTTATGGTCAGATGAAACCAAAATGGAACGTTTTGGTAAAAACTCAGCTCGTCGTGTTTGGAGGAGAAAGAATGCTGAGTTGCATCCAAAGAACACCATACCTACTGTGAAGCATGGGGGTGGAAACATCATGCTTTGGGGCTGTTTTTCTGCAAAGGGACCAGGACGACTGATCCGTGTAAAGGAAAGAATGAATGGAGCCATGTATCGTGAGATTTTGAGTGAAAACCTCCTTCCAGTCAGCCCTTGCAAGGGCATTGAAAATTAAACGTGTCTGGGTCTTTCAGCATGACAATGATCCCAAACACACCGCCCGGGCAACGAAGGAGTGGCTTCGTAAGAAGCATTTCAAGGGCCTGGAGTGGCCTAGCCAGTCTCCAGATCTCAACCCCACAGAAAATCTTTGGAGGGAGTTGAAAGTCTGTGTTGCCCAGCGCCTGCCCCAAAACATCACTGCTCTAGAGTTTGACCTCTGTCATTGCCAACAAAGGGTATATACTAACAAAGTATTGAGATGAACTTTTGTTATTGACCAAATACTTATTTTCTACCATTATTTGCAAATAAATTCATTAAAAATCAGAAAATGTGATTTTCTGGATTTTTTTCTCATTTTGTCTCTCATAGTTGAGGTTTACCTATAATGAAAATTACAGGCCTCTCTCATCTTTTTAAGTGGGAGAACTTGCACAATTGTTGGCTGACTAAATACCTTTTTTCCCCACTGTAGGTCCCGATCCACCTGTTGAGAACCACTGATTGAGGAAAACCTCTCAGAACTTGAAGTGACTTTTTTGGACAAATTTCTCTACAGCGTAGAAAACTATTTACAGTAAATCAAGGGTGTCCAAACTTTTTTCATCGATGGCTGCATATTGAAGTTTAAATGTAAATTTAAGAGAGGTTTTAATGATGTCCCACACCTTGACTTAGAAGAAGATTAATGCAGCTCAGACTCACGGAAAAAAGGTTATTTTTGAGGCTATAATTGTAAATGGTCACATTTTATATAGCGCCTTTCTACCTGCTTTAGGCACTCAAAGCGCTTTACATCAAGGAACCAGTCACCCATTCACACTCTCATTCATACACCAGTGTACGCAGACACTGGAGGCGAGGTGGGTGAAGTGTCTTGCCCAAGGACACGACAGTGGGCACCTGCGGGATTCGAACCGCCGACCCTCTGGTCACAAGACGACCCACTCTACTCTCTGCACCACCGTCGCCCCATTGTATTGAATTGATTTATCAAATTTGTAGTAAAAAGTACCATCTCAACAAGAAGTTTGAGGGCCACTAAAAAATTGTCTAAGGGCTGCATTTGGCCCCCGGGCCATACTTTGGGCACCACCGACCTAAACGATCTACTTGCGCCCTCACATCAAGAAGGTCCCGGGTGGAGAGTGCTCTTTACAGGTCGCCCACTGGTCCATAAGGGTCGCCCCAGTGGCGTCGAAAGGTCAAATGCAGAGGACAAATATCCCTACGGGGACAATAAAGTAAACCTTAACCGTACTCGCTAGGTGTGGGGCATTTGTGTACGCTAGGTCACAGCTATCTAGCTTATGTACCGCTTCAAGAGGTCTATTCATCTGAAGCTGTCGGTTAAGTGTAGGACAAACACTTTCATTATCAACAGCTTTAACCCTGTGCCTCTTATGTCCCCACCAGGCTCCCATCAATCACACTGAGGTCACATCATGTCCTCCAATCACTGATAAGGACGGACACCTGACGTGGGCGGAGCTGCGGCTGGGACTTTGTGATCATACATCAACAAAGTCTTGACGAAAGTGACAGCCCCTCGCCTTTGGTACAGCACTTATCCAGTCAATGTTTAATCTCAGCTGTTTTTTTCTTGGATGAGGGAAACATAAGGATTGGAATATTGTCCTTTTGAAAGTGGGGCGAGGTTTGCGTAGTGTTGGAGGAAGGGAGTGAAAACTATTCCACAAACCCGGAGGTTTTCTTCAAATCGTGCTGCGGCAGTAGCTCCTCCTGAAGCGAGTGCAGGCACCACATGCAACTGAAGCGTCTCAAGCGACTTATTCCAACAAAGTATAAGCACATAATGCATTTTTTTATTGCTTTTTGTGTTCATGTCAAAATAAATATATCCTCGTTACATGAAACATGACAGGGTTTTGTTGCTGTGCTGTTCCATTTGTCCTCCACACATGACGTATGTTCTTTCCAAACTGTTCAACTTTGGTTTGTGAAAGAGCTCTTGGATGCTCATAGCACTACTGGTAAAATATACTGTGGACTGTTGGACCCAAAGATGAACAGTTTGAGAGGACCACACAACGTCATGTATGGAGGACACATTTTTCAACAAGCTTTTAGATTTGGGTTGAGCCAAACTGGAGAAAATGTGTTCGGTTCAGGTGTGGGTTAAGAAGGTTAAAGGAAAACTCACCCTCAAATCCTTTTTTTTTGCTGATAAACTGTATAAATGAGTGTCCAATAGTGTTGTCTACATATCCTGGTCATAATTTTGGCACTTTAGTGCAAATTAGTTGAAAGATCAACTTTATGCCTAAAACCGTCAGTGAGGTGCCATCTACAGGCGATCGATCGGTCTTTACTGCATTTGATTTTTGAATTTGGCACCAGTATTTGCGCAGGCGTGAAGCCTGATGTCACCAGTGGGCTATAAAAGCAGCCCAGTCTCACTCACGCCCCCGTAGCGAGTTGGAGAAGGAATAGTGAGAGTATTTTCATCGATTGTCAGGTTTGCGATTAGTTATAGCATTTAGGTAGATTTTTTAGTAGACTAAGTGAATAGAGTGCCACATTCAGCTCTACCTCAAGTGAAATATAAGCTGTCAGGACAGTCAGAGTAAAGATTAACCCAAAAAAATTGCATTGGGGAATTGCACTGTTCAAAAGACAGTACAGAATCAAGTAATAAAACTGGCACCATAATTTTCATTATTTTATCATTCAACTAAATAAGCATATATTTAAAGATAAAGACTTTAATATAGTCTTTACAGAGTCATTTAGTGGTAGTTTAGTGCATGTGTTACATTGGTTAAACCTTTAAATGACAAAATTTTGCAATAGAAATTACTTTTGGCCTTTTTAGTCAAGCCTTTAAATAAACATGGATGATTCAATTTCAAAAGGACTGTGTTCCTGCACAATATTATATATTTATTTTTTGTTTATGCGACATGTTTTGTGCACTTTGCTGTAAGAAAAATAAAATAAAGCGTTGCAATACATATAGTCATGTCTCTATACCTCACACATGCTCTGCTGAGGACACAGATACATCTCCCATGCTTATGTAGACTACAGCAAAAAGTCTACATTAAAATAGATCGGTAAATTCTAAAAGTAGCCAGCCAGGACAGTTACGTTCGGTCCCTTAGCTGCGATGCTAACATCGATCTTGCTCAATGCTAAGCCACTAGCTTTGTATATTACAAGAATCACTCTAATAAAATAAGCCAGCGCCTCAGAGCAGTCTCAGGTACAAGGCTTTGTCTGTCAAGATGCTTCTCCTGTGTAGAGAGAGCTGTAGATTTGTCCCTGTGGAACAGGTTGCTAAACAAGTTAGCCAGCTGGAACTCCATGGCTGCATCCGAAACCATTAAATTGTAGCCTCTCCTTAACCTTTCATGGGGTCAACTGTTAGATCTCTATGCAGTTAGTGAACTAAAGCTTCAGCAGCATTTGCCCAATTCGACCGTCCTTACCCAGGGGAAGGGTAAGTGACTTCACCAACAGCTGTTCTTCTTCTTCTTTAAAGTTCAGTGCAGGCCAAACAAAAGCACATACCGCCCCCTACTTTATATTGTCCAACAACAACATAGTGTCCAAATAAAGACATTTAGGGCAGAAAAAAAAAAATCCAAATGAGCCATCACATTTTCCTTATTTGATCCCAACAGCTGTTTCATAAAGCTACAGTATGCAAATTAGCCATGTGGCTTAAAGGGACTATACATAAGTTTAACCACAAATAAATGTATACAAATTTAAAATTTCTTTCTCATACATGCTCCAGCAATGCCCTGGTGAGTAGAATGAGCCCTGGCCTTTTCACCGCAATTGCCTCTATATGCCTGTAAAGTCACTTAAATAGTTTATGCTCGGGTCGAACAAGCAAACAGCGTAATGCGTAATGCGCGTTCACGCTCAGCTGTAGCGTTAGCTGTATCTCCTCTATACTGACGCTGCAGCGCGAGTGGTAACTTCGGAGGGATGGATTTAGCGGAGAATAAGAGGAGACCGGCTTCAAGCACCATCGAAACTCCAGCCCAGACCATAGACATATTGGCCCAGACCCCAAATAACGAAAAGAAACGAAGAGTTTATTCGAGTGTGACAAAAAAAAGGCGAAAGGCGAAAGTGGAGTCTGATCGGCGTAGGCAAAGAACCAGAGTAAACATCGGAAAATGTTGAGAATCTCTCAAAAGACCCGCAGCTTATTTTTGCTTGAAAGGTAAGAAATTATGACTAAATACGTGGGGGAAAAGTGTTGTTGATGCTTTCAAAACAACGGTGTCCGACTGTCCGTGCATGTTGTACAAACTTCACTGAAACAAGCCATAAAATAATCATATTTGGAAGTTACCAAAATAGTTGATCTAATAGTTTTATACCTACAGAGAAGTTGTGTTAGTAGCAGACTAGTAGTGTCAGTAATAACAGTAATTGTGCTGTACCTACAAAACATTTGAGTAGTAACAGTGGTAATGGTGCTGTATTTACAATGGCAAAAATAATGCTGCTAATGTTAGCTTTTCTTGGCCGCAAATAAGCCTGACTGTTCACGGATTTATAAGCAGTGAAACGACTACAAAAAGTGAACATGTGCTGTTTACAATATAGTTTACGAGTTAGCTACGCTAACTTTGGGCCCAGGAAATTGAAGAGACGATTTTGGCTTTTCCCAGTAGCATTTCTACCGGTGGAATTATTTTATTATTTCAATTAGGCCTGCGTTTATGCATACAAAGTATACGAGTATTTTTTTTTCCTCCTTCAAACGTCAATTATTCGTTTATATGTATTACTTGGCTTCTTCACTCGACTCACTTTGCTGCATTTGCTCAAGTATTTTATCTTGGAAAACATTCACTCAAACTGATTTGGTCTAAACATCTTACAAAACAGTAACGTTTCTTACCTCAGTTGAAGTCATGCCTGCAAATCTGTAAATGGACCAGGACGGGACTGTTATTTCTGGTGCTCGTAAAGCCTGAGCGCCTCATGCACGAGCTTATCATCGAGGCTGCAGTTACGCGTTTGGCCTGAGGGGGCAATTGCGAGTACAAAACTCACAAACTCCACACAGCCCCTTTAAGTTTCTACTAAATGAAAGCAAAAGCACAAACTGCCTTCATTTAGGCCATTTACTGAGGCAGCTCTTTAAAACACTGACATGTGAATGTGCTGTGATGACTCTAACATGTATTTCGTCACTTTTATAAAGTTTGGCTTGTGCAGAATCTCTTATATATATTTTTTATTTAATTGTGCACCTGTCAATCAACAGTGGTTGCGCATGAAGAATCACTCGAGGGTGGGGCGATGGGGCGGGCATGCGGCGCAGAGGCTTATGGGATGGCACATGGCTCCTAATCGCCAGTGAGGTAGCATCAGAGATCCCTATGCTAAAGTGGCTATGATAGTTAGCACTGAGGCTCCTTTCCCTCACCGACAGTTTCGGAATCAGCCCATGCTCGGACTACGAGTTGCGCTACACGTGCAGCGTCAAAGTCAGATGACTCAGGCCTGTCAATCACAGACCCAGACCCCTCCCACCTCTCCCCTTAGTTCTCCAGGCAACGCCCCTTTACTGTTGAGATTTTCAAATCTGATGCTCTGGGTGAGGCTCTGGAAGGGGGGGTTAGTAACTCTTTAAGTGTAATCGCAGGGGTTGTCCAAGAGTGAATGTGTTTCACTTTTGATTTGATTCCGGCTGTTTCCAAGGCTGCTATTTACATTTCGAATTCAGATACTCGTATTTGCAAAATTACAACATAACCATAGTTTTATCTTCTCTGCTTCCACAGTGACTTTTTTTTATATTGCTACTAGGAATCCATTCTTTCAGTTTGGTGTGGATCCTGAATAAGAAGCCACTGGTATCAAAAGTATCAGTCCTTTGGTCTTGAATCACACATCCCCACAAGGAGCACTTGTGAAAGCTTCACGAACGAGGAGATTCGACTGTTTCCGAGGAACTGTCTGGCCACCACCAAATACTGACTCGCGCACCACATTCTCAAGAAACCGGCAAGACATTTGAAGGTGGTGTCTTGCCCAAGGACACAATGACAAAGCAGTACTTCATACAAAATAGACTCGTAACCCTTTCGTGGATATCGGTCACTACAGTGGACACTAGTCTGCTGTACCATACACTGCCGTTCTCTGGTCAGCTTTTGCAAGTGCATTCCCCCCCCCCCCCCCCCCCCCCCCTCAAAAACAAGATGGCCGACAGTAGAGCAGGTGTGCCTTTGCAGGGGAGGAATGTCTGTCTAGCCCTTCTATTCAAGGAGACCCTTGCTGGTTAAAAATAAATAAATATGGGGACATCAAGCAACACCTAAGGAGTAATCTTATTGTTAAAACACACAAGTATTGATTTTGTGATTTGAGGAAATAATGATAAACTAAAAACAACTAAACTGGACTGACTGCATGTGGCATTTGACACCGTGGACTACTCAGTTCTCCTTTCCCGGCTGGCGGAGCATGTTGGTGTTCAGGGCACGGTCCTGCAGTGGTTCAGGTCCTACCTGACTGACCGGAGCTTTGTTGTGATGGTCGATGACTATTCCTCCTCCTCCACCCTGCTGTCATCTGGGGTTCCACAGGGTTCCATCCTTGGCCCGGTCCTGTTCTCACTTTACATGCTGCCACTCGGATTCATCATTGCCAGGCATAATTTATCAGTCCATCTTTATGCTGACGATGTCCAGGTCTATTTACCAGTGCTCCCTAACGCTGCCTCTGCTCTAGCTGCCTTTCGGACATTAAACAGTGTTTTGCGCAGAATTTTCTCCATCTCAACGAAACAAAATCCAAATTCATTATTTTTGGCTCTGGGGATGTTCCTCAGATTCAGTCCAGGGTCGTGGCTCCAGTCCGTGATGCCGTCAGGAACCTGGGAATTGTCTTTGACTGATGCTGTGGTCAAAGTCAGCTTTTTCCAGCTGCGCCTTTTGACCAAGGTGAAGCCCTTTCTCTCACACCAAGACCTCGAGAAGGCGACCCACGCATTTAGAAGTTCTCGGTTGGACTATTGCAACGCTCTCTACTCTGGCCTCCCACAGTCGTCACTCCACCGGTTACAGTTGGTGCAGAATGCAGCAGCCCGTCTTCTCACTGTTTCATCCAGACACAGCCACATCACTCCTGTCCTCTACACGATGCACTGGCTCCTGGTCCGTTTTCGGATTGATTTTAAAATGTTAATGTTTGTTTTCAAAGCTCTTCGTGGTCTCGCTCCGCTATATTTAACTGAGTTGTTGACCGTACATTGCCACAGCAGAGTTCTCCGGTCTGCCAATCAAATGGTTCTGGATGTGCCCAGGTCCCAGTACAAACAGTGGGGCGATCGTGCCTTTAGGGTTGCCGCACCTCAACTGTGGAACAGCCTGCCCCTCAGTCTGCGTGTTCTCACGCACCTGTTCCTTTTTAAATCCAGATTAAAGACTCATATTTCAAACTTGCTTTTAATACTTAGAGCACACTGAATTGTGTCTAGGTTGTAATCATTTTGTGTTTTTAAATTGTTTTTACCTTTCTGTGAAGCACTTTGGTCCTCCTGGTGTTGTTGTAAAGTGCTATATAAATAAAGTTTGATTGATTGACATCATGCATCGTTAACTATATTTTGACTACCATTTATAGTATTGCTTTGTTGTTTGTGAAAATACTTCATCTGCAGTAATGTTTTGGATCCAAATGGTCCTGGAGATACTGGCCACAGCTTACTGACAAAGGAAATGCAAACAGATTCCATAACTCTGCCTGCAGAGCCCGTCTACAGCATGCACCGGGAAGGAACTAGGAGGAAAAAAGTTTGGTGACAAGTTGACAACTGATTCAGACTGTACTATCAGCTTCAAAATATATGTAAACACAATGTTAAAGATTATTTTATAGTGTTTACAATATTTATTCTTAATAATTGTTTTCTTAAAAACACATTTTATCAGTTGTTCAAATGCACGTTGTCCATGTCACCAACTCCTTGAAAAATGCATGTAGAAAAAAATGTGATTATTTCTTTTCATGCCTAAAGAACAATAAAAACACTTAGGGAAAAAATCCTGAAACAAACAAACAAATGTCCAGGAACTTCGCACAGGCATTGAAGAGGAGTGAACCATTCTACATGCCACAATAAACAACCTGATCAACTCTGTGCACTGACTGGTTTTCTGACCTTCCAATAAAGCCAAACTTCCAGAGTGTCCTTTTTATTGTAGACAGGCACACATGCAGTCACATCAGCATCTTGATATGCCACATCTGTAAGGGTGGATGGATACTCTGACAAAGGAGAAAGTGCTCAGTGACAGATTTGAGAACACTATTTGAGTGGAATGGGTCTATTGTGTTTATAGAAAACGTTATCTGTCTTTGAGTTCACCCAATGAAAAATGAGAGCAAAAACAAATGTTTTGCTTTTAAATGTTCGTGCAGTGTAGCCTATATATAATACTCAAGTAATATTTCACCCCCCCTTCCCTCTGGTTGCCTTTGCAGGTGGGCCAGGTGCGAGCCCAGGTGCGTCTCCGCGGCTGAGCGCAGGCTGTTGTGCGCGCCAACCCGAGCGTGTTCGCACAACAAGACGCCAAACTTCCTCTGTTTTCACTTTCTAAAACACTGCCGCTGCCTTTGATATGAGATGTAGTGGCACATCATCCGATTGTTGCGGAGTCCCGTTTGAAGCGGTCGAACATAATCCTACATTAGCTTTGATCTGTGTCGCTATATGCAATCATCATGACTTGTACCGAAAATGAAGCGTGTTGTTTCTTTTTTCTGTCAGTCAGCCAAGAGCGGAAAGATGGTTCAAAGCTTTCGATCAGACGGGGGGGGGGGGGGGGGGGGGGACAATGGCGGCATGCGTGACTGGCTCGGTGCCACAGCCCGCCGACAGGAGCCCCAGGGCTAAGGGAGGGGCCAGCGCGACAGGTGTCTGATCCAAATTGGCACTCATGTCCTCAGCTGTCACTGCCAGCACGGATTGATAAAAAGAAAGTCTTTAGTATATAGCATGTGTTTTGGAAGTATTGTAACTGTGAATAATGCCCAAACAAATTAAATTTCTTATGGTAGATTGAGTTAATTGTGTTCATAACTCAATGAATGAGGCGTAATAACACCTTAGGAGCACTTCGATGTCCGCGCAGTAAAGTGAACATATAGCGCGGAGGAGGAGAGGCTAAATGCTAACAACATCATGGTCTTTTTGCGTTAATGAGCGCACGCACACAGACCAGACAGTTACGCATCAACTCGTCTAAGCTCAGGTAAGAACATATCTCAGTATGGAAACCCGGTGGCCTGTTCCTTTAACCGAGTTCGACTTTAACCAAATCTAAAAGCTTCTTGAAAAAAGCATCAAAATAGCAACAAAGCGAGACATAAATAAGGATGAAAACGCAGCAAAAACAAAAGCATTCAAAAGCAATAAAAATACAACAAAACAGGAGATAAATACACGTACAAAAACAGGCAACAAAAAAAGCAACAAAAACGCAGCAAATCAGCACCAAAAATACGATGAAAAGTGACGACAACGCAAGGAAAAAGCTTGGATGAGTTTTGTAGGTCTTGGCTTTCAAATTACACACTAAAAAATTCTGGGTTAAAAGTAACCCAACTTTTAACCCAATGTTGGGTCAAAGTTGGACCGATCCAACGTTGGGTTATTTTGACCCAATGAGTTGGGTTATTATTTTTAACCCACGATGATGATGTTATTATTTTTAACCCAACAGTTGGGTTATTTATTATTTATTTAACCCATTGTTTAACACAACATCATCAGCAGCAAATAATTATGGAGACCATATTGTGTCAAAAACATGTGTCTGTGCGTAACCAGATGCGTGCGTGTGTAAACAGATGGTCCTTTTTCAGAGTCTGGGGACAGTTCAGTCGGCAGCACTGTGGAAATAAAGAGAGACATTGTCAAAGATAAAATCCAGTATCTGGTAACCCTCCACCAGGGACACCAACCTTCCCGTAAGACAAGGATAGTATAATGTAAAACCTTACCTTGATGTAGTGACAGAAGCTTGAATGTGGAGCAGAGTTGCCAGGTCTGCGGTTAATTGGGCAGTTTTTTAAGCAATTCCGCGGGTGAAAAAACTGTCCGCGGTTTTTTGCCTTGCTGTTTTCAATGTAAAATTGGCTAGTTCTATCTCATTGTTGATCAAATTCACTTTTTCGAATGATAAAATCTAAAATCCAAGGCTCTGTGAACTGCTTTTTCAATAAGAGGGAGAAAGGGCCGGTTTCTCATCATCATACTAGTACACAATATTGAAAATTCCAACCGCGCCATATGTCCACGGGTTTTCCGCGGTTTTTCAGATATTTTTGGGCGGATTTGACTGCCTAGACCTGGCAACCCTGATGTGGAGGTGGTCTCAGAGGCAGGTGGACATTTCCACGGAGCTGGAGATTCCACTAGAAGAGAAACAAGACATTTATGTTTGGTCTAAAACTATAAAGGGTCATGTTACATTGCAATATACTGTACTTACTGGGACTTGTGCCCAGCGATGCAGATGATGATCTTCAGAGGAAGAGCTCAGAAGAGTTTGTTTTCTGTAGGACACACATTAACACAAGTTGGTATTTTATCAAATTAATAAAACAGAGAATTAATCCTTTCTAATAATGATAAAACTTCTGCTTACCTGTCAAGCTTTTGTGGCATTTATCTGCTCTGGAGGTCCCACATGGAGAGGGTAAAGTTGATCTGAAACACACAGGACAAAAGCCCAACTCACACCGAAACGCCTTGACGCGCGGCAAAAGAGCCGCCTCCTTTATTTTCTATGAGAACGCACACCGAGGTTGCAGTGACGCGCGGCGACGCTGGACCCCGCGCCATGATTCAGATTTGTTGAATCCAGACACAGCGGCGCAGAGGAAAACACAGGCTTTTAACCTCCTGCAGAGGCACAGAGACGGGTTTGGTCAGTAACAGACAGGGAAACCGCCGTGAACTTTGTTTGGACGAGAGAAGCCGTGGAGACAGAGAAGAAGAAACTTTATTTATATAGCACCTTTCACAGATAAAATCACAAAGTGCTTCACAGAGAAATGTATTAAAACAAATTAATTAAAAACAATCACAACCTTTTCAACTAAAAGCTCATCCAAACAGCCATGTCTTCAGCTGAAACCAGCGTCAGGGCTCAGGCATCAGGGGAAGCATGTTAAACTCGTGTCTGTCGCCAACTCGCTATTAACCTACAAAAAAGAGCCACGTTTGCTCTCTCTCTCTCTGCAACACGCACATATGTGTCTTCTTTTATTTATGATAAATGTATAAATCACGTGTTTAAAGCCCCGCACAGTTTGAGAAAAGCCTCTCAAGTACCGTGACACGGCGCGCTCCGGTGTGTGTTGAAATCCCACATGGACGCGCGTCAGAGGACGTGCCGCAGCGCACTGCGTTCTGGTGTGTGTTGAGCTAAAGGCATTAAAATAGTATAACTGAAAACTGTTAACACTTTTCTCTGTTTCTCTCATATCTGAGCCTCTCCTTCTCTCCTCTGCTGCTGTTGCTTATCTCCTCATCCTTTAAACCATAATAAACTATAGCTAAAGTCATTATGTAAGAAACAACAGCAGAAAAAAAGACAGTGACAAATGTTTAATAAAGAGTTTGCGTTAGCATTAGCGTTAGCATTTGCTAACGGTTGTCGCACGCATATATTAAATAGGATATCATAACCGATTACTTTAGCCCTTATTATTTCAGTCAATACTTGTCCAATCAACACGAAATAAAACTGGGACAGGGAGTGAAGTGTCCTCTGTCAGGTTTATTTAACTACACACCTTTGTGGTGAATCGAGTTTTAGCTACAGCTCGTCAAACAGACTTGACTTTAACCCTTTCTCTTCTATGACAAAAGCTGAAGGTGTGAGTGACACACGAAGCCAGAAACAAATTAATTATTTGTGCCTAATCAGTCTCATTTGGATAAATACTGAGTCTTAATGACAGAGTAATAAAATAAAAACATGTATAAATACCTGCAGTTTCTTTGGAGGAGCAGTAATGGTCGTAATGGTTATAGTTGTAACACAATCACCAAACTCATGAAAATATAGTAGATAGTACTACAGCAAGGACCGTGACGTCGCCCGGTATGGCGCAGCCGGGGCCCCACCCTGGAGCCAGGCCTGGGGTTGGGGCTCGAATGCGAGCGCCTGGTGGTCGGGCCTCTGCCCACGGGGCCCGGCCGGGCACAGCCCGAAGGGATGACGTGGGCCCGCCCTCCTGTGGACTCACCACCCGCAGAGGGATCCGTAGGGGTCGGGTGCAGAGAGGACTAGGTGGCAGTCGAAGCGGGTGCCTCGACGACCTGGTCCGCGTGCGCAGCTTCTGGCGTTCGGGACATGGAACGTCACTTCGCTGGGGGGGAAGGAGCCTGAGCTTGTGCGGGAGGTTGAGAGATACCGGCTAGATATAGTCGGGCTCACCTCCACGCACAGCCTGGGTTCCGGATCCCAACTCCTGGAGAGAGGCTGGACTCTCCATTTTTCTGGAGTTGCCCGCGGGGAGAGACGGCGGGCTGGGGTGGGTTTGCTTATAGCCCCCCAGCTCAGCCGCCACGTGTTGGAGTTCACCCCGGTGAACGAGAGGGTCGCGTCCCTACGCCTTCGGGTTGGGGACAGGTCTCTCACCGTTGTCTCGGCCTACGGGCCCAACATCGGTGCAGAGTACCCGGCCTTCTTGGAGTCCCTGGGAGGGGTACTAGATAGTGCTCCGACTGGGGACTCCATTGTTCTACTGGGGGACTTCAACGCCCACGTGGGTAACGACAGTGAGACCTGGACGGGGTGATGGGGAAGAACGGCCTCCCCGATCTGAACCCGAGTGGTGTTCTGTTATTGGACTTCTGTGCTAGTTACAGTTTGTCCATAACGAACACCATGTTCGAGCACAAGGGTGTCCATAAGTGCACGTGGCACCAGGATACCCTAGGCAGGAGGTCGATGATCGACTTTGTAGTTGTGTCATCTGATCTCCGGCCGCGTGTCTCGGACACTCGGGTGAAGAGAGGGGCTGAGCTGTCAACCGATCACCACCTGGTGGTGAGCTGGATCCGCTGGCAGGGGGGGAGGAAGCCGGTCAGACCTGGCAGGCCCAAACGTGTTGTGAGGGTCTGTTGGGAACGTTTGGTGGATCCCTCTGTCAGTAGGGTCTTCAACTCCCACCTCCGGAAGAGCTTCACCCAGATTCCGAGGGAGGTTGGAGACATGGAGTCCGAGTGGACCATGTTCTCCTCCTCCATTGTTGATGCGGCTGCTCGCAGTTGTGGCCGTAAGGTCTCTGGTGCCTGTCGCGGCGGCAATCCCCGAACCCGGTGGTGGCGCCCGGAAGTAAGAGATGCCGTCAAGCTGAAGAAAGAGTCCTACCTGGCCTTGTTGGCTTGTGGGACTCCGGAGGCAGCTGAGAGGTACCGGCAGGCCAAGCGTGCTGCAGCTCGTGCTGTCACAGAGGCAAAAACTCGGGTCTGGGAGGAGTTCGGAGAAGCCATGGAGGAGGACTATTGGTCGGCCTCGAAGAGATTCTGGCAAACCATCCGGCGCCTCAGGAGGGGGAAGCAGTGCTTCACCAACACTGTTTACAGTGCGGGCGGGGAGCTGTTGACCTCGACTGGGGATGTGGTCGGGCGGTGGAAGGAGTACTTCGAGGATCTCCTCAATCCCACTGTCACGTCTTCCGATGAGGAGGCAGAGGCTGGGGACTCGGAGGGGGGTTCGTCCATCACCCAGGCTGAAGTCACTGGGGTGGTTAGAAAGCTCCTCGGTGGCAAGGCCCCGGGGGTGGATGAGATTCGTCCCGAGTACCTTAAGTCTCTGGATGTTGTAGGGCTGTCTTGGTTGACACGTCTCTGCAACATCGCGTGGCAGTCGGGGACAGTGCCTCTGGATTGGCAGACCGGGGTGGTGGTCCCTCTCTTTAAGAAGGGGGATCGGAGGGTGTGCTCCAATTACAGAGGGATCTGCTGTTTGCAGATGATGTTGTTCTGTTGGCTTCATCAAATCAGTACCTCCAGCGCGCACTGGGGCGGTTTGCAGCCGAGTGTGAAGCGGCCGGGATGAGGATCAGCACCTCCAAATCTGAGGCCATGGTTCTCCACCGGAAAAAGGTGGCTTCCCCGCTTCAGGTCGGTGGGGAGTCCTTACCTCAAGTGGAGGAGTTCAAGTATCTCGGGGTCTTGTTCACGAGTGAGGGACGGATGGAGCGTGAGATCGATAGACGGATCGGTGCGGCGTCAGCAGTGATGCGGTCGCTGTATCGGACTGTTGTGGTGAAGAGAGAGCTGAGTCAGGGGGCAAAGCTCTCGATTTACCGATCGATCTACGTTCCCACCCTCACCTATGGTCATGAGATCTGGGTAATGACCGAAAGGACAAGATCGCGGATACAAGCGGCCGAAATGAGTTTCCTTCGCAGGGTGGCTGGGTGCACCCTCCGAGATCGGGTGAGGAGCTCAGTTACCCGGGAGGAGCTCGGGGTAGAGTCGCTACTCCTTCACGTCGAAAGGAGCCAGCTGAGGTGGCTAGGGCATCTGTTCCGGATGCCTCCTGGTCGCCTCCCTCGGGAGGTGTTCCAGGCATGTCCTATTGGGAGGAGGCCTCGTGGAAGGCCCAGGACACGCTGGTGGGACTATGTCTCCGAGCTGGCCTGGTGTCGCCTCGGGGTCCCCCCAGAACAGCTGGAGGAGGTGTGCGTGGATCGGGAAGTCTGGGCATCTCTGCTGAGACTGCTGCCTCCGCGACCCGGCCCCGGATAAAGCGGAAGAAAATGGATGGATGGATGGATAGAAGGGCTCAACGGGCCACACCTACATCCCACATACTTGCAGGGATATTGTCCTCTGAATTTCTTCAACATTGCCGCTGTCAGGAGTCCAAAGGCCCACAAAGGCCAGGAATCCAATGCAGGACTTTCTCGCGGAGGTGAGAACATTAATAACGAAAAAGTCAGCCATTTGAACCTGGCATGAGTCAGGTTGATGTGAGGGAGCAACAAACTGCCGTGAAGCCAATCCATGCCACATGATTGTCTCAAACCGCCGCTGGTTTGGAAAAACAAATCAGTGCGAGCAGATAGATTGTCTTTTTCAACTAACAAATGCCACGAGAATTCAGCTGGAAGGCAAGGTTATGGTATTTAATCACAATGACATGTTCATAGCACTCCTATCCTGGTTTTAGACAAGGTTGATTTCCATATTGCTCAAAACTACTTGAGTGATGTGGCCAATTTGACAATATGAATATTTTAAGCGCTCGTGTTTATATTGGTTTAAAAATGTTTTGTCATTTAGAGGATAAAATATAAAGAGACATTGTAGCATTCTTTGATATGGCACTTTATAATCAAAGCTATTGTTGTTTTCTCAAATCCAATCTTCAGTTCCAACTGGTTTCTTTAACGTTTCCCCATACAGACGCGTAAAGCCCTTTTACCACCGTGGGCATTTTCAATTTTGGATTAGCGTCGCATACCGCTGCCATTGTGGCGAGGTGTTTGTTTTCTTTAGATATTCCCCGTATCATTAAGACATCACTTTGAAAGTCGTGTCTTGAGTTTACATGGAGTCGCACACACCCTGCTGTGTTTGTCTGATCTGCTGCCAGCTCTGGCGCGCACGCTCATGGCAGGGGTGAGGTAAATGGGTTTCCTGGCGCTGGGCCCTTACATGATGTTTGGTTTGGTGGTGATGGTCTGGTATCGATTACGAAACTATCTATCCATTCAGGTGTCCATAAGCAACACATTCATACATACTGTAGACTCACAAAAAAACACAGATTAACCTGCCAATATATCGGGCCGATGGTATTTGACAATATATACATATATATATATATATATATAATAAAAGGCCAATATCTCCGGAAACGAAAGTGACAGATTTTTTTGTGAACGGAAAGACCTCTGTCATAGCTTTGAAATGAGCCCTCCTTCAGGGGAGCAGAGGCACATCACGATGACATCGGTCAGACGTTTGTACACCTGTTTTATGTATTTTATGTTGTAGACTTTTAATTAGAATTTCGGAACAAGAAGAGATAGAGGTCCCGATCTTGTGTTTCAAAACGCAGACTATAGCGTATCATTTTGAGTAGGAGCGCACTTTGTGATCTTGCAGCTCCAGACTTAGTGCATTTACTGTAAGTGTGATCATCTGGAGAGACTGTGATCTCTCACTGGCTCATCTGTGACTCCAGCTCCACAGACACAACCATCAACCCAGGAGTTCTCTTAGACTGCATGACCCGGGACGCCACTTCATACACTAAGTCGATAATGTGCCCTGTGTCCCACTTATGCAGATGCTTGACAGACTGAGCTGGCGGAGCAGCTGCAGCGGCGCTAAACAGCTCTCTGTCCTGTGGAGAGCACGTCACTCTGTCCTGTGGAGAGACCTGCGCACCAAGGTCCTCAAGTGCGTCTTCAAGATATATCATATCTTGTCACAGGACAGAAACACAAAACCAAAACAGGGGAAACCAAACAAAACCCTAACCGAACTAACCCGAATCCCAACATTACCCCCCTCAGATCCTTGACTGAGTCCTCTGCACTGGGTCTGAGCTGGGATTCTTAGACGCTGCTGGAGGTGGAGCCAGTCCCTGATGTGCCATATGAAGGAGTCAACATGTGCACGGATGTTGTTCTTGAGGTTTGGCTGTGTTTCCTGTGGTGCAATGTTTGTAGAGAGGATCTCTGACGGCTTCTCGCTCAGCTCCTCATATTGTCCGTTATCAATGTCTTGGGACAGTCTTTCCTCGTCAGAGCAGGCAGGCTTCTCCAGCTCAGGCTGCTCTGCTTTAGACTGCAGCTGGGCAGGCTGTGACAGCTCCTTCAGGAGAGGAAATGCTTCCTCCATCTGCATCACTTCTGTTTGAGCACAGTGTACGGTTCTGTGCCGCTGTAGTTTTCAGGTCGTCCCTCTGCAGAAAAAAAGGTGAAAAGATGATGAGAAAGTTGACCTGCGTCTGCCTGAGGGCGCAGCTGGCCACGAATGGCTGGAGCTTTTAGTGGGCGTGACCACACCAAGACATTTATGACATCGCACACATTATCGCGCATTTACACTTTTCTCTGTTTCTCTCATATCTGAGCCTCTCCTTCTCTCATCTGCTGCTCCTCATCCTTTAAACTAGGGCTGCAGGATTTTGAGAAAAAACCTAATTGCGGTTTTTCTGACACATATTGCGATTGTGATGCGATTTTCGATTTTTCCGGTTAATACTTTTAAGTGCGTAAAACTAAAATTATGAATAAAATATGTTGTTACTTTTATGAAACAAAGGGTTAAATAAACTACATACATAGTGATTAAGGTAATGAGATTGTTCGATGCTTCGTGATTATTAAATACCTGAACCCAAATACCAAAGAATAAGTAGACATAATGGAAATTAACTTAAATAGGTCATTTGTTTTTAAATTTAACCATCTTAAACACTGAAAAATAGAAAATTAATTCTTATTAGATTTAGATTTACAATTAGAAAACAAAATAATTCTGCATTCCAGTGCCATTTACTAAACATGAAACTGTTATATTGCACACATTTTAAAATAAATAATTAAAAACAACACCTTATCCAGCCTTCTGCAAGATAAAGTGCAAACTCGGAAACTGTGTCAGAGTGCTACATTAAAGGTTTTTTTACTATAAAACACCTTCCCCCGAGACTGTGTTCAGGGGAATCATTTCTTTTGCGATATAACGTGTTATGGCCGTCGTGATTTCAACGTGCCTTCTTGAGGACTTTTCATATGGCGTAACAGAAGCGAATGCAGTTTTAATGCTTGGTTGCTTACTTTTCCATGGCTAGTAGTGGCTTCGTCTTCATCCACACTTTTTGTGCATGCATCATATTGCTGTCGGTGGTGATTTTTAAGATGCTGATGCTGACTACGGCACGCCGACATAGTTTACATTTAGCACTCTTTTGCTCCACATCGTTCTTCGCGAATCCAAAATAAGTCCAAACAGCTGTTAACCAAGTGCTCCCCCGCTTCCTCTCCCGTCACCGAAGAAGTGCCTTCGGCCATTTCTGCGCAGTTACTAGCTTTTTCTATTGGCACAATTCAAGGTACACGTGTTGTGTGTTAGCTGCTTTGCTGCTGACAGAGAAAGCCGGTGTACTGCATACAAGCTTGTTTCCATTGCCATTTCTGATTGGCCACCAAGCCAGGAACGCGAGATTCGACCATTTTGATTGGCTAATAGGTTTGTCAATCAAATGTCAGGGGCGGGGAAAAAAACCTCAGCCTCCTGAGGTCAGGTTATCGCAGGAGTTAAAATCTCAATATCGATGCGATAAAGGTTAATCGTGCAGCCCTACTTTAAACCATAATAAACTATAGCTAAAGTCATTATGTAAGGAACAACAGCAGAAATAAGACACTGACAAATGTTTAATAAAGAGTTTGCGTTAGCATTAGCGTTAGAATTAGCTAACAGTTGTTGCGCGCATATATTTAATAGGATATCATAACCGATTATTTTAACTCACTTTAGCCCTCATTATTTCAGTCAATACTTGTCCAATGCCGGTCCCGCTGCATTGGACAAGTATTGAATGAAATATGCCGTGTAATGCTTAAGGACGAACACAAGGCAGCGCGATGTAAATGAGGAAATGAATATCAGCGGTGCTCCCATCAGAGCAGTCACCCCTCTTGTGACGCCCTCTCGCAAGTGGTGAAGGTGCAAAGCGAAAAAATGCAAGTCCTGACTAAATCATCCCTATGCCCCTCATACAGCGCCCCTGCTATCACAGTTCAACACTGACACATGACACAGGATTGTAGACGAGATGTTTTAAAACATTTTGGCCAAAAATATCTGGCCTTAGAAAAACCCACATCAGTCAACCTCTATTACTGGCTTCTGAGCCTATACAGGAGATACATGTGTTGTGTGTCTTTTCTTTTAATATGGACCATCATTCTAGTAGATCATCTCGCGCTACTTGTTCTTTCGAAATATTTAGTTTTTCTGTATTTTCATGCCATTTTCTGGCATCATTGAATATAAATCAGACTTTTTTCGCACAAAGTTACTCACAGTACTCAAGTAACATTTTCTCCAAGTACTTTTTGACTTTTCCTCAAGTAATTGTTTGGGTCACTACTTTTTACTTGTACTTGAGTAAATTTATTTGAAAGCAACAGCCTTGTCGGGACAAAAGCTGCTCTCGCGCCAGGCGGAAGAGCAGGTCCTAAAAGTTACTGACGATCATATTTAAGAAAGTGTACATGTTCAGACTGAACTTAGGACTTACTCCCTAGGACTGAACTGTTACACAGTCCTATAGAAGAGGAAACCAATGTGTATCTGTGTGTATTTGTTTCTTTTTTGTGAAATGTGGTGCTTTTGTGGTGGCTTGTCCCATCTCTGTGGAGTGGAGAGCACGTTTGTGCAATCTTTCTTTACATAAACAAAGGCCTCAAAGTTACAAGGATAACCCCCACTTCAACCAAGTGCATTTTCTCCTGTTTTGCATTACCCAAATCTAGAAGCTACTTTAAGCTATGGTCACAACCGGCCATACGGGCTTCTACGGTCAGTCTACGTGCACAAAACCCAAGCTTATTTTGGAGCCGCAGACTGGCCGCAGCAGAGGTTCTTTGACATGTCAAACAAACTCTACGGGCGCTTACGTTTTTTTCAGGTTGCAAGAACGCTGTACGTCTGCGTGAGTCGTCTGTACGGCAGGCGTATGTCTTTCGTACGTTTTGTACGAAACTTTTTTTGTATGCCGCACTTGCGGACTTATATGTGTATATGTGTTGTGTGCCACACACACACCATTAGTGCGGCCAACGCACGGTCAGATATCTCGTGCGTCCTCTATACATGTTGCGTAAGTCATTTGTGAATTGTCCGTTCGGCGAGAGTGCATCTACCGCACGAAAACTCCGATGTATAAAGCTTCAGAGGTCCCTCTGACCAGGTACAAAGTACAACGTTTTTGCAATATGCCGAGGGGAAGAGGGAAGGAGAGGCGAGGACAGAGGTGTCAGGGAGGGAGGAGAGAAAAAGGCGTTATGCTGGTGTGACGCGTAGCAGCTTCACCAAAGTTTTTTTTTTTATCTATGTATGCGAATATAAGACATGTCACTGTGGCTTTCACTCCCCAGCTCCTGGAAAAGTGTGTCATACAGCCCAAACATGCGCCTTCTCTGTATCCAAGGGCCAAATATAAAGGCTATTTCCCTCCAAATTGCCCGGTAATCTCTGAGATAACGCACGCCATTGGTGCACACGACGTACAGATCGTGTGCAGTTTTTGCAAACTTCATACGAAGCCGCATGAACCCACGGTCAGTACGTTTATTGCAGGTTGGTCATGCGTCTGCTGTACGAATGAAGCGACAGCCGCACGTCCGAGCAGCCTGCGTGTGACGCACGTTGGGTGCGCGGTGATCTGAACACCACAACTACGTTCTCCACAAACCAAAAATAAACACAGCGATTTGGGAAACGCCAGAAATCGCAAAAAAAAAAGAGAGAACAAAAACCGCGGCAGAAGAGCGTCAAAAACGTGCTACAAAGGCAATAATAACACAACCCAAAAAAGTGACAAAAACACGACTAAAGAGCGATGAAAAAGCAACCAAAAATCAACAAGGAAGAGCGACATAAAGGTGACCGTAACTTTTTTGTCGCATTTTTAAAGTGTTTTTGTTGTGTTTTGATCAGTTTAGTAGGTCTTAGCTTTCGAATGAGGCGTTACACTGGACTAATAGACTGTAACGTTTTAGATTTAGGTAAAGATGAACGGGAGAAAAGGCCCTCGGTTAAGGAAGGGGGGTACGAGGTTAAAAAGAAGTTGTTTTCTCTTTTTCCCCCTTAATGAATTACTCCCCTACTCTGTGAAATTTCAGTTCAAATGCTCCCACAAAATAGTTGCTTGCGTCTCCTTCAACATTTGAACTGTTTAGCATAGAGTCACGTGGCATTAGAAGCCATGGCTTGGGTCGTTTCTTTGAAGGAATTCCTTGGCGTTGGTTTCTCAGACGTCCGTAACGCCTCGCCTCTCCACTCCTCTGCAAATCAAAGTCACTCACACCGCGCCCAACGTCACCATCCGGTTTCGTGCCCTGGTATTTGCATATAAACTAATGAATGACGTCTGTGTGAAGGGAAGCGGTTAAACCAACGGTATGACTGCTGGCAAGTCCTCACACATCTACTGTACGCAAATAAGGATTATCATTTTCCTTCAGGCTGTTTATTTTATTGTATAATAAAACTATTGGTAGCGTCATTGTCGGAGGCAGGTAGTAAGTACTCTGTTACATTTAGTGTGGGTAGGCTTGTTGTACTTCAGATAATGTTCAAGCAGAAGTGGGAAAACTGATCGTATAACCTTTTTGTCGCATTTTTTAAGCGTTTTTGTTGTGTTTGCGGAGTTTTTGTTGTCGTGTTTCGGTCACTTTTTAATCGCCTTTTTGTCACCTTTTTTGTTGATTTTGGTTGAGTTTCATCGCTCTTTAGTCATATTTTTGTCACTTGTTTTGGTTGTGCTATTGTTGCCTTTCCAGAACGTTTTTGTCGCTCTTTTTGCCGCGTTTTTGTTACATTTTAGAAGTGTTTATGTTTCTAGTCTTTTTTAATTGCTTTTTGTCATGTTTTACTCGTTTTTTGCATTTTCGTTTTCGTCTCATTTTGTTGCTATTTTGACACTTTTTCCAAGAAGCTTTTAGATTTGGGTAATGCCGAACTGAAGAAAATGCACTTGGTTGAGGTGGGGGTTAAGCAATATGTGGATGAAAACACGCAGCTTTTGGATAATCCCTTACAGCATAAATGTTTTTGTCTTGGAGCCAAAGGTTTGGTGTGGTAAAAAAAAGAATTTCTGTTACTCTAAAGATCATCATAATCATTATTGATTTTAGTCAGTTACTAGGTTTATCAAGTTATTTCCTTGTGATAACGATTTTGGGTGATAACACATGCAGGTCAACACAGACAAACGGTCAAAGAGATCAAATGCAGTTATTCATGTTTTATAGAGTTCGGGAATGTGATGTCATACCGCTAAGCATTATGGGATTAGCAGCAATTGTAAACTAATGGAGATTTTTAGCTAATGTTAGTCAATGGAAATGTATGCTAACACCTGCAAAGATGGCCGATCTCCATGGTAACTGTGGAATTTCCCGAACTCTAGCGAGCTCAACGATGGTAGAGATGTATTTTTTAGACACAATGACATCAAGTAGAACTTCAATATGCTACAACAATGAAAGTGAGACACACACAAAAAGTATTAACCCAGTCACCCAGTTCTTCGTCCTGCCTCGGCACAGCTCCGTGTACACGGCTTTGGCAACTCTTTGGATGTTGTGATCATCTGGAGAGACTGTGATCTCCCACTGGCTCATCTGTGACTCCAGCTCCTGTGTCTGGTCCACAGCCACATCCTTCAACTCAGGAGTTCTCTTAGACTGCATGACCCGGGACGATGATGTGCGCTGTGTCCCACTTATGCAGACGCGGGACAGACTGAGCTGGCGGAGCAGCTGCAGCGGCGCTAAACAGCTCTGTCACGTCACTCTGTCCTGTGGAGAGACCTGCGCACCAAGGTCCTGTAGTGCGTCTTCAAGAGTCAGAAGGATTGCTCTGTAGAGCGTCTTCAAGAGTTAGAGGAATTGGAGATGCTTCCTCCATCTGCATCACGTCTGTTTGAGCACGGTGTACGTTTCTGTGCCGCTGTAGTTTTCAGGTCATCCCTAGGCCTGCCACGATAATTTATTTTGAGAACGATATATCGTCTCAGAAAATATTGCGATAAACGATAATATTGAGTATAATGCAAATACTGTAGGTGTAACAGGTGTGGGTCAGTTCAACATAATCTTATGGACTTGGTGCACATCTGTTAACCCTTGTGGTCTCTGCGTTGTGTTCTGTTGGAGTACTGCGCGGAGAAGGAAGGACCAGGAGCACTTTTACTGGCAGTTCTGCACAAATAAAATAAAATGTACATCACATGTACTGTAGTCTCTCCCATGCACACAGCTCACCAGTCCCCTGTTAGCAAGTGAACACAAAGATGGTGCTATTAGCTAAGTCTCTAGCACATTTTACATTAGCTTGCTAAAAAGACAAAAACGTTTTATGCATGGGCCTACTTTCTACATGCTGACTCTTAAAAATGTGCATACAGATGTTTTAACCATGAATGATCATACTTTGGAGTGTCCAATTATCTAATTAATATTGTTAAATTTTACAAGCACAAATCAATACCCACCTCTCAGAAAACATAGCGCAGACTGAGGGAGGCGCTGCTGCGTAGCTCAGAAAGCACGTTGTGCGGGCTTTCTCTTAAAGTGACAGGCACGATTCCACAATGCTTGCTTGCTTTATGCTCAGGCATAAATGAGCAACACTTCTGACATAGTAATAACAAACGAAATATGGCTAGAACTTGAAATACTGATTAAACAACTAGTAAAGTGAAGGATTTGGTGAACTTCACTTACAAAAATAAAAGTACAATTTCTCCTTGGTTACATAGGCAATAAAAGAAAACTGTAAGCAACTATTTTAATTGAAATGTATTGAACTTCTGACATTCAATATTAACACCTTATACCAAAGTGCAAACTAGAAGGGTCGACATATTCTAGGACATCCATCTGTGCTTCACAACCTTTTAACATAACTTACACTCTCACCAGGTTATGTTTGAACTAGGCCTGTCACATTTTTTTTTTTCTTCAAATAGTCAATAGTATCATCTTTAAAAATATCCCAATAACAATAATATTGATATTTCATCTGCATTATTCTGGTTAAATATTTCCTGACAAAAAACTCCTGTGTTAAATCAAATCTGGTTAGAATAAAATGTATATTAAATGTATGGATTCAGATAATACTGTATTACTGCAAAAGTAGAGTAGCCATATGTTGTGTTTTTTCCTTTTCTTTTAAAATATAACCTGTACACACGGCTGTCTGAGTGAAGCAGCTTTTTTTGGGAAACTTGTTGATTGTTTGTCAAACCGCTGCAGCATTTCTCTGGCGTTTGAACAGTAACATGTAGACCTAAGCACTGAGTAATGTTCTCAGGACTATTGCGCTTGTATTTGGATAGTGGCTAAAGCGCTCTGGTTCCTCTCGCTAACAGTACCGCTGATTAGCTTTGATACACTGACTGGGCGGTGGTTTCGTTTCGTTCTCAGTTGGACATACCTGCAGTCCCATTAATGTTGTTATTCTCTCTGTGATGCTTCTTTTGGCTGGAATTCCAAGTGTTTTCACACAAGTCCTTCTTGGTCCGCGATAAAGTTCACGGAAAGTGTCGGAATCAGCAAAGCTCCGTAGTAGCGTGGCACTTTGTTTACACCCCGCCTCTCTCCAAAAGCAGCGCTGATCTATAAATGATCTGGATACATGCGGGGATACGGCTAGTGTGCTGTCTTTAAGCACAGGGAGACGGGTGGGATGGACGCAAGTGCGCGCCATGGTAACGCTTGCTTGGAGGGCAGGAAATATGAGAGATGTCGGTGACTAAAAAATATCACAGAAATTCACTTTTTCCTAGCATTGATGTCGGGCATTTCACTCGCAGTTTTGTTACTACGAGGATGACGACAGCTCACACTAAACTCAAAGTAGCAAGTTTAACTAAAAAGCTCACATTAGATGATAAAAGAACAAATCAGCTGATTTCCACAGTCAGGTGCAGAAGTCGGGAAGCTCGTCTTGACCCGAGTTCTCCAGTCGTTTTCCCCAGTTGAGCGAGCGAGCGTTCACGTGCATTTCCCAACTGGGGACATGAACACACCATTACACATTGTAGCTATGTGAATGTTGGCAATTGGTGTCCGAAGGAGGCTGGGTGAAGTGAAAAATAGGTCTGGAGTGGTCATGCAGCTGGAGCAAGGGACGGGGAGTTGTTTACACTATGGAAAAGTAGGGGTGACATTTGGCATTTAAGGTCTGATGACCATGGAGAAGGAATTGAGATGTTTGCATGGTGATTCTGCAGGGAGCAATGGCTGTACGCTGTAAAATTTGATAATAGTTTTAAAAACATTCATAACAAATTTACTGACATGCTTAAATAGAACTTACCTAGTTTTAGATTTTTGGAAGACACCATATCTTCTTCATCTTCTCCAGGATAAAGTATGTTTTTGCTTCACCCCATACAGCATCTACATAAAACTCTGAAGTCATGTGAAATACTCTCAAATAATAGGTTGCGTTCACGATTTAGTGTCCATTCTCATTACTTTTGATCAGACTTCGAGCTATCGCGAACCACTTTCTGTCCTCTCCCCCCGGCTCAGTGTCGCTGTCACCTCTAGCCTGGTTGTTATGATGTCGTAGAGTGAGGTGCGGAAGAAAAAACCCAAAGATGCAGTACAACCCAATAATTGCAAGGTAGAAATGAAATTTAATGGATATAATCCAAGAACAGGCTGGGTACAAAAAACACACCTACTGGCCGGCAGGAACATAGACAAAGCTTTACGGTACTTACAGGAGACGCACAAGCGAGACAGAACCAAACATGTAACATCAATGAACAGACGACGACAGGGGAAAACACAGAGGTATAAATACAGAAGGGAAAAGGGAATAGGTGAAACACATTAGGGCGGGGCAGGTAATCAACAGAGGGGAACAAAATCACACAGACAGAACGGATATGTCAAAATAAACACACAGGGACAAAAACGCAAGACCAAAACACGGGGAAACAGAACAAAACCCTAACCAAACTAAATCATATAACCCAAACCATGACACTGGGGACCAGAATGATTCCCCTCTGTATTTTTTTATACAGTGGGGGATCAGTCTGGACCCCCCACCCCCACTGACTGTATCCGCAAACTCAAAACGATCCCGGGCAATTAGATTTGTTTATTTGCCGTGATGTGTTGTTAGCGAGCAATGAGCGGGTCGCGGAAGTCCCCTCAATAACAATCTATGAGCGGCGCACGAGAGGGGGAAAGAGCGTGTCTCCAATCGGCGGTAAATGACCAAAAACACAATGACAGTAGGTGAGTTTTGTGATTCATAATTCTGCACAAATATTAACAGCAGCACTAATATTAAATATTAGTGCTGCTGTTTTCAGAGTGCGCGGGACTCTCTCTCTCAAAGCAGCTTCACTGTTTCACTTGTATCACTGCCTAGCTAGCTAACTTTCTGGGCGCTAACAATAACACAGGGAAGAAAAAACCCAGTTACCTAACGTAACTACGGTTCTATGAATATGTTGCTTTAGGCTTTCGCTGATGCATAGTCTCTCGGAAGCTCCGCTTCCCGCCCTGAGAAGATCAAACGATCTACCGCTCCAATCACCGTCAGAGCCTAGCACAGCCCTAGCCCTATAAAAAGGGCCCTAGCCCACCGCTCTTCTCCTTTGAACTCAGCCGTCGGAGGAGAGGACTTGCCTGCTGGGCCTGAAGCTAAAGGGCTTCGCAACATATTCATAGAACTGTAGTTACGTTAGGTAACTGGGGTTTCTATTTCATATGTTGCTTCAGCCCTTTAGGCTTTCGCTGATGCATAAGCCATCGCAAAGCCGAGGAGACCGATGTACTCCCAGCAGGCATGGACTCAAGTGATTGGAGCGAGCCCGGGGCTGACATGCACACCGACAACCCATGTGTCGGCAAGGCACAAGCCCACAGACCGGGTGAGGAGTGCAGTCACCATACAAGGTACCACAGATTCTCACCACAGAGAAAACGGGGGCGCCACCCCAGCCGCCAACAGCGGGGGCTGGGGCGTCCAGTTTAAAAGTATGTGGGGGTAAGGCCGCCTCTCCCAAGAGCGCCAGCACCCCCAGGAAGGAATAATGGTCAGTTCTAGACAGGCAGCCTCTCTCAAGAGCGCCCGAGGAACCCAAACCGACCATGCCAATAGCGGGTGTATCCCAGGCCGCCTCTCTCAAGAGCACCGGACACACCCAACATGCCCCAGCCAGGCCGCCACTCTCAAGTGCGCCGCTGGGAGCTAAGGTCGCCACCACTCAAAAAGAATGGGCGACAGAGTCGGAGGTGACATCCAGCAGGTAAAACTGCACAAAAGTTGAAGAAGAGGACCAAGAGGCCGCTCGGCAGATTTCCTCCACCGACGTGCCTCGAAACAGCGCCACGGAGGCCGCCACTCCACATGTGGAGTGAGCCCTGACCACCACCGGCGGCGGCAGCCCCTGCGCCTCGTAAGCCATGCGAATAGCGAGGCAAACCTCTTCGTAGCACCGCTGATCGTCTTCCTCATCGTAGTCTGCCCAGGCTTTACCTGCCGCAGCGGCGGCCGGAGCCGCCGTGACAGGTGCTGGGAGTGGCAGGCCCTGCCCGGGTGAGACCGAGTCCTGCTCGTCACACACCGGGGGGCCTCTCCGTAGGAAGCTGCTGCGGCGCTCACGCTCCTACCTGGGGAGCGCGAGGCAGGCAGCGCACGAGTCCCCTTCTTCTGCGACGTGCCGCCAGCCGAGGCAAAAGAAGCAGGACACGAGCGTGTCCTTCTGGGAGAGGGACGCCGGACAGGAGTCGCAAACCCGTACCTCGACACCGGAGGGTGACATCATCGCAGGTACGATTCCACAATGCTTGCTTGAAGACATCATAAATTTCTCAAAGGCGAGCTGAGAGAAAAAGGAGAAGAGCGGTGGGCTAGGGCCCTTTTTATAGGGCTAAGGCTGTGCTAGGCTCTGACGGTGATTGGAGCGGTAGATCGTTTGATCTTCTCAGGGCGGGAAGCGGAGCTTCCGAGAGACTATGCATCAGCGAAAGCCTAAAGGGCTGAAGCAACATATGAAATAGAACCACGATGCATACGCGGTTAAAGGCTAATAATATCCTTCTCATCTGGAGCCGCTTTTTAACTCTTGTAAGTCTCAGGACGAGCTCATCTATTTCTCTCCCTCTCTCTCTTCCCTCCCACGTGTGTGTTTCTGTGCGTGGCACGTAGTGCAGTGATGCGAACTGGTAAATATTGTCCCGTTGTTTCTTAAACATTAATGTTAAAATCGAGAAAATGCAAATAATAAGCTCCACTTTACATTTATATTAGTGTAATGTGATATTGATGAGCTGATGACACTCTGAATAAGTCGTCCTCCACTGAGACTTTTACGCACGAGTTCATACACATTTCTGTAGCAAAATTTGTGTTCCATGATTGTTCAAATGTTTAGTTTAACTCCATTCATCCAGCGATCTCACATTTTTTCCTAACATACACAATATGCAGCCTATAGGCTATGTAAATGGGTCTTTAAAAATTGCTTATGATGCGAGATCAATTCATGAAGGATAGAAATAGCCCATGACGGATTTTTTATAACCCTGCCCGTCAAAATGGAGAGAAATTAACCCTAGCGAAACCACTGCTCTAATCTGACTACTTTTTTCAGTAACGACTAATCTAACGCGTTACTATTTCCAAATCAGTAGTCAGATTAAAGTTACTTCTCCAAATCTCTGCGCGTTACTATTTGTCATTAGTGAAAACATATTTGGCTATCTTCTTGCATCGCAAAGAGTGACGAAACATGTGCGCGACAAGTCACATTTTGAGCGTGTGGACCATGGCACAAACATAAACAACAATGGAGGAAGGAGAAAAGTGCGCGTTTTCTCGCTGGAAATTTGCTCACTATTTCAGTTTGTGTCAGCTAAAGATGGCAATATTAGGGTTCGCTGTACATTCTGTGCTGGTAACAAAGTGTTATCGAGTTTCAAAAACACTACTTCAAATTTGAAGAAACATTTGGACTCGCAGCACGGTACTGTCAAACTAAAGGAGAACCAGACGGCAGCGCCGAAGGCTATAGCAATGGCAGGAGGTCCCCACCACGCAAACAACAAAAGCTGGACTTCAGTGCCGTAAGTGGGGGAGAGCTGAAGAAGTTGGTTGGGCAGTATATTGTAGAGGAAATGCTAGTAGTGGCAACAGTCACTGATAATGGATCAAACTTTGTGAAGGCATTTAAAGTTTATCAGCATGTCACAGAGTCCGATGATGAGACGGGTGAAGAAGAGTCCACTACTACAGACGAGGATGTCACTTTTTCAGATGTATCAGAAATTCTCTCAGCTGGGAATGGAGGTGAGCTGTTTCTTCCTCCACATCACAGGTGTGCTTCACACACAATAAACTTCATTTCCACAAGTGACGTAGATACATGTTTAACTACCAATGCAGAAAGCAAGACTGTGTACAGGAGCAGCACAGCAAAATGTTCTGCACTTTGGACAAAATCAAGTAGATCTACCCTTGCATCAGAAATAGTGGAGGAAGTAAGCAAAAGAAAGCTCCTGGTGCCAACATCCACACGGTGGAATTCCTTTTTTGATGCTGTGAAGAGAATTTCAGAAATACCCATGAGTGAGCTCAATACTCTGTGCACCAAGCTGGGAGTTAAAAGCTTCAAAGACAAAGAGTACCAATTCCTTCATGAGTACTGTACTGCCACAAAACCTCTGTCTGTAGCACTGGACATTTTGCAAGGCGACTGTGCCATAGTGCAGGTATGTTCCATCTTTAAGCACGTTTTCTTCCATCTTCTTAATTTCTTATTCTTACACTAGTCATGAACATTTAACAGAGTAGTAATTTTCATTGTAAAAGAAGATTAAAACAAAATACATGTCAGCAAGTAACCTAAAACATAATTAAATGTATAATATTGATCTCTCATTAGGCAGGACTTATAATTAGTAGGCCCTGTAGGCATAAACATATCTTTATGTATAGCCTGAACATTTTTTTGTTCAGGCTATACAGACTCGTTTTGCTGATGTGCTAGATGACAAAGATGCCCTTCTTGCAGCGGCCAGCTGTCCAAAATTCAAACTTCGATGGTTGAGAGATGCAGGTAGGAGAGAGCAAGTTAAAGAGCTTCTGACAGCAGAGTGTACTATATTGTATATTAACTCAGAAAATACGCTGTAAAACCTGCTTACATGTGAGCCTAAATTACGGATTTGGACGTGAACATATTGTACTTGTTGTTAATTAGGCGTTATCCCTCCGCTCTTAATATGATGACGTCATCACACGACTAGTCGACTCAACGTCGACTTTCTTGACTATAAAGTCGACTTTAAAAATCAGTAGTCGTTCATGCCCTAGTGCCCACCACATCTGTCAGCCAAGGTGAGATGGACTTTTTCACCTTTGAGGCTGAGCTAGAGGAGACCTACTCTGCAGAACATGAAGTCATGGACTACCCGAGGTCAGCCTATGAAATTCAGATTCTGCATCAGTTTTCCAACATAAAGAACATTTTCTTAAAGTATAACACTCCAACTCCATCAAGTGCTCCTGTGGAGCGGCTTTTCAGTCTGGGAGGTTTGGTGCTCACACCTAGAAGAAAAAAAAAGCTTCTGTTAATGAGGTATAACCACTTGTTTTCTGGCCCCACTCCATTGTTTTACTCATAATATGATTAAAGCCTAAGATTAGGCCAAAGAAACAAAAGTAGACTTTAGATATTACATGTGGTGGTGTTATTATACACTTGTTTTGTTTTGTTTTGTAAGACCACTCCTAATGCTGTTCCTAAATGTTAACAGAATGTATGTTGAGTCAAGAAAGTTTTTAAAAGTTTATGTTCAGTGAAGGCAAGTCAAGAGTCAAGACAAACTATTTATTTATGAAAACAAGTCTTGAATTGAAGGAAGACTGTCTTTATTTTATATTTATTTTAATTATTTTAAAGTTCAACTTAAATAGTCAGAAGATACATTATTGATGTTACTGATAAAATGCACTGACAATAAAGCGGGTATTTGCAAAACCAGTTGTCATTGTTTGTTGAGGCAGTGGAGGCTTCGTTGGAAGTTGTTTAATGTAACTTGTAATGTAACTTGGTTACTTTTAAAATCAAGTAATCAGTAACTTTTTATTGGAGTAATCAGTAATCCGTATCGGATTACTTTTTCAAGTAATCTGTGGCAACACTGCTAATAACACCGCATCAACGGCAGACGCCAGAGGCCTTGGGAAATGGAATCAACGCAGCGGTGATTTTTCCAGGCTATGTCACCTCAGCCACCTCAGCCTAAACATTCCATGCACAGAGCTATGCCCATAGAAATGATAGAAATGCCTTTAGCTAACCAAGCCTGTTCCTACAAATGCATACTTTATGTCAGCTGTCCAATCCTGGACCCGTTCAAATTGGGCATTCTATCACCATACAAATGAATAGGAAGCCAGATGCAATACTAAACTATGGCGAGGTACATGGCGACGGGGCCTTTCTATGTGGAGTTTGCATGTTCTGCGTAGGTTTCCTCCAGGTACGCCGGTGTCCCCTTCCACTAAAAACATGTACAATAGGTTAATCCACCGGCCAGGTGGTTCTGACCATTAGCCTGGCTTCACATCTGGAGATGGGTCCCTGAGCGCCGGCCCATGCTGGCAGCTCACTGCGACATTGAGGATAATAATAAAGTAACTTAGCTAAAGAAATTTCACACCTACGAATTTTCTTTACGGAAACACTGAAGAGGCACCAAGAGCCCCCCACACCTGCAGCAAAGTGGAGGCGTCACAAGAGGCGCTACAGGAAACAAAAAAAAGAGACAAACTAGGAGGTATCAGGGCAAGACTCACAGCTATTCCTTCTATCCCTGGTATTGTTCTGACTAATGTTCGTTCACTGGAGAATAAACAGATGAACTGCTAAGCTCTCCCGAGAAGATGGTGAAAGATTGTTGTGGAGCGGAGGGAGCTGCGCAGGAGGAAGAGGAAGGAGGAGGTGCACCGTTTCAGAGGAGCACTGAAGGCAGTACTCCAGTTTCCCAGACCTCCAAAAACATGCTGGTCAGGCCGGCCCACAGCAGCGGCTCAGGACTAACCCAACACCCGAACACATTTTCACTGTACAATTTAACAATGACAAAAAAAGTACTTTCTTGCTTACTTAGTGGCCTTTGGAAAATCGAAAAACTTAACTGAATTTGAGTTAGCATTTAGCTCAGAGGACACTTTTATACGCCAATTTGTCTCTAAAGTAAACTCAAAATGTCTGTACATTCATTAATAATAGCCTTTCAGTGGTCGATGCGTTAACAGCTGAAAACATCATTCATAATTTGCAATGTTTGATGGCTTTTCTTTTATAAAGTTATTAAGGAAATGATACCTCCAGACTTGTCAAATAATCTCCCCGTGTGGTCTCAGCCTTCCCATCAATGGAAAGCATGCACAATAGAATAAAACCTCCAGCTGGGCACTCCTAACTACGGATGAACCTAGTAGTAGCAAGACCAGGAGATGGAGATGGGTCTCCAGATGCTACACTGCGATTGCTTTCTAGTAAATAAATGAAATGGACAGTCTGAGGTGGCTGATTATTCTGCCTGCTGCGGTAGAAATTTGGCTAGCATTTATAGCTTGAGAGGCAAAGATTCTATTCCTTTTAGGATTTCAAACTAAATGAACATTTTTCACATGATGCCATTATTATCAAATGCCTGCAAATGTCTTATCTTTTTTTTTATTTAATTTTTTTAAATCTGCACTTCTGACAATCCCTTTTTTCAAAGATCTTCAACTGTGTTTACCATTCTATCCAAGCTCCTTGCACATAATCACTGCGGCAAATTACTCTCTCCTCTTTGTAGAAAACACTTCCAGGGCTTACAATCAAGAAAAAAATAATATCTTGTACAAATTGCTGCATCCTACTTTTCTCTTTTTTTTTGCTGCGGCGAGCTAAAAAAAAAAAAAAACGCCTGCCACGGTTCAGATTGTAGCCCGCAACGGAGTGAAAATTGCACGGCTGGACTAAATATGATTGTGCAGACATTAAAGAGACAGGCATAATTGGAGAACATAACTACGGGACATCCTGGAATAAGCCTGATGTGATGGTTGTCACGGCGACCGAGGGTGGGGTGAAGGGCGCCTGGGATCATCTTCTGATTGTTGGGTCACTGCAGCTGCATGTCTCAAGTAGTACTACTCTCAATGTGTCTCTTTGTAACAGTGCCTCACTCAATGGGGCTGTAGGGCTTTGACCCGCAGCCAAAAGTACATGCTCCACAGCCTTACCTACTAGGTCATCCACCACACATACAGTATAGTACAGATACTTCGCATAAGGATTGTATTACCTGCTTATTTTTTCCTTTGAGAGCACTAACTAAGAGATTAGATAGGACTTTATTGATCTCACAATGGAGAAATAGACAGGAAAATGTGCAATCAAGTAACTAGACTATACAAATATATACATCTATATATACAACTGCTATCACAACTTGAAATTGACGAGGTACAACACAAATGCTACAGCAGGGGGAGCCAGGACGCCAGGTCAGAGGGGAGTTAACACCAACCCCCCTCCGGAGATTGGGTATGGAGCTCCAATAAGCACAACTGCGCTGAACGAGGCAGCGACTGACCTGAAAATAAGATCATGGCAAAAATGTCCACCAGGCAACCCCGGAGCCAACTACAGAGGCTAAATGAAGTACCATCAGAAAGTCTCCTAGAAGATGTAAATGCAGCTCTGCGAGCAATTCCTACATCAACCATCACTGAAACCAATGAGCTGGTATACTGCACAGCAGCAGTGATCCTAGAGACGCTAGGCTATCGTAAGAGCAACCATGAGATGAAATACCCACCATGGAAAAGAAGGCTGGAGGCTAACATCAAGGCAGCGCGGAGAGAAGTGAGTCAATTGACAGAGGCCTTGAAAAGTGCAATGAAAAAGCAAGTACCCAAAAGGTACAGCCAGATGCCCATACCTGAAGCCTTGGAAACTGCAAAACTTGTGGGAGCTAATGGAGATCCTAATAAAGAACAAAGATCCTAATAAAGAACAAAGAACAAACTCAACCAGCAAAAGTGTACGCTCAATGGCAGGGTAACAATAGCAGAGCAGACCCACCAAGGCTGGAAACTGAACAGTACTGGAAAGGCACATGGGAAAAGGAGGCAGCACACATCAGTGATGCACGGTGGCTGGTGGCTCTAAGAGAGGACCACAGCAACCTCCCTGAACAGAATGCAGTTACCATCACAGTGACAGACATCCAAGAAAGAGTCTCAGGTATGAAAAACTGGACAGCAAAAGGCCCTGACATGATACACGCCTACTGGCTAAAGAAACTCACGGCACTCCATGAGCGCTTGGCAGCACAAATGAACCAGCTGCTGAGAGATGGGACTTCCACGAATGGTTAACCGAGGGGGGCACAATCCTGATCCTGAAGGAACCCTCAAAGGGTACAGTCCCATCCAACTATCGGCCAATGACCCGCCTCTCCACAACGTGGACGCTCATGTCTCAGGTGGTTACGTCCCTGCTTAAAAACTGCACTCATGGAAGAAAGGACCTTATTGCATGGAAAGGACACCCGTTCTTTCGCCTATCGGTCTGATTGCTTGATGGGGAGGTGAGGTCCGTCGTGGGTAATGTCGGACTGAAGCCTTCACAATCAGCCACGGGCAGCAGTGACCTGATGTATCGGGCCCGTACGTGTCTGTAATGAAGGCCCTGTCTGGTCACTTATAAACACAATCATGCGAATCAGTGTATAATCAATGAGATGCTGGGTTTGTTCGGGGTAACCATGGAAACGAAAGTCTTAGAAACTAACCGTTACCTGTAGAAAAAACATTAAAGATCCGCACAAGTTGCTGCAATTGTTCAACGGTTTATTGGCACCACAGTGACGTTTTGAGCGTCAGCCCCTCATCAGACAGTATACTGTCCCCGATCTAATGCACAAATGACCCACAGAGACGAGTAACGCTAGTTGTGGCTTTAAATGCCCCGTCTGAACAATCATATATTTAAACACAGGGTAAGGTTTCTGTGCAGGGATGAAACAGTTATTATTGATTGCTAAGGACTCCCAACTAAAGAAATACTACAGTAGAAGACATGCCTCCCCAGTTTAGTTGGTTTCATTTACAAGGCTTCTACAGTAAGTAATCTGTTTTGACACAAAAGCCGTTCAAAGTTACATAATCACCATACAACAGCACAGTCACAAGGCTGAAAGCATATGGACAGATTTTAGAGGGATATTTTATTCCTTGCCAGTGTTGTTTTCGTCACCAAAGATGACAATGATATAATTTTGTTGACACCATTTTTTTAATAAATCAAAAAACAGCATCGCACACTCACGTCATGTCCAATTTTTAATAATGACGATAATCATCATTTAATGGCCGATGTCCATTAAATGCTAAATGCAATTAAATGCTGTTTTTGATTTTGAAGATTTTCTTCAACATCTGCACCTCTGAGACTACATATGGTGTGCGTTGCTTCTGTTTTTGCACCTTTGTTTAATGACAATAAAGTAACGATGACAAGCTAAAAATAGCTCTTTGGGGGCTAAAACATGACAACACGTTTCTGAGTTTACGTCTCTCTCTCTCTCTGACATCGAATGTCACAGGGACTTTAACTTTTCTCAGGACAGTTTTAAATACCGTAGCATATGGGCGCAGAAAGCATGTTGATGACAGCGCTGTTGGAAAAAACAAAATCTCAAAGTGATGATCAAAGAACGAGGAGAGCGGACGCTTTTGGGAAAAGTCATATTCACATTGACACTTATTTATCCCAATTTCTAATACTTATCGAAATTAATCATTCCTTTTTATAATGAAACTGACTAAAACCTTTTTAGTTTTTGTCTGTGTCTAAAACTATCACATTTAGAAATGACTCAAATGTGACTAAAAATAAAAGCATTCACGGTAGCGCAGCCGTTACTGCTTGTGCTTCACAGCTAGAAGGTCCCAGGTTTGATTCCCACCTGGACGGGGCCTTTCTGTGTGGAGTTTGCATATTCTCCCCTCCCCGTGATTGCATAGGTTTCCTCCAAATACACCAGTTTCCCCTACCACTAAAGACATGTACAATAGGGCTCTCTACTAACCGGGTACTTTCAGTGCGCAGCAGATGTGGAGGTGAAAACAATGGCGGTATTAAACAGCGTTTTTGCCTGTGAGTGACAGATTGTGTTCGATAAATTTACTTTTTCTCTGTAAATCCTGACTAAAAGCTGTTGTGCGGTTGGATGTTCAATTTTGTGGGAACTACAGCTTCAATCTTGTAAATTGAGTAAGTTTTATGATTAGAATCGATGTCCGCAGATCTAAACACATTGTGTGGATTATGTTTTAAAGTTTAACGTAACTGTGCCGGACACATCAGGCTCTAAATTCTACCATTTACTTTGCTTTAAACATAAAATAAGTTGTTAATCAAATGTTTAATGTCATGACATGTGTAGCTAAGTCATGCTTTAGTTAAATCTAAAGCCGAATAAACTAGACAGAACGTCACCTAAAAGCTTCTAAAACATTTTCTCGTCAGCATTACGTTTAACTTAGATCATGATTATTTCCCGAAAGGCGAAACATAAATGCGTGAAATTCAACACAAAGTTACGATGGATTAGCGACGCGTACTAGGCGACCTCTTGGCAGTTTGTACAAACATTAATCGAGACCAATTAAGTCCAATTTCTGTTTATATCAGACTTTTGCCTCAATAGGCAGGTTATCATGGTAATCAAATCACATTTCATCACAATCCGACAATTATTCACCTTAATAAATCCTCTCAAACAACCAACCAATATCAGCGATCTCCCATTGTTTTCAATGAAGCGAGAGCGTTTTATTCACCTCCGCTTGATTTGTGACGTAACACCGTAGGGCCCTATAGGTCAGGATTGTCGACTGTGGGACAACGAATGCAAATTAGCCCAAGGCTACAATCTGGCGCAGTGTGTTTACATGCATGAGTCCCATGTACAATGTTCATAACATGCACTGTCCCAAATAAATAAATAAAAGAAAGAAAAGAGCTGCCAAAAACAACACTGTTCCTAGCCTGATATGTTGAGCTTTGAATTGCAAAAGCAATTCAAAATTAGAAATTTTGGTGTGTGTGTTTAAACTAAACGATATTTTGTAAAAGCCCATCTAAACACTGGCACCAAGAATTTGCTAACTTCTCTAAAATATTGTAGTAGCAGCCAATTTGATGCCTTAGCCAAGCTTGTTCTTTGGCGCAACCTTTAGGCGGCTGCCTAGTTCTCCTATGCCCCGGGCTGGCCCTGATGTGATGTGAGAATACATGTCCTTATTCAATTCCTCACTTCTGAAATCTGTGCTAGGTCAATACTGAGGTAACCTGTGCAAGCACGAGAGAGAGAAACCATAAGTGTAAACATCAGTGTAAATGTGGTATAGTAGTTTAAACTTTTGCAGGACAGTGGAATCACACTCTAAAAGCATCGTAAAGTAGAATTAAAAAATCTAGTCGAGGAGAAAATGTTGAGCAGCCTCGGGAACATTCTCACAAAGTGGAGAAGAAAACACAAAAACAGCCCATGTTGTTGTTTAGCAGGTAAGTCATTGTGACTGTCGGTATCACTCAGTCACTTTGTCACTAATATAAATCACTATTTATCATATTGGGTTATGCTGTATGATCATTCCATATCTGTTCCCTAATAAATAAATAGGCTAATTGCAACGCTTACTAATGCTAACATAGCACATGCTAACGTCCACAACAACATAAGTATTGCACGGAAACAATGACCCTTGCTGTGCCGCCATGTCGTCTTTAGAGTACAGTCAGAGCCATAATCGGAAGCTGAAGGGCGTCTTATTGTTTTTCAAATATAAAGTGACTCCAGGTGTGACTCAGCTCTTCAAAGACAAAGAAAGTGGCAAAACTGGGGAAAAAGTGGAGAAAGTGAGAAGAGCAAGGAAAAAAGTGGAACAATTGGGGGAAAAAGTGGAAACGCTGGAAAAAATTGAGCTGAAAAAGTTGATAAACTGGCAAAAAAAATGGGATAAATTGGGGGAAAAGTGGAAACATTGGGAAGATGTTTTATGGTTCTAATTATAGGACAAGTGACATAGGTATCGGAAAAGGTATTGTTAAGGTATCGTATTGAAAAGTATCGTTAAAGTACCCGTTTGGAAGAAAAAAGAAAAGAACGGTACCCAGCCCTGTATCCACCAGATCGTTTCAGTCCTCAAACTCCTTTCACTACCCTAATCTTGCCACTCGTCAGCCGCAGCTACAGTATCTCTCCGCTCACCCCCTGAGGATGAAACATGTTCGTCACTTATCGCTCCATCTCGCCTTTGGCTCCGCGGCTAATTGAATGATTAAACAATGGCTGCCCCTGTGGGAGTGTGTGTGCGCGCGCATGTTTGCTAACATGATAACACCCCGGGGGCCGCTCTTGCTCTTGTCAGATGTGTTTATTAATTGATGGCACACCGGGTTAGTCCTGGCACACAACCGGGAGCGCCATGTGGCAGACGCGGCCGGGATTCGGCAAGGGCAACTGCACAGTGCGGAGGAGAGAGAGTGGGAATTTCAATAAGCAATTAAAAGAAAAGCAAACAGACCCCCCCCCCCCCCCCCCCAAAAAAAAAACAACCAAAAAAGTCTGTGTGGCTGCGGTGAAGTGATGGCGAATGTTTTCACCTCCGCGATGAGAGGATGAACCTTAGCAAGAGGTCGAGAGGTGAGGAAAGCATTTCTTGGATGCATGTGACCTCAGGAGGAGCTTTTTGAAAGCTTCCGTCGCGCTGCTAGCCTCTGGGGAAGATCCAGAGATCACTCAAAGATGCGGTAGCTGCTCGAAACTCAACTCCAGGTACGTTTTTGATGAGCAAACATTGTGACTTGATTTCATTTTTGCCACTTTTTTGTGACTTTTTAACTGCTTGCTTTTCCAGCGTGTTTGATGATGCGTACAGACCAAACGCTGACACGCCACCAACTTCCATGTTAACCCTATGTAGACGTGCTTCGACGCGCGTCGAAATGTAAGCAAAGATGTCTGTGCGTATGAAGTGTTGCAAATGCGAGCAGATGAGGATTAACGCGCGTCAAAGCCAGTGAGAACAGCGCGGTACAGAGCAGGGATGCCGCGCCCACTGCTTCATGCACTCAAGTAATCACAATCTACACGTGCGTTCATTTACGCCTTGTTAACCAATCAGGGACTGGGCTCAAATAGTGAGCACAAGCGTCACCTGTTACCTGCAGCAGTGGCGCAAAAAGGGCATACGCAATATATGCCTTTCATAGGGGCGCCAATAGTGATGTGTCGGTCGTGAACGATCCGGCTCTTTTGAACGAGTCTTTACAGTGAACGATATGAGCGGGTTCGCGGAGTTTAAAAAAAAAAATTCCTCTTTGGGGGAGGGGCGTCACTTTAGTTGTGCATGCTTATTTTATTTTTTTTAACAAAAGTCACTGCTGGAGATGGAACAACCATCAAAGAGCCGTGTGTGTGTGTGTGTGTGTGTGTGTGGGAGGGAGGGGGGGGGGGGGGGGGGGGGGTAGTTGCGGTAGTTGCGCCCCTGACCTGCAGCATGGAGGAGAAGTTGATCATCGCGGTTTGCGCTCGGCCTGAGTTGTATGACACGCCTCCTAATTATGACGCTTGCAAAACTTCACGCGCCAGCAAACAGGCGCTTCTCGCGAGTGTGAAGCGGCAATGTTTGGCGTCCAACTAGAGGCAGACGGAGCGTGGACGCACATTTGGTCTGAAAGCACCTTGAGTCTCTATTTTGAGGATTCTTTTAAGAAGCTTTTAGATTTGGGTAAAGCCAAACTGGAGAAAATGTGCTCAGGTCCGGTGGGGGTTAAGAGGTTAAATGGTACCATGTGTTAACAGCACTGTACATGACTGAGTGACTATCTGTAGTTTGTATGGTGTTTTGAACTATGGACTGGCGTTGTAAACTGGCCTCGGCTAAAACATCATGGGCCAGATCTAGTGCCTGGCGCAGTCAGTGCGCAACTCTAAACGCAATGTGGTACATGCGCGATCTTGCATGTGGCGCAGGTTTTGCGCCACTAGGGAGAGGGCGTTATTTAAGAAAAAGAGGCCGACTGAGGCGTGGTTCATTACGAGCAGCACTCGGAGCACTGCTCTTCTGTGGTAGCCTGGCCTTTGCCATCCGTAAACTCCGGTCAATTATCTTTTCCCTACATGTATGTCTGGGTCTGATCTCAGTGGCTGCGTTTCATCGGTTGAATTCCAACCTACCATTCAGCGAGCGGGGGAGGCGGATTTGCTGGTTGTAGTTTGAAAACAGATCCAATCGTTTCAAAGGAGTTCATCCCTCCCACCTGAAAACGGAGCTCAATTGTGAAGTTCCAGAGCCTCTGTACGAAATGAGTACGAGGCTATGGTAAGACCAGGCTACTTCTGTGGCAACCTTCACATTATTTTCCTCTTTACATCGCACTGCCTTGTATTCTTCCTTTAGAATGGATGTATCATGTCAAACTGAAAACAAAAGTGAAATTGGCTTGAAAAGTATGCTTGAGCGTGCGCACCCGCCTACTTTGGTACAGTAACGCGCACACCCCTAACACCAAAACAACAACAACAGTTTTCCATAAATAAACCAGACACTCAAGTGCTACAATACCACGTCTAATCTGCGTTTAAAGGTGACATTTACATCGTGTGTCAGTGGTTGCCTCCTGATGAATGAAGAGCATCAGCGGTGGTCATTGTAATAAGCCTCATGTTTCCTTTTACATTGTTGCTCCTTGTGTCGGCTACAGCTCAGTCCAAAAGAAAGAAGCGCATTTCACAAACGGGGCGCATAGCAAACTTTTTTCTTTTTCAATTCAGCCGCTCCAAGAATCCTGCGGCTGTAGCTCAAATGTTCCAATAAGCTACAGTTTTCTTGCAACTACTGCATAACTCTGCAACGCCTCCGCAGCAAATTATGACAGTTTCTGATCAATTAAATCTTTTACATTTGGTAACTTTGCGCATTCGAACGGTGTCCAACGGCGAGGCTGCTGCCTTTCTTTCTTTCCCCGCCCGCTCATCTTGGATCTGCAGCGAGTGGAGGGACAGTTTTATTTCTTTCACCTTTATTAAACATTGCGCGCTGCATGAGCATGTTAGCGTCCCGCCCACTTTTTGCGCCACGTATGACACTGAAGATGGCAGGGAGCGGCACCCTGCGCACACGTCTGCTCTACAGCTTGCGCTATGAACCCCATGATTCCAGCACCAGGTTTATATTTATTTATACTTGGGTATTCAAAGTATAAAGTAAATATCTAATTAAAGGTATAAAAATAACTATGCAGTTTCAAAAACACTAAAATTGCACCACTCTTCGGAGTTCCCCGAGAATTGCGCTCCCTAAGCACAATGTATCCATGTGTAGCATGAAAGGTGACCGAGATGACGCTATAATCCAAATGAGGTCATATTCAAGAGAAATATAATGACAGTTCAAAACTTTAGAGCCAGAAAACACATTTTTTAAATAATTATTTATGTACGAAATCTACAGCAAAAGTTGATATCTCTAAAGTTATTCCCCCGATTCACCTGTAGCCTTAAATGTCATTAAAAACATTCAATTTGATTCAAACAGATTATGAATTTAATTTACACATCTTGTAAAATAATTGCTCAAGGTTATTATATCATTTAGCTGCAGTTTTGCTGAAATTGAGTGAAGTTACCAGTTGCTTGTTGAATTTCTCTGTGGACAAATGTCTGTCTTCTGTTTTGTGTATTATTATTTATAGACCATCTCATTAATGACCCTGTTGCCCATATTTGCATGTCCATGTCGTGATATGGCTGTATTTGCCTCTGTTAGCACCTGGGCGTTTAAACAGCTGCCTGTGCTCCCCTGACGCGCGCCGCGTGTAAACACAGTCAGCGAGATCCTTTGTCCGCGCCAGAAAACGTCCACTCGGCCTCTTCCTGGTCGTGCCCCCGTGCACCGCGGGATTATGGGTATAGAGCAGGTCAGCCGACCCCGAGGGTGGCAGGGGTCAACACAACAGGTCACGTGGTCTTTTTCAGAAGTGAAAGGACGGCTCTCCTCTGGCTCATGCTGGAAATAGAGCCAGCAGGAAAGAGACCAGAAAGTGTGACACACGGCACAAAAGTAACGTCCACAGAGAAACTTCAAATTCATCCTGTTTTCAGCAGGTTAGTCAAACGCTGTATCATGGAGGTTTTGGCTTTCGTGAAGGTAAATTTATTTTATTTTTACACAGAGACATGTAGTAATAAGTTAACAAGTATTTAACTATCACAAATTGGGCTGTTTTTAGAGTGAAAATCGTCATGTTAAAACAAGGTATCAAAGACAGACTAAAACAGATTCAACATTCACAAAAGATCAGTCCCAATGCGATCCTCTACGCTTAGGGTGACCAGATGTCCCAGTTTACCCGGGACAGTCCCAGTTTTTAGTCCTTTGTCCCACGTCCCAATAGATTTCTCCCAAACCATTGATTTGTCCCAGTTTTACTCGTAATCTGTCCCAGTTGTCCCAGTTTTGGCCAGTGTAGTCCCCGAAATAGCATAGCCTACACTTGAAAATGTATGTCTTTGGCCCATGGGAGTATCAATTACCAAGTGTAAACCAATTCAAAATCTCAATTCAGGATTGGTGCATGTCATAAATCGTTGACAGTTTAACCATTCATCGTAGGTAAAGACAGTTTAGATTAGGAACCCCTGCGGCCTATTCCCGAATATTGTCCCAGTTTTTTAGTTGGAAAATCTGGTCACCCTATCTACGCTAGAAGTGTCCAAACTATTTTCATCGAGGGCCGCATATTGAAGTGTATATGGTGTGGAGGGCCACAGGTTAACGGTAAATGCGGTGAAAACTTCAACTGAGAGCGTTTAGCGGGGTTTTTAAGTCGTGCCCCACATCTTCATTTGAGCTTGGAACCTTAAAACCAGCTCTTTTCCACAATAGAAGAGGTATAATTGTGGAGAACTATGAAACTTGTCGTACAAATACTATCTCTTGTGATGCGTGCCAATTCAATAAGAAGCCTGTGGGCCACCGAAAAAGGGTCTAAGGGCCGCATTTGGACACCCCTGCTCTACGCCCATCCATCCTGTAGCCGAGGCCCCACACACACACAACACGCCGGGCCAGTGCTCCACACGCACCAGACTGATCCTCCCAGACATAGGACAGTGAAGCAGTGGTTCACAACCTTTTTAACCATTTCATCAGTAATATCACTGACCCTCTGTCCAGACAGGCTCTCTGGGCCCTCGCAGCCGTGACTCACCCACTCCCGGTCCTCCTCGTCTTCACCCAGAGAGCACCCCGTCCTCAGACCCTCCATGCCCCCGTCAGGGCCCCTGCCCTGTGTGCGCCCTTGTTCTCAGCCCCTCTTTTGTCGTACAGACCATCAGCCTGGGTCCACACCTGGAGATGGATCCCCTCTGCCGTCGCCCACTGCTCTTTACGGGTTGTCCCGGCAGAATCGAAGGATGGGTCAAATGCAGAGGACAAATTTCCCTATGGGGACAATAAAGTACACTATAATAAAAGAGACATTTTCTCACACGCAGACTCTACTTCCTCATTGTCAGACAGACATTTGCTCAGCTGCCAAAGATGCCAAGACCTCATCTCATCAGGACCCCGACCTGCATTACGGGACCCCCTCACCCCATGTTGGGACACTCATTAGCCTGTCTGAGCCAGAGGGGCAGGCACGGGGAGGTGGGAGCTATATGTGACGTCCCGCCGAAGAATGAATCGAGGTTTTTGTGGAGAGCTTTGGAAAACGGACACACATGAAGTTGACACCAGCGCGTAGACATTTGGACACAGGCGCTTTTTTTTTGTCGTTGACCCCAACCATCTGCCCGTCTGTGTCCACCGCAGGGACAAGCAGAGACACAGTCCACGTCGCGCCTGAACCCGTAATTTGATTTCAGCCTGCTCCTCTACTACAACAAGAGCGTGCCTGTTGCGAAAGGCGATAGAGATGTGTTTGAAACGCAGGCTTCCCTCTCCCCAGGCGCTTCCTGTAAATGTTTCATCAGGAGAGTTCCTAAAGAAAAACATCAGAAAATGATCAAACAATTTCAGATTTCTTAAATCATCTCCAGTCCTGCACTTGCCTTCATTAAGTTTTGAACCGCCCAAACAAGGCAAAATCTGAATTATTACAATTTTTTGTCTTATTATGTAAGTAACACCATAAATTGAAACCTGGCTCTACCTATTATTTTGATTTTGTCACAGAAAATCTGTGCAATTTTGGCCATAATTACACATGCCGCATTTTTATATAACATAAATGGTAATGACATTGGAAACGGCAATTTATGGTAATAACCAGGGAAATAACCCAACTGTGTTGCCTCTTTACAGTCAGATATAAACTGAAGCATAAAAATCTGATTTGATAGTTCTACACTGAAATATCTGTCACAGCAGAGATGAAAGGTCTCAAAGAAATCTTCTCTGCGTCTGACACTGGGGTTTGAAGAGGACAGTGTATTAAGTTGTGGTCGATACAAAGAAGAGCTTTTGGAAAAAATGGAACAGACTCATTCCACGTTTATCTATCTTACATATATTCATCAAGTGTGTGCAGTATTACAACATTATATTATTTGCACTGTCATAGCCATAGCCATAGCCTTGTACTCATTTCGTACAGAGGGTCTGGATCTTCACAATTGAGCTCCATTTTCAGGTGCGAGGGGTGAACTCCTTTTAAAGTTTGAAACGATTGGATCTGATGACGTATGCTATGTAATGTGCCCGAGTGAGTGAAGCACTACCAAATGCTTGACGTCACCTACAACACCCGCCTCCCCCGCTCGCTGAATGGTAGGTTAAAATTCAACCGATGTAACGCGGCCACTGAGATCAGACCCAGACGTACATGTAGGGAAATGATAATTTACCGGAGTTTACGGATGGCTAAGGCCAGGCTAGCACTGTCACTCAAAAAGTTGTTAATTCGGGTCCGAAGTGCCGTCATGCACGAGCTTAATATAGAAGCGAGTATAAAAATGACAACTTGATTCTAGTCGCTTTAACGCAGCTCTATGTCAGACACAGGCCCCGCCCACTCCTCGTACATTAATGATCTGAGTTAGTGACAGGTGAACATAACCAACTGCAGTGTGAAAAAACAAAATCCTGATATAAAACTTTCCCCTACCGTGAGAAAGTATTCAGAAGAATGTAGGTTTAAGTTGTGTTATGTTTTGACTTGACGGTATGGTCCTCACACTTCTATGGATCTGGGGTGTGACGTCTCTCAAATGCTTGTTTCATGGTTTATGGGTGACACGGTGGCGCAGTGGTTAGTGCTTGTGCTTCATAGCTAGAAGGTCCTGGGTTCGATTCCCACCGGAAAGGTGCCTTTCTGTGTGTGGAGTTTGCATGTTCTCCCGTGTCTGGTTTCCCCTACCACTAAAGCATGTACAATAGGTTCCCCTCTGGGGCCAGGACTCCCTGAAAAAGATATTACTATTAATCTCAGTGGGACTTTCCTGGTTAAATAAAAGGTCAAATAAATAAAATGGTTCAAAATGAGAATAGTTCACCAATTGTTTATTCAACAAAAAAATGCAAAAATAATATACAGTTGTTTTCAAAAGTTTACATACCCTGGCAGAATTTTAGTCTGGCTAACGCCAAAAAAAATCACAAGTGATATTTAGTCTGGGGACCACCAATTCATTTTCTCGTAGGAGAGGTGTGGTTTATGATTGTCCATAGCCATTTATTGGGCACTACGAATGTCTCATGCGTCTGCATGTAGCCATAGCCAATCGTATCAGATGACGTATGACGTACCCGCTGTAAACTTTCGAGTTAAACTATTTAGAACACGGTCTAAAGATGATCGAAAGATGACGTTGCGTCTGCTGCTGTCATGTTGGATCCGTAAATAAACTTTTTTTTTTAAATCCGTAAACAAACTACAAACTTCCTTATGTCGAATAGTGCGTCATCGTCTTACCGTCCCTCCTCGTTCTGTGATTGGTCCCCAAATCCATGCGAAGATTTCGGCCTTGGTCCCAGGCTGTTGTGAAGTTCGAAATGAGTCGAGCGCACACAGCAGTCTGGCGTTAGCCAGGCTAGTTGATTAATATCTGTATGTTTTACAGTGCATCCGGAAAGTATTCACAGCGCTTCACTTTTTTCCCCATTTTGTTATGTTACAGCCTTATTCCAAAATTGATTCAATCAATTTTTTCCCTCAAAATTCTACACATAACACCCCATAATGACAACGTGAAAAAAAGGTTTTGAGATTTTAGCAAATAAAAAACAAAACAAAAATCACATGTACATAAGTATTCACAGCCTTTTCTCAATACTTTGTTGAGGCACCTTTGGCAGCAATTACAGCCTCAAGTCTTTTTGAATATGATGCCACAAGCTTGGCACACCCATCTTTGGGCAGTTTTGCCCATTCCTCTTTGCAGCACCTCTCAAGCTCCATCAAGTTGGGTGGGGAGCGTCGGTGCACAGCCATTTTCAGATCTCTCCAGAGATGTTCAATCGGATTTATCTTGGCTGTGTGCTTATGGTCGTTGTCCTGCTGAAAGATGAACCGTCGCCCCAGTCTGAGGTCAAGAGCGCTCTGGAACAGGTTTTCATCCAGGATGTCTATACATTGCTGCATTCATCTTTCCCTCTATCCTGACTAGTCTCCCGGTTCCTGCCGCTGAAAAACATCCCCACAGCATGATGCTGCCACCACCATGCTTCACTGTAGGGATGGTATTGGCCAGGTGATGAGCAGTGCCTGGTTTCCTCCAAGCATAACGCCTGGCATTCACGCCAAAGAGTTCAATCTTTGTCTCATCAGACCAGAGAATTTTCTTAATCATGGTCTGAGAGTCTTTCAGGTGCCTTTTGGCAAACTCCAGACGGGCAGCCATGTGCCTTTTACTAAGGAGCGGCTTCCGTCTGGCTACTCTACCATACAGGCCTGATTTGTGGATTGCTGCAGAGATGGTTGTCCTTCTGGAAGGTTCTCCTCTCTCCACAGAGGAACGCTGGAGCTCTGACAGAGTGACCATCGGGTTCTTAGTCACCTCCCTGACTAAGGCCCTTCTCCCCCGCTCGCTCAGTTTAGATAGCCGGCCAGCTCTAGGAAGAGTCCTGGTGGTTCCAAACTTCTTCCATTTACAAATGTGCAAAAATCTAAAAAAACTTTTTTTCGAATGTCATTATGGGGTGTTATGTGTAGAATTTTGAGGGAAAAATGGATTGAATCAATTTTGGAATAAGGCTGTAACATAACAAAATGTAAAAAAAAGTGAAGCGCTGTGAATACTTTCCGGACTCACTGTATGTGGATGAATTGTCAAAAGAACTTTGGTCACAATTTTATTTCTTTTCTCCATTTTCAAAAGCTAGTTTTCAACAAAGAATTAGGGAGGGGGGGGGACCAAACTGTTCAATGTCGATCTATTGTACAGCTCCCAAATTTGTCCATTTTTTTTCACTTTTTGTGTGACTTATTCCATGAAGAATAGCTGTATGGTGGCAGATACAGCCCCGAGAAAGAACCCACTCAGACACAGAGACAATTAGATCTTACAAATCCATTACTTGGAATTGCTCTCGTTTTTCTTCTGTATTTTATCATTCAAAATGAAGTGGAAAACAGAGTCGTCCAGTGATAAACATGGCTGAACAGATGAAGGCCCCCTGTCTCTCATAATTGTATCTCCCAAACGACCAAAACAAACCGCATCAGTGTTTTTCTTGTGCTTGTCACAGCTGCCGGCAGGAGCCAAATAGCAGCTCCCAAACGAAAAACACCGCTGTGGCACATCCCGCCTCTGCTCCCGTCAACACGCACTCTCCGCTCGCTTGCAAGGTGCGGAGAAGTGACGTTCACTGGATGTCAAAACATGCTCCAGACTCTTGTTTGTGAAGTGAGTGTGGCTTCGTCAGATAAAACACTGTCGCCTCTAGATGTACTATACGCTCCTTCTGTTCGTTTAGTTCGTCCATGCCGAACTTCTTCTTGAGCTTATTCTGATATCAAAATCAAATCAAGTTGTTTTCGTAAAGCCCGATATCACAACAGCAGATCCCTCACTGGGCTGATTTGACAAACAGCTATCACGTTGTTGGCCATACTACTGAAGAGGAAATCCAACTCCCATCAAGCTCAACAGTCACGCAGACTTCCAGTCACGTGCCGGGGTCCGGATGTAAACAAAAAGTCGCATTCATTTTTTACCATAGATTTTTCTAAAAATTGAAATATTAAGCACGACGCCGTCCAACCAGCTATGTGCCAACTACTGACTATTGTGCGGATATTTTACATGAAAGAATACACGGCGAAATGATTTTATAACTTTTCAGTTTATAACGTTTTAGACAAATCTTCAATTTAACCTGTGTGTTTTATGTCCAAGTACATGTTTTAATTCAGATTATTTGTATCATTTCAAGTGAAAATCTTACCTTAGATGACTCCAAACTGACTTGAATTCAACATGAAGAACCTTTATTCAAGCGGTTTTAAGTCATTTGTCTCATTTAAGATGGTCATTTTTCCCGTGTAGAACCAAAAAACAAAACAATAATGTTCATTTATTACATAAAATATGATTTCTTTAAAAACGGTTTCATTTATTTGTACTAAAACAACCAAGTAAGTTCCTTTAATGCTGTCCCTGGACACAACAGACGACAAAACTTAGTAAGATTTTTAAGTACCTGCTAACGATACTTTTATTTTTTCAATACCAGTTGTACCTAAACTTTTTCCTGACTCGGCTGCAAAGTTGCAACCACCAGAGCCATTTCACTTCCCCACGGCACTCGGCATAACTTTGTCGACGACGTTCATGTAAGCTCTCATGTGTAATTTCACGGCATCTCCTACGTTTGAAGAAAACTTGATCTTCTAAACCTGCGGGTGGGGGGGGGGGGGGGAGTGGTCTCGGGCACGGGGGAAAGGCAGTATTTAGCGCCTTCTGAACTTCACTCAACGCCAAACGAACACGCAGGCGTCCGGGCGATTAGCACATGCACGCTCACCTTTCTAGCGGAGGACGCAGGTTGTGTCCGTCAAGCGCGGGATTAGGCCTGTTTTAACAAGGGGTTTTTAGTCAATCTGGCGGCACGACGCACAGACGCAGCGAATTAATGACAGGGCCCAAAGCTTATTAAAGGGTTAGCGCGTGTTAGCCAGTCACTCATACAAATACCGGAGCGCGGATCAACTTAATCTAATTACAACAACGCCGCACGGATCACTGTCAGGGGTGTGAGCTGTGCGCGAACACGGCTAACGTCACCGGCAGGTTAGCATGCATTTGTCAGGGCATGTTGCTGGCGTTGCTAATGCTGGTTGGAACATAGCGGACCACAGACAGTTTCGCTCGTTTGTGGATCGCAGGATTAACAAATGGATTGAACGTGTTGTTGTTTGTTTACGTTTGTTGAGTAGCAGTAGTTGTCAAAGTACTTGATTTCATGACTTGAGTAAAAGTACAGATACAGAATACAAGTAAAAGTTGTTCAGTTAAATGATCACTTAAGTGAAAGTTTAAATAAATGTTAGGGAAAATAACTGTGCCCAAATTCACAGACACAAACCTTCTTTCTCGTTCCGAGTCAGTAGCATTTGACAGTACTACTAGACTTTTTAAATACATTGACTTTTTACTATTTCAGGATTTTTGACATAGGGCCTCATTTCCTAGTTATCCAGGGTGTTGTTGATTTCTGGAGATATTTTAAAAAAAAATCATGCAGTCCTTATATTCGAAGAGTTTAGTGGCGCTAGGTTAGTGCTAGGCTTGCGCATTTCTACAGTAACAGCTACCCTGCATTAAAAACAGTCTGACCCACTCCACAGTGCACCTGAGATAAATCACTTACAGTATAACGCGAGACTACCGATATAAATGTCTGTGTCGATAGAATAATTATAAAAGCTGTTAGCTGTTTAGCTGTTACCGTAGAAATGCGCTAGCCTAGCACTAGCCTAGCTCCACTAAACTCTTTAAATATAAGTACTGCATGAATTTAAATATATATATATATCCAGAAATCAACAACACTCTAGATAACTAGGAAATGAGACCCTATGTCAAAATCCTGAAATATCCCTGTAAGGGCTTTTATAGAAAGTGGAGGAACAAGTAGAGGTTGACCGATATGGGTTTTTCTAAGGTCGATGCCGATTTTTGGCAATTTTTATTGGCCAATATTTTCTACCAATATTTTTGGCCAAAATGTCCAAATGTCTGGTTTATAATCCTTGAAAAAGAGAAATACTTGGCCATTTCGGCAGTGGCCGATTTTATTTTATTACTTTAGATTCAATAGTTTCTGTCCCAGCCTTACCATTAGCATTAGCATATTGTTGCTAACCGCTGCATTTTGCGCTGCGATAAAAAATACAATTGTGGAGGTTAAAAATCAACTCAGCGGCTGAATTCTCCAAATTGAAATTCTTCAAAATGACAAACAGCATAGCCATATCCATATTGAGGTTTAGGGAAATAATAATAGGTTTAACAAACTTGTAGCTAACCAATTTTCTAACAGTGTTTCTGAGGAAGCTGTGTGAGGACTCGTTTAAAGCCCTGACTTTGCCCTTTCCAATGCAAAAAAAACGGATCAGATATCAGCTTTTATCGGCGCTAGATTGGCCGATAGCCAATATTGTAAAATCCCCAAATATCGGACCTCTATTAAAAATGATTCATCTTTCAAAGTTGTAGTGTCTTTGTTCACCACAAAGGCACTGTTGTGAGTTGAAAGGACTAGACCCGAACATTAATGCAGTGGCGGGCCATGGGGTTTCAGGCAGGACCTTCACTTCAGCAGCAAGCTCCTGGGTTCACTCGCTCAAACGCGTGTAAATTGATGGACAATAGAAAGACGTATGGATAAAACAGCTTTTATGTACGTGGCATTTGTATCAACACAGCAAATCAAAGCAACCCCCGAACTAAACCTTCGTGAACACTCGTGACATACGGAACCACACGACACATGGCAGGTGGAGAGACGAGTGCATAACGTGGAAACAGGCAGCTGTTTTTATGAGATCGACCCAAACGCAAAATCCAAAGTAATAAAAAGATACTAGACTTGCAGTTTGGTCCTATGTGGGAGGCCTTTTTAGTGCTCGTAGTACCTGTTCCTTTCCCAAGTCCCTGACAGCTGGCGCGGGGAAACACTCCTCTTGTCCGGGGTCAAACCCTTCTTCTGTCCTGTTCGACTCGACTATTTTTCCTACATACATTGATCAAAAATATGTAAATACTGGTCTAAATTCTGATAACAAAATGTTCCCTCATTCCTCAGTTTGATGGAATGTTTGCAAATCTTTAGAAATAAATCATCAAAATGAATCAGCAATACCCTCGAGGCAGGGGGGTACTTGCGAGACAAAAAAAAAAGTTTGTAAACCACATTTGTAAGGTTGGTTCGATTGATTACTGCGGTGGGGCTCGCGACATGATTTCAAGACAGTATTTTCACAATTCATGGCATTGAATTTGATGTATTCTTGATAGGATCAGAAAACAATTTAGGCTAACATCCTGCCATAATTTGCCATAATAACTAAGTTCTAGGGGAAATCATGGCGGATTTACAGACTCCTCCGACCCTGCTGTGACGGAGCATGTTCCTAAAAAGGGCATAAGGGCGGGATCTTCACTGTAGACTCCACACCCGCACCGTTAGCTGTAATGCTAACGGCCTGTCAATCAAAGTGCAGCCCTCATTACTGTACGAGATTTCTAAATTGTTTCTTACAGAAACCAAACTGGTTTCTTTAATTGTAACTAACCCAGCGTTATCACAGGAGGAATATCTAGCTGTAAAAAGTTTAGGAAAATTAGAATCCAGGCTTTAAAGTTGTTTTTAACGTGTCTAAAGTGCAATATTTTCTAATGGGAGACTAGCGGCTATATGGAGGTACTTCAGCATTGGCAGCCCCTAGTGTCGCGGTTTCGAAGTAGAGCAGCCAGCTGCCATTGGTCACATGCTTGCCACATTTTCATCGCTTTTCACCACATTTTATCACTTTTCTGTTACTCTTTTGTGGCGTTTTTGTTGCATTTTTGTCACTTTTTCCATCACGTTTTTGTCGCTCCTTGTTGCATTTTCCTCCTTGCTTTCAGCTCATTTTCGTCACTGTTCTGACACTTTTTTCCAAGAAGTTTTTTAGATTTAGGTAAAGCCAAACTGGAGAAAATGTGCTCGGTTCAGGCAAAGGGGTAAGAGGTCAAAGTAGCCATTACACACCAAGTGTTTTTCATCTGCACCTTCTCTTGCTTGTCTAGGTAAACCTCGCTAAAAGGGCTTGGTACCCACTTACATGATGATGTCTGGCAACAAGCTTGACAGAAAATAAAGAGCACCTCCATAAATGCACACCATTGTCTAATACAATAATGTGAGAAATATGTTGTAGAACGAGGTACATTGCAGCATATGCACTTTGTCTTAATCTTCTTTTTTTGAAAAAACATTTTTGATTATAAGCCCAATGCCCATCTCGACCGCGCATGCGTGAGTCAATCAGGCTCCTAATTTCGGCCCAAACAAACCACACCGCCATTGAAATGTGTGAGCGAGTTCAGGTAGCAGAGCGTGAACACTGAAGTATATTGAGCCATAACCGTGAACTATAAGGCTTACGGGCATTGGTTTACAGACTTTAAGTCTCAAGTGACATTTCTTGCAAATATTTAAGTTGTCAATATCTTGAAAGCGAGGGAAAAGTCAGGACGGCGGCTCCGTAGGCAGGAGTGGACCATCGCGGACAGGGGAACGACAGGACCTGGGATCAGCCCGACACAGACACCCTCACTTTTTAAATCATTTGAATTCGTCTTGTAATCACAGGGAAAAGTTCCAAAACGGTGTTGATGTTAAATATAGTGGGTACATTTCCGTCTGTCAAATTAGCGACCGATTAGCTCTGTTGTACCATCAGATCACTCGTAAAAAAATAAAAATAAAGTACATTTAGATGGCATAGCCTATGTGTGTATGTGGATCTCTCTGGTCACAATTAGGAAAAAGATTTTGTCTACTGTCCACCTCCTTATTGACAAAAAAAAGAGTGATTCTATGTTTTATTTCTCATTTCAGTTTAAATGTTCTGAATATCGGTGACATGAGGCCACAGTTTCAGACCCTGGACTTTGTCCAACAGTCGCCTTCAAGGGTCAGAAATGTTTTTCTCACATAGTTATTCCATAGTTATTCCAACTATATGAACAAGGACTGGTCGTCACTTTTGACAGCATCTCTTCGTATGAACGGCAGTTTCGTTTCTGTCTATCTCAGCCCTGGTTGTAAAATAGACTTTAAGCTAATATTTGTAACAGGCTCCATGGCGACGACAAAAACACTTTAAATCATCAACTTTCCAGCGGTTAAAACGGTCCGAATCATAGCTTTACGCTAACTATCATTATTGTTTGGTAGCCAAAAGACATTCCATTACCCATAATGCAACGGGCGAGCCGAGATGGGCATTGGGCTTATTAATCCAATGTCCTGAAGGTGAAAATAACTCCAAATCCTCTCCTCATCTCAAACTCTTGGTCATGCAGAACGGAGCCTCATATCATATGCGTTCATTACTGCTTATTCTCCAACTGTGGGAAGGAAGAGACAAACCTTCTCTCACTGACATTCCATTTAGAGAAAATAAGGCATAACATAAACGACAAAATGACTGAATTTGAAAGAATCTGGCAACCCTTGATATCCTTTCTTAGAGATAGCTGATGTGTGCAGTCTTATGGGAGGGCGTGGGTGGGGTGGGCATTTATATTTTTCTTTATTTTATTACTTCTCAATAAGGAACACAAGTATTGCTAGTGAAAGCTAAAGTTTATGTCCTTTTTTCTGTTTTTTGTTTTGTTTGTTCTGTATGTGTAACCTCCCCATCATCCCATCACTCTCTCTGTCCCTCGCGCCCCCCCCCTCCAGTCCCATCCCCCTCTCGCTTTGCAAGACCCAGCGTGCCCCTACCCTTCGCCTCACCGCTCTGCCTCTTACCTGGCTCCGCCTTGTTGTTTTGCCACACGCTAACCCGCCATGCAAGTTCCAACCGGGGCGTTTCTCGGGCTTACCGTTTGTACTCACTCTCTCCCACGGCAAATAAATCTTTGTTTTTCTCTCCCCTCCCCCGCTTCTTGTTCTGCTAACTCCCGTGTCAACAAACGCGCTACCTTTTTTTTTTTTTCGCGGACGAACTTCCATTGCCTTTCCACACATCTTTTTGTGTGCATTCAAATCTCCCAGTTCCTAGTGTTCTTTTGATGCTTCTGCAAAAAAAAGGAAGCAACCGCATAAAACTGGTACAGGTCTAAAAGGAAGTCGCTTAGCCGGGCTTAGGCAACTGTTTGGCGATCGCTGTCGCCAATTTGTTTCCGTAAATCTTTGTGGATCTTTGTTTTGCTTGTGTGTGTGTGTGTGTGTGTGTGTGTTTGCGTGAGCCAGGTGCGCTGGATCTTTGCCAGGGCCTGGATTAAATGGTTTCCTATGATGTATTATTATCCATAAAGCAGTTTCCAGTCGGGGAAGCTTTGAAGAACTTGTGAGGGCAGTTTCGTTTGGGAGTCGCGAACGCTCCAGGGGCTAATCATCAAAGCCCGGAAAAAAAAAAAAATCGGGATTCTTATTATTGTTATTGTTAGCATTGTGGGGTAATTTGTACGTTCATTAGCCGATTTACAAGCACACATGAAAGTCATGGGTTTTGGTGATGAGGACTATGGTAATTATCGGCGTCGAAAGGTGTCGCGGACGACGTAAAAAAGAAATTTGCAAAGAAGCTGTAATTATGTATAACGGTCAAACTACACAATTGCTGTCCCCGTTTTCAGAGTGAAGAATGGGGCGTTGCCGTGGCATTAAAGGAGCGGGAAAGGTGCAAATAAGTGCTTTATTTGTCTCTGCAAATCACGTGCATCTGTTGGACTGTTTTCGTCTTCGCTCATTAACCTCTTTACCCCCCGCCTTAACCGAGCGCATTTTCTCCAGTTTCTCCAGCTTTACCCAAATCTAAAAGCTTCCCGACTGGAGCTTACAGCCTGAAGGCCAGTGTAACGCCTCATTTGAAAATGAAGACCTACAAAACTGATATAAATGGATCTTTTTCCTTACGTTGTTGCCGTCACTTTAAAAAAAAAAAGTCACTCTTTTGTTGCTTTTTTGTCACGTCTTCGTCACATTTTTGTCGCATGTTCATTGCTTTTTTTTGTCAGGTCACCTTTGTTGCAATTTTGGACTTTTTTGTTTAAGTTCTATTGTTTGTTGCGTTTTTATCCTAATTTTCATCACTCTTTTGATGCTTTTTTCAAGAAGCTTTTAGTTTTGGGTAAAGCTGAACTGGAGAAAATGCACTTGGTTGAAGTGAGGGTGTTAAGAGGTTATGGTCCTCTTGCTACACAGTTGTACACATACATGGGATACAAATAAAACATTACAAAAGTATTACAAAATAAAATAGTCACAGTTCAAAATATCATCAAAATTTGACTTCAGTGTGTCACAAAACCTGCACACTGCCCTTGTGTGTCGCTGCATATCTCTGTCACACTTTCATCAAATGATCGTCAGTTTCGGATGAGTTCACGTCCATGACTTTTATCAGGAAAAAAAACAAAAACATTTGAATGTCATGGGAGCTACGTCGGGGTCGCCCAATGTGTTTCTGTAATAATTCACTTGTAAGATAAACGACCCGGAAACGGACAAGTGGAAGAAAATGGATGGATGGATAGGTAAGATAAAATATTCAAATGAATTTGGGTTCTCAATAAATGAGTGAAGAAGTAAACGGATTCCCGAGTTCCTATCGTAGTGTGAAGCATCCCCGTTCTTCACAATGACGAGTTTGAGCGCGCATCTCACGACTTGCAGGGTCACTTTTCAGGGTCACTGTCACAGAAATGATAGAAATGCTAAAGCCTGAGAGTTCATGAAATAGTTTCATATGAAGTAGCATTCGAGGCGCAGTGTTTTGACGTTTACAATATATTAAAGGAGGACAAAGTTGTTCCATTACTACAAAAAAATCAGGTATAGTGCCTTTAAGTTTGACTTCATAAACATGCACCGATACTAAATATACCAGTTTTTATTATTTCTTCTTTTCTTTCTTTCTATTTTATTTTTTTTGATAATTAGGCTTTGTTTATGAAAACGAAAAAAAAAGAAACCAAAAATATATCATGAAGCTGTATAATACTGCTCAACGTTTGAAATAAAAGTGACCACTTATGCCTTTGCTTTTTCCATTAACATGAATTAAAATGTATGTGTCAAGGTAAAAAAAATATTGAAAACTACCGGCTAAATGGAGTAAGACCATAAGAGTCTGCTGAAGGCCGAATACATGCGTCAAACTAATTACAGACACAGGAATATAGTTTTATGAGAAAACCCCTGACTTTGCAGTGATACAGGACCTTTTAACCTCTTAACCTCCACCTGAACCAAGCTCATTTTCTCCAATTTACCCAAATCTAAAAGCGTCCTGAGAAAAAGTGGAGAAGAGGTTAAAACTGATCGTCGCCGATTCCCAAACGCAAATTGTTTTCTGTTTTGCTCGGGCCGCAGCGTCGCGTCACGTCGGGTCCATCTCGTTGCCGTAATGATGTTGACATTCCTCGGGAACACATCCAGGATTTGGCTGCTCTTTTCCTTTCCTTTTTTTTTCCCACAAAAGGACCACTCTTTACCCACAAACACTCCGGCCCCGGCCTAATGCTGCTCGAAGCCCTCTGGAGCGCAACCGCTAAGACCTTGTTTAACTGTTATGAGTATGAATCATACCCTCAGCCCGGGCCGCCGGCGTGCACACACTCGTGCACTGTTATGACTGCTGTGTCAGAGGGAAGAGATCAGCGGCGGGACCACCCACAACAACAACAACAGCAGCAGCAGCTCTCAGGGAAACGACGGGACCCGGACCTGGGACTCCGACAAGTGCAGCGCATTAAAGGAAAAAGGAAATGGACTATTGAGCTGCACCTGAATATAAGCCACTGAACTCAGATTTATTGTTTTTTTAAGTTGCGTATTGTGGTAAAAATGGAGCAAAAACACGATGAAATTCAAAAACCTTTTACTGCAAAAAATAACATTAAAACAAAGCTTCTTTTTTGTTTTCAAGTAATATTGAAAAATACTGTTCAGTTTGGCCTTCTTTTTAGATCTGAAATATTTCCAAGTACCTCCTGCTAAGTGCTACTTCAAATGTCGAGGACCTAAAGTTCACATAACAGTCTCCTCTAGAGCAGGGATTCATAATGATCAAAATTATAACAAATAAAGGCTTGATATATCTCACTTTGCATGATCATTTTGGCTCACCGCTTGTAAAAAACACAAATTCAAAATTACAATATTGTGTAAAGGGACTATATTGTAGCTCAAAGTGTCTGCTTTCATCAGCAAATTCATCCACCAAAGGGTCCCTGAGACTTTAAATGGTCTCTCAGTGGTTCAGTAGAATTCACCATCACCATCAAGGCTGTTGACCTGACAGTTGTGCAGAAAACCATCATTGAGGCTCAAAAGGAAATAGCAAAAGAAGTTGGATTTTCTCAAAGTGCTGTATCAAAGCAGAAAGTTAAATGGAAGGGAAAAGTGTGGAAGAAAAAGGTGCACAAGCCGCAGGGATGGAGAGGATTGTCAGGAAAAGGCCATTCAAAAGTGTGGGGGACTTTCACAAGGAGTGGACTGAGGCTGGAGTCTGTGCATCTAAAAATAACCCGCAATAGATGAAATCAACTTTATTTTTTACAATTATTATATATGTTTTAAGGCTGTAAAACCCGTTTCAGGCTTCAGAAGGCGAGGTGAGCGCCACATGCTAGCGGTGTTTATTTCCACGGAAAAGAACAGAGAAAGTAAACGCAGAGTCGGACCCGCTTATGCCCGGCCTGTGTTGCTGGGACTCGTTTTTCTTTGGAGATTGGGTTGTACAGTGTGTGCACTGATGTGTTGACGGGACACAGAGCGAGAGGAGGCTCACTCTGCGACTAGCCAATCAGGACGCAGAACACAATGAGCGTATGGCGTTCATACGCCGTAAAAAAAAACATGCAAAATTGTATTTAAAAAAATCAGCGAAACCACGAAAGGTGAACCGCGTTACAGCGAGGGACCATTGTAGTATGATTTAGTGTTTACTCTGGTTTTCTTTAACAGGATTTAGTGCACTGTGTCCTTTGAGCCTGTACAGCACTTTGGGGCAGTGATGATAAATAAAACTGACCTAAGAGAGAGCCTGCTTTTCTTGATATCCATTGTGGAATATCAGCTCACAGCTTTACAATATATAGTACAACTTGTCCAAAATGTTCCATGATTGGGCCTAAACGTTACTGTTGCTCCCTGTCTCGGCTATATAGTGATAAGGAAACAGAAACAGCATTAGTGCTAAAAGAGTGTGACGCTGAGTGAGTTAGAAGTTATGAAGAAGTGTTGAGGGAAGTAAACCATAAATTGGTTAAATAGGAAAAAAAATTTACACTTCTAAATCAACTAAAACGTTTTTGGAGCCCCAAGACTGACCCCAACCACCCACCTAAATGTGTGTGTACAGATCGTCTCTCAATGGCACATGCACACAGGCGTCCTGCCAGTGGAGACTGTCACCTTTTTCACCATGCTTGAGTTTACAAGCCCTGGTACACTTTAACCTCTTAACCAGTTTGACCTTGCCCACATCTAAAAGCTTCTTGGGAAAAGTGTCACAATAGCGACAAAAACTAGACATAAATGAGGATGAAAACACAGCAACAAAAATGTGATGGAAAAGCAACAGAAACACACCAAGACAAGCGACAAAACCACCGAATAAAAAGGGTACAACTCTTTAGAGCTGTTGCCCTATGTTACAATGTTCTCTCACTGATTGCACATCATTGAGTAATCTTCTAATCTTCACCATTGCGGGGACAGCTTCCGAAAAGCTTCTCCCGAGGTCCTACGTACTCTAACTCTTGCTATACTTAATCCTTTCATCATGACGTAAAAAACACTCACCACATCTTCACTACAGCCACACGGGCCGCACCAACGTTTTTTTTTCTTTTTATTGAAACCGCTTCGCAGCAAAGGGGAGCAAGAAGACGGGGCTGAGGGCGGTGAGATCCTGCGAAATCCAGGAACTACTACTACAGTGGTTTTAGATCAATATTGCATTTTCAAACCGACATTTGCTTGAGATTATTACCAAAAAACTCCATACCTGCTCTTTAGAATACTTTTGGACATCGCCAGCAGAGGGAGCAAGCGATAAAACATGCAGACGAGGAGCAGATGAAGATGTAGGGTGATGCCAGTGGTGCGGCTGACCTCCGGGTGAATGCAGCGAGGAATGCGCTAAGACAACGAGCGCACCTGAGACAAACAGGTTACGCGGCGGGGTCAGGGGTCTCGGTGTAAGCTCGTCTGTCCGGTCAGCGCAAAGCTCGTCTGTCACCGCAGTCCCATTGTCAGAGGCCAGACCTGTCCAAACTGTCTGCTCCGTGTGTGTGTGTGTGTGTGTGTGTGTGTGTGTGTGTGTGTGTGTGTGTGTGTGTGGTGCGCGAAGGGAGAGTCGCCGGTGTTTACTACGAATACCTCGGCTGGGAAGAGTCAACAGCAAACACATAGCACGCATAAAGGCTTCGCTAATGTTTGCGCGTTGGCGAGAGTGGCTCTTCTGCGACGCTTTCTCGTGGGATTAATGAAATACGGCATTGTTCTAGACTTGATCAGGGACAGAATCAATTGCGACAACCCCGGTTTTAAAAAATTTGGGCTGGGAAAAATGTAAACTATTATGACACAAAGTTGTAAAATGACTGTGTAGTGATACGGGTGTCGCGCCCTCCTCCCGTACCCTATAAAAGGTGCTCCCTCTCTCTTGCTCGGCCCTCCTGACCTCTCCCCTCTGACGTCACACGCCGGCAAGAGCAGAGTGATGGCCGCCATTGGCCGTAGCATGTTGTGGTTATTGAAGAAGTAAACGCGTTGTCATCGTTCTCCAGCGTCAAGCCCCGGTGATTCGCTACAGTTACTTGCGTATGCTCGGTGAGTTGCGGTTTTAGACGTTTTAAACATTCAATATACTCGTACAGAGCTAACACCGCTAACTGTGTTTAGCTTCCTGGCTGTGGCTCCTTGTGTCGGGCCGTTGCGTCTCCGGTGCGGTCGAGGCATGTTTGTGCGCACGTTATAGTGGCATGCCACACGCAAACGACTCGGTATGTCTGAAAGTCTCTTCCCCATTATTATTTATGTTAATTAGTATATTAATGCATTGATTGCGACCGACAGGCTCTTGTTGGATGGGCCTTCTCTTTCAACATTCTTCTCTGTGACTGCAACAAGGAAACCTGTGGCTCAACTAGCACGATGTTACATGGACGGTAAACATCACAACACGACCCCGGTGTGTAGTAGTCGGGCCTGCAGAGAAGAGGTAACGGCGTCGAGCAACTCTTCGCCAATGCAGTAGGATGCTGCCGCCAGCGGTTGTGTTGAGCGCTTACTTCTATGGACATGGTGCTCAGCGCTGCGTGAGAGACACTTTCTCTTTTTGTTTATTTTAGTTGGACTATCGGGACTAGGAGGGGTCAATGTAAATAAAATTACATATTTATATAATTTACTGTCTCTGTCCCTATCCGTTAACGAACCTGTGTGACTTAAATGCGTGGGGATTAGTTCATTCTTGGGTTCCCTTGACCCACAAAATCAAGGGTGGCGTTGTAACAACAAGTTAAGGGTCTGCACTGCTAACACGTTTAAGTAAAAGGCCCCTTGCTACCGCTCGTTATGCCACAACTGGTTAGAAATGAGAGTCGGAGTGAACACTGCATGAGGAGTGACAGTGAGTGAGTGAGTGCTTTATTTGTCATCGTACAATAATTGCACAACGAAATTGCGTTCAGGTTTTGGGTTAGTCCTGAGCCGCTGTGACTGAGTGAGCAGTCATTGTGGGCCAACCTGAGCCGCATGTTTTTGGAGGTAGGGGAAACTGGAGTACTGGCTTCAGTGATCCTCTGAAACCACCTCCTGGGTTTGTCCCTGTTTCAGAGCGTGATGTCCCACACTGGTCCGCTCCTCCACCTCTTTCCTCTTCCGCAGCTCCCTCCGCTCCACAACAGTCTTTCACCATCAACAGCAACACATTTTAGCCAGAACAATATAGGGATAGAAGGCATGTGTTCCTTTAGCTCTGAGTCTTGCCCGGATACCTCCTCGTTTCCTGTGGCTCCTCTTGTGACGCCTCCACTGTGCTGCAGGTCTGAGGGGCTCTTTGTGCCTCTCCAGTGTTTCAGAAGAATAATGTGTAGGTCTCAATGTCTTCAGCTAACGTTAGCTGGCTCTGAAGAGAGATTGTATGAGTTTTCTCGTTTTATTTTGTATGCAAGGACATTTGGCTTCATGAGACATTGAGAGACATTCAGCAAATTGTCCGAGGTGGGACTAGAACCCAAAATGCTGAGGTTGGAACTGTGCCTCATACATGGCAGCAGCTCGACCACTGGCTTTACAGTTTTAATGTATTTTCAGTGCCATAGTACACTTTGTGTCAATGTGACTTTTCATATTCACAATGTAACATCCAACAACTTTTATATTGTGTGAGCTTTGGTTGTAATTGTGAATGAATCCGTATGGCAACAAGTTGACCTCGTTTCCTGGGACACACTGTGGATGGGTCATGTTTATGAAATGTTCTACCCCTTTAACTCATTGTTCATTTTAATTTTATTGCAAAATATGGGGAAAAAACAAAAATTAAAGTATCTCATTGAGGCAAGCTCCCAAATTCAACTCGAAAACCGCAGACTCCAAACCGGATTCACTGTGAATCCTTATGGCATTACGCATAACCTTTCAAACTTATAGTTTATTCATAAATGTGTTCTATAATAAACATGACAAAAAAATGACAACCCCCCCCTCTCTACAAACAACACAAAATGTTACAAAGAGTCTGTTCCGTTTCTCCAGTGCGCAGTATGTGTCTTACAGGCTACGCGTAAATAGGATACATTTCTTTGGCTTTCTGCAGTACACAAACGCTTTTCCAGACTAATCGAAAGTTCCACATATTATTATAATTCCGTCTCTTTTTTTCATTTGTCCACGTGTGAAGAACTTGAGCAAAGACCGAGGCCATCAGCTTGTTTCACGTGTATTTATCATAGCATCCCACTCTGATACAATAGCACTCCTACACCTCTTAGTCTCCAGCATTTATTAATTTGGCGGTATTTGCGCGGAGATTAGTCGTGAACGCCGCTAAAGCCGCCCCGACAATGCCGCCCCGACAATGCCGAGCAAGTTCAAAACACCGCATTCAGCTCCTCGCGCTGGGATTAAGAGGTCAAGGAAGTGCCTTCTTTTTACCGCCGCTCGCTACGGCGAACTTTTTAATAACCAGGTGCATTTATCGGCGAACTCCACACGGAAAAAGTACTTTTTTGAAACACTTTTGCCCTGCTAACGGCCTTGGCTTTCTCCACATATTTCCAGCATATTTTTTGTTACACATTGTTTTCTTTTTTGATGCCTTTTGTTAGCGACGGAGGGGAAAAAAATTCACTTTGGGAGAGCGGAAATTGTATGAAAATGAGAATGTGTCCCTACTTTCTTTGAATATTGTTAGAGCAAGTGTCGACATTTGAAGGCCTTTAAAATCAATTGTGGATTTTGAGCCTTGTCAGATAGTATTACTGGTTTTCAGTCATTTTATTCTAAGAGTCAAAAGAAAAATCAAAAACAAAATTGAGCTCTTGACACATTCGAGCATACTTCATAGATGCGATTGAAAACCTAGTGCATTAGCGCAAAATGATATTGTGCAAAAATTCAACCCACGCTAATAATAGATGCTGTGCAACTATGTGTTTGTAAAGCCGTATATCACAGCAGCAGTTGCCAAACAGTTGCCTGGCTCTGCCATACTATTCCCTGTCTATTCCACGCAGGGAAGTTAGTCTGGTCACGGAGCAGTTGGAGCAGTTTGAACGGGCGGGCCTAACGCACAGATTGTCAGTGAAATAAACTAAACAACAATTAGCGGACGTGATGACAGCTGTAGTCCAACTCACAACATATGAACTGAATATAAACTGACGAGAACGCGGAGGCAAAATTCTCGACTACTTCATCCATGATTAGTTTTGGCTAATGTTAATGTTAATTGAACTAACAACATAGTAGTGCAGCGAGTGACGTAACCTTGTCAGTTCTCTGTGACGGTCGTGATTGGTTCAGCTAGGCCTTTACCGTGTATGTCCAGGCCCACCTTCTTTCACACAGAAAAGAAGAATGTTTGGTTTACCAGGCTAGCCTAACAGGTCTTCACAGTTTGAAAGAGATATATTCCACAATCCAGGGACGTATCCAAATTTTTTTGCACAGGGTGCGATTGTGGCAAAAGGACCAGCCAGAGTCTTTACACCATTTGGATTGAGCATTGAACACTTAAATTTCAGCATTCTGGTAATATAAGGTTTGTTTTTAGGTATGTGATATAGTGTTGTTTGGTGATATAAGTCATACTGAATAAATTGCGTATCGGTCACATTCTAGAATTCAATGTTATTGTTATGATCTCAGAAGGACAGCAGGGGCCAATACAACTCTATGGGAGAGATACAGTTTTGTTATAAAGAATTCTCAGCTTATAGCGCTTTTCTACCTTCATCAGGCCCAAAGCGCTTTACAGCAAGGAACCAGTCACTCATTCACTCTCTCATTTATACACCAATGTACGCAGACACTGGAGGCAAGTAGGGTGAAGTGTCTTGCCCAAGGACACAACGACAGTGGGCGCCTTCAGGAGCTGGGATTCAAACCCCCGACCTTCCGATCATGAGACGACCCGCTCTACCACCTGCGCGGCTGTCAAGAAAATCGACAAATGTTGTACCTCATGATTATTTGGTAGTGACTGGATTTACAAACCTGACATATTATTTCTTATAGCAGGAAGGCTTTTCTTGCAGGCCAACATCATGCTCATGTGTTTTATTATTGTCACCAACGTTCAGAGAAAATAATTGGACATTGTACATGCTGCCAGAGAAGACAATGAATTTTGAGACAGTTTTTGTTTCACTTGGATTCTCCCAGTAATGACTTGGCCAAATACTCAGACAAAAATAATTGAATAGTTACTATACTTACCTAGTCTGGCTAATCATTTCAAACTTCACAACAGCCTGGGGACCATGGCCGAAATCTTCGCATGGATTTGGGGACCAATCACAGAACGAGGAGGGACAGCAAGACGATATTGCACTATTTGAAGCTTGTAGTTTGTTTACGGATAAAATAAAATAAAGTTTATTTATGGATCCAACATGACAGCAGCAGACGCGACACCATCTTTTGATCAAGCTTCAGACCATGTTCTAAACAATTTATCTTGAAAGTTTACAGCAGGTACGTCATACGTCATCTGATACGAAGATACGATTGGCTATGGCTACGTGCAGACGCAGAGACATTCGTAAACGGCTATGGACAATCGTAAACCACACCTCTCCTACGAGAAAATTAATTGGTGGTCCCCAGACTAAATATCACTTGTGATTTTAGTCTGACGTTAGCCAGGCTAATACTTACCACCAATATGGGACGAATATGGGAGAACAGCGGGAAAATGGGTTAAAATACGGTAGCTTCTCGGCCAAAACGGGAGACTTGTGCATGACGTGGCTTCCCTAGTTCTGTGAACCTGAAGGTGCCAGCACTTCCCGTTCTAATTCGTTTTCTTTTAAGATTAGCTTAGACTAGATCAAATAATCAATCCTACAGGTGAAACTCGGAAAACTAGAATATCGTGCAAAAAGTTCATGTGAAACTAATATATGATATAGACATACAAAGTGGCATATGTCAAGCCTTTGTTATAATTTTGATGATTATGGCTTTTAGCCTGATAAACCCCACACCCACTTCTTTTCTGCTCAAAAGAAGGTAAGTCTGGACATTCACGGTAAACATGTTGCTGATTGGCGGCTAAGGCCTAGCCGAACCAATCACGACCGTCACAGAGAACTGACAAGGTTACGTCACTCGCTGCGCTGCTATGTTGTTCGTTCAATTAACATTAACATTAGCCAAAACTAATCATGGATGAAGTAGTCCAGGATTTTGCCTCCGCATTCTCATAAGTTTATATCCAGTTCATATTTTGTGGATTGGACTACAGCTGTCGTCACGTCCGCTAATTGCTAAATGGTTTATTTCACTGACAATCTGTGCGCGTTAGGATGAGTCATAATAATCAAAATTCTACAAATAAAGGCTATACATTTCTCACTTTTATCATGTATTCCAGTAGTTTCACAGTTTAAGTTGAATAACAGAAATGAATGCACTTTTTAACAACATTGTAATTTTCCGAGTTTCACATCCGCCAAGGAGTATTTAGAAAACATGACTATTCGAACGGGTGTAAACTAATCCTAACAGGAAGATAATCGGGACACGAAGCCCTGGCACTTGCAACTTCAAGTTAGTAGAGTAGCCACATCGCCAATCATATTTATGACCGTCTTTTGGTTTTAGACCTTAAAGCAGTACTAAGTAACTCATACCCCTAGAGGCCATAAGCGCCACTGCAGGTGTCGTAGCATGTTACGTTTTTTACTCATTAATTGTCCGTGAGAGTAAATACTACGCTGACAGAAAAGACAAAGGGACAGAGGGATATTGTACATCCAATTACACTATGGAGATTTTTTTTCCCCACTCAAACTTGGCTGTAAATACAGTTTAAGTGGCGCTAGCCCGCAGTTAGCTTTGCCCGTTAGCCTGTTAGCTAGTGTATTGTTGACAAATGTGGTTTTCTGGCCAGAGACACCAGGAGGAGATGAAACACCCTCCAATCATCCCATTAACACTTGTATTACCGGCAGAGGGACTAGAAAAGGATTTAATAAGGTAAACAAGTTACTTAGTACTGCTTTAATTAAAAGTACTTCAGTTGTGGTTTCCCCCTGTGTTAACCCTGATTTTGCCCTTGTTTAGTCCCGGTGTAGGTCCAGGGCTGTCGGCCGACTTGCTAGGGCCCGGGACAAGACATTTTCCTCATCCAAAAGTGTTAATATAACTATATATCAAGCACTGTGTATACTACCAGTCACTGCTTTAAAGTATTAGCAACAGTAAAATTGACATTACTGCTGATGTTACCTGTCCACCAGGGAACATAGATACGAATGCGTTCGCGATTCTTTACATACAATGAAAGAGGGAGCGATTCAAGTTTGAAATGTAACCTGCGGTCCAAACTCATTCCCAACGCTTAGTGCATCACAGTTCTTTCACAGGGATGAGTTCGTGACCACGTTTCACTGGGAGTACATGTGAGCCAAATTTATTTCCGTTGAGAAGGACAAAGCACAAATCCATATAAAAAGTTCTACATACATCATCTCTGCTTTTGTGATTTGCGAATGTGACGCCACTTGTTTTTGTGGCGTCGAACCTTTGATTCTTTGTCCGGCTCTATAGCGACTGAAGTGGTTTCTGTGGTTTCTGTGGTTTGGGAGAGGAGCGAGTTGTCCTGGAGCTACAGAAGACGTCCACAGTGAGGGCGGCTCAAAGAGAGACTAAACAACACGAGGCTTATCACCCGCTCTTTGAACTGCCATGACGTCCTCCACCGGAACATGCACAAAATACATATTGTCTATGGGAGGTACATGTTTACTACAGAAAAAAATGAAGGCTTGTGTGTTGTTTTAATTTTATTTATGATTATTTAAAAAAAACGCCCATTATATAGAGTTATATAGTTATAGAGTTGTTTTCTCATTAAAGACAGACCTGGACTAGTATTTCATTCCCCCGGTTTTGAGTTAATCCTCGGGTTAATCTTGTTTAATTTAGCAGTTTCTTCTTCAACGCCGTCAGCACTTTCTGTACTACCTGGATACAGTTGCGTCATTGTTAAAACCCAAAACAGTCCTCCTGAGGAACCAAAATAATGTAATAATAACATGCTGTTTTAAACTCCATAGGCTGGATATGTCCTCTTTTAATATGATGCGAACGACCCAACAAGAGACCTCAATCTTTTGAAAAAGTCATTTGATATAAAAGTTTGAAGTTTGATTTTTACTTTGAAGGTAAAGTAAGCTTGTAGGTACTGTAAACTATCTCAATACGTATCGGATCGGCCCCTGAGTATCTCAATGCGTATCGGATCGTGACAAAAGTGTGTCGTCCCAGCCCTATGATTGACAATGTTTTCCGTGTTCTTGGAGTATTTTAAGAGATTCTGTCTCTGTTCTGATCATTTGCGGGAGTTTATATTCTGGAGGGTCACACTTGGCTCATGAGCCTGACATTGCCTTCCCCTTTCATACTGCCTTACCAGGAGGCAGTACTCAGAGAAAAGTAGCACCACTAAAATATTAGACTGGGTTTAAACAAGTTCAACCCCTTATATGCAATACTGAGGCTATTCATGTGTGGCCTAAACTTCCTTAATCTCTTAACCCCGGCCTTAACCGAGCATATTTTCTCCAGGTGGACTTTACCCAAATCTAAAAGCTTCTTGAAAAAAGCGTCACATTAGCAACAAAAACAAGACGTAAATGAGGATGAAAACGCAACAAAACAGGCGACAAATAAAGAGATGAAAAAGCAACAAAACAGTAATAAAAAAGTGACAAAACCGCACCAAAAAAGCAACAACAACGCAACAAAACAGGCGACAAAAACGCAGAATTATTTATTGAGCTGTGAACCGCAAAAAAAACAGGACAAAACTTGAATTCTTGCTGATGTTTTCACCTATTAAAAATGTTAGAGGTGTTACACTGGCACAGGCTGTAAACTCCAGTCAAGCTTTTAGATTTGGGTAAAGCTCATCTTGCTTGGTTAAGGTTAAGAAGTTAAAGCTGTATCTCCAAACACATTCCACCCGACTCCTCACCCAGACTTGAACTGCTGTCAGACAGTATTTTCCCACGCATGAATCACGGTAAACATCCTCTTTGCAACCTGCAGTGCAACTTGGGGAGGACGCTCATTATTTTAATAGTTTTAATTGATTGTTGTTTAAAATCGCATTCTTCCCCCATGGCCACGCCTGAACGAGTACAAAATGTTCTCTTGAATTTGACATTTCGTCAGCGTTACGGATTAAAAATATACCCAATGATTCCACGTGCAATTAGCCTGTCACATGTGCAGCAGTGGTTGGTTTAGGAGTTCAAACCCGCGTCGTTGAGTAGCTGCCAATTTTGCTTTCCTGTTTGTGGTTGATCAAGAAGTCGGGAGGAAGTTTAGGTAGGAGAATTTTTATATTCCGCCGTTGGAGCGGAGGGAGGGTCAGGATGAGGCGTATCCAGGATCAAAGGCTCAAATTAGTCAAGAAAGAAGCAATAGTTAATATCCTGATAGGTTACCATGCAGGCAGTGACTGTTGCTACAAACAAACATATTATGTCATGTATTACTTCTAAGGATTTGCAAACGTTGAGTTACACTTTTGTCTCGATTGATAGGACACTAAATTTCACACTGCACACATTTCTCAAAAAAAAAACAGGACTCTAAACCTTGAACACTATTCATGGTTTGTGCACAGTTAAAACTAAAACTCCTGCTCTCTTTTCCCAGAAGACTGGAAGCATTTTGCATTCTGGCTCATCTGAACACATTTGTCATAGCGCACAGGATTCAGAAACTCTAAACTCTAAACACACTTAGCAAATGAGACAAAGCCAGTTCTTGAAATGTTCATCTGATTAAATGGTTCAAATCGTCAGAAGTAACAATGAATACATGTTATTGATGATATTGGGTAGTATGTGTATTGTCAAATGCAAACAGACAAATGAGTATACACACATCCTTATAAATCTCAGCATTCTCATGGGCAAAATATAATTATTATTACTTTATTTGATATGGACATAACAACTGCATTGGACAAACCAGATACATTGTTTTTTAGTGTTATAGCAAAACTGCTCATTTGCAACACTTGTCCATAGGAGGCTACACATTTCACAAAACCCAATACAATACAGTACACATTACACATTACACTATTTAAAAAGGTAAACAATACACATCATCTGTATACATTTCATACAGTGTTACCATGTGAGCAGCTTTGACTTGACTTCAGCCATTGTTTCAGACCTCTGTAAAAACTGTTCATGTCAGTCTGCAGTTTTAAATCAGTGGGCAGAGAGTTTCACAATCTGGATCCATTAAAAGAGAAACTGGACTGTCTAAAAGATTTTGTCAATTTTGGGAGAACACAGTCCCCACTCACCGAGGCTCTGGTGGAGGGTCTGCGGGAGTCCTGACGCCGAACAATGAGAGCGGAAAACAGCGGCGACACATGACTGTTCAAACATTTAAAGACCAATTTCAGAATACTAAAATGGATAAAGTTTTCGAAAGTAAAAAGATTATGTCTATGGATGATGTCACAGTTTTCTGTCAAATACCTTGACTGCCTGTTTGTACAATGAAACCACCGGCTTGAGTGTGGACGGGGAGGTTTGTGACCATGATATGACGCAGTAGGACAGATGTGAAAAAACATGGCATGCATGTATAATAGGGCGGCCTGATGGGACAGATCAGGGTTTCAGTTTACAGTGTTTTACTGTACTGTACTGCAGAAGACGATTGTTATTCATCCCAGGAGAAAATACTGTAATATCAATCACAATGAGAGACAATCTTGCCTTTGTCTGGTTCGTTTTTTTCCTTGAGAACTCTCATTTGAGTGCACTTTTGGTCCTAATAAAGTCTTGAGAAAAGACTGTGCAGTGTTTAGGGAAATGTGTGCAGTTAGTTAGTGTCATATCATTTGAGTAAAACTGTATTTTCTCTACTCTGGTTAAAGTGAAAAATGGGTAGAGCGAGAAACAAATTTCTCGCTCTACTGATTGTTCATTTTGAACAATCAGGTCCTGCCCCCTCCCCTCCTGACTGGACCCGACAGGCCGGTTCACAGGAAAGCTCGTCTCATTGGTCAAAGTAATGGCGCAGGGGATTCTGATTGGTGGAGATCAGCAAAGGGAAGGAAAATGATTCAATACAACTTAGGTTATGTCAAATTTCAGGCCCAGGAGGTAAATTAAACGCAATCTATTAACCTCTTAATCCCTGCCTTAACCAAGTGCATTTTCTCTAGTTCAGCTTTACCCAAAATCTAAAAGGTTGCAGCCTAAAGGCCAGTGTAACGTCTCATTTGAAAGCTAAGACCTACAAAACTCATTTAAACTGATCTTTTTGCCTTGCGTCTTTGGCGCGTTGTCGTCACTTATTTGGCATTTCTTTTCACTGCTTTCTCGTCACATTCTTGTCACAATTTTTGTCAAATTTTTGTCACATTCTCATGGCTTTTTCATCAGTAAAGACTGTTCACTTTTCCGTTGCGTTTTCATCCTTGCTCTCTTCTCACGTTTGTCGCTATTATGTCGCTAGTTTTTAGTTTTAAATTTGAAAAACGAAAAAGAACTGACATTTTAACTCTAACTGTGGAGTTGCTGGACTAACTGTCAGACCGGGAGGCAGATTATAGTAAGAGGTTCTTGAAAAACAATTACTAGGCACCGTCTGAAATGACCGGCGGTGACAAACGACGAGTGCAGTTAGCCTCAGCTTTAAGCCCGACCTGAGTGGTATGCCGTGGGGGATTAATAGGCGCTTAGGCGTGAATAGCTGTCTGACTTAGGCGAGAGGAAGAAGGCCGACTTATCGAAAACAGTAGCACACGCACGCGCTCACTCTTACTTCCTGCGCCGCCCGTGTGTGTTTTGTCGGGCTAATCTGGAGGCTAATCCTAGCGCTGCAGGCAGACAGACAGGCCCACCCAGGTGAGACGCACTTAATACAATGTGTGTGTTCGCCGCGGCGCTGCAGCTGCCCCGCCGGTCGTGTGACACAGGTGAGGGTTGTAAAAGGCTTTTGGTATTAGGAGACTTCGGGGGGAAAAGTGCTTTCTGCATTTGACCCAAGCTCCGGTGTCACCTGGAAACGCATAGGGAGCGTGGGTGAAAGGGTCCAAGGTGTAGAAATACCTTGTACCCATATATTGGTCAGGAGTGTTGCCCCACAACAAATAATTTAGGATTATGGGGGGAATCAAAGCACCTGTTAAAAGTCCCAAGATGAACGCATTTTGTATTACAGCTGTTTTAGTGAAAAACACCTCTTAAAAACAGCTCTTTATTTTCTTCACAGATATTAGTTTTTCCCCAGTTGCTTTGACACATTTCTCAGATCAGACTTGATATTTTTCAAAACTACAATCCTTTGGTCTTTATTGCAAATAAAACCATCCAAATCTTTTTTTTTTTACCAAATATGACTTGGACCAGTGAAATGTAATGTCAAATATTCTCTTTCCCTTAAAAAATGTTGTTCTGAAATCTGAAATTTTGATAAAAACAACCCAGTCATATTCATTCACAACCCACTGAAAACTGTTCTGCGATCCACTTTGGGGTCCCGACCAACCAGTTGAGAACCGCTGGTTTATGTCATGTTGTGAAAATGCATTATCCAGGTTCTCAGCTGCAGTTCTTTCTTCATTGTAAATTATTAAAAATGGATACACCAATTATCATGTCCAACATAATGTACCGTATACTGATCTAGGTATTGCAGATGCAGTACGAATTTTATTCTGCATGGAGTTGGAAAGTGTACAGTCAGCATCCTTCTGCTGTCATGGATGAAGCATTTGAGAACATCAGGCTGGATATGAGACCAGTTTTAGTTTTGCCAATAATGTGTGTTTGCTTATTATGATTGTTGAAAAGCCATTTATGCTTTACATTGACACTATTTTCTGTTTTAAATGTAACACAATAAATGTTGTGTGAATGTTGTACTTAATTTCTTGTATAATCAATCAATCAATCAATCAATCAGTTATTTTTAATAGCCCATTACAACAGTGCCGTACAGACCAAGAATGTCATGAGGAACTTCGAGCAAACTGGTGTTTCTGGCTTCAGCCTAATTTTTTGAAATGCAGACACTGAAACTATAGTGAAGCATTTTGATGACCGTGTTCATAAACAATTCTCAAAGACCTTTGCAGTTTGCAGGTTCTAACATGTTAATTGACACTACTTCACTTTGATTCATGTACTAAGGGTTTTGAGCAGGTGATGTGATTCTGCAATTTTCGTATTATATTTTGCTGTTGTGTTGCTGTGTATGAATTCCGTTGAGAAATTCACTTAAAAATACAAGTTCTGATCTGAGAAATGTCCTTGCCTAGCCAGCCAGATGCTCCTATCTGTTCAAAAGTAGAACCATCTGGACAGCTGCTTGCAGCCAGTCATTTCCTGATTATGAAGCCTAGGCATTAATTCAACCTGGTAGACTAATTTCAGCATCACCTACCTCCAGCAAATGAATGCTTCTGTGAGGGCCACACCTCCACCTCAGCCCATCAGCATAAGAGCCGCACCTCCGTAGCAGCCAATCATCGCCCTCGGTCCCGCTTTTAAGCCTCCAGCAATCATGGTTCTTTCGCTTCCCAGCTGCGCTGCGACCGCCCCGTCTCCAATAAAATATAAAAAATATAAAATCCCTAAAACCGGAGCAAGAATCAGCGTTGGAAGCGTTCCTTGTGAAAAAGGACGTTTTTGAAAAGGCTTCCTGCACCATATCTGGCGTTTCTCTAATTGGTTGAACCTGTCTGTCAATCACGCTCACCGGGAAATCGCTGAGATCACACACGCTCCCAGACTACGCATCTTTAAAAAAGCATGTAGTCTGGCAGGCCAGGCAGGAAAATTCATATAGCAAATGGGAAAACCTAATCGCGGTTAACTCCTTTTACATGGGTGTACCACAGGGATTCATGTTTGGTCCCAATCTATTCTATTTCACACATATATATTTCTACTGTTATATATACAGTATATTTATACATATCCTGCTGGGTGTTATGCTATTTTATATTTATATTTTTCTTGTTTGCTGTTAGAAACTGACACCATGAATATCAGTTGTTTATAGATACAAAACGCTAATCAGTCAAAGATCATTTCTCCATCACTTTTTCTGTAATTATCACTGTTATTACCTAACCAAACCATCACTAATAACAACTTCTCCTTATGAATACACTTTGAAATAAAGTTTAATAATGTTTGTCTACAGCTCAAGCCAGACTTTCACCACATCTTAAGCTTCCAGTGCAAAGTTTGTGATTTTTTTTCCAACTGAAAATGAACGCATCACCAAAACTTCAACAAGCACATTCCCCAAATCCCAACATCTTATTTCTTAATTCGAAATGATGAGAGTTTGCATTAAATTTCCTCAGACACTGGCCCTGTACTCCTTTCACCGATTACACCGTGTCATGTGGTTATCTGCCCTCAAGCCTCCTAACCCCTCAAAATAATGCCGCAGACCAACTTTGAAGATTTTTTTTCTTTCCCCCTGTAAATTTAATCCCAGTTAGATGACACCGAGTGCAGACTTGCAGTTCACATTGAAGCGACACATGCCTCCGCCATTCTATAGCGCGCATACGACAAACAGCTAATCCTCATTTATGCCGCGCCAAGCCTGCCACGCGTTTAGCTGCTCTTGCATTCCGGCCCGTGGCAGGTAGAGCGCGGTAAGCCTGAGTGGATTTGGCAAAATAAAAATAAAAACACGGCCGTAAGTGCGTGATACTTGTACGCCATGTCGCCATTTACATTTATAGGAGCTATGGAGCGCTAAATCAACTTAACAAGGCTTTCTACCGCGTTATAAGCTTGTTTCCTTGTCAAAATCAGACCTGGAGTTGAGTTTTGTTTCTATTACATAGCTAATTGTGTTATTTGGTGCTAATTTACTCTAAGTTACAAAATGTCACAATTTTAAGTGGGTTGTGAGCTTCTCCCATGGGAATATTTATTTCAGTAACTACAGAAAAATGCCCGGTGAATTGACTGTTGTTGTTTTGATCAGTATTTCAGTTTTGCGGGACTATTTTAAAGCGACACTCTGTAAGATTGCAAAAATTAGGACTTGAAATCCACTTCTAGTTTGCAAAATGAGGAGAGAGAGAGAAAGTAATTTCAAAAGCAAACGTTCAATATCCCTCCACCTCTGCTTCTGACCTGACCTGACAGGCTGGTTCTAAGGAGAGCTCGTCTCATTGGTCAGAGTGATGGCACTGGGGATTCTGATTAGTGTCTGAGATCAGCAAAGGGAGAAACTTTAGAAAAAATATGGTTAAATATTAATTACGTTATGTCCAATTGTAGGCCCGGGGGGTCAGTTTCTCTATTGTATTTGTAAAACATTTATCACTTTAAAGGTAACTTCAGGAACCCAGCAGCTTTATGGGTGGTCTGCATGGTGACTTGACTTTTCATCACAGTGGCTTCAAGGACGCTCCAGGATCAATTGTTTTTTAGGGTTTCTGGTACTGCTGAGGAACATCTCCATGTATAGTATACATTCCATCATCCATTTAGTAATACACAGAAACAACTCATCCTGGAGTGTCCTAGGCCACTGTGATGGAAAATAAAGGCACTTTGCTAACCACTCATACAGCCGCTGAGTCACTAAAACGGTCAAATAAGCACTAATATCATCTCTCTTTTTTTTTTTTTCAGCATAACAAATAATAATGCACCTTTTATGTTTTTTCAACAACACTTGATGATGGTGGGGCATACAAATTGAGAACCACAACTCTAAAAGTGTGAAGAACAAACAAAACATGGCATGAACATGTTGTCTATGTTCATACTTTGGCTGCCAGAATCTGTGGCTAAAATCACTTTTACGGAGTGAACATATGAGGACTTTTTTCTGTCTATCTAAATCCCAGCACCTGTCCCTAGTCAAGTCCAAATTAGTGCTAGTGCAGGATTTAAAGCAGTACTAAGTAACTCATGCCCCTAGAGGCCATAAGCGCCACTGCAGGTGTTGTCCGTGACTGTAAATACTACGCTGACAGAAAAGACAAAGGGAGAGAGGGATATTATACATCCAATAACACAATGGAGATTATTTTTTTCACTCAAACTTGGCTGTAAATACTGTTTAAAGTGGCGCTAGCCTGCAGTTAGCTTTGCCCGTTAGCCTGTTAGCTTCTTCTTCGTAATTCCATTAGTGTGTATTGGTGGCTCCGACCCGGTGACACCAGGGGGAGATGAAAGACCCCCCAATCATCCCATTAACACTTGTATTACCTCCAGAGGGACTACAAAAAGGATTCATTAAGGTAAACAAGTTACTGAGTACTGCTGTGTCCAAATGTCAACCCTAACCCTAACTCCCTAACCCCTCATTCACTATGTAGTGCCGCTCTGTAATGCTCTCATTCTGTTGGCAATTTAGATACGCAGCTCCCCACTTTCCCTTGCCATAGATCAAATGACTCTTCATGGATAAATATTAGTTAGATAAGTTTGATTCATTTATCATGTATTCTTTTTCTGGGCGCAACCAATCCTTTAACAGCTCAAGCTAAGAGTAAGCGGCTAACATTAGCAACTTTTTACCATAAAGAAGCGGTTTATTCATTGAAAAGTTAGCATTAAAACAGTGAGTGATGGTAGCACATTTTATAGACCAGTAAGTTTATACAAGCTACATACGCTTTAAGCCTGCAGCTGCACATGAAGGCACTTTGCTGCTCTCCGTGTTGCGAGTTCGCCTCTTACCATTTGCTTTATGTCTGACCCCACGCTTCATCCAAACTGCAGTACTCTTCCCGTGCTTACAAGATAGTAAAAGTAAAACGGTCTTGATTTATGCTGTGCTTTTCATCTCTTTGTTGGTTTATTTCCGTTGTGTTCAAGTTGCGGCAAGATTAAAAGATTTATGGTGCAATTATCTTGTATCCCAACAGAGTTATTAAGTAAACAGGAAAATTAAAAATATAGTGTATTAAAGGTTTCAAGGTGCAATATCTTTGTGTCAGCCCAGTCTTTGTAAACCACAAGATTGTCAAGAACGTTAATGACAATTATAGAGTAAGCGCCTGAGAAGTTGCAAAGCAGGTTTTAACCAATACTGTAAGGTGTTCAGTCTTGTTCTGGAGGAAATATACTCTGGTTCTTTCTGATGAGAAAACTGTTGGTGTAAACTGGAACGCAACTCAAAAAATGATTAGGTTATTAATGTATAGGCTCCGTCAGCAACATGCGACAGATTCGAGACGTATCCCAGAGATCAGCATACATGTCGCATTTGACTGACCCCCTGTAGGCCAGTGGTCACCAATTCCATTTGCCTGAGGGCCTAGCATTTTCCCCATGTTCGGCTTTAACCAAATCTAAAAGCTTCTCGACTTGGAGAGTTTACGGCCTCTTACAGGCCAGTCTGACGCTGCAGTTGAACACTATTTCGTCCCTTTTTTCGCTACTTTGACTTTTTTTAAATTTTATTTTTAATAGATTTGGGTAAGGCCAAACTGGAGAAAATATGCTCACTTCAGGTGGGGGTTAAGAGGTTTTAATAAGTAGCAGTTTATGAACACAAACTGGGAACATGTTTCATCATCATTTAGGACCTAAGACAGGGGACAAAATACTCTGAAAAGTCAAGTTCGAACTAAGGGCCAAATGGGACAGTGAGCCATTCATTTGGATCGACTCACCAAAAAGAATAGACTCTTCTGGCTCTCAAATGGCTCTTCTTTTTACCTACATTCTTTATATTTCAAACACATTTAACAGAGAGTTTGATTCATGGCTTGTTAAAGCAGTAACAAGTAACTTGTTTACCTTAATAAATCCTTTTCTAGTCCCTTTGGGGGTAATACAAGTGTTAATGGGATGATTGGGGGGGTCTTTCATCTCCTCCTGGTGTCTCTGGCCAGAAAACCACAATTGCAACTTTCCCCTCTCTGACCCGGAGGCGCAATACACACTTACGGAATCACGAAGATTCCATAAGTGCATACGAAATGCGCGGTATAAATAAACTTGCCTTGCCTAACGGGCAAAGCTAACTGTGGGCTAGTGCCACTTAAACAGTATTTACAGCCAAGTTTGACTGAAAAAAATTATCTCCATTGTGTAATTGGATGAACAATATCCCTCTCTCCCTTTGTGTTTTCTGTCAGCGTAGTAATTACTCTCACGGACAATTAATGAGTAAAAACAGACGCAACATGCTAGGACACCTGCAGTGGCGCTTATGGCCTCTAGGGGCATGAGTTCTGCTTCAAATAAGCGCAAATCAGCAACTGTGCGTTGTCTTTAGGGCTTAAAGGAACAGGCCACCGTTTTTCCATACTGAGATATGTTCTTACCTGAGCTTAGACGAGTTGATGCATACCTGTCTGGCCTTTGTGCGTGCGCTCAGTCACGCAAAAAGATGTTGTTATCATTAGGCCTCTCCCAGCATATTCCTATGGCTCCAAACGGGGGTGAAGTTAGAAGCGACCATGCTCTTCCACGGGCACGCACAAAGACCAGACAGGTACGTATCAACTCGTCTAAGCTCAGGTAAGAACATATCTCAGTATGGAAAAACGGTGGCCTGTTCCTTTAAAGCTGACTTTGCAAACAAAAGTGTAAAATGTACAAAATGTATTAAAACAAAACACAAACTGCATATATTTTAAGTAACTTCACTTATAGTGGCACAACTAACTTTCTTTTTTTACTTCATTACAGTATTACTTCGGTAGAAGTAAAAAGTACTGAATTATGTAATTGCTAGTGCTGTCCAAAATACTGCGTTTCATCGCATTAATTAGTTTCAATTTGCCGACACACATTAAAAAAGGCAGTGCGTCACATGACAACGAGTTTACAGGAGAAATAGCACTTGTTGGTTTGTTTTCCTTCTGCACCGCTGAAGACACCTTTGAAATCACTTATGGAGCAGAAACTTTCAATAGGCTTTACTTTCATCACATCATGGACAACTCTTTTTTTCAAACAAAACGAAGTTTGGAACTTTAGTGGAGCAGCCTTTACCTGACACTATGAGAAGCTGCTCTCCTCAGATCAGTAAGGAGCTGTCGCCTTGTTGTTTTAGTTCTGCCTATCTATCATCACGCATGTGCTCTGGCACTCCTGTTGTTGTGCACGCATTAGAAAAAAGAGCCAACAGCTCTTTTGCTCCAAAACTCTTGTCTAAACAAGAGAAAACAAAACAAATATACCTATAAAGACAATAAAGTCTGTCTTATCTCCTCATGGTACTCTGGTTCCAAATGTGGAGCAATATCTGGTTTTATTCATCTTTGAGTATAAAAATAAAGTCAAAATATCCCTTTTTCTACAGTATCTCATTGATATAACATAATGCAGTCGTCTCAGACATATGTGTGAGCGTGTTGTTGTGTGGAGCGTGGTTCAGCCGTGAGAAGTTCCTTGTTAAGGGCCGTGGGAGTGGAGCGCGGCGGGCTGATTGCAGGTGAAGAGCCTCGTGGAACACTGGGTGATTTGCATGACATGATTACTCTCCACTCGCTCGCTCTCTCTCGCCTGTGAGCGTGTGAACGTGGAGGAGCCTTTGGAGAGAGTAAACAGGCTGACAAACATCTCTGAGAGGTCCATGGCGTGCACGAAAACAAGTCGAGGAGAGGTGAGAGGATAGTCCAAGGACAAAAGGGAGCTACAGTTTACCTTCATTTAGTCATGGAAATAGTAAATGGTAATGCTTTTTCCTCTGCATCTGAACCACCTTTCAACAAGTACATTAGTCTGTGAGGGGAAAGCTTGAACCGCTGTGCCACCGTGTTGCCCGTTTTGTGTTGATGTGGGCAGGGCTGTGGCATCGTGGGATATGCAGTCAAAATTACAGAAAGTAAAAACATATTTCCATGTTTTGAAATAGAAACTATTTAAATCTAGCTCTATTCATTGTGTCGATTTCTTTGCCAGACATACACAATTTTAGCCTTTTTTTTAATGCATAAATGCTTTATTTTTATCTACACAATGCCCCATAGTGAAAAGGTTTTGCAAATGTATTGAAAATAAACTGCATTCCACTAATCTAAGACCTTTATGGTGGAAATGGTTGTCCGTCTGTAAAGGTACCTGCACACCTAACCGGACGAACCGCGCTGCCGCTTCTATTTGGTCGCTTGAAAGGCTTGCAATGAGGGTTCACTGCTGCTGCGCGATTCTGAGAAAAACTCAACATGTGAATGAAAATAGTTTCCCGATTCTTTGCTTGTGCTTTGGTGACAGTGGAATAGTTTTACTAGTCTACCTTTCTCTGACACTTGAGGCAAACCGCGGCAATTTCCTCCCTCCCTCTCCCAGATATTATTCAAATATATGTGGGTTTGAGTGTTTAGTAGATAGATAGATACTTTATAATCCCTGCAAGGGGAAATTCAGTTGTCCTTCAGTAGCAAACAGCGGATAAAAAGACAATACATATAAATATAATAAAATACTGAAGTACTTACCCTAAGTTTAAACTCCCACACATTTACATCAACAATGATCATTATGAAATTGAATTGCAGCAGGGATAAAGGATCTCCAAAAGCGCTCAGTCCTACAGTATATAGAGAGGGAACGATCAGATCTATTGCTCCTCCCATGCAGAGGGTGTTACTGAGGATGGCCTGGACCTTTCTCCCCATGCACCTCTCAACCACTGCCTCGACAGAGTCCAGACACTCCCCTGACCCCCCACTGACCCCGCCCTCTTAACCAGCTTTTGTCCAGCCTGTTACGGTTTTTGACAGAGATGTGATTGCCCCAGCAGACGGCAGTACCTGTCTGTACCTGTCTGTCCAGCCTCATGTCATGATGAAATCCCATTTAAAACATGTTTGTAATCCAGTGCGTTCTTCATTGCGTCTGTGTTTTCACAAGTTTATTGATGCGTATAATTCCTCTGATCTGAACGCCTGGGCTCGGGAGCCACTGTTCACAGCGCTCTCCTGCACCTGCCGGTTGCGCACAGTAATTTTACCGCACGTTGGCGCACATTTCACATTGACAACACACAGTAAACAACCGCACCTGCCGCGGGATCTGCATTAGTTGTGTAGGCACCTTAAGGTTCTCCCATTTCCTCAGATAACACTGGAGCTCTGATAGAGTGACCAATCGGGTTCTTGGTCACCTCCCTGACTAAGACCCTACTGCCCTGATTGCTCTGTTTGGATGGGCCCAGCTTTAGGAAGAGTCCTGCTGGTTCTGAACTTCTTCCATTTACAAATGATGGAGGCCACTGTGCTCTTCGGGACCTTCAATGGTGCAACACTTTTCTGTTCCCTTCCCCAGATCCTCGATCCAAAACCGAATCAGAGGTCTACAGACAGTTCCTTTGACTTCGGGGCTTAGTTTCTGCTGTCATAGTAAATAGATGAAGACACGTACATCCTCCAGTCCTAAACCAGTGTGCTGGATCAAAAAGTATTACGAAGAAGCAGAAACTAAGAAAATAACGAAAAATCCACACAACTGTATGCTCACCAGCTTTTTTAATAGCTCACACCAGTGACTTTTCGGGTGAGTAGACCCTCTTCAGATGTCACTGGTGTGAGCTATTAAAGAAAAAGCTGGTGAGCATACTGTACATACAGTTGTGCGGATTTTCCGTTATTCTCTTAGTTTCTGCTCTGTCAGCTGTGGGACCTTGTGTCTTTCCAAATCAAGTCCAATGTAATTTAATTTAGCTCAAGTTGTAGAAACATCTCAAAGACGATCAGTGGGAAAAAGAAGCACCTGAGCTCAGTTTTGAGTGTCAGAGCAAAGGGTGTGAACACTTACGCACATGTAATATTTGTAATACATTTGCAAAACATTCTAAAGAACTTTTTCATTTTGTCATTATGGGGTATTGTGTGAAGATTGATGATAAAAAACAAACAAATATAATCCATTTTGCAATGAGGCTGTAACATAACATGTTACAGGGAAAGTGTAGGGGTGTCAATACTTTCCGGATGCACTGTAAATGAAAGCAAACTCCTAATACTTTTTTTTTTTTTGCAGTAATCTACAGGAAAAGTTTCTCTAAATGGCACATGTTCACCTGCAGTGTCTCACCTAAAGAAAGCATGAATCTCTTCTATTACATGTAACTGTTAAGTTAGAACTGGTCTCAGTAGTAATGCATGTAGTAGTGCAGGGTTCCTGGGTGGTATGTGGGCGCCTTCTGTCCCAGGACACAGTGGGTTGAGCCGGGTTCTGCTTGGCTTCCCCTCAGCTGTCAGCGCTGGGCGTGTCGTGAACCCAACCGTGAACCCAGCCGTGAGGGGGCGCACCAGCAAACGCACTCATCCTTACCTGTGCGCTCAGTCCCGCTGGTGACGTGACGTTCATGACCCAGTCAATTCAAACAGATCTCATTGGTGAGGAGGAGTCGTACATTTGTTTTCATGTAGAAAAAAGACAATGCAAGACAACAAAGGTCCTGCTCCCATTAAGGAAACATGTACAAAAGCTGAAGGAATTATTGGTATCCTTCAGCTTTTAAGCTTTTGGTTGCTTCTTCTTGTACTGCTACATTGCTTTGATCTGTACTTCCTGGGTCATGTTGCGTCATTGGAAAACCATGAGACAATGGATCGGTTCTGAGACGATCTTCGACTGAGACGGACTTATTGATCCACAAGGGAAACCACTGCTTTAATCGTACGAACAAAACTTACAAAAAAAAATACATCAAATTAAATTACTTAAAATATCGGCCTATATCGACATATACCGTTCAGGCCCTAGTATATAGCACACACAATACAAAATGTTTGGACCCATTTTCTCAAAATGAGGTTTTCATTCCACTCATGCAACAACATCTCCACTTTATTTGCTCCTACAGACTCCAAACTAACAAGACGTAACAATATTTTTGAATTTTCTAATATATAATTTCCTGCCTAATTTATTGAGCTTCGAACCCCAAAAAACAAGGCAAAATTTGAATTTTTACAGAAAATAAAACCATAAATTTAAACCTGGCTGAAAATATCTGCAATTTTGGCTGTTTTTATGCATATAATGTCTTATATGAAAACATAAAATGGCAGAAGCTTTGCAATAATTTTTTTCCTCATATCAGTAATGTTCAGCAAAAGTTTGGAATTGGAAGAATTGGAATTGTGTTGCTTGTGGTATGCCCTAGGGGTCAGTGTTGGGGCCAAAACTGTGTAATGTGTATATAAATGATATCTTTAACACGTCCAAAGATCTGAAACTCATACTATTTGCAGACGACACTAATATATTCTACTGTAGTGATGATTAACAGGGAACTAAATATAAAAAAAGTGGATGGACACAAATAAATTATCCTTGGATATAAACAAAACTAAGATAATGATGTTTGGAAATCGCAATACTATGTCTGATCAGAAAATAAGTATTGATGGTACCCAGGTTGAAATCGTAAGTGAGACTAAATATTTGGCCGTAATAATTGATAGCAAATTGTCATGGAAACCCCATGTCAGACACATCAAAACAAAAATCTCAAAAAGCCTCTCAATTATAAATAAAGCAAAATTATACCTTGATGAAAATGCACTCCGTACTCTATACTGCACCTTGGTACTCCCATACCTTACGTATTGTGTTGAAGTGTGGGAGAATACTTACAAGAATATAATTAATCCTCTGATCATATTACAGAAAAGAGCAGATCATTCACAAGGTTGGTTTTCTAGACCATACTCATAATCTGTTTATGCAATCAAAGTTGTTAAAATTTGATGATCTTGTAAAATATAGTACAGCAATAGTCTTATACAAAGCATTCAACAAATTATTACCGCCTAACCTAAATCATTTTTTTATAACTCCAGTGCGAGCTTATGACTTGAGAGGTTTTGGATATTTTTCATTACCGAGAGCTGAAAACACTCGTAAACGTTTCTGTGTGTCTGTATGTGGAGTGAAACTCTGGAACAAACTGGACTTACAACACAAGCAATGCCAAACTGTCCATCGATTCAAACTGTTATATAAACATCGGGTCTGGTCAAAATATAGAGATGAGGGTCTTTCATTTAAATTGCTGTTGTCTCACAGTGTTAACAAGTGCTCAATGTTTCCTTACCATTGTTGGTATAATTTGTCTTTTACCATTATTGGTATATTGTCCATTACCATTGTTGGTATTGTTCATTCTCCTTACATTGTTGGTATACATTTTGTTACAATGAAATAATTATTGTTACCTGTGGTAACGCCACCATGATATAACATTTGTATAATAATCCTTGAACAAAGTAACAGTGAAGCTGAATGTATTAAGCTCTGAATGGGGAACTGGGATTAAATAAGTTATCTTCTTCCCACTCCCTTTCAGGTAGAAATAGATCATCTTGTTTACATACTGTATATTCTTTCTTTTGGTGCCCATTGCCTGAAATAAATGAATACATGAAAAAAATGAATGAAATGATATCTCTAGCTTCAAATCTTTTCTTCATTCACCTGCAGCGTCTCGCCTTAAGATAACACACTTATCTTCATCCAGGGTCCTCTGGGTTTTACAACTTTAGCGAGACTTACCGTACTTACGTCACTTCTGGGTTGTTTTTTTAGCTGCTTTTGCATGTAGACAGTCCCGCACTTGTCGCCCGTTGGAGGAGCCCCGCCCTGGTCGTGTTGTCGTCGTTGGCTATAATCCCGCTAAGTCCATGGTATCAAGTGCAATCAGTCGAATGCGCTCCAAAAATGTTTCCCCGCAAATTGTTTCTACTTTGGGCCTCAGAGATGGACAGGAGCTGATACCGGAGGGGAGGAGGAGGAGGGGGGCTAGCTGTGTGGTCCCAGGAGGAGATGCACCTTCATGGCTCACTGACACCCCTCCACCACCCACCCCCACCTTTCCATGCGTGTCCCGGCCCGAAGCCTGCTACGGCCTGCTCGGGTAGTATCCACCGAGAGTGACTTATCCCTCAAATATTCGCCTCCATTTGAGTTCTCGTTTGGGCTTATTTATTCATCAAAGTGGACAACAAGGTGTGTGTGTGGAAAATACACCAGTGCACCAGTTAAACATTCAAGTGGGGGCATTTAAAGGAGCTGTATCATGCTATTTTAGCCATTCCAAAGTAAAGTATAGGCATTTATATGATATATTGTACCTCTATCACTATGGAGTACTCATTTTTGAGAGAAATATAAGTATTTTCTAGGGGTATTTTTCACCAAGCATCCATCAGGTTGGTTGATATAGTCGCTGAATCCCGGAAAGAAATTCCAACTTCTGGCGAGTGCACTCTTCTTTAGGAAGGTTGAATAGTCCTGTTCCTCTCGTAGCCAAACGCGCATCCGTGACATTATCGTTGGGTAAGAAAAAAGAACAGGCGGTGTCCAGAGTAGGTTAGAAAGAGCTCAGTCTTCAAAAACAACACTTCTGCTCGGATCCTCCGGGGGTGCGTTAATGAAAAAGCTGTTTTATAAATTGAAATCAGGCCGTAAGGCATTACATTACAGACGTAGAGCACTTCCGTTCCTTTGTGACGACACAACTGAACAGCTCAGTGGTTTACCAGGAGAGGGCAGAGCAGCTGCTCAGAGAGCAGGATTCAGGAGGATTACTTAGAACTGCGTGAATGAAGCCAAAAAACACTCTGGGGGTGTTTTTGATAAGGAAATAGCATAACAACATGGTTAAAAACTCCAAAAAGTCGATTTTGCATGATATAGCTCCTTTAAGAGAGATTCAAATTGTCCCCCACACCTTTATTTATGCTTGGAACCATAATGCCAGCTCTATCTCACGATAAAAAGTTGGTTTAACGCCCGGTGTACATTGCTCGATTGTTTTTGTCTTATAAGATAATTATATGTCATATTGTAAGACGTGAGGCTTGTAAAATCTTGAGTCTGCACTCAAATCAATCAATCAGTCAACACTTTGTCATTGTCATTAGAAACAACTCGTCTCCACTTTGCGATAGTTCAAAGAGAGAACTGAAGCTAGTTTAGTCATAGCAGTTTCAGGCTGCAGACGTTTAGCTGAGGCAAGTGCCGCATACTTGTGGTGTTTATTACTGAGGAAACCCGTTGCTGTGTGGTTTGTGACTAGTGGTGCGTTGATGTTGTACTTTGTTGATGAAACACTTGACAGAGAGGAGGTTCACCCTGAGACTAGCGTTCCAAAATATCAGACACTGCCTGATGTTTGTCGCAGCTCATCTTTAGTTGCACGACCATTAATCTTGGTCCCTGTGTGACCTAAGACCTACGATTTTGAGCTAAGATTTTACCCACAATAAGTGATCGTTTGTCGCAGATGGACACAATTACTCCATGTTCACACGGCTTTAGTAAACTCCGGTCAATTATCTTTTCCCTACATGTAAGTCTGGGTCTGATCTCAGTGGCTGCGTTTCAACCTACCATTCAGCGAGCAGGGGAGGCGGGTATTGTAGGGGACGTCAAGCATTTGCACCGGATTTGCTGGTTGTAGTTTGAAAACAGATCCAATCGTTTCAAAGGAGTTCATCCCTCCCACCTGAAAACGGAGCTCAATTGTGAAGTTCCAGACCCTCTGTACGAGATGAGTACCAGGGTATGGTAACACCAGGCTACATTTCTGGCAATGTGTGCCAATTCAACAAGAAGCCTGAGTGCCACTGAAAACTTGTCTGAGGGCCACAATTGACCCTGGACCGCACTTTGGGCACCCCGGTTTAAAGCTCGGCTTAAAGCCAAGCCGAGTAACATTTTGCCCCAATAAATAAATGAAAATTACTTAACAGATATTTTCATTATTGAGAAATCCTTAAAACTGAATGAACAAACCTTGTGTGTTTGTCTTGTCGGCGTATTCTTTACTATAGACAGAAGACGGAGGCTCGTTCTATTAAAATCAAAATCATTGTTTTATTCCCTGAATTACAAACTAAAACAAAAGTTATGCGGAGCTCTACATCTTGGTTGTCCAGCGAGGAGGGAGAGAGAAGAGAGAGGCCGCACCTTTTGTGCTCGAGTAATTTATAGGAACAGGAAGTAGGCGTCTCCTTGTCGAACCAATCAGTGCTCTTGGAATGTTCTTGTCGGCACTCCCTCTGCGCAATCTGACACCTCCTTCTAACACACAGTAATAAAATGTCCGCCCAATTCAAATGAACCTTAAAGCACAGATTACATCAACACAGTTTTATATTTAATCACTAAAGCCTAGTATGACAAAAACATGTATAGAAATATTCCCACAGTCTCCTCAGACGTGACTGTAACTTTACTGGGAGCAGGACGTCTCCAGCTCGTCTCCATGGAGCTGTTGATTAAAGGCAGCCAAATATGAGATTTAAACCCATTCTTTGTTTACCCACTGCAAAAAATAATAATAATATAATATTTTTTATGTCCAGTTGGTCATTAGGAGCAGGTTTTTATCAGCAATAGGTTTAATCCACGTGAGGGCACCTCCTTGTGCGTCTGTAAAACGCAAAGAGACAACCGACCCATGTGACAACCAGCCCCAGTCTCCCCTACAAACTTCCCTTTGGGGCTTAACCACATAATCTATGAACGATCTGCTAAAATTGGGATAACTCATCTTCGACAGTAGATTTGTGCACTCTGTACTTTTGGCGTCTTCCATTTAGCGGAGCGTAATCTGCCCTGAGTCTGATGCAGTGCTGCCTCAGGAGTTTGCCGCTTTCTGCCTGCCCTGAGCCGCACAGGTAAAGCCTTAATCTAACACTGCCGCGGCTGCTCGCACCTGAGACACAGAGGAATTACGGCTCAGATTACGGCGTGTGAGGTGTGTCGCAGAAGCAGAGATTAGGAGATTTGGCGGAGGTTTTACTTTAAGTTGGACCTGAAAGTGGTAAAAAAAAACTGGGGTGAAAAGTCTGCACACAAAAAAAACGTTCCAAGCATAAATGAAGCTGTATCGTAACAAAGGTTGACTCAGAGCAGTCGTCTGGTCTGGGTTGATTGCAATGGAAGATGTTGTCCCTCTCTGGGGTTCCTGTCCGCTCATGGAAACACTGCTCGATCGGAGGTGAGGACAACTGAAATTGCCCGGAAATTTATGAGGAAAAGAAGCACAGAAACTAGCACGAAGCTTTACTTTTACCACATCATGGACAACTCTCTCTGTCAGACTAAACGGGAGTTTGGAAGTAAATTGGCCCAGGAGCAGCCGACCTACCTGACCCTGCGAGGAGCTGCTCTCAGGTCAGTAAGAAGCTCTCGTCTTGTTATTTTATCAAACAGTCCTAGCCTGCTGCACACGTGTTGGGCACTTCCGTTGCGCATGTATTTGGAGCGGTGATTTGTGTCATACAAAAGCTATAGGCTACATCTAATCTCCACACAATGTCAACGACACCCAAATCCAGTGAGGGCTAGTGATGTGAAAACCAGGGGGGGCTGTTGCCTCTACCTACCTTTAATTATATTTTAAAACAGGGGTTCCCAAACTTTTTTGGCTGGGACCCCACCCAATGCCTCGCGACCCCCAGGGGGTCCCGACCCCCACTTTGGAAACCAGTGTTTTAAAAGATACTTATAAACATTGTTTTTAGCTTCAAAAGAAAGTTATCTTTGGGGCTTTTAATATTATTATTTTATGCAGAATATAATCAAAACTAAACTTATTTAGTTTTATTCAACTAAAAAATACAGAAGCATGGAATGACGAAATGAAATCAAAGTGTAAAGATAGTCACTATACATATTTTTGTTTTGCACCACTGATTTGTGTTTTGTACCAACAGAACAAAAAACAGGAGGTGTTTCCTCTTTGATTTCATGTACAGTATTAGTCCCAGACCTGCTCCATTATGAGCCTCAGATCCACAGGTTTAAACCTGTATAAACCGTCAGACAAATGATCCGCTCAGAAATAATGTGCAGCTTACGTGTTTTGATGAGAGTCCTCCTCTGTAGCACCTGGAGCTCCACCTCTGTCGACGAGCTAGTTAGCATCGTAATGCTACCTCCAGTAAAGTCCGTTTAGACGTCACTCCTAACGTCTAAACGGACAGTTGTCTTAAGCCCATCAGTTGACTAAATCTGTTCACCTCCTCTCAGGCAACAACACGAAGCTTCTCCGGTCTCTCAAATGAGAAGTTTTTCGTCCGTGAGCTCAGAGCTGCTACTCACGTTTGTTTACAGTAGACGCTTCCTCGCTTCGTCTTTCACCTGTTAATTCTCCGATGGGCACTTGGCCTCAGCGCCCATCGGAGAATTAACATTGCGTGTCTCTGATTGGTTGAATGAATGATATATAGTGACGTTCGCTCTTTGTTGCTTTCTGGTGCATTTTCATTCGCTTTCGACGCTATTTTGACGCGTTGTTCGAGAAGCTTTTAGATTTGGATAAAGCCAAACTGGAGAAAATATGCTCGATTACAGTGGGGGGTTTGGAGGTTAAGACAAATATTAAAAATGATCAAATGCTCCTCCTTACTCACAAATCACATAGAAGACGGAATAAATGATTTTCAAACCAGTTGCATTTGCACTGCGGTTATCTGAACCTACGACCACAGGGAAGCTTCACAAACCCCATATTGCGAAACTAAAAAAGGGGATTCCTACTTCTGGAATCAGAGGTTGGGCTGCACTTGTATCCAGAGTCCGCTCATTGACTTGAGAGCAGACAACTTTACGGCTCATGTGTTTTTATTGGAGGTAACAGCCAACCGTCACTCAACACAAGAGTTTCATAAACGACAGAGGCCCCAGTACCCAGATGCTCCCACTCCCTCTCTCCCCCACCCCCCCGGCACCATTTTTGTTGTTCACAGGTGATTGATGTGTTTCATGCCAAGCGAGTAGCAGCTGCCTCTCGCGTGTCCTTCTGCCCTCCCCATGTCTGTGTGTCCATCCCTCATACACGTACAGTACAGCGTTGGTATAGGTCGAAGGGAGATGGGGAAGTCAGGGGGGGCGTCTGATTAAATGCTGGTGTCTTAAGTGGCGTCTGTGTCCGTTAGAGCCGCATACATCTGGACAGGAGTAACTCTCGCTAATCACACTGACACACACGGCCCGTGCTTCGATCAGTTACTCAGGGAACGTTTGCGATCGAAACCAAGGGTTATAAAAGGTGTTTTCCAAAAGTGTAAAAGTTGTTTTAAGTTACAGCACGGGTCACATGAAACTACAGCAAAAAAAGAAAAAGAAAGAAAGTAAAAGTTCCAACTCTTACAAAATGGTTGCAAAATCTGGACATGAGACTTCAAAGTCTTATTTTGCTAAATAAGACTGTGAAGACTTAGAGTTAGGTAAAAATGGGCAAAAATCCGAGGCACTCCGAGGGTAAATAAAAATTCCTTTACTGAAGAGGGGCGCCTACGCGTTTCGATCCAACAGCAGGATCTTCGTCAGGGCATCAAATCTTATTTTGCTATTTCAACCAAAATTGAGAGAAGTGTCAGGGCCGGTACAGAAAACGTGTATGCTCACCGGCCTTGACATTGTTAATCCATAAGGTTTCATCTGATGTGGGTCCACCCTTTGCAGTTATAGCGGCTTTAACTCTTCTGGGAAGGTTGTCCACGAGGTCTTTAGGGGTGTGCTGTGGAGTGTTTTTACCATTCTTCCAGAGGCACCTTTGTGAGGTCACACACTGACGTTGGACAAGAAGGCCTGGCTCTTAGTCTTTGCTCTGATTCATCCCACAAGTGTTTTCCGTCTGGTCGATGTCAGGACTCTGTGCAGGCCAGTCAAGTTCATCCACATCACTCTCTCATCCATGCCTTGTTCAGTGTGCTGGTGCGGTCATGGTGGAACAGGGTGGAACCATCCTGGAACTCCTCCCACAAAGCAGGGAGCATGGTTTCTCCCAGATCTGTTGGTGGTGAAGCATCCAGAGTTCCCTCTACACCATAATCCCCCTAAACTCTACACTTGGCACAACGCAGCCAGACACGTACTGATTTCCTGGCAACCGCTTCAGTCACCCGATGTGGTTTTCTCTAAGGCCGATGCCGATTATTGGGGATTTTTATTTTGGCCGATGCCGATATGCACCGTTGATATTTTTTATATGTTTTAAAAATGTCAGTGTTGAACCGTGATAGCAGGGGGAGCTGTATGAGGGGCACAGGGCTGTTTTATTCAGGACATTAGTGTTAGGAGCTTGTTTGAAAGACAAAAATCTGTAGATTCAAAAAAAAATAAGGTAAGTCTCTATCTCTTATGCTTATATATATATATATATACAAATTCAAAGAATGGTTTAATAGAAATAAATTATCGCTGAACATATTGAAAACAAAATGATTCTGTTTGGTAAACGGAATAGTGACGTTCAGATTCAAATCAATATTGACAATATTCGAATAGAACAAGTAAAGGAATATACATTTCTGGGTGTGATCTTCAGTCATAAGGTTAGCTGGAGACCACAAATAGATAACATTCGTGGGAAAATGGCGAAAAATGTGGCCTTAATGGGCAAGTGTAGATTTTTTCTGGACCACAAGGCTCTCTTCACTCTGTACTGTTCCTTAATTCTACCATACATACATTATTGCTCAGAGGTCTGGGGAAATACCTTCAATAGTCATTTATGGAGTTAATATTGTTAACTAGGTTCAGGAGCAGGACCACGCCTCAATCAATCATTCTCTGCATACCAACCAATCCTGCATCACCTCACCACGCCTCCAATTAAGCACAAGCCTATATATATTCACCAGGCCAAGCCTCATTCTGCCTGTTTGAAACTATCGACCCCGCCCTCCCTCCCACTGCATCTGTTTTATTTTTCAGCACTGATTTTCCCGCTTCGAGGGGGGTTGAAGAGCTGGGCTTCATCGAGACGGCGTCCCCCATCCACAGTCTCGCCCAGTTCAATATACATTCCTAACTCAATAAATATTTAATTCGCACTTGTTGTGGCGTGGTCCTTGCTAGTGAAACAGGTTTTATATAGACTACAAAAGAAGGCTATTAGAATTGTTCATAATGTCGGATATAGAGACCATACAAATATATTGTTCTTAAAATCCAACAACATGAAACTTGATGACCTTATAAAATATAATACTTTGTTACAGATATATAAAGCAGTAAACAATCAGCTCCCTAGTAATATACAACAAATGTTTGGTAAAAGAGTAGGAAGTTACGATCTAAGGGGTACTCATAATCTGAAAGTACTATGTATTCATTCTACCCTAAAAAGTCATTGTATCACCCGGAGAGGTGTAAATATGTGGAATAATCTAGAGGAACCCTTAAAAGGCGCTGATAGTTACACAACAATTAAAAAAACAGTATAAGAGAAGTGTGTTTGAGAAACATGCTAAAGACATGTGACCATGTACTTATTATCTACAAGTAATTTTGTATTACTGTGAATCTGTTTAACCATATCATTGCTGATAGAACCAATGTCACCAACCTCTAAGTTTAAGTTAGAGGTTTAATAACAATAATGCTGTAACAGCCTGTTTCCACTGGTCACTATTAAACAAAATTGAACGAGGGCAGGCGAGAGATGGACCTGGTGGAGCCCCCCCCCATGTCAACAGGTTCATAAACCTTGTCTTTTTAATGCACCACCCAGCATAGGTCTCAGAACTGTCTCACAACAATAACTAGTTAGGGCAGCAGGGTGAGAGCTTGCTGATGGGGGGCTACTGCCCTCTACCAACTGGCCACATTACACCCTGGCTTTTTAAAGGCACCTCATTAAACAAGGCAAACAACAAAAACAAAACAAAAACAATAAAATAATCACAACTAAAATTTTTACGGTGGAAATGGGAATGTCAATAATAATGGGTCATGTTGATTATGTAATACTTAATAATAACGAAGTCAATGTTCAATTACTAGAATGGTGACTGATGTTTATAAGTAAAGATTGGTTATGGTTATTAAGCAAATGGGAAAGAGGAAAAAGAAAAGATAAGTACAAATTGTAAATAAAAATAAATGCTTATATATATTGGTAAACTGCATACATTTCTATCTTCGTGTTGTCCTCTTACTTTGGAAGTCTTGTAAACATCATGTGATTTTCTTTTTGTTAAACATGAATGTTTTCTTTAGCAATGCTGCTGTACGTAAAGTCAACACGGACAATTGTAATTGTGTAATCCAGGAATTTGTAATGTAGTGTTATATTGTACGAGATGTTGTATCACTGTAACCGGAATGTAAATTCATTTTGAATTGGTAGGCACTTATAAGCTTTCTTGCTTCGGCCTACTCCTTTTGAGTTTTTGTTACTTTTTTAGTTATTTTATGCACTGCAACAGTGTTGATGTAAATAATGTAAATAATCACTCAAATAAATTCCAATCCATATATATATATATAAATATATATATATATATATATGAATTTATTTGTGTGATAATTATCTATATACAGGTAAGCAGTAGCAGTGGCAGTGGCAGTGGCAGTAGCAGTAGCAGTGGCAGTGGCAGTAGCAGTGGCAGTAGCAGTAGCAGTGGCAGTAGCAGTAGCAGTGGCAGTGGCAGTGGCAGTAGCAGTGGCAGTAGCAGTAGCAGTGGCAGTGGCAGTAGCAGTGGCAGTAGTGGCCCACTCACCAGTTGAGAACTACTGCTCTAGAGTCCAGAAGTGCCCAGTGCCTTTACACGACTGCAGAGCATTGGGTGATGTGTGGCTTGGATACAGCTGCTCAGTTATGGAAACTTTCTCTTCAGCTAATCTAAAGAGCACATGAAGTTTGGTGGTTTGTAGCAAATTATTTTGTAGAGAGTTGCCAGCCTCTGCACACTGTGAGCCAAATACTGCAAATACATTCCTGGGTTGTAAAGTACAGAGAACTCACAATCTGACTAAAATGTACATGAAGTCCATGAACTATTACTGACATCTTGTTTGGTTGGAGTGCCACATCATCCTACAGTGTTTGTCAGAGAGGGATGGGGTGGTCACTAATCTGGTCAACAAAGGGCCCAGAGCCGCTGGTGCGGTCAGCTTCTAACGCCCTTTAAGATGTGTGAGTGCGTCGCCATCCCACGAGCCCCCTCTCTACCCACAATCCTCTTTGCTCGTGGCCTATAAGCACCTCAACCCGGCGAAGGTGGCTCCCATAGGATTGTCTTAATCTCTCTTTTTACTCCCAAAGAGCCTTAGCCGTGCCGAGTTGTCAGTCCTGCGTCTCACCGGCTGCACCGGGATGTTACACGAGGTGATGTTTTTAATGCTCTCTGTGCGTGAGTGTGGAGGGAGGGCCGGGTGAGACTCTGGAAAGGAAGGCTAAATGAAAGCTTTTCAGTGTTTAGGGACATTTTGCTCTCCTTACATTTAAACTTTCACCCGGAAACGAATGAAATCCTAACTTTCCCTTAAAGGTGGGTAATTATTGCACGGAGTCACCATGTCACCATAGATCTATGAAAGTGTAGATTGAAGGGACATTTTATTCACATCTTCACTGGCCACTGCTTGTTTTCATGCAGTGGCCAGTGTTGATATTTTTTAGCTAGTTTTCTCCCTCATCTTAGTTTTTATGTCCGAGTATAAAAAAGACTAAACTTTGCAATGCAATGTGAGTTTTATTATATTTTGTCACTAGCAAGCCAGAGATTTCCAGGAAGTAACTACAACATCACGTTGCACCGGCCAGTTTCCCCACGCTCATTCATTCACTAATATTGACAGGTTTTTGCATCCACATGTACCGAGATGACGCTGTAATCCAAATATGGTCATTCTGCCCCTCTGTAGCTCTCTGCACGGCCCTGCCCAAACTCAAAGTATAATCTCATTATTTGATCATATTTATACACTTGAATATTTTTTTGGTGGAGTTTATACATTTTGGGCACAACTGTGAGCTGTTACATTCATTTCTTGTCACATAATAAGGTGCAAATATATACTGGGTGTCATTATCGGTTATCCTTAACTATTTCCCTATTTCTAATTTTATGAGTGCATCTCTCTGAAACTGACGCACACTCACATCCACACACACACTCACATCCACATCCACACACACACTCACATCCACACACACACTCACATCCACATCCACACACACACTCACATCCACACACACACTCACATCCACACACACACTCACATCCACACACTCACATCCACATCCACACACACACTCACATCCACACACACACTCACATCCACACACACACTCACATCCACACACACACTCACATCCACACACACACACTCACATCCACACACACACTCACATCCACACACACACTCACAGAGGGGAAAAGGAGCTGAGCTCGTCTGGAGAGATGATGAGAAGGATATTATTAGCCTTAAACCGTTTGTGACGTGGTTTTCTTCACCGTGTTGTTGTTGTTGTTGTTGTCAGCACCAGGCTCAGGAAGGTTAGCCAGCTAGCAAGGCTATGCTACAACTTGTTGAGCCCTTTCCCATGAGCGACTCAAGCGACATACTTCATTCATTAGATTATTTAATCACCTTCTCCTGAACACTCAAGTCATGTTTATGCGGCTTTTAGTGACTCTGCCATCAGAGTCTGTAGTGCACATGGAAATCATATCATCTACAGCGGTATGGAAATGTATCACCGGTGTCCAGTGTTACCGTGCACGATATGATGTGGCCCAGCTCTAGAGACAGACTCCAAACTTTACAGTCTTGGACTTAACAATGTTTTTTATTGTTTGAATATTCCCAGCCTGATTTATCAAGCTTTGAACCCAAAAAAACAAGGTTAATTCTTCACTAACAAATGGCTTATTCAAAAACTAAACAAGATCCAAAATCTCATCTGAAAAAAATCTTTGTAACTACTATATCAGCAAAATAAAATCCATTATTTACATTATGTTGCAGAAACTATAGGCCATGTTGTGCGTAGATTATTCCATTTTTATTTGAAAGCATAAAATGACAGAAAACTCACATTATATATTTTTTATTTTGTTCAGGGCCAGATTTGACCCCTGGGACTGACGTTGCCTAACCCCTAAAGAAAAACAGGGGTAGGCAATCCTGTCATCTACAAAATATCCACACAAATTTGAAGCTTTTTCAAAAGGCTTTTCAAACATTCCACTCCCGGCCTGATTGACCAAAAACATGGCACGAAATTGGAACGCTCGAATTTCCCCCACCAATAACTTGCGTATTCAAAAACTACGCGCGGCAACCAAAAAACAGCCTTTCCCATCCAATATGTCGACATGAAAGAACACTTGCCCCGTCCTGATCCTGCGCAGGCGAGGAAGCGGCGAGGTTGTTTCAAAGTCAGATCGGAGCTGAAGTGAATGTTCTCGCCCCATAAACAACACCAAACTCCCTCGTTCTGGTTGTTCCTGCGGATCGGGGTAAATCCTGCTCCGGGCTTTGTCTCTTTGTGTTTGGTGTTTTTGGGACGTTTTTAGCCTCGTAATCCCCTCAGAGAATCGACTCATTAGGACATTAATCAGTGCATTCTAATTACTTCTCTCTCTCTCTTCCTCCCTCTCTCTCTCCTCTCAATAATATCATTTCAGAGCGCGCCTGAACTCACCGCAAAATAGCTACAGTTAGATGGAGATGTATCCTTTCGAGCTGTTCGTGGCCGTTGATGCAGTTCAGTGAGGTCAATGCGTACATTTCATAGTACAGTCCCGGGTTCAATGGCCAGGTGGGGTAGGTTTCCCCATCACTAAAAACAAGTCTTTTATTCCCTTTATTATGGGTCTCGACATTCTCGGATTATGGCGGGTCCTGACAACATCCCAGTCGAGGACCGCAGGACTAGAGTGAGAGTATAGGGCTGGGACGATACACGATTGTCACGTTCCGATTATGTATCACGATACTCCGGGGCCGATCCAACACGCATTGCGATACCTTAAAAAAGAAAACAGTTTATATACCAAATCACATTTATTGAAGTGTTAAGGTTGTTAAGTGCTGTGTAACTATTACTGGAAAACCAAAGAGTGCAGGATAAAAATGACTCCAAACACAAGTATTGAAAGTATTGCGATACTTGATAAAGTATTGCGATACTTGGTTCTGCGATACGATCCAATATTTTGTCCCAGCCCTAAATGAGTGTGTGTGTGTGTATGTGTGTGTGTGTGTGTGAGTGACTGGCGGTGATTGGAGGGGCGCAGATTGGCAGCTTTGTTTCCATCTGTCTACCCCAGGGGCGGCTGTGGCTACAATAGCTGATTATATCACTGTCACAGGGTTTGAGGGGCTATTGTAAGTTTGGGGTTAGTTTAGTTTATTGGTTTATTTGGTTGGGACAGTGCAAGTTAATGAACAAGCCACACCGGATTGTAGCCTTGGGCTAATTTCCATCCGTCGTCCCCCATCCGCACTCTCAAACACACTCTCATTCATCCTGGCCTATTGTACATGTTTTTAGTGGTAGGGGAAACCGGAGTACCCGGAGGAAACCTACGCAGACACGGGGAGAACATGCAAACTCCACACAGAAAGGCCCCAGCCTTGGTGGGAATCGAACCCGGACCTTCTAGCTGTGAAGCACGAGCGCTAACCGCTGTACTACCATTCCTCCTGTGATTACGCTGGGTTAGACACAATCAGAGGCACCGGGCTGGTTATCGTAGGATACATTTTAGAAATCTCCTACTTAATGAGGGTCTGACTGTTAGCATTGGAGCTGCGCGAGCTACACGTTAAGCAAGGGCCGAGTCTACAGTGAAGATCCCGCCCTTATGCCCTTTTTAGGAACATGCTTCATCAGAGCTGGGGAGGAGGAGTCTGTAAATCCGCCATGATTTCCCCCTCCAACGTGGTCATTGTGGTAAACGGCGCATTTTCTCTAGTTCAGCTTTACCCAAATCAAAAAAGTTACAACCTATGGGCCAGTGTAACACCTCCTTCATAAAACCTGCAAAACTCATCTAAATTGAGCCTTTTCCTCGCATTGTCGACACTTTTTGACTTTTTTTCCCATCGCTTTTTGTTCGGATTTTGGTCACATTTGTGCCACATTTTCGTCTCTTTTTCGTCCCTTTACTGTTGCGTTTTTTGTCACATTTTTGTTGCTCTTTTGTGGCTTTTTCATCACTCTTTCATCACTTTTGCTTCACTTTTCTGTTGCTCTTTCTTGACCTGTTTTTTGTCAGTTTTTTTCATCACGTTTTTGTCACTCTTTTGTTGCATTTTCATCCTCGTTTTTATCCTCGTTTCCGTTGCTATTTTGACCAAGAAGCTTTTAGATTTGGGTAAACCCAAACTGGAGAAAATGTGCTCGGTTCAGGTGGGGGTTAAGAGGTTAAAGGGTAAATTCTACCAGAATGAACAGTCCTCCTCTTCAAAACAAACAGCCTTTAATCTACAGGCAAATAATATGTAATGATTTTGGTGATAAAATGCTGATATAACAGTTCACACATTACAGAAGCTATAGGCTCAACACTGATTATTAAACACACTCATAGGGACAGCACAGTAGCAGCAGTTACAGTTTTCTTGACTCTTGATTGTTTGCACGCTGATAAAAATCTGCGCGTCTGACATGAATGAAAAGGATAAATCATCTTTACATGTGAGTTTTCCCCCCAGGGGCCAGTGGGAGGAGCTGCTGTGAGGGCATTAATGTGTGTGCCGACTGTTAGTGACAACCGTTTAGCGCGTGATAAAAGAGATGTGTTCAAAATCAAAGGAACAGATGGCACAGTTTGAAAAAAACAAAAACTTCATGTCAGTACAGTATTATGTTAATGCATAAAGGCTCGGAGACTTTTGCTGTAGATTGCTGACACATATGAAGCGAATGTCTCGTTTTCATATCACATAAGGAGTTTTAAGCTTGCAAATGGTCATTATTGGCCATAGCAATTAAAAGGAGAAGTGGCTCATGCAGTTAGCAAGCCAGCTAGTCCAGTGTATTTTTCCTGTAGCCGTTAGCATTAGCGTCACACGTCCCAAATTATGAACGATCCAGATTTTTTCAGCTGCAGTTACATCGACCACATTTAGGTGAGGTCAAAGCCTAGTGTACAGAGCTTTGGTGTGAGTAGGGTGACCAGATTTTCCATGTTAAAAAAACGGGGCACAATGGGAATTTTTAGCAGGAGCTAAAAGGTCCTTTCCCCCCAAGTTGAAAGGTAAAATTGTTTGCAAAAGTTTAATGTCAATAAATGGGCCAAGGACTTTTGAGTTTTCTTGGTTCATTCGCCATTGAAACTTTGTGTTTGATGTGACGTGGCCAAAAGTTATAAAGTTTCAAGTCAAAAACGCTGCTTCTGGCATGGCGCTGGTGAAAACTGGGACAACTGGGACCAAACTTGCATTAAACTGGGACGACTCAATGGTTTTGCAGAAATTATGAGACGGAGGGTTCAACACTGGGACTGTCGAGGGTAAACTGGGACGTCTGGTCACCCTACCTCTGAGCTAAATGCTACATCAAATACAGCCAGGTTTGGCTTTTTGTGGGGTCCGACACACATCTGATGGCCACTAAACATTATTTTGCAGTACAATATGTTAATGATCATTAAACCACAGAAATGATATAAATGCCATGAAACGGACATACCACACCTTAGGGCTCGCAAAAGGCTCGCCTCCACAATCAACACAAGCCTCTCAAAACCTCATTAGGCAATACAGTCACTCGACAGACCACTTAACACACCGAAACTGAAAAAGTTGACTAAATTTCACCTTTGTGCCGAGGATCACAAGGTACCGTATTAAACTCTAAGCGAAAAGCTCTAAATGTGCATTTTATCCGAGCCAAATACCACAGCCACATCGTAAAAAATAAATTTAAAATCTGTGAATCTAGTCCAAACTTCGTCCTAATACTTAAGTCAACATTTTTGCCTTAGCCAGTTTAAAGGGGGGGTATTATGTAAAATCGACTTTTTCAAGCTTTATATCATGTTATTATGTCATTCCCTCATTAAACACATGCCTGGAGTGTTGCCTTGGCTCATTCACATATTTTTGAGTAATCAGTAAAAACTTAGACGGCAGCCATTTTAGGTGTAGCTATGCCTCAGTCCTCCTAGGAACGCCCCCACCTCCTGGAGACGCCTCTGGACCTTTCGTCACCAGCCAAGCCACCAACCACTGCTCCTCAGCTCAGCAGAGCCCCCTCCCCGCACAGTAGTGTTGTTTAGATGCCACAGCAGTGTGCTGAAGGGGGCGTGTCGGAAAGCTTCTTAAAGAGACAGAGGCCTATTTCAAGACGTTCAGTACAGCCATTTTGAGAGAGCAATTTTATTCAAGGCAGTTATTTTAATTGACTGCATATACAGACCAACAGAAGGTTACGTCATCATTGTAGTATGCTATAGACTGGTGCTATGTGATTGAAAAAAGCATAATACCCCCTCTTTAACAATTACACTTATTTACAAGATAAGATAAATACTTTATTGTCAGATGCGAGGATCTGAAATTTGTCTCGCAAGATTCAGCAGCTCCGTGTGAACACAAACTACAAAGACACACAAATATAAGACATTTCACACTACAGTACATCTACCACTTGATGGTGGTAACTTTTTAGTGTCTGTACATGTGGAGCAGATATTTGTTTTCTTACCGCTAATAACGTGAAGTGAGTAAATTCACTCACGGGACAGTCTTCTCCTAATCGCTGTTAGGCTGTTGCTTTCTTTGTGTTTAACTGAAATCGATTATCCTCCTCTCCTTCCTTCTTTCGTTTGTTTGTTCGTGTCGCCTACAGCGGCGTGTGTGTCGACCACAATGAGTTTTATTATATTCAGCACCATCTTTTGTCAAACGTTTTCAGCTAATTGCGCTTTCCTTTCGCCCCCCCAGTCAGCGCCCCGGTTCAGGACATCACTGAAGTAGCGTGTGCCATACTTTTGTTTTCGTCCTTGCGCGCGTATTTGATCAAATCCCACATAAATCCACCCGAAAACGGTCCTTCTCTTTGACATAAGCAGGTGCACATGGGCCGTTCCAGAGAGCTGAGGGGAGGGAAAAGGGGGCATGATGGATCGCTCTGGACCTGGCCTGGCTCTACACACTCTGGGACAAGGGGGGAGGGGGGTGGGCCTTCACTGTGGCCCTGTGTCCTGTGTCCCTGTCCTGGCATCGGAGGCACCACCATCTGCCCCTCAAGTCAGTCCCTGGACAGGCCCCCACGAGAGGGGGAGAGGCCCAGAGAGGGGGGAGGAGGCAAAGATGGAGCACTGGCCGTCCCACTGGAAGGACATGGACTCCTGCCACACAACTGTTGACGCGAGATTTGGACTAGAAGGGGGGGAGGCGAGTGGACACAACCGAGCACTGTCTCTGTAGTTTGAAGCTGAAGGAGACATTGACTTTTTTTTTTAGAATGGTGCGGGCCTGGAGAAGTTATCTTATCGTGATCTTTACTTCATGCACGCTGTCCTGAAGGATCGAAAGAAGTGCTGAAACCCCGAAATCCATCGCTGGACTCGTACTGAGTAGTTTCGCACTCACGTCGCCATGGATTTGCTGGCATGCATCAGAAAGTGAAAGATTGTTTTCTCTGTTTGACGAGGTGTCATTCCCATTGCTGCCTGCAGAGGGCGCTCAGCCAGCTATCTCACGACTTACTGTTCTGTCTTCAATCAAACTTTATTCCCAATTTGTAGCATAAAGTATCAATGTTGAGGTGTCCAGAAGAATGTCCTTAAGCATGGCCACTTTAACATTCATGATAAATATGGCATGGACTTGGCTTTACACACTAAACAGTACATTATATGGATAGATCATGTGTATGAAATATTAGATTGGTGCATTCACACCTTCCTCCCTCAAAAACCACATCAAATCAAGCTCCTATACCTGATGGTAACCGCCGCTGTGGAGGCTTTAGTCAGTGCAATTACATGTACTGCCATAGAAGCTTTAAACATCCCCAAGCAGGTAAAAATATACTCATATCTGTGATTTATCTTTCCCTGTGGAAAAGCCTTTTTCGGGTAAAACAAGTATAGCCTTAAAAACACAGACGTACTATATGATCCAAAAACTTGGATTATCCTGTGGCAGCTCATTTTGTTGAATCAAATCATCATCATCATCATTCATAATTTTTGTTTTGTAGAAATTGGCTGCTCTGCAGTTGTGTGGCCTCCAGATTGATTATATTTGTTTATTTGGTTGGGACAGTGCATGTTAATGAACATACATGGGACTCATGCATACGGAGCAAGTACTCACACAAAGTGTTTTTCGAAGTCGCCAAGTTGCCGATGGTCGACATGGACACTTTGGGGAAGGCCTTGTCGTAGTCTCTCCTCCGACTTTGTAAATAACATGTGAATATGTTTTATATTTATACAGTGTGTGTGGGACGATTTCAATAGATTTAGTGATTTGGAGTGAGATTGAGTTTGGTATGTTCTTTATGCTATAGTTATCTGATCTGTTTATGTGACGTGAACATACCAGACATCTATTTAGTTCTTTGATGGTTATGTACACAGTTACGTCACAGTACAATGTGTTAAGTTAGCATACCGTACGCCTATTCAACCTTGTTTTTTCTTCATTATGCAATTTTTGGCTGGTGCGTCTTATACTCCGGCGCGACTTATAGTCCGGAAAATACGGTACCTTCAAATATAGCACAGCATAAGACAAAGTGAATGAGAGGGAAAAAATTAACAAAACATCAAAATGTACTTGATGTCAGCCGTTTTGTTGCTTTCTACTTATCAGACACGACAATCAATCAATCAATCAATCATTGGTTTTGTATAGCCCAATATCCCAACAGGAGTTACCTCACAGGGCACAATCGATGTGAGGTGCAGGTTAAAGTCTTTGAGGAAAACTAAGAGTGTTGTTTTAACTACTGAATTTGACTTCATGGATGTGGAATGCTTCCTCAAATCAGCATCAGATCAATAATAAAAGCCTTCCATCTAATCCAGCACATGGGCCAATCAGTAAGTGGTGCATCTGACCGGCCCGTTGGAAGTCCCACTGTTGCTCAAGGTTACGGCCCCCGGTCCCTTTAAGAGCCTTCTGCTGTGAATGGACAGAGCTTTTATTGAGGAGATTTAAAGTCGCGGCAGCATCTGTTGTTTTTACGCCAAAGTGTGGACCGTCCAGCCAGAGAGAGCAGCAGTCCAAACCATGGGACACACGGGACACACACTGAAAGATCCGCTAATGAGGACTGGCAACGACTGTCTCCGGTGTGTCAACTCAAGACAGAACGGTTCTTACAAAAGAGCCGGAGAGAGAAACTGTCACTCTCCCCTTATGTTCTAATCTCAGACTGTTTTTTTTTTTAATTGCCACACAGCGCCACTTGGAATTTGGATTTTTGCCAGGTAGTATCGATTAAGACTGGGACAAAATATCGGATCGAATCGCAATACTTGTGTTTGGAAGCATTTTGTCATCACTCCTTTGATTTCCAGTTTGTTACCTTTGTGTTAATGCACTTTTCAATCTTAACACTTCAATAAATGTCATTTGGTTTATAAACTTTGGACACGTGACTGTTTTCTCTTTGCACATTTGAAAGTAAACATATTACTTATCATAATGACTTACTGTATGGCAATGCGTATCAGATCGGCCCCTGAGTATCGTGATCCGTATCGGATCGTACCAAAAGTCCCAGCCCTAATACAGTATATAGTTGCACATTAATCCTTTCTGTTGCAGTCTGAAGACAGGTCCGGGCCAGCTGATCATTGCCGTTTTGTTTTGTCAAGGTTTTCTCAAAGGATTTCGGTAACTTTCACCAGTCTACCGTAATTGAACATTTCTTTCGGCCCACCTGGAATTTGACCAGAATCCAAGATGGCTGACCAAACAAAGACAAAGACCAATTCATCTGTAATGGGCCTTCTTAAGCATGTGTTTGGCATACATGTTTTTCCACATTATTTGGCTGAGGAATATGATTCAGCTGCTTCGAAGTCATAATCACACATCTTTGTCCTGCAAATTCAAGAAGGCGCTGAAACGTACAGACAAAAGATGTGTGATTAGGATTTCTAAGCAACTGAATTATATTCCTCAACCTTAGAATGACCAAATTAGGTGAACATAAGCCCACATGTATGCAAAGGCATGGGAAAGAGGGCCCATTTTAGTTTTTTTTTAGGTGTTTTTGAACTTTTGGTGGCCATCTTGGATTCTGGTCAAATTTCCAGGTGGCCCGGAAGAACATTTCAATTAGACTGGTGAAAGTTATCAAAATCCATTGAGAAAACCTTGACAGAACAAAACGAGCTGTGCATGTGTCTCCTGTTTTGTTTTCTTTTTCCACTAAAGTAAGAGTACAGAGACTTCATTTTAATATTGCTCAAGTAGAAGTAAAACATATTGTATGAAATAACTTGCAAAAGTACAATTATTCAAAAAGTTACTTAAGTCCACCTCTGCTTTGGAGACGATAGTTACTGTAGTTAAACTGATGTTGAATAAATCAATGTCATGGCCTTCAGTCCTGCTGGAACCATGACTTGTACGACTCACATGAACCCTACATCGGATACAATAGACCAATTTCCTTTTTACTATTACTATTATTTCTTTCATGAAGTAAGAGTTTTCTTTTTATATATTATACTGTAATCTTTCATTCTTCCATCCAGCAGAAGTTTGAAGTTCTGTCTAAAGCACAATCTCCATGACTTGAGTGAACACTTGAACAGAGTCATTAAAACAGAATGGAAATATGTTTTAATAATATATAAGAATTAAGCAATAAACATGTTCAATTGAATACTACTGGTATGGGAGTTAACTTTACTGAAAAATTGGCGTGTTACCAACCAAATTATTAGCCTCATTAGCTTGACTTTTTCAAAGCATTTGATTTCCTGGATTAAAAAAAAAAAATGTTTTCAAGTAAAGACCGTTTATCATTTATTTTAGTGTCAAACTTCAAAATGCGCTTTAAAAATCAACTGATGTCAGAGCTGTGCAGACCACGGGTTGCGAACGCCAGTGAAAGAGCGTCCTTACCCCCGCAGGTGATCCCCTCTCTCTGTCTGTGGTGATCCGAGGGCTTTTGTGGAGGCTGCACTGGACAAAGGAGGGACATAATTACTGCACAATGATGACAAGTGTGTCCACAATACACCCTCTCTAACCCCCCGTCCCATCTGCATTGTACTGGAGCTCAACTCTCGGATATACGCGCAAATGTCTAAAGCCTGAGTTATGGGTCATGTACGGTGATAGACTTTATTCAGGTTTTTAACAACATCAAATAACGTATGTGTCAATATAAAATACCTATAAGTTAGAATATTAAAATGTAGTGACAGAATATTCCAGCAGAGGGCACACAACCAAACTCTGCTGCGACAGGTCAACGCCACGGTTCACTCGGCAATGATTTAGGGAACAAATTTAGTGAAGACGTCTGGACTTAACTCAGAGAAACTTCATGAAAGAGAAGGAAGTGGCTGTTGTTTTGAACGCGTGAGAGGGAGACAGTTTGAATAAGTAGGATTACAGGTTAGACTTTCTGTCAAGTCCAGCCCTAAGCAAAACGGTATGTTTTAGATGAGAACAGACACGGTTAAAGAACCTCAAAAAGAACATTTCGTATGATTTAGGAGCTTTGAAAGTAACCCTATAGCCCATTTGAAAGTAGAAGGATAACATCAGTTGCATAATTATCATTTTATTTCAGTGAAGCAGCAATTTTAATCAAGACAAATCGGGCAGAAAGTCATTTTGATTTTTTTTTTTGATTTTTAAGCCGCTGACGGGAAATGACATAGATGAACGTAAAGTTCCACAGCAGTTTGACTCATTTCCCCTTGACATAACATGGTTGGCATGGCAACAGTTTAAGGTTGTTTGCCTTCATCTATGTCACCTCCTGTCGGTGTCCAATAAGCAAGTGAAACTATAAACGTCATAAAAATGGCCAAAAACTATATGTTAACTAGGTTTTAGCTCAAATTGTGTCTAATGTGTCATATGCACTTTAATCTTCTCCTTATAATTGTCATAACTAACAATACAAATACAACTATACAATTCTTATAATAGTAGACAATATAATATAAATGTGACAACCCTGACCCACTGCACAGGATTGGAAATTCACCTCATTTTGCTCTCGGGCTGTGTGTAAAATTCTAGTCAAATCCATTGTTTCATTTTATTGTGTCTTTCCTATGTACATTTTCGTAGGTATTCCAAATGCTGAGAGGAGGGACAGTGGACAGAGGCCAGTGCCCAGCGAGACTACAGAAACTCATCATAATATCCTTGAGGTGCAAGAAGAGGAAGAGACTAGAGTAGATGAGACTGGCCAGTTTGATTATTTTCTCATCCACAAACACTGGACGTAGTCATGTTTTTCAAGTACCACCCTCAGCAACCCACAAAAGAACCCTTACTTGCAAAAGTTTTCCTTACAAAGCACGGCACAAACAGAAGGTGGTTAACCTATTCAGAAAAAAACAAATCATTGTATTGCTCTGTATGTTTGGCCTATGCACCCACTTCTACTAAAAGTCCCTTTTTGAAGGGCATGAAAACATGGAAACATTGAGGAGCACGAAAAGAGTAAGCTCCATAGAGACAGTGCTGATGCATATTTCTTGTTTCTAAAAAGGCTGATATTAAAAGCCTTTTGAAGGGCAAACAAGCTTGTGTTGGTCATGAACAGGTAAAACAGAAGCGGCAGGTAATGGAGCGTGTTATTCATGTGGTTAAAGTCTTGGGAAAATGTGGACTAAGTTACAGAGGGCATAGAGCAGAAGCTGCCTACCAGCTCGAGAGCTGTTTTTCATGGAAACTTCTTAGAGTTGGTATTACTTGTGAGCCGATAATATGATCTGTGTCTTCAACAACATGTTAACAGATGCATTGAACAAAGTAAAAATCACAGTGAGAGTGGGGCAAAGGGGAGAGGCTCCTTTTTGACTCTAATGTCAAATAACATGGTTGGAAAAGTGGTGGATTGTCTTAGTCAGTTGATAAAGCATACAATTGCAAATGAAGTTAGAGAGGCAGGCATGTTTTCCATCCAAATTGACACCACTCAAGATATTACCTCAACAGATCAGTGTTCAATTATTTTAAGATATGTGACAGATGTTGTTCATGAACGGTTAGTTGGTGTGGTTAACTGTGAAAAGTCTACAGGGAAGTATTTTATGGACCTGCTGAAAAACACACTGTTCAAGCTTAATCTTGATATGAGCAAATGTGTTGGTAACTCCACAGATGGAGCCGCAAATATGCAAGGTCCCTATCAAGGGTTTTCAGCCTTTTTGTCACAGCAGTCCCCTGCACACGTCCACGTTTGGTGCTATGCCCATGTGCTAAATCTAGTGCTGTCAGACGCAACTGGCAGTGTGGTTGAAAGTGCATCCCTATTTTCGTTACTCAACGACGTAGCAGTTTTTTGAGAGAATCTTATAAAAGAATGCAAAAATGGGAGGAGGTCAGTCAAGACGAACGCCATAGGAGACAGATTCCCATAGGAGAAACCAGGTGGTGGGCTAAGGATGAGGCTCTTTGTAAAGTTTTGGGGTCCTATGGTAATCCACAGGGTGCATTATATGTGGACCTACTTGTGACTTTAGAATCAGTTTTAGAAGAATGGACGATGAAGCCAACAGTGAGGGCAAAAACAAAGGGCCTCCTCGAAACACTTTTAAAATTTGAGGTCATTTTGATGTCCAAACGTTCCTTTGTGTATTTCAGCATACATCTCCACTCTCTAAGTACTTGCAAACACAAGGGATGGACATTTGACAGCGCAGCGGCTTGTTGAGGGGACACAGGACAGCTTAAACCAGAGACTTTCAGGCAGTGAAAGAGCCAGCCAATGCATTTGTGCTGTGTGAGAAGCTCCAGGAGGCAGAGTGTGATCTTGAAGTGCAAACTGCGCTTCCACAGAAGCGTTTTCGAAAAAAGAAAAAGATGCCTGGAGAGCTTCAAGAGGATGAGCCTGTGGCCTCCTCTGATGCTGCGTTTGAGATCAATGTCCACAATGTTATATTGGACACTGTGTCAGGGAGTCTTGAGAGGAGGTTTGCAGGTAATGCCAAACTGGCATTAGATTTTCCTGTCTTAATCCTAAAAACTTCCCAGAAATAAAGAAGAATGGACTCCCCGGTTCATCTCTCCTGCAGCTCGGCAATTGTCTCATACCTTTTGATGAAAGTGTCACAGTGGGCACGTTGCAGGCAGAGTTGTCCAGCCTGGCAACTCAGTGGGAGAGGCTGAGGAAGTCTCCTCTTGAAGGTTATACTGTCAGAGCAGGTGGAGAGGACACTGGTGGAGAATCTCAGAGGATAGAGATTGAGAGCAGGGTTTGTGATTCTTGCAGAAACTGTGCCATTTGTGTGTACTTAGTACTGAGTCAGTATAACTTATTCACTGATGCCTACTATGTGATTGGGCTGGCATACAAATATTTGTTAACCCTTTCAATATCCCAAGTAGCATGTGAGAGAACCTTTTCTACTTTAAAATTTGTGAAGAACAGGCTGCGTAGCACACTCCACCAGGAGCACTTAGAGGCATTTGTGCTCATGTGTTCTGAGAAAGAAACTAATGGCATTTGACAATGATGTGATCATTGATCAAGTTGCTCAATCCAGTGCACTTCTGAGGCACACGTTTAGTTTAATTTTGGTTGTTATCTTATGGTTAATAGTATTTTATTTATAAGTTAAATGTTGGTTTGGTTGTTATTATTTTCTTTATATTAACATTTTTATTATTTAAAAAAATACATATTTATGTTATTTATTTTAGGTTTTCATTTCATTTATTTATTTCAAATATGACATTAAAATATAAACAACAAAACTGCTAAGTCAATGCAGATAAAAAGGAGCAGAGAGAAGAGAAATCTTATATCTGCCCCTTTGTTAGATTGACATCGTTTGTGTTATTTTGTCTTATTACAATACAATACGACAACATTGTTACTTTTGATGTCCAACTTTCTAAATATTTGCAGTTTTACAGATGTTTCTGTGCATTTGCATTTACAATATACAAATACAAACATCATCATTTTCATGGTTTTGTATTCTCATAAATAATAAATATGTCCATACAATAATTATACTGTTTGGAATTGCCTGTGTTTTTCAATGAGCCTTACAAACTCCTTAAAGATTGAAATATTTTGCCTCAAACTGTTTAGTTGATCAGTTTAATAACACACTCGATACAGTAGGTGGCGCATGCACTTTAGTTTGGCTAGCAGTTCGCCATAAAACAAAGAAGGAAGCACGCAAATAGCGAAACAGAATAGGTGTATTTAAAAGTTCTACGTTTTGTAAAGTCATCTCCAGAGCAAAGGAGCTGCCTCCCTTCCCTAACATGATGTAGAGGATGAATGTGTGTGGAACAACGTGGAGCCGCTACGCTTAGCATATTGGGTGGATGCAGGTTGCAACTGCTACTGACATATTATGCTAATGGTATTCACTGGACACTGGAAGATGAGGATTGACCACGCGGCCGACTGAGTACACCGAACCCCCCAGCCACACATACACCCGGCCCGTATGGGCCGGTATGACGGCAAAATTCCCGGGCTGGAAAGTTGTCCCAGCACGCCCCTGCGGGCAATTAATAAGTTAAAAAAACGCAAAATGCTACGACACCTGCAGTGGCACTTATGGCCTCTAGGGGCATGAGTTACTTAGTACTGCTTTAAGGTTTTATACATGATGTTTTAAATATATAACTATGAAAGAGTGAGCCACTAAATGTTATTCCTGTTTTATTGTGTCCAAACTCATTCCTCAACATCCTGACATATTTGTAGCCTCACCAATTCTTAACAGGTTACCCTCTTAACCCCCGCCTTAACCGAGTGCATTTTCTCCAGTTCAGCTTTACCCAAATCCATAAGGTTACAGCCTATAGGCCAGAGTGACGCCTCATTTGAAAGCTAAGACCTACAAAACTCATCTAAACTGAGTTTTCCCTTGTGTCGTTGCGTTTTCGTCACACATTTTTTGTCACGTTTTCATCTTTTTTGATCACTTTTTGTGGATTTTTTTTTGTTCCATTATCGCCGCTTTTTGTTTCTATTTTGTTGCTTTTTTCACTTTTCTGTTGCTCTTTTGTTATGTCACGCATTTTTTGTCAGTTTATTTTTTCTCACGTTTTCATCACTCTTTTGTAGCATTTTCCTTTTTGTTGCCATTTGAAAACTTTAAAACTTTCAGATTTGGGTAAAGCCAAACTGGAGAGAATGTGTTGAGTTCAGGTGGGAGTTGTCACTGTCACAGAAATGCAAGAAAACTCGCCTGCAGGTTCATGAAATCGATACAAATGTCGATGCAGTGTTTTTTTCCGATAGTAAAGAGGACAAAGCAGGCTTCGTTACACTACTAGAAAATAGATCAAATCAGGTATAGTGCCTTTAAGTGAACAGACGCAGAGAGGACTCGCGTATGAGATAATAATAAAAGAGAAGTGACTAAGCCCTGACTCCACCACACAACAGTCAGTGCGCACTTCTCAAAGCCAACCCCCCTCCTCTGCATATTCTTCAAAGGTAACCATTGCTAACTGACCCCACTCATATTTACTGTCTCTCATCAGGGCCCCTCCCTGTGTCTGAGGGCCCTCTACCTGCCAGCTGCTGCCAGGGGCCCGGGGCGGAACTTCTGGCCCCCCACAAAAGCCGTGGACAGTGTAACACAAAAAGAGCAGAAAGCCAGCCACTGACAGCAGCAGAGCCTTTGTAGTGAAGCAGCAGTCTGGGGGTCTCACACCATTACCTTGTCACTGTCCCGAGATGGGGCGGGACGTGGGGTTTAGTGTCTCGGATTGTGTAACGGCCGTTAGGATGGTCCTGATTGAACAGGCTCATCTGAGGACTCTCATGTTGTGTCGTACATTGGAAGAAGTGAGAATGTAACAGAAGTGTAAGAGTCTAACAGTTTTAATAGTTAATTATGGCCTTTGTGATTAATTCATCGCATTTCATTTTGCATTTAGGGGTAATATTTATTTTTTAGAGGCATGTTTTAGGCAAGGCGAGGCATGTTTATATACCGCGCATTTCGTAGATGCTTCTTTGTATTTTCCTACATTTGAACTTATTTGAAGTGTTGATGTGTGTTCATTTCCAAACCCTTCAAGAGACAATAGCAGTTATTTATTTTGTCCCATGTTATTTTTGTCCCAAGACATTGGAGAATGATCTTTTCAAATAAGTTTATGTCGGCTTAACTGTGTGAATAAACAAGTCTGACAGTTAAATAGTTGTTGGCTTTACGCCGTGTTTGTCCCGAAGCAACGTCTTTCAGGAAAAACTAAACTGAAAATGTTTCTGTGCCGCTAAAGTAAAGTGGGGTTAATGTCGATGAATATTTTAATAGCCAGACCTGATTTAATAGAACGTTCCATCCCCATACAAATGAATAGGGAAAATGGCACAATATGGCCAACATATGGCGAGGTATGTTTTGTCCTTTTACATTGCCTTTATATCATTTCTGTGGTTTCTTTATCATCGACAACAGCTGAAAACATCTGGATCGTTCATAATTTGCGATGATTGATTGCTAATGCTAACGGCTATAGGGAAAATACATTGAGTGGGGTAGCAGACTCTGAAAAGTCTCCCGGACTAGCCGACTTGCTAACGCTCTGCATACGTTAGGACTGAACGCTGCTTCTCCAAGTACCGTAATTTCCGGCCTATACGCCGCTTTGAACCCTGCAGCCGATATGACGGTGCGGCCAATATGGAGCCAGCCGCCAACAGGCACTAGAGGCGTCTCTAGCAGTAAACGCAAAAGTGAGACGGGACTTCTAATCAACGCTGCTCTTGGCTGAGGAACGGTAGATGAGTAACTTAAAATGATGAAGGCTAAATGTGGAAGGACTTTGCTCGCCCCAACGCACACAGAAACGCCTTGACATTTCGGTGTAAAGGAGGCGGCTCTTTTGTCAAAAATTATTTTCTATGAGAGAACGCACACCAAGGTTGCAGTGATGCGCAGCATCACTCTGCTGAATCCAGACGCGACGCCGCGGAGGAAAACACAGGCTTTTAACCTCCTGCAGAGGCACAGAGGCGGGTCTGGCCATGACAGAAGCTGCGGAGACAGAGAAACCATCGTCAGGGGAAGCATGTGAAACTCGTGTCTGTCGCCAACTCGCTATTAACCTACAAAAAAGAGCCACGTTTGCTCTCTCTCTTTTACAACACGGACATACGTGTCTTCTTTTATTCATGATAAATGTATAAATCGCGTGTGTAAAGCCCCACACGGTTTGAGAAAAGCCTCTGAAGTCCTGTGACACGGCGCGCTGTGTTCTGGTGTGCGTTGGCCTCTACACTTCCACACTGAGGTCGGCTACACTGGCCATTTCTGCCTTTTTTAAGCGTTTATCACTGCCATCTCTGCCGCCCTCCCTCTGCCCGCAACTGCACCTTTCTCCAGGATGAGGCGTCTCTTCTTCCTCATCTGCGCCATGGGCCGCTCTGAGCGGATGCACGGCACTATGAAAACCAGCGGCTTGTATTCCAGTGCGGCCTGTATGTGAACAAGGCTGCACATTTAGCTGGCGCGGCTTACACCCCAGACACACCGGCTGTGTTTTCAGCGCGTTTATGACCCTGTTCTGCATAAACGCATTTCCTTTTTGACGCGTTTAGACATAGAATCATTGACAGTGGATTGAAGCAGCCACACTGAGCTCTGCGTAACAGGACACATTCCTCAAAATAGAACCAATCCTATTTTTTCACGCGTGCGTCAAGCATTGTGCAATACGTTGCCGGTGTGTTTGGGGTCTCATAGTAAGGTGCGCTTAATTGGCCCAAATTTACGGTAGCTTGTTACTGAAGTAACACATTAGAGACTAATGCAGCGTTACCAATAATAAACATCTATATATAGCCTTCATTTGTCGATTTAAAAAAATAATAATTATGCAGCATGCTCCATTTCACAAATGGAGTCGCTAAAAAAAGCTATCTCACACAAACGGCCTGATACCAGTAAATGTATTCAATAACAGCACAATAGATTTGCCTCTGAGCTTTAATTTGTATGTGGACACAGCAATAGGCAACAATCATGAGCATGAACTACAGGTCTATAGTTGACTTATAAAAGCTTAGATTTGTTCGCTGTATGTAAACACTTTGTCTCTGTCACAAACTGTGCCAGTTTTTCAACAAAAAGAACGTCTGTAAAGAAGCTCTGATACTTTACAAAATGCATTGAATTGGTAATAAGAAACACACATACTCAACTTGATTTAGGAAAGCTGTACAGTTATACAGCTTTCCTCAACCGCATAAACGAGTTTGTTGATGACATTGGAATCCTGCCAAAGCTAAGCATGTTGTTTGGGAGGCAAGGGTGAGGTTCATCGAGGTTTTCCTCTTTAGCTTTGTCTCCAGTGCTGTATTGTCCTTTTCGCCAGCAAGTTCAACGTAATGTGAGTACTTCCACGATGTGATCGCTGAAAACATGACTTACTGTAAAAGACGCCTCCGCTGGTGTGAAGCGTTGCAGCCGCGGAAGGAATGAGACGAGGGAGAGATCAGGGCCCAAACTAACAACGTTACTGATTTGAAAAAGAAACTAGTACTTTATTACTTACTTTACTCGTTACTCTGAAAACGTAATCTGAGTACTCCGTAGCGAGTGGGGGTAACTCCGTAAGCGAGTTACCCCAACACTGATTATAACATGGTAAAAAGCTCTTGACTGGTGATCGTTGACAGTGTCTGGCCTGTCTGGCATGTTGTTTCCCTGTGCCCCGCCGCAGTGGACATTGCCCCGGGATGCTCTTGTTCTCTCATTAACCTGTTGGCCTCTGGGATCTTAATAATAGACGAGGAACTAATTTTGAATTTGACACCGAGGATTGCCGGCCTTTAGCTCGACAAAATACCTCCTGCATCAATTATGTAGGGAGCAAATCCAATATGTGCGGACAGAGACCGACTGACCAACGGAGCGGAAATAATCTGCAGCGCACGGCCCAGAGACGCAAGAGGTCCACAACAGTCCCTCCACATGTACTGCTCAGTCTGGATTGATTCATTTATCTCAAAGCAATATATGGACTCTGTGTTCGTCTTAAGGTGGGACGCTGCAGGTGAATAGGGAAAAAAATACATTTAAAGATATCAATTTGAAACTTCTGTCGTACATTAGTAATATATGCTTAGTTTTCTGTAATTTTATGTTTGTATTCATGGATTCATGAGGCATTTTACCCATAAAATGGTCGACATTTTCCAGGTTTAAATGTATGTTATTTTATGGATATATTCCTTATAAAGATGTTTTCAGAGGGATTTGGAATCTTGTTAAGTATGTTTTTAATATATATAAGTACGTTTTTTGCAGATCAAAGCTCAATAAATCAAGCTAGGAATTAGATATTAAAGATTCCTTCAAAATGCTGTTAAGTCTAAGACAGGAAGTTTGGAGTCTGTAGGAGCAATTAAAGTGGAGACGTTGTTGGTCCGTTTTTTCAAACCTCATTTTGAGAAAACGGACCCTAAAACTATGCATGCGCGATTGCATGTGTACATTATTTCTCTGCGGCTATGGCCTCCCAGAAATGACCATATTCAGATTACAGGGTCATCTCGGTCGCCTTTCGCAGTTAGGGGTGTCACGATTATTCACGATTATTGACCAAATGAAAAGGAAAGAACTGATATTTTTAGTTTTTGTCTTTAAAAAGCTTTTTAATACTTGAACTTGTAAACATTTACCGTTTCTAAAAATGAAAAATGCTGTTTTGCATTAAAATAAATAGGCCTACATTGAATAATACAAAACAATGTCAACTTTATGTCTTTATAATGACCATAATTGTCATAATTATTTTACTATATATTATTAGGACACAAGCTAGGCTAGGTTTCATGTTCTCAAAAGTTCTGCTGCTGCTTAATTATTTGTCAGATGTTTTGATGAACAGAGAATGAAACGTGTTTACAAAATGACTAAGGAGACTCTTTTGAACAGCTGATTTCCACATGTGCGCGGTTTCACTTTCCTTTCTGTTACGCTGAAGCAGAGCGGAGCGCGTTAGCTTTTGTTCACATCCTGAACCAGTTGTGGCGGCTATTTCCGAACATTTGGACAACTTTTTTGGGGAATTATGCAGTTCGTTACCTTGACCTGGACATTCACAGCGACGGATTATCTCCAAGATGTTGTTTATATTCGACGTAGCCGATATCAGCGCCTTTTGCTGCAACTTTCTGACGACAGGATTTGCATAACGGATGTTCCATCGACAACAACAACGCCTTGGTCATATCCTAAAGAGGTCTCACTCTGCTGACTTCAATCGTTTTTGAGTAGATACAACACTGGAGGAGAGCGTCCTTCTGCCTTGCTCAACTACCGGTGAGTTTATGCGCCGTTTGTGGCGTGCAGCGGCTCGTACGTCAGCGTGGAAAATTTCCGCCGTAAACCGTGGCTTCTGAAATTCTTACGGATAACCTACCGCATCCTTTTATAATCGTGGTAATCGTAAAACCGGTTAATCTTGACATCCCTATTCGCAGTAAACGACACTTGGATACCAAATATGCCAATAGTTGTGAATGAATACCTGGAACCTGGATTCCTGGAAATCTCCGGCGCGCTAGTGGACAAATGTCACAAAGGGGAAGTTTTGTTTTATTTTACTCTGATATTAAAACTAAGATGGAGGAAAATAAAAAACACAACATTGTGTTTGCATCTGCCGTGTCTCTGTTTATATTTAATTGATATTCAACCTGTTCAACTCTTTTTTGGGAAATTTTTTGTAAATGACCATTCATTTTCAGCAATTGACCAAACAGTTAAGTTTGATAAGTCTAGGTCAAGTGAAAGTTAATAATGCTTCTTACTTTTTGTCATAACCAGCCAAATTCCACTTCGTATTTACCTGCAAACGTCAAAGCCATCTGGCCACTTCACGATTTATTCCCTAATAACCCCACACATACAGAGTGCATTTCAACATGGCCGCTGAGCTGTGTGTAATCCTGAGAGCAAACACTACAAGATGTTTTCCCACCCTCACTGCTACACTCCCCACCGCGCCTCCTCCTTTGGGACGGGTCCAGTGCCATCCATGCACTGCAAAAATAACACTTTACTACAGTATCTACATATTGGACGTGATACTATTCAAATAAATAGTTTGAGGTCTGTTTTGTACACTGGAGATGTTTGCATGAAACAAGAAACAAGGAAAAAAGAGATTGCTATGGCGTCTGATGTAGCACCAATGTTAAAAACAATGATCCTGGAAGCGGCTAATACAGTATTGTCAACATCACTCTGCCCCTGAAAGCTGCGAAGCATATGTTTATAATTAAAAGTGGGACATTTGCGTCAGGAAACGTAGGAATATCGGTTTGGACCATCACTACCATATATTTTTGGTTTGAAAATGTAAAAGAAAAAACAGAAGCGTGTTATTTATTAATCCACAATAAAGAATAAAGGGCTGTAGGAACTGTCAAAATTCCTCTTTTTACAGTGTCCCGGGTGCGTGAGTTGGGTTTGCCGCTAGGATTACCTAAGCTAATACCAGGTGTTAGCTAGTCATCCTCCTGGCCGCTCACTCTCTCCAGCAAAAACACTGCATGTCAAATCTAATGCTAACGCTAACACGCCTCTCCCGCCGGATCATGTGACCACAGGTATGCACACACCTGTAGCTGTTAATGCTAAAGCTCAGCCGTGTGTGGATGCTAGCTGGCACTGTGCCTAAGCTGCTAATTACAGTTGTGTGTGTGTGAACGGTTGTGGCTGAGTGCGCTAACCCAACATTAGCCACAGAGAGAGACAGAGAGAGAGGAGGAGAGGCAGGTTAGCGCTAATCCAGTTTTAATGGTTTAGCATGGAGAAGAATGCAGTTTTGTTTCCATTTTAGTGTGATTACGGGAAATTTGAGGCTAACTACTTCGCTTTACAAGGCTTAAACATCCAAGTGGTGGAGCACAAATATGTTTTTAGTCAGAGGTGGATTCAAAAGTATTCCGAAATTGTAGGGTTAGATACACATACTGCTGGTAACCCTTTAAAAGTATTTCAAACCGTTTGAGGTCTTGTGCTATGCTATGGGGAAACTTAGCTTTGTATTTTTTCATAATTTGTCTTATTTAATTTAATTTAATTTAAACAAAACAAAACCTTAACATACACCACGCTCGGTCAACTGGGGAAAACAACTGGATAACTCGGGTCAAACAAAGCTTCACGACTTCCGCGCTTGACTGTGGAAATCGGCCGATTTGTTTATTTACTGTCTAATGTGAGCTTTTTAGTGAAACACTGCTACTGTCGTTGATTCCGTCCTCGGAATAACATAATTACAAGAGAAATGCCCGACATCAATGCTAGCTAAAAGAAAATGTATGTGATATTTCATAAAACCAACAAGCTAGTGTTTAGCTTTTGAGATGCCAACACCAAATTTAAATGGTTTAAGCTCAGTTAAGCACAAAGCAGTGATAAAAGACAGTTTTGTTTTGTTTCATTTGGTGAAATAAAATCCCTACTTTCCAACATTAAAAGCACAAACGAACACAAACGAACTGGGGACAATGACCGCCAATGCTAACACTATGCTAATTTAGTCTCTGACTTCCTGGTTCGCGCAGGAGAAAAATGCACAACCGTATTTTCCGGACTATAAGTCACTCCGGAGTATAAGACATGGAGAAATGGAGAAAAAAAACAACAACAACAGGCTGAATAGGCGTACAGTATGCTAACGTAACACATTGATGGTTAGCTACATGAAGCATAAACAATGAACTAAATCACGCTGCTCAATTAGCCTGCAGTGCCCTCTGGCAGCATGTGAAATGTATATATTTGAATTTAAAAAAATAGAAAAAAATCACATATTAGTAGATATAAGAAGCCAAACTATGAAAAAAGTGTGACTTATAGTCTGGAAAATACGGTATATCTAGACACACAACAGCGCACATCGTCTTGTTTTCTTTCATAAATGTCGTGTTAACTATGTAGATCCAAACAAACGTTTCTCTGCTATAAGAAGAAGGAAAAAAAAACATCTCCCTAGTTCATGTGTACGCTACAACAGTCATGCACATATTGTTGCACATAATGATTAACATGGTAAGTTTTTACAATGAGCAAGAAACAGCATGCACATTCTAAAAAACTTTGTAACAGATGACCAAGTACTCTTTTGACATTCCATTCATTCATTCTTAATTATTAGCTCAATTTTCTTTTAGGAATTTTAAACATGCAAACTATAGCAGTCATTTCTAGAACAAATAGAAATATGCATGTACTGAAAAGGAAATAAATAGCTTAACTAAACAACAAACAGTTAAGCCATTTATGCCACTCCTCACATGTTACCAGTTACTGTACTTGTTTCTTGTAAGTAAATGTGAAGAAGGACGTTAAACTGTCTAGGATGCAACAAAGTCCAGGAAGTGCTGCAGTAGTTGAAGAAGAATCGACCAAAGGGAACAGGATTACACTGTGTGATTGATGCACATTACCACCACGGCAGGTTTTTGATGAGGAAATGCTTTAACTTTCTCGAGATTTTAAACATGTTAATTTTGCATATAATATCTCCTTTTATGTTTCTTTTTGCAAGACAAGACAAGAAAAAAAAGAGTTCAATTAGACAATAAAATACACTGGTTGGATAGAGAAGAACTGGTTGTCGTACAGTCACGGAACAAGCACGCACTGATAACACAAGTGTTGACCCAGCCATGAGGAAAGACAGGAGTAAACAGTTTCCACATTGGCCAAGAAACTGAGCAAATATCAAGCTGCAAATGCAGGGTTGCCGAGTATCAGCAGTCAAACCTTAGGAATTAAGCTACAAATGGCACATTTTACTAGTAAAACGGCATTGCAGAATGGGTCAGATGCAGCGGACTAATTCTTTAACTTTAACTTTAAAGCAGGAGTAAGCTTATTGTGCTTTGGGTAGTGCTTGGTTAAAATTTCAAACACATCTTGATCATTATCTTACTTTATGTTTTCTGTTTGGAAGTGCTAAACTGCTCTAAAGCAGGTTTAAATTGTTGCCTTAGTCTGTCAAAGATTAGTCAAACATGACTCACACACTGTACTATATTTAGTTTTTAAGGTTGTTAATAGTGTGGGGAGGGGGTGGGGTCTAATTTGCTTTGTTTTTGGGGGATCAAAACACACCCAAAAAAAACAATTGGAATAAAAAATGGAAAAATCTTTCAGAAAATAAAACCGTTAAAAATCTTGTTTCATACAAGACTGTTTTAAGTACGGATGTCACTGCCAGAATGCCAGAAAATGCATTTTGAGAAACTCACCCTTGAAGTTTCAATTTCTGAAATAGATCTATGGTTAATTATTGGAAAAGTACACTTCTACCTGCTGAAAAGCGGATACAGGAAACATATCAGTCTGCATAGCCCTTGTGGAAATATGGGTACTTCTAACAGTAATCACATCTCATAGAAAACTCCAGGAGGAAGGTTATGTACACATTACCCTGCCCACATCCACTACGTAACACTACAAAACTGACGGCAGTAGCAGCAGACAGTGTTCACAGCACGATACTTCCTTTGTATCGGGGTTTTTGGACATGGTTCAAGCTTACAGGAGAATAGCACATCACGCCGGCGGATGTGTCCGCCCTGGTTCGGATGCGGCCGTCTTATAAAAGTGCAAGCATGCGTGACCCCTACCTGTGCGTCCCGAGCGTAAGCGCGTGAGGAGTTGTAAGCTGAGGCGCTGACAGATTTCGGAAGGTAACAGTTGTGTTTTTATGCGCCATTGCTTACGATGGCGATGTTAAGACTGATAAGAAAAAACCAAACCAACCAGGAAGAAAGTTTTCTTCTACGTTCCTGACTTAATACTGTTATACTTTAGGCCATGGGTTTTGGCAACATCAGGCCTGGGGGTGAAATGCGGTCCTGTAGCCATAGGACTTCTAGTAAAGTGCTGTATTAATGCCGAAACTTTGGGTCAATTTTGAATTTTTTTTTTCCTGTTATGTGAAATATGAAGTACTGTACTACAGTGGTTCAGTTCAATTCAACTTTATTTATATAAACAGTGGCGGGCCGTGGGGTTTCAGTCAGGGCCTTCAATAGCAACCTGGGTTCACGCAGTCAAATGCATTTAAACTGATCGACAATAGGTATGGATAAAACTCTAAAGGATGTATCAACAACGCAAACCAAAGCAGCGGTGCCTCCTCCCCAAACAAAAGCAAACACCGTCGGGAACACTCGTACTAGAATACGGAAATACACGACACATAACAAGCGGAGACGAGCGCGTTATAACATGGAAACAGAGCGAGACATCCTGAGATCAACCCAAACGCAAAATCCACTGTAATAAAAAGATACTAAACTTACAGTTTGGTGCAATGTGAGATGCTTTTTTAGTGCTCGTAATCCCTTACCTGTTCCCTGCCCGAGTCCCAGCGTAGCTGACACGGGGAAACTCTTCTCCTGTCCGGGGAGCCAAGCGTCTACGTCCTGCTGCTTTGCTATCGAAACACTTCATGAGGAAGGGGCCCCGAAAATCCGTGATCAATAAATCCACTTAATTTGACCACGTTCGGACATTTCCAAGAGGAATATCTGTTTACTAGGTTTGCTTCTGATTTCCTGGAACGTCTTGCCCATGCGCGGTTACATTAGCGGTTTTCCCAGGCAAACAAAACGTAGGGGAAGCTACTGAGCTACTGCAGGCCCTGGGGGGCGTACTGTCAATGTACATCGAATTCTGATTGGCTGATAATTCTGTCAGTCACACTGGCAGTCAATCATGTGCTGCCTGACAACACAGGGCCAGCAGAATCTGTTCTGAAAGCCCTGAGGAGGAGCAGCTCGCCAGAGTTGAAATTACAGTTACACATCAACAAAATCAATATAAGCGACTCAACTGTACCTTTTACAAATAAATTAGAAATTAAATATACTATTAAGACATTATATTTTTTTTCTTCATTTGGCCAGGGCTAGCAGAGAAGGCCCTGCTGGCACACCACTGAATATAAAGATGACTAAAAGTTGAAGTCCGGTAACATCTGCTAAAACTGTTTAAAAAAATGATGGTGAGACATCTGTTGAGTAAGTGATCATTTTAATATGATCTTATGCTAAAGTTAAAGAGGGGGTATTATGCTTTTTTCAATCACATAGCACCAGTCTATAGCATACTACAATGATGACGTAACCTTCTGTTGGTCTGTATATGCAGTAAATTAAAATAACTGCCTTGAATAAAATTGCTCTCTCAAAATGGCTGTACTGAACGTCTTGAAATAGGCCTCTGTCTCTTTAAGAAGCTTTCTGACACGCCCCCTTCAGCACACTGCTGTGGCATCTAAACAACACTACTGTGCGGGGAGGGGGCTCTGCTGAGCTGAGGAGCAGTGGTTGGTGGCTTGGCTGGTGACAAAAGGTCTAGAGGCGTCTCCAGGAGGTGGGGGCGTTCCCAGGAGGACTGAGGCATAGCTACACCTAAAATGGCTAAAAAGTTTTTACTGATTACTCAAAAATATGTGAATGAGCCAAGGCAACACTCCAGGCATGTGTTTAATGAGGGAATGACATAATAACATGATATAAAGCTTGAAAAAGTCGATTTTACATAATACCCAGTTACCTCCGTTATGTCGTGCACATTTAAAAAAAAAATTGACTCTCTAATATGACTACTGCTAATAAAAAAAATCCTGCTCAAATCATTGCTGTTGTGATCTTAAAAGCTTTTACTGTGACATGAGTCTACTGCAGAGGGGTGAGCGAGGGTTCAAGGTCGCACCTGTGTGACTAAGGGAAACTATTAAGTCGCTCTAGCCCTGGATTAAGGGTTTTTAAACTGTGGTAAACGGTGACAGCAGGATCTGTTTTATTCAGGCATTGGAGCAGACTTATTGAGGGATTTCATGTGTCATGCACAAACAATTTCCCTGAAAGTTAAGCATAATTTCACTTTTCAAAGCTGCATATGTGAAGTTGAATCTCTTAACCCCCACCTTTGTGAATGGAGATGTTACAGGAGTCGACATTTATTATTATCTATTTTTGTTTCCTTGTTTGGTTAAAGTGGGGGTTAAGATGTTAAGTATCAAGAACGCAACAAAAAGCAACAAAACAGGCGACAAAAAATTGACGACAATGCGAGGTGAAATCTCAGTTCAGTTCTGAAGGTTGGTTAAGGCGGGAGTTAAGAGGTTAAGGAAAAAAGTGTCCAGAAATCCAAATGTTGACCTTTGCACAAAGTCATGTCGTACAATAGTTTGATCCTACACATTTTAAAGATCAGCGCGTTCTCACCTCTCCGCCCCACACCCTTTTACCCCCAAATCTAACCAAATCCCCCTGGGAGCTCTCCACAGGTGTGCAGCTGGACAGGCAGGTAGGCGGGCGAGGCGAGGCGAGGGGAGAGTTAACGCGCTCCAGCTCATAATGAAAACAAACAGCTCATATCAGAGTTCTCTCCACAAACACGGCGGGATTAGCGGCCGCTGTGAAAGGGGAGCGGAGCCTTCGCCTTGATTCAATAATTACAGCTGCGACGGAGACCTGACCCGGCCTGTCGGTGGGGCTTAATAACCCATGTGTTTTAAACGCCGCTTTCCATGATATGGCGCCGATTACTCACACCACTGCTGCTGTTGACTCATCTGGCCGAGCGCCGCGCTTCGGTTCAGCGACTGACAGGGGCGACGAGGCCAGAGAGACGCAGGTTTCCAGGTGAAAGGTGGCTGGTTCCAATCTATATGGCCTCAAATGTATATCGCGGTACAAAAGAGAAACACAGTACTGAATAGTTTAGATGTTTGACACCCTTAACATCCAGTCCACTGCATTTATATAGCACGTTTTATAAACAAGCGTTTCCAAAGTGCTGCACATACAGTAAGATCGACAGTACAGTATATAAGAAATAAAAATACATTAAATAAAATGAAACCAAACCAGTCATTCAACTAAAACTGTTAAATAATGATTAAAAAAACCCATAAATAACATACAATAAAAACGTTTAAAGGTCCTATATCATGCAAAATCGACTTTTTTGAGCTTTTAGTCATGTTGTTATGCTATTTCCTTATCAAAAACACCTCCAGACCCCAAAAATTTAAATTGGGTCTTAAGACAAGACTTAAAACAAACCACTGTGGGGCTGTTCGGACATGGAGGGGTGACAACGGAGAAGGCTCTGTTTTACAAACCGGTTTTACACACCGTAAAAGCAGGCCCTTAGAACTTAGAGCATGCACTGGAGTGTAAATTTGGATGAGGTCTGCGATGTACTGTAAGACATAACATATAAACCTTCACGTGCAAACAAATAAACTGCTTGATATTTGCAATTAGCTGTTTAAATATTTCACCATTTCAATGTTTCTCTATAAAATTGGATTAAAAATGGTAAATGGTTTCAACTTATAGCACTTTTCTACCTTCATCAGGCCCAAAGTGCTTTACAGCAAGGAACCAGTCACTCATTCACTCTCTCATCCATACACCAGTGTACGCAGACACTGGAGGTGAGGAGGGTGAAGTGTCCTGCCCAAGGACACAACGGCAGTGTGCATCTTCAGGAGGCGGGATTCAAACCCCCGACCTTCCGATCATGAGACGACCCGCTCTACCAACTGTGCCACTGTCGCCCACATAAAGATAGTAACTTCAAATGTCTCTTTGAAGACATCTATATGCCGGGTTTCAAACGTAGCACGCTTCAACCCTCCACTATTTCTATTAGAAATGGAACATAGTCAAACGTTTTGTGAGCCTGTGTGAAAACGCCCTTGTATGTATGGATTTTTGGCCATGTGTATGTCAAATAATAAAGTTTTCATAGTGACTGAACCAATTCTTGTAGTCGCCCAAAATTCACCTCAATGCTGATTGACATTAGACTTTTACAAACAAAATGTCACAATGTGGCTTCTCCTGCAAGTGTCTTATTTTTTCGTCCCAGTTTTTAATTTTATTATCAGTTTTTATTTTTGTTTTTAATCTGGTCACCGCAGCTTAATGCTGTCATGGACATATAATGTTATGAAATCTCGTATGACCTGCCTGTTTTAGTGAGGGCTGTCCTCTCTCCTCTGGCCAATCAGAGCCCAGCACTTGTATCCAGTGACGTGCGGTGAGGTTTGTTGCTGGTGAGGCATATGCTATTGGCTCAAATATAAAGTAAACAAAACTGCAGGAAAACAATGCAACTTGCTGTCTCTGGTATTCTCTTACTTTGAAATAGCATTCAATAGCAACACGTTTAAACATAAAAAACATTCTCACGATATTGCAAATAAAATTTAAAAGATAACAGTGAACGTGACCGGGACTCGTACCCCGCCTGTCCAAACGATAAGTTATTGACAATCCTGATGCTCCACACAGGCGGTGCGTGATAGTGCAACATTTTCAGCATAAGACTCGTCTACAGCATTTCATCCAGAAAATGTCAGTCTAATTAGTTTTCCCTTTACTCACTCCTTTACGTTTAAATTGCCTCTCCTAAACCGTGCAGAATAATAAAATAGGCTGGTTTTTTCACTTGTAGTCAACATGTTTTGTAGAAATGTGTAGCGCTGACACAGCGCCCCCCTCGTATCGTCAGGGCAGTGCATTGGAGGCGAGCCTCACTTCAGGACTATCAAAACGTGATTTAAAGTCAAATGAACAGGTTAAACATGTCGTTCTTATGCCTGATTCTTTATCTAGATGATAGAAAACCAACACGCCCATCAAAAACCCATTTACAAATGTATTTTACTTTTAGGGGGTGAAAAAAGCCCCGAATGGGACAGAGCGCTGAGGGAATGAGCCGAGCTCAAGTGTGTGAGGGACGCTGGAGGCTCGCCGCAGCTCCGCCCTCTTTATACGATATCGACAACTGATAAAACATTTGGGCATTTTTTAACCACGAGATTGATTAAAATCATAGGAAATCCCTATCATCTTAAGAGAAGGGACTTGTTTTTATAAAGTTTATTGTATTATTTAATTTTGTTTTTTTCCATGATGACAGGTGAGGCCTGGCCTCCCCAGCCTCACCTGACCGCACGTCACTGCTTGTATCAGTTCAGCGTCCATTGGCCCAGGATTGAGCTCAGTCCCAAAACTTGAACCCGTTTGACCCTGGTCTGGCCAGTGGAAGCACTCGACTACATGGGCAGACCTGGGCTGGGCAGGAAGGGGCAGAGGAAAAACGGTAATACCGTAAGTAGCACCTACATATTTCAATTTCTTTCCTGATTTGGGTTTCAGAAACATGACGTTTTTCAGAATTTCCCCCTAAAAACAACATTATTGGTAGGGGAAAAACAGGGATCACTCATTTAGATTTTGTTGTCAAAAATTCAAACTATTTTGGTCAATTTTACATCATATGTCTCATTTCATGGGTTGGAGTTTATACGTAAGATTTTTTCTTCATCCTACTCCTGTTCTTCAATGTATTATTGTTTTGTTTGCTGGATTGTTATTGTGGTATTTTATGTTGCATTACCATGAAAAAAGAATAAATAAAATGAAATGAAATTTAAATCCATACAACAACATTAAATGAAAGAAAACTTGCAATCCATTTCCCCCATGTTTTTAAGTCAAAAATCATCAGCACTTTTACACTTTACTCATTTTATAGAGGTCATTTTATTCATGCTTCACTCATGTACTTAAGTTCGGTGTTTTATTTTTATTTCTTTAGAAATACTTTGAGGTCTATTTAAGTCTATTAGTTTCCTATAAATGTGTTGTTACTGAGCACTCCTGCATGACTAATGTTGTTCACATACCTGAATATAACCAGTGACAAATGGCCGGTTGCGTAGGTGCCTCTTTACGTCACACTCTAATGTTCCGTCATCATGGGTGGTAATGTAAAAATAACATTTACACTGCAGGAGAAAATCCTGCGTACTCCGCACATGTGGACTAGGGCCGCACAATTCATCTGACTCATCTTAATCAAACAAAGCTGCAATTTCAGTTGAATGATGCACGCACATAGCCTATTGTAGGCAACGAGTTATGGAAGGAGGCGTGGCCTAGGGAAGGGGGAAGGAAGTATGTTTTGGGAATCACAATTTTTCACTCTTAAGCCGTTTTCTGGCTTTAAACATATTTATCACACAATAATAAAGTCAAGCCAAAAACGTGTCCATATGGACGTTCTTTCACAGCAAATTGTTCAGAAGAAGCGAAAGACGGTCCATTGCTAACGGTAGCATATGTAGCATGAAGCTAACGTTAGGTTCCTGTTAGCATTGTCTGTCTTTTTTAAAGTATTTATGGGCTGTTTAACCACTTCACTCCTCTCCGTGTCTCTGTATAATAAATATATTACGCATTTGTGAAAATAATGGTGGAGTAGTGGGAGAAAGTTTTCCCATCTTAGTTTTCCCCGTCTGGCTGCTTCGAACATGACCATGTGGGCCTTTCCAAAGTTGCCGTCTTTGTCTAAACATTTATGGTGCGTTCCAACTGGTAACTGGTAAATTTCGGACCTGCCACTTGGAAAAATGCCTTGGAACGCCGCTCAAACTCATAATTACAACTTGTAGGCTCGGAGTTGTCCAGAAAACTCCAAGTTCGGATGCGAAATGAAGACAGTAATGGCGGCCCTCAGTGCAGGAGCGCAGCCAGTGTTGGGCAAGTTACTTTAAAACTGGAATATACTCTGTATTAGTAGTTACAGCTATAAAAATGTTATATGATTGTATTACATATTACTGTTTCAAAAATGTAGCCGAGTTACACTACTTTGAGTTACTTTTGAGTTACTTTTAGCAAAATATAAACCGAAAATAGTAATAATGCCACTGAGCAAAACTGCAGTCAAAGATTTCCTTTCCTTCTTTTTCCACCATTCTCTCTGTTTGTTGTTTTGACAACGTTAGCTACACACAACTGCACATCTTATACACTCATAGACATATTATTAATAGACCGTCAATACTCACTCCCCGTTTACCATAATGACCACGTTGGAAGGGGAAATCATGGCGGATTTACAGACATCTTCCTCCCCAGCTCTGACGAAGCATGTTCCTAATAAGGGCATAAGGGCGGGATCTCACTGTAGACTCGGCCCTTGCGTGACGTGTAGCTCGCGCAGCTCCAATGCTAACAGTCCGACCCCCTTTAAGTAGGAGATTTCTAAAATTTATCCTACCATAACCAGCCCGGTGCCTCTGATTGTGTCTAACCCAGCGTGATCACAGGAGGAATATCTAGCTGTAGAAAGTTCCAAAGAATGAGGCACCGGGCATTAAAGTTGTTTTCAACGTGTCTAAAGTACAATGGATTCCAATGGGGGCCTAGCGGGTATATGGCGGTACTACAGCAATGGCGGCCTCCAGTGTCGTCGTCCCAAAGCAGAGCAGCCAGCGGCCATTGTATACACTAGTGTCCGTTATTTGGGGGAAGTTTGGCTTTTTTCATTCATACGTTTAAATGCCCTTGTAACTTGAGTTACTTGAATTGTAATGACTAATATATTCACATATTTTGTGTGAGCAATATGTTTATTCCTTAGTTACTGAATAAAGTAATATATTTTTGTAACTCGTTACTTTAGTAATAGCCTATTTTACCCCCAACACTGAGCGCAGCTAATGATAAAACTGTAACAAAACCACTGCATTAGTGATGGGAATGTTACTTTTGGTCATAGCCTTCAACACAGTGTTAGTTAGCATGTTTTTTCTAATTCTATGTTTGTTTAGAAACATTCATGTAGCGTTAGCATTTTAATAGCTAACTGTTGTAGCATTAGCCGTTGTGTTTACATACGAGTTTATTCTGCTGGAACGCTCTGAGGTCATAAATCGTCATTTTCAAGTGGGAAAGATACCAGTTACCTAGAACGCACCATTATTATTAATTTATTATTTCGATCAGGATTTACACAGAAACACACAATAAGGTAACAGAATCAGGGCAATCATTTGAGAGGGACACAATGCAAAGTGCAGCATGAGTTTGGGCCAATGTGGTAGATCAAACCTGCCTATCCCTGGTTCAAAGGCTGTGTTTGGCAGACAGAGACAGGCTGACATCTAAAACTGTGAAGGAATAGAAAAGAAGATCTCCTCTTGGTTAAGTTTACACAAAGGTTGTTACTTAAGGACTTACAACCCTCAGAATGAAATAGTGATATTTACAAAATGACTCTCCTGAAACACTGCCAGCCTGTCCTTCCTGAGGGATAGCGTGACAGCCAGGTGGTAATTAGGTCTAGTCGCCGGCTGCATCAAACCGTGCGCTTGTTGTCGTGGAAACATAATATGTAGAGCGCGGCGCAGGTGAAGCCCCGCCCCCTCAGACCTCACCTGGTGGATTTTAAAGTGACATTTACAAACGACTTGTGTGTTTAGCTCCACTCGCACATGCCAAAAACGTTACGCAAGGCCCTGCCAGCCCAGCTCGTGCCGCACCAGGCCCGGCAGCTCCGCGTTAGTCACCCTATTAACAAAGCAACCATGATTAACACGTTTTAGGACAGATAAGTATGCTATGGCTTTGTTTTAGCCCAGTGTTTAGCGTTAGTGCTAGACCGCATGAGGAGAGTGACAGCCGGCATTAGCTTATCTGCTATAGTAAAAGGTCAGGCACCTGGCGAGATCAGGAAACAGGATAACAATTAGTCGACATTGACGACGGCATGATTACGACACCCACTGCACAGGCACAAGTACACAGCTCACGGGAGGCGGATAAAAAGAAGAATAGGGCGCCTACACTTTAGCTTTGCCAGTCATTCTGATGGAGCTGGGATTGTAAACATCTATAACATGATTTAAAATGTAAGATTCTCATTTTCACAAGCAAGAGTAGATAAGGAATATAGAGATATCAATTAGAAACTTTTGCTGTAGATTACTGACATAAATTTGAGTGAATATAAGGAATTTTATGCCTCAAATGACCAAAATTGTGAGTAAAACTACAGCAAAATGGTTCCATTTGTGTAATGTAAAAGTGCATTGAGAGGCTAGAAGCACCAGTAATTACTTCTCACAATATAAATATGCTAAGCCTGACAGTGGCTACGTTTACATGCAGTCAATAACCCTTTCATTACCGGAATGTTAGCAATAACCCGGTTGCGCACAGCCACGTAAAGACCGGCTTTAACCCGGGTTACTCCTTTTCTAACCTGAATATTTGATCATATATACACGTAAAGGAATATCCCCATTGAACGGAACATTCATTTGTGTTCTGCGCATGTTTTATCTGCAAGGAATCATGGTCTTTTGAGTACAGGAAGTCTCTGTCTGATGCACAGCGTACCGGAAATACATAAGAAGCAGAGCTTAAAGGAGCTATACCTGATTTTTTTTTCTTTTTGTAAGGTAAAATTATTTTTGCCCCATAAAAGTATGTTGTAAAAGTAGTAATTTATGAGAAAATCAGCCTGATGCGTAACATTTGCGCCATATTATGATTCGTTGATGTTGTGTATGGTCAACCCAAATAGTCAATATGTGACGAAAAGGGGTTTACCTTTTTCGTCACATATTGACACCGACGGACGACTGCGATGTAAAAATACCCATTTTGTCACATGTTGAGGAAAAAGGTTCAAAATTAGGTATAGTCCCTTTAAAGGATCTGTATCATGCTATTTTAGCCATTCCAAAGTAAAGTATAGGCATATATATGATATATTGTACCTCTATCACTATGGAGCACTCATTTTTGAGAGAAATATAAGTATTTTTGGGGGGTATTTTCCCTACCCGGAAGACAAGACGCTTCGATTCAGTTAACTCCGCCCCTCTCTCTGCTCATTCCACATTTGCAGTATTATAAATATAAATATTGCTGCAAAAAGTGAAGTTACTTCACATAATGCAGTTATAAGGAGTTGACACGTGCAACACAGTTTCATAAATGGCTAACACACACGCTAACACACACGCTAACACGCGTTTTGATTGACTCACCGCTCAGCATGGCCTCCCCATCGTCGGGTGTTTACGTTATGGCCCTCGTGTTGGTTATAAAAGTTAATCCACTTTGATTCTGGCCAAGGTTTACCAAGCATCCATCAGGTTGGTTGATATAGTAGCTAGCTTAATCCCGGAAAGAAATTCCAACTTCTGGCGAGTGCACTCTTCTTTAGGAAGGTTGAAAAGTCCTGTTCCTCTCGTAGCCAAACGCGCATCCGTGACATTATCGGTAAGAAAAAAGAACAGGCGGTGTCCAGAGTAGGTTAGAAAGAGCTCAGTCTTCAAAAACAACACTTATGCTCAGATCCATGGCTCCTCCAGCCGTGGGTGCGCTTGATTAGCGTCGTGGGACAGCACAGACGCGTCGGAGAGTTGCCTTTTTTTTTTTTTTTTTTTTTTTTTTTTCAAAAAAAAAAAAAAAAAAAAAAAAAGTTTTATAAATACAAATCAGGCCGTAAGGCATTACATTACAGACGTAGAGCACTTCCGTTCCGCTGTGACGACACAACTGAACAGCTCAGTCGTTTACCAGGAGAGGGTGGAGCAGCTGCTCAGAGAGCAGGATTCAGGAGGATTACTTAGAACTGCGTGAATGAAGCCAAAAACCGCTCTGGGGGTGTTTTTGATAAGGAAATAGCATAACAACATGGCTAAAAACTCAAAAAAGTCGATTTTGCATGATATAGGACCTTTAACATGGCAAAACCCAGAGGCAGCACAGCACCACACTTTTGGAGTGAGGAGGAAACTGATGACTTTATTATTGATACTGCCATGATGTTCTCCATGTGTTGCGGTTTGGATCAGGATATCCCAATTGATTACAATCAGAAACCGGAATATTGACCCTATCCCAAACATTGACAGGGCAGTGCTTTTTTCACCATGATATATTTTCTTCATGTTTAGCCACTGTTTTTGGCTTGGGAGAGACATTTTCGCCTTGACGCCTTTGCGTGAAGTATGGGAGGGATTTCCGGTATGACGGGGACCACTGTTTGTTTGCATGTAGACCGTTCGTTAATCCACTTTTTATGAGCTTTAGAGACGTAAGCTATGTGGGAACACGAGCTGTCATAGCTATAACAAAACTACAAGCTGCGATTAGCTGCTCACAATAAACTTCTGACTGAGAATCTTTCACAAAGTTTTGACTCAGATGTGGTACTTTAGGCCTAGAGAGTGTAGTTTAATTAGGTCAGTTTTTACTCCAAAACGATCCTGAAAATAGTTGCTCTTTCCAAAAATAAGACATTTCAAATGCAGTGGTTTCAGACCCAGCTCAGCTTGTATCGCCTCACGGGGCTCGGGTCATGTAAAGTGTGAGCAGGTCAGTCGTGTGTTATCGCTCTTTACAGTGTAAAACACCTCCGTTGGCTCGGGCGTTCTTCGTATGAGAGTCAGTCACAGTTGGCATGTTGAAAATCGCCTCAAACAAGTCACAGTTTAGTCCACAAGCATGTTCCAAACACCGTATGTTCCAGAGCCACACATGTCACTTTCTCTGGTTTATTAATTCGACCGTGAACAGCGAAACATGTTCCTGAGCTGCGCGAGGACATCTTTTCAAATGTTACGGAGGCTGATCGTTTAGAAAATCATCTTGAAATGTTGAAATGAACCGCTATGTGAAACGAAAACTCGCCCTGAAAATCAATGGCTCAGCGCGACTTCGGGCATCTCACCGGAAATGACTCCGATCCTCATCTCTACATGAGCCACCCCAGGAATAAGGTGGATATGTTTTTGTTACCCGGATGTCTGACATTTCCTGCTTGATTAACAAAATGTCGCTTGAGTCTAACTTGCTCCATTAAAGAATATACACAGACTGAGTCGCCATCATGAATTGTTCCAAGACACGAGCGACGATAGGGCTAAGAAGGACAAGTGATGGAGGGGCCAAACGTCTGGGGTGATGCGGACTGTTTGTTCCAGGCCAGTAGGCTAATGAGACAGATGAAGTCCCTCTGCTGGGCTCGTCCCACTTCCACCTGTTTACAGCCGCAGGTCACAGGCCAAAGGTGGATTGGGGGGCTCTCCCGGGGTCGCCCCTGACGGTGTGAACTGGAGAGGTGCATTACGTAAGGAAACGTCTTCATGTCACAACTCTTCTGATCAACCTGTTTGTAAATTCTCCACAGGTTTGCCATTTATCTAATTTGCTTAAGGTGAGACACTGCAGGTGAATAGGGAGAAGAAGATTCATATAAAAATAAGGCATTTCATTCTCTTCAGCGACCAAATGTAGATAAGATAGAGGCAGGTTTGACTTGATGTTGTTTTGTTTTTGTTAAGCTAATAACGCTTTGTGCTTCCTTTCTATTTATAGTTTGCTTTCCTGTCATAACACTATGAATGTGTGGATGGTTGTGGTTTGAATGCATTGGAGAGTGGTTGGGGTGGGTGGGGGGGTTTGAAGCTTGTCTTGTTATTTTATTCTGTAAATGAGTTTATAAAAAAATGCTAATAAAGTGAAAAGATCTGTAAAAATTCAAATTTTGCCTTGGATGTTTTTGCGTTTCAACGCTCAATAAATCAGGCTAGGATTAGATGTTTTAAAAATCTGTCTGAAAAAACTTTCAAATGTTGTCATGTGGAAGATGAGGGAAGTTTGTAGTCTGTAGGAGGCACTAAAGTGGAGATGTTGCAAGAGTGGAATGAAACAGGGCCAGTTATACAGTTATACATTTTCGTTCATTTCTCCCGTCTTTAGCTGCGACTGTCTCCCAGGGAGAAAATGACCATATTTGGATTTGAATTTGAAATAGACATTGTAAAAGGTGAGTTTAGTGTTTTATTTTTACTCAGACATTATAACAAAGATGTCATGGGAGAAAGAAGAAAATTGTCAACAAGAACCACTGCGTGAAAAATCGATATTTCCACCTGCAGCGTTAAAACAATAACAATGTAGCGTAAAACAATGGACTTGTTGCTCATGTTCTGAACTTTGGAAACGGGAACGGGCTCAATATGCAGGATTACTATCATTAAGAAGGCACTACAACGTCTTCACTTCCTCCGTAAGCTGAAGAAGGTGGACCTCCCCATCCCCATCTACCTACCTACTCTGACATGCATAAATGTAACAAAACAACACTCCACTGTAACTTGGTTTAAAGCTCCAAAACAGTCCATTTTGCAAAGTAACCCTCTAATGAAGCGGCGAGTGATGTAGGAGGAGGTGATGGCGAGACAGGGGCAGTTACCTGTGGTGTGGGAACAGAGCTTGGGCCTCGATAGGGGTCAGTGGGGGTCCGCTCCACCCCCACCCGCCTCCTCCTCCTCCTTGGCCGGGATACAGCTGCAGAACGGGGGCCAGGGGTGAACAGGAGCACCGTGAGCGGCTGAAGTGGCACACACACAAAGGAGTTCAGGATTACAGCCAGGAGGGGGTTAAACAATGATGTCATGCAAGAACAAGTCACTAAGATTACGGACTGAATGTGCACCGCTGTCGTTTATAATGGAGGTAGTGCAGGTGTGACTTGATGCTTCAATAGTAATATTGGTTTCACCTAAAACAATTTTGGAGTAATAGGACAGGTGTTCTATGGAACGGAGTTCTTTGCAGAGAACACATTTTCAGAAATATCAGTTTGCAAAGCTCTGGATTTACTGGTCCTATCCTCACCTATGGTCATGAGCTCTGGTCATGACCAAAAGGACATGATCCCAGATACAAGAGCTGTTAAAGAGCTTCATTCACAGGATGGCTGAGGAGCTCAGACACCCAGCAGGTGCTTGGAGTAGAGCCTCTGCTCCTTCACGCTGAGAGAAGCAGCTGAGATGGCTTGGGCACCTGGTTTGGATGCCTCGTGGTCGCCTCCCTGGGGAAATTTTCCAGGGATGTCCCATTGGGAGGAGGCCCCTGGGGAAGACCAAGGACACACTGGAAGGACCATGTCTTTAAGTTGGCCCAGGAACACTTCAGGATCCGCCCGGAAGAGCTGGAAGAGTGTGCACAAGAAAATTGATGGATGGGTGGTTTATTTTTTTGTCGTCATACATAAAAATAAAAAAAAAGCCAACTACAGGTGATACTCGGAAAATTAGAATATCGTTAAAAAGTGCATTCATTTCTGTTATTCAACTTAAACTGTAAAACTAATATATGATAGACTCATTACATGCAAAGTGAGTAATGTATAGCCTTTATTTGTTATAATTTTGATTATTATGGCTCAGCTTGTAAAATCCATCCATCCATTTTCTTTCACTTATCCATTGCTGGGTCGTGGCGCCCAAATCACATTGCACCAGCCCCTTATGGCTCCTCCTGCAGGTGGTGGGTCCACAGAAGGACGGCCTCATGGTTCTAACCGGGCCTGTTGGTCTCTCATAAAGGGCTTCTGAACCGCTCTTTGTCTGACCCGTCACCTAGGACCTGTTTGCCATGGGAGACCCTACCAGGGGCACGAAGCCCCCGACAACATAGCTCCAGGATCATTCAGGCTCAAACCCCTCCACCACGTTATGGTGGCGGCTCCAGGAGGCGCTTGTAAAAACCCCAAATTAAAAATCTCATACTGTAAAATTAGAATATTTTGAAAATGGACTGTAAGCGAATAAGGGAAACAAAATATTTTGAACAGGAGTTTGAAAGCTGACAATACATGGGTCACAGCAACATCCCGTGACTCTAGTGAGGGAGCCTGCATGAAGAGAGCAGTCAAAATTTTGGCTTCACACTTGATGAATGTGAGCTAATCATTCACTTCAGGATTCCCTCAACCATAGTTTGGTCAGTTGCTTACCATCAGCAAATGAAAAACACGCAGCAATTTGGATATCTTGAAAGTTGCTATATAAATAAATCCCTGAAAAAACGCCCCATGGTTTACCCGTTATCCCCAGTTATAAAAACACGCAGTAACTCAGGCCATTGGCATCTTTTTGTCATAACTAATTTGCACTTTTTCTACCCAACTTGACCACCATATGCGATTACATCACCTCTCGCTTTTTTCGCCACTTAGCGTTTTGTGCGAAACAAAGCTTTTTCCAGGAATTTTCCGCCGGCACGTCAACACCAATCTGAGTGTCCGCATTTTGCGAGCCTTACCGCATGACGTTACACTGTCCCGGGATGTGGGACCGCTGGCCTCCACAGCCCCCTCAGCAGCTGCCTTCTGAGGACCCCCAACCGTGAGCTGTCTCTGGACATCGCTGTCACTCTGCCCCTGCCCCCCCCCCCCCCCTTAAGCCTGGATGGGACTGGTGCATGGGCGAGTTGGGCGGCCTCTTCCTGCTGGGACGGGGTCCTGTCACATTTTGGAAGGGCCCCCTTAGTCATACTTTGCAATGCGCTGACAGGGATTCAGTTGAATTGCCTCGGATTCAAAACGCTTCCACAGTTCAGATTCTTCGGTGAGAGACAAAACATCTTCAATTCAAAGTTAAAGAGGGGGTATTATGCTTTTTTCAATCACATAGCACCAGTCTATAGCATACTACAATGATGACGTAACCTTCTGTTGGTCTGTATATGCAGTAAATTAAAATAACTGCCTTGAATAAAATTGCTCTCTCCAAATGGCTGTACTGAACGTCTTGAAATAGGCCTCTGTCTCTTTAAGAAGCTTTCCGACACGCCCCCTTCAGCACACTGCTGTGGCATCTAAACAACACTACTGTGCGGGGAGGGGGCTCTGCTGAGCTGAGGAGCAGTGGTTGGTGGCTTGGCTGGTGACGAAAGGTCCAGAGGCGTCTCCAGGAGGTGGGGGCGTTCCTAGGAGGACTGAGGCATAGCTACACCTAAAATGGCTGCCGTCTAAGTTTTTACTGATTACTCAAAAATATGTGAATGAGCCAAGGCAACACTCCAGGCATGTGTTTAATGAGGGAATGACATAATAACATGATATAAAGCTTGAAAAAGTCGATTTTACATAATACCCCCCCTTTAAGTATTTCCGAATGCAGGCTCTCTGACCATGAGTCTATTGAATGGCATGTAAGCTGTATAATATGATATAGATGTAATGTCATTTCAATCACACCCTATGCTAACCAGGAAATGTACAGCCAAAAGGCCAACTAACGTAACAGAGACAAAGCTTAGTGCCAAATTAAAGAGTTCATTTAATAATGGAAGGGCAGGACTGTCGAGCTTGGACTTGAACAGTGAACCTTTGACTTATTAGCCCTGTGTTGTATCCTCATGAGCTACTGTGCACAGGGTGTGTGGATGGCCCCAGGGAGCCCTTTGGCCGCAAATCCAAACATGGAGGATATGCAATCACATCTATCAGTTCCAGCCGGTGCTGCAGAGGGAGCTGATGGAAGGCAGCAGGTATTTCAGGTGCTCTAAAAATCCACAATTGTATACTGACACAGAGGTTTTAGACTCATCATCTCTCAAAAACACAAACAGGTTTCTGAAGAGTTCACTCCTGTTTGTATACAGTGGGCAAAAGCGCTGCAGCACTCTGGGAATCTTCTCCAGAGACTTCTTACTTCTATCAAATCCACACTTGTCAGACCAATGTGTTTATAACAGTGTTCCTTCAGGCCTTATTTGGTTACACTCTCAAGACGAAAGCTTGAAATATCCCATACTTGACATACAGTATGATGCTTGCAACTTCTCAATAAAGCAATACCTAAATATCTATGCCTATTTCACTGTGAGTAAGTGTGAAAACAGCAGAACATTTTTCAAATTGGTTGAAACGATGTCCTTAAGCATTAATTCATCCAGATCTTGTTCAAAGTTACAACTTAAGGTATGTTTTTTGTTCAGGAAATGGACTTTTTTCATAATCCGTTTCCTAAAAAATGACTTCTAAAATGTCACGTGTTGACCGGTGAGCTGTCTCTGGCCATCTCCGTCACCACACGCCCCAGTCCCGTTAGCCTGGGTCGGGATGGGCGAGAGGGGTGGCCTGTTTTCTGCTTGGATGGCGTCCTGTCACAAGTGTTCGTTTTGTCCCACATCCACGCGTCCTGACAGGGCCCAAAGTGGGGCGCTCAGGGTCTTGATGCTAACGAAGAGAGAAGAGGTAACAGGCCACACGCTGAGCCCATCACGAAACATATGCTGGGCAGAGAGGAGAGCCTTTTGGATGGACTGACATCCTGAAGGTTCCTCACATTGAATATGGGGAAATTCCTTGGAACAGTCATGTGTCCTAATGCCGCCTTACCTCCTGATGGTGTGGGAAGTTAAATAAAGGTAAAATGATGAGATGCTTCTACTCTGAGCAGCTCATCCACAGTGTCCCAGAACGGCAGAATGTTGTCCCACGTTGAGTGAGAACAGCACAGCTCTTTGTCTGTGTAGGCTCTCGTACAGGAGTTGTCCAGTGCCGACACTTCAGAGTACAGAAGATGACCTTCATTGAAGCACAGCTCTTTGTGAGACAGTATTTGTGGTCCTCATTCAAATCACTTGCTCTCACTTATGGCCCACTGGTACAGTACATGGCAACAGCTGTAGAACGTTTACCTCTTTTATGTCACATCTTGTGCCGGCTTTTTTCATTTTGTGGTTTAATTACTGCCTGATTTTCAATCCGTCAAAATTATGTTCTGCCTTCACGATTTTCCATCAAAGCCTAAAAGATTTTGTAAATGAATTCTTGATTAATATAGCCTCTTTACAACCATCCCACCTTGACCTGCTCAGGTTTGGCTAACATTATTTGTACAGTGGTTTGACCAAAGAAAATACATAGTTTGGCAGACAGACTACTTTAATCTGCTCCATAATAGTAAGTGGTCTCAACTTATTTACTGCACTTTTCCACCTACATTAGGCACTTAAAGCGCTTTACAGCAAGGAGCCACTCACCCATTCACACTCTCATTCAGACACCAGTGTGCGCAGACACTGGAGGCGAGGCATTGTTGCACCTGCAGGAACCGGGATTCGAACCCCGGACCTTCCGATCATGAGAGTTTTACCATCTAAATATGAACATAATACAGACTATTTGGTGCCCACATATACATATACATTTACTTTAGAGAAACCATTATTTTTGTTGTCTTATAGAATACTCTGCCTGCTCGGAACTGGTCTGATGTATGTACAAATATTCAGGTGGGCCCGGCTCCCACACTACGCGGGGTGCAAGGAGGGGCCAGTGGTGGCTGCTGTCATGCTCTATTACCCTGTGCTCTGGGACAGAACTAAAACTGCCCCTGTCCTGTCCCCCCATCCACTTAACAGCCTCATTTTACAGTCTTCTGGATACTGGGAACATGCGTGACCACCCACCGGGTCAACCAGGCAACAAGAACGGACACTGCTCGTAACTGCAGTGACAAACCAATCCACAAGAGACTGAATATTTTCTACATGTAAATATTATTTTAACAAACATTTTATGGATTATGGAAACACTGGGGAAGTACAGAAAGTTAGTGTTGCACATGGGTAAACACATTGACATATTCTGTGTGTCATCTCTGTATGTGTCTGTTAGCATGTGTCCGTTAGCAAATCACAGATATGCCTTTAAAGGCTTTAGCTAGCACACCTAAATGTGGTCGATGGGTTGACCACAGCTGAAAACATCTGGATCGGTCATAATTTGCAATGATTGACTAATGTTCCCCTCCTGAAACCGCCACATTAACGTGGTGGAGGGGTTTGAGCACCTGAAAGATCCTGGAGCTCTGTTGTCGGGGGCTTGGTGCCCCTGGTAGGGTCTCCCAGGGCAAACAGGTCCTAGGTGACGGGTCAGACAAAGAGCGGTTCAGAAGCCCCTTATGAGAGACCAACAGGCCCGGTTAGAATCGTGAGGCCGTCCTTCTGTGGACCCACCACCTGCCACAGGGGCTGGTGCAGCTCCAACAGCTGCCCCCACGACCCGGCAACGGAAAAGTGGAAGAAAATGGATGGATGGATGGATGGATGACTAATGCTAACAGCTATAGGAACGGTAGCACAGCGGTTAGGGCTCGTACTTCACAGCTAGAAGGTCCGGGGTTCCATTCCCACAAGGGACGGGGCCTTTCGGTGTGGAGTTTGCATGTTCTCCCTGTGTCTGCGCAGGTTTCCTCCGGGTACTCCAGTTTCCCCTACCACTAAAAACATGTACAATAGGCCAGGATGAATGAGAGTGTGTTTGAGAGTGCGCATGGAGGACAACGGACGCAAATTAGCCCAAGGCTACAATCCGAGGTGGCTTGTTTACATGCATGAGACCCATGTCTGTTCATTAACATGCACTGTCCCAACCAAATAAACCAATAAATAAATAAAATAAATAAATAATACATTGAGCAGGCTAAGAGACTCTGAAAAGTCTCCCAGACTAGCCGACTTCCTAACTGTCCATATAGGATCGAACGCTGCTACTCCTTTTTATTTCTGTGTCTGTTAGCATGTCCCTGTTAGCATGTATCTGTTAGCCTGACAGACGCTGCTCATAGCTGTCCACAGCCTATTTATCAGGCCTGACTTCATGTCTGCAGCAGACCCGTTGATGGATGTAGGTCTGCAGAAAGGCAGGTGTGGGAGTCTGTGGAGAAATCCTTCATCTGACATGTTTGCTCAAGGAGAGATAACATCGCTTTGTGAAAGAAATGCATTTATGAATGATGGGAAAAACAAGCAAGCTAATGTTCGGGTAATGGGGTTTTTAGAAGACTTTTATATGCATGGATGGACACTTTTGTGCATACGGTTTGATTTCATATTTTTAGATTAGTTTTGCTGGGACAGACTATTTGGGGCAAAAACAACATTTTTAGGGACAATGTTTTGTTATCTGTAAATCTAAAGCTGTAGCTTCAACAGTGTCAAGAAATTGCAAGTAGGCTACTTAAAATAAACACTGATTGAATAGCCTTATTTAACATTTATCATTAGTTGCGAAAATGTTAAATGTAAATAGGTTTGAACTGTGCCCTTGTAGCGTTTAGGATGTACAAACAGTAAATCAGACCTGCGGATTAAGGCCTACCCAACCTGACCAAGCCTACCTCCATGTGGTGCCATTCCGTTGAAGCATGCAGGGTGTTGTTCCTCCTTGAGTAGATGGTGACTAATAAGGCCTTGGCTGTTGGAGCTAGAGAATGCCTACATGGTATCCTGCCCTGGGGCTAACTACTCTATGGTTTGCCGTCCATATGGAGCAGGGGTAGGTAAGGCTGCTTGTCACACTTTCTTTTGACTAATTTTATTATATCATAGACCTAAAACTGTTTTTTCTCAATTTTTTTAAGGGAATTGATTTTATTTGTGTATTATTTAATAGGTTAGTGTGAAACTGTACTTCTCAAAATCATGCAGGGAAGATGTATGGCTCAAGGGCCAGGATTCTAAAAAAAACTCTGTGTAGTACTTTCACGTTATGCACAGTATAAACATACTTTACCAGTACTGCTGTAACCTAGTCTTACCTTTAACCTCTTGACTGTTGAGCAACATGGCACTGACCCAAAGTCAGGCATGAGAAATCCTCCGGCAACTCCAAAACAAGCCACGCAGCCTTACTCTAAGAACTCGCCAAACCAGTCGGTCCCTGTCGGCTCGCTGTGTGTGTGGCCTCCCTTAGGCTCGGCGGGCAAAACATCCGAACTTTTGATTCAACACAGATGAAGTAGATGCAGATAAGGCGTGTTTTCGGAGCGCGGGAAAAATATGTAGCGAGGGGATGCGGAGGCGGACTGCAGGCTGCGACTAGTTTGAGGAACCTACCTGAAGTCCAAAGCGTGATTGGAGATTTCCCTCCAACTGATAAAACATCTGAGAATGCGTGGTTTCCCCCCCCCCAGCCTAATCTGATAACGCACATTAAAGGTCCTATATCATGCAAAATCGACTTTTTTGAGTTTTTAGCCATGTTGTTATGCTATTTCCTTCTCAAAAACACCCCCAGAGCGGTTTTTGGCTTCATTCACGCAGTTCTAAGTAATCCTCCTGAATCCTGCTCTCTGAGCAGCTGCTCCACCCTCTCCTGGTAAACGACTGAGCTGTTCAGTTGTGTCGTCACAGCGGAACGGAAGTGCTCTACGTCTGTAATGTAATGCCTTACGGCCTGATTTGTATTTATAAAACTTTTTTTTTTTTTTTTTTTTTTTGAAAAAAAAAAAAAAAAAAAAAAAAAAAAAGCAACTCTCCGACGCGTCTGTGCTGTCCCACGACGCTAATCAAGCACACCCACGGCTGGAGGAGCCATGGATCTGAGCATAAGTGTTGTTTTTGAAGACTGAGCTCTTTCTAACCTACTCTGGACACGCCTGTTCTTTTTTCTTACCGATAATGCCACGGATGCGCGTTTGGCTACGAGAGGAACAGGACTATTCAACCTTCCTAAAGAAGAGTGCACTCGCCAGAAGTTGGAATTTCTTTCCGGGATTAAGCTAGCTACTATATCAACCAACCTGATGGATGCTTGGTAAACCTTGGCCAGAATCAAAGTGGATTAACTTTTATAACCAACACGAGGGCCATAACGTAAACACCCGACGATGGGGAGGCCATGCTGAGCGGTGAGTCAATCAAAACGTGTGTTAGCGTGTGTGTTAGCCATTTATGAAACTGTGTTGCACGTGTCAACTCCTTATAACTGCATTATGTGAAGTAACTTCACTTTTTGCAGCAATATTTATATTTATAATACTGCAAATGTGGAATGAGCGGAGAGAGGGGCGGAGTTAACTGAATCGAAGCGTCTTGTCTTCCGGGTAGGGAAAATACCCCCCAAAAATACTTATATTTCTCTCAAAAATGAGTACTCCATAGTGATAGAGGTACAATATATCATATATATGCCTATACTTTACTTTGGAATGGCTAAAATAGCATGATACAGATCCTTTAAAGGGCAGGTATGGTGTTGGGTGGAGGTAGAATGATGGTCATGGCAACGGCATCGCTATATTCATTTACAGAGTGTTTTCAGCCCTCTCTACATTTCGTTGAGGTGATTTGATACTTACTTACTTTCTGTTGGTAAAAAAGTTCACACAGACGACCATACAATACACCGCGTTCCAAATTATCATGCAAATGATATTTTTCTAAGATTTTCTAAATTATCAACTCAAATGACAGTCAGCATCATTTTCAAGTCTTTAAATGTTAGAGGATAATATGAATGTGACTGAAAAAACCTCCCAGTGATAACGGTATGTTTAAAAAAATATATATATAGTAAACAACCAAATTATTATGCAACTCATAGTTTCAATACATTTTATAGGTTGTAATTAACTGAAAATGGTCATTTGTTGAATTTGTAGCATTAGGAGGTCACATTTACCGACCTCAACAGGTCAAGTTACATTTTAACAGCCCTTATTTGATAGCAGCTTCAAAATTCTTGCATCTATTAAACTTGTGAGTTTTTGCAGAGTTTCTGCTTGGATTTCTTTGCAAATGTCAGAGTAGCCTCCCAGAGCTGCTGTTTGGATGAACTGCCTCCCATCCTCATAGATGTTTTGCGTTAGGATGCTCTTAAGGTTCTCAATAGGGTTGAGGTCAGGGGAGGAGGGGGTCCACATCATGAGTTTCTCTCCTTTTATGCCCATAGCAGCCAATGATGCAGAGGTATTCTTTACAGTATGACATGGTGCGTAGTCATGCATGAAGATGATTTTGTCAGAGGTCATTTTCACACTTTCAGGGAGCCTAAAGGGGCCGACCAGCTCTCTCCCCATGATTCCAGGCCAAAACCTGACTCCGCCCCCTCTTTGCTGATGTCACAGCCTTGTTGGGACATGGTGGCCATTCACCAACCGTCCACTACTACATCCATAGGGTTACGCGGCACTCATTTTGCAAATGAGTCTTCATGTGTTTCTGGGCCATTGCAGCCGTTTCTGCTCGTGAGCATTCCAATAACAGTTTAGGGGAGGCCGGATAGAAGGCTTATGCACAACTGCAGCCTCTGGAGGGTCCTACACCTTTGTGTTTGGGAGACTCCAGAGACACCAGCAGCTTCAAATACCCGTTTGCTGCTTTGTAGCATCTGTTCTCTTAATCTGATGTGTTTGTCTGGCAGAAACCGTCCTCATTGTGCCTTTATCTGCACAAACCTGTGTGTGCTCTGAATCAGCCACAAAATCTCTTAACAGTACAATGATTACACTTAATCTTTCATGAAATATCCAAGGTTTTCAAACCTAGTCCAAGGCATTCAACTATTTCATGCTTTTCATCAGCAGAGATTCTTTTTCTTTCCTATATTGCTTGAAAATGGTGGTCTGCTTAATAATGTGGAACGTCCTTTTTTAGTAGTTTTTCCCTTAACTGGGCTCACCTGACAACTAATCGTCACAGGCGTCTGAGATTGATGTCAGTGATTCAAAGAGCCCTGAGACACAATACCATTCATGAGTTTCTTCTTTTTTTACCTTCATGGCACTGAAATACAATTTGCATAATAATTTGGAAGGCGATGTACTTCATGAAACATAGACCCTGACATTCCATTGTTCATACTTGCGCTGTTTTTGAACATCCATACAATTTTAGGCCTAACAATATGTAAAATACCATAATGTAAAATACAAATATCTAGGCCTATCGACTGAATACATGTTTCTTTCTTAATATACTTGCCCTGATATAATAAATACAGTATAACATTTAATTATAATTAATTATAATGTGTTCTTTCCCCTCAGTGTGTGATAAAACTCGCCTAAAACTCCTTTACAGTGTTATGAAAGCTTCTATTATTTGACAAGCTGTAACTATACGTCCAGTTTGCTGTTAAGTGGACATAGACAGGAAAAGCATCGCAGCAGTGACATTGACAGCCTAATTGTCGGATAGCCTGCATGTTATGACGCACTGGCATCGCTGTCACGTCGTAGCGTGTGGTACATACCATAATTTTCTATGCACATTAATTTGAAGGTCCCGTAGTGTCCTGAAGCAACTTTTCCAGGATTCTACCCATGATTCTACAGTTTTCTACAGTTCTCCATGAATGACCACTGCTAACTGTGACAAACGTTGGTTAAAGTGTCTTGGATTTCTCTATGTGGCGTTATATCAGGCGGTGGGCAGGCATTTTAACATGTTAAGATATACATTGTACGTTTTCTCAGCCTGTGTATGGTCTACATGGGTGATCTCTGGACAAGAGTAAACGGGAATCAAAGACAAGAATGAAATTTCCGCCTAATAAAAATAAAAATATAAGATAACATCTTAAAAAATGTAAGCATGGTAAAACCAGCAATATCAACAGAAAGAATAACTGTCCAATTTAATTTTTTTGTAGACAAAATCCAGGCTTTCTGTGCCAATATGGTGCCATTCTGTGTCAATCAGCAAAGGAGGCCAATGATGAGGCACATTCTGACACATTTGGGCACTGTCTTCAGCACTAAATAAAACATTTACAAATATTGAATGTTACAATTTGATACATAATGGGGCTAATTTTGACTTATTTTAACAAAATGGGCGCCAGGTGCGGCCATTTTGTCAAGTATCCATTCCAGGTTCTTCTGGTTATGAGAGCAGAGTGACAGTTCTTTCTCTCAGGAAAGGGGCTTCACACATCTTACTCATGCTAATCCTCAAATCAAGCATATGGCCATCCACAGACCTCACAGCCTGGTCAACTCCACATCAAGTAAACACATTGCATTGAACGTCGCAAATGATCGTCACACAAGACATTGGTCACGGAATCTCTTTGACCTGACCTGCGATTTGACGATTAATCAACCGTTTCCACTCATGACAAAGAACGCTTTGCTTCAAAACATCTTTCCGATGTGGTTTTAAGTGCACTATTGATGTAACTACGGCTCAAGCTCTAACTGAGTGTTTAAATATAGCCCAGACGAGGACTCCAGCTCAGTCTGAAGTGCTGTCCCTCTATAACTCGACAAGGCTCTTCATATCTCCCCTGAACTGCAGCACTCTCAAGTTTAATGCTGGCGAAATACCACGGCTTCAAAACATCGCAGGGAAAAGGATGTTTTTGCACAAAGTGGTCACTCAAATTTACAGCGGCCCCAGTAGCATTTGGGCCGGAGAGCTTCGTGGATGTGAAACGTTTGCGTAAGGCCTTCAAAAAGTTGACAATAAGTAAAAAACATTTGGCTAAACTGGAAAATATATTGTGTGTCCCGTATTGAATCAATGAGGGACGGCTTTTGTTCTGGATTTCAAGGATCTTTTCTTTCTCGCCTGTCACTCACTGCAAACCACATGTGCGCCGCCTGGGTCTTCTTAATCATGAGATTGGTTTAAGCATCTGTTCTTCGACCAATCAGTGTCAAACGCCGCTCCTTTCGGATCTGTTGACAAGCTCGCAAAAACCAAGGCGCCGAGGCACTGTCAGTCTCCACATCCCGTTTAACTCGGAAAGATTCAGAGAAGAAATGGAAGCTACTGCAGAAGTACAGACGAGAGTGGGAACACACTTGGTTAGCGAGTGTGAGTGACTGCACTTTTTGTCGCCGAGTGTTTTCACAGGACTGTCAGACGTGCAACAGTATCAGGAGAAAATCAAATCAAGAGCAAATCAGAACAACCTCTCAGTTCTTCTTTCCACAAACATCTCCCGCGCCAAATATGACTCAAAATTAAACGCAAATGACTAATCTATTCGTTTTTACTGTCTGTATGATCATGATTCTACAACAGATTTATTGTATTCTGTTTTAGTCAGAGAGATACATTAACAAGAACCGGTCCAATAAACAGGAGTTGCACCTCTCAAACAAAAAGGAATGAATAATTAATACACCAGTCTAAATAAAATAAAATAAAATGAAGGCTAAAAGATCCAACATTGTTTAGATGGTTATAGCATATTAAAAAGATACTGTAATCAGAGGCTTAAAAGTTGCATCTTTTATGTTAGGTCTGGTAAAGATGATCCTTCCTTTCCAGTTGTGAAGTGGAAGTTACGAGTGCATTGTGTTCAAGTGCTTTTGTCTCGTAGCAAAGTGAAACATTAAAAAAAAAAACACCAAGACACTATAAACAAATAAAGTATCATGAAGTCATCTACAAACCGCTGAACTACTGCTTTTTTGTATCTGCTTTTGTAATGAATGGAGAAAAATAAATAAATAAATAATGGCTTTATTTTTCAAGACGATTGGTGTGGAGAACAAGGCTAGATTAAAATTGAGAAGCTAAACAGCTAAATGCAATCAGTTAAAAGACATAAAAATGTATTATCACTGCTCTCTTTGGTGTTGAAAGGTTAAAGGTTTTCTCATCTCGGGAACTCGGGCATCAAAATGATCTCCCGGTTTCCCAGTAGAAAATACGAGATGAGGTGGTGTTCATGTGAACTTTTCTACTCGGCAAGTGGTTTTAACATTATTATTATTATTATTATTATTATAATATTATATTATTATTATATTATTGTGATCCAAATGAATAAGATAAAAATGATCTGACGAAGGCTAAGGCCGAAACGTTAAATAAATACTAGATCTTTTGGACATCTATCCGAGTGTGCTGTGTATTTTCCAATACATTTAATTTCTGCTCCAGCACATGCACCTCATGAGAAGAACTTGGTGTGCGTTTTGTTTTTCTAGTTTCATTTAACATAATTATGACATCACATGAAGGCAGCGCTAATGTCATCGCTGCCTCCTACCCCGGTCGCCCAGTAGTGTCCCTTATTTTTCTGTTCTCAAATTGGCAACCCTATCGTCAGGGCAAATTCAAGATGGCTGCCTCTGTGCGGCTATTAGCCTGCTAGCATCAATGCTTTGTAACCGTCTTTTTGAGTGCTTCGCTTGCTTGACGCATTATTGTGCTAATTCAACATTTGTAGCAGGCTATGGGAGCACTTCAGCAATAGAGGAAGAAAAGAAGAATGAAGAGAATTAGACTTTTTTTTTCTTTTTAAGGGATTGTTATAACATTTCTTAAAGCACAATTTATCTTTCCTCTTGACACTTGGAATATTTCCAGCCAGCCAACACTCTGAAGGCCCTGACCTTTGGTGGCACGACCCCCTGTCCTCTCGGCCGCCTTTTCTTTTTTTTTCAACTTCAGATGATGGACACAGATACGGCTGTTATGCCTAAATATAAAGTCATGGAATTATTAAACGCATGTAAATACTCTCTCCAATCCCGTTAGGCTAATCCGCACCGTGGCCAATCACTCTGTTTATGAGGGAATCGGCAGCTTTAGCACACTCTAGGATTTTTTTTGGGGGGGGGCCCGGCTGGTGTGTGTTCGAGCTCTAAGGAAGGAGAAAAACACATACAGAATAGGGACATGATTTACAAATGAGTAGAGAAAGTGACAAATGATGGCTTTAGAGTATTTACTGTGATCATTTTGATTGGGTTAGTTTGACATTGTAGGATGCGCTTTTGGTGATGTAGAAAATGCGTTACATATAGTAGATCTGAATGCAGAGGTTTGTATTTGTTTCAAATGGCGTCACACATAGTTAAGGCTGCCATTTTGAAGACTGAAGTGGAATTATGCAGAACTACAACATTTAACATGTCTCTACTCAGGATGAATGAATGACAACCGATTGAGATCTGTAAAAAGACGGCCCCAAACAGACAAGGCAAAGATGTAGCAGCCCTGTCAGTCCAGCTCGCTTCCTCTGTGCATTTTACAGTTTGTCATGTCGACAGAGTCTCAGTCTGAGTCAGTGTTATAGCTGCTCAAAAAGTTAGCATGCTACTGGGTTAGCATTTAGCCTCAACCCAATAAGCACATGGGCGGCTCACATTGATATACCCTCTGAGGAAAAACTTTAGAAACAGCTCATCTCTTACCTATGTCACATGTTTGTATCCAAGGCTAGATGTTGGGAGTGTAGTTCAGGGCTTTCTCTTGGAGAGGTTTGTCCGACTTGTAGCTCAGCAGCTGTAGCCAGTCCACAAATGTTCTCCAGGACAGACTTTGTTGCTTCTTTTAAGTGGAGTCAGTAACTCTCCAGGCAGTTCATAAGGATAAAATCCTACGTTTTTTGTTGTTTTTTAGGTACCAGCTCCACTTACCTGCATGAGGTCTTTGCATGTAGCATCTTAAAGGAACAGGCCACCGTATTTTGAGTGTGGTTCACCCTCTTGGAGACGTTTGTATGACTTGTAGCTCAGCACTGTATCAGTGTTCTTAAGGGCAGGTGTTTTTCCATGCTGAGATATGTTCTTACCTGAGCTTAGACGAGTTGATGCGTAACTGTCTGGTCTTTGTGCGTGCGCTCAGTCACGCAAATGTTACACAAAATGAAACATGTCGATTTTCCAAGCGGATAAAAAGGGGTACTATAAGGTATTATGACGCCTTACATATATAGTACCTCTTTTTATCCGCTTAGAAAATCGACATGTTTCATTTTGTGTAACTAGACTTGGATCGTGTAAAGGTTCACATAACTGTATCTGAACAGGGAAAACGTGGAACAGCTTGGTAGCTTCTAACTTCACCACATCTTATGAACATTACTCAAATGAAAGTCAAATATTCAATTTATCCCAAAGACTGCTCCTTGTAAAGAGCCATAATGTAAAATCCCATCTCTACCTTACACTGCTGACCCCCCACCCTTAGCAAAGGGAGAAGAGCGATACCAGGGTAATGGGAAACTGACTACCTTTTCACTTCATGTCCAGTGTTTCTTATTGAGTCACTCTTTAGCTCATCTATTTGCAGTGCAGCGCGGAGGGTCCTGATAACCTCTCCCCCCGGCTCGACAACCTCCTCGGCGGTGCGTTTCAGAAAGATTATCTTGACAAATGGGACAAACATGAGCAGTGTGACAGACGCTGATGGAGAGGCCGTTCCTGGGACACACCTGGGACGTTTGTTTAGTGAGCCAGAGCGGGACGGGCCCCAGGCAGGTAACAGCACGCCCCTATACTTCACACTGCACAGAGGGAGGGAGGGGACGGTGGTGAGAGGGAGACTCCCACCGCTGACCTCACCAAGATGGACAAACAAGACACGGGTGAAACTCCGTCCGTTTATGCCAAGAGGACACTGCACACTCCAGAACAGTAGGGGGCAGCGTGCAGATGTACAGTCAACGCCTCTGACTAATCACAAGGAAGAAGGTTTGTGCCCAAAGATCTTTAATAAAACTCATTATAGTGACACAGTGGAAAGATTGGCAATTCTGGCGGCCATATTGTGATTAGCCTATTGAACCAAGTGCAAAGTAAACCAATAGGAAACACCACTAAATGAAGTTTAAACAGCACATACTTCTTTTTGTATCATATAATTGGCTGTTTTATATAGATGTTCCTCTTGTAAACGTGTATATATACAAGCTCCCAGGCCTGTGGTAGAGGACCCGAGCTTAGAGGAAAAAGAGACTGCCCGCGGAGGGTGAGGAAGAGTTTTTTTTTTAAATTTATATTACATATATATAACAATCATACTATACTATATAACGCTGTATTACAGGACTGTATATATTTACACCATATATACACTGTACTATATGCAAACATGTTTCCTTTTTACAATTGTATTCCATTTTATTACATAACATTAAGCAAAGTTTGATTATTCTCAAGCCACAGAAGGAAATCAAAATGACAGAGGGTGGGACTTCCGGTGAGGCACGAGGCAAGATGGCGGCGACACGCTGAGCTCCGAGCGAACCCCTGCACTATTTGATATATTTGGCAAAACCCAACAACTTTTTAATTTGAGCGAAGGTGCACCCTGAATCATCTAACAATGACAACAAGAAGAGAACAAGGTTTGGGGAAAAACAGGATGTGAGCAGCAGCAAAGTTTCCAATCGCCCCTCCTCAGCTACTGAGCTAACGGAGGAGCTAGCTGCACTAATCAAGACAACATTGGCTGACCAAATGACGACCTTTCACGAAAATGCCAGTAAACTGATCAAAGATTCGATTAAGGAGTCTCTTGGCCCCATCGAGAAAACGTTGACCGAAAACAGTAACATTCTGCGGTCACTGAACGAACAGATGGACACTCATGCTAAAAAGTTCACTACAGTTTTCAACAAAGTGGATAGCATTCAAGCTAACCTCAGAAAAAACGAGACCAATACTGCGCACTGCTTGGAGGAGATAGCAAAATTGCGCGAGGACTTGACTGAGCAAGAAGATCGAGCCAGAAGAAACAATGTGCGGCTGGTTAATTTACCAACTGGAGCGGAGGGTGACGACCCGCGCGGGTATATTCAGAAGATACTACCCACCTGGATTCCGTCTCTTCGCGGGTCTCTTGTGGAAATCGACAGAGCACATCGGATCTACTCCAACAACACTTCGAAGACCCAGACCATGATATTCCGCCTTCTGCGTTACACTGATCGACAGGCCATACTGGAGGGAGCAAGGAAATCCAAGCCGAGCCTCCCAGATGGCACTCCGCTGTGGTTTTACGCAGACTACAGCACGGCGACAAGTAAGAAACGACGAGGATACAACGATGTTCGAGCCAAACTTCGGAAGAAAGGCATTGAAGCGTTCCTGGTCTATCCAGCAACCCTGAAGGTGAAATACAAGGGCAAGAGGATGTCGTTTGAAACGCCCGGGCAAGCCGAGAAAGCTCTGGCCGCAGCACTACGGGAGGACGGAGAAGAAGGCGAGGGCGTTAGAGGAACAACTTGTTGACTCTGATTCTGGGTGAAATGATCTACTGCCAAAAAGCAGGTTTGAAATTGTTTATTGACACATCCGAAGGACAATTTCTGTTTTGATATTTCTCTGATAAAAGAGATCTTCTGGTTTGTTTGTTTATTTATTCTATTTTTTTAGGGACAGAAGCAAAGTCATAATTTTGCGTTGTGATTGACCAGATCGTGGTCCTAAGTTTTAAAATGTCCAGATCATTTAAATTGTCAGTTAGGTTTATCTGATATATACAAATTGGTTCAAGTTTGTAAGGGCAATGTTTTATTATTATTTTATTTTATTTTACGTTATTGTATTTTATTATTATTCTTTACCTGTGTTACAGTTTGGATAAAACATGTGGTTGCAGACGGCGCTGCGGTTGTGTTAGGATAGTAGTTGGGGATTCTGTTAAATGTTCACAAGAGGGGGGGGGGGAGCGGAGGCTGGCGTGTGACGTTGCTAAGTGACGCTCACGGATGCAACAGGAGGGTGATCGTGATAGGGGAAGGGAGGGGGTGGGAAAGGGGGGCCAGAGGGAAGGGGTGAGAGAGGGGGACCAGAGGGAAGGGGCGGGGGAGGGGGGTGCCACCACCAGTAATAAGGGTTATATTCTTAAAGGTACTGATGCTATTAAACCGAAATGCTTCAAAATTATGTCTTTTAATGTCAAAGGCTTAAACTCTCCCTATAAAAGATCCAAGATTTTAGATTTTCTCAACAGAAAGAAAGTAGATATAGCAATGTTTCAGGAAACTCATTTAAAGCCAAATGATGTGGTTAGAATGCAGAATAGATTGTACAAGCCAGTTGCGTGGTCATCTGATGGTACGCGTACAAAAGGAGTCATGATAATTATGAGACGAAATTTGAATTTGTTAATCGAAAAGACTGGCTCGGACGAAGCAGGTAGAATGTCATACTGTTGTGTGTCCGCTCAGGGTAAAAAGGTTGCACTTATTAGTTTGTATGCACCAAATACTATTGAAAGTGACTTTTTCCCTTCAATAACAAAAAGATTACTGACACTCTCTGGCTACCAATTATATATAGGGTCGGATATGAATGCCCAAGTGAACATGAACCTTGATAAAACAACTTCAATATTTTCAAGCTCTCAAGATGCTGCCTCAAAGGCACTCAATCGTTTTATGATGGACTTAAACATAAAAGACGTATGGAGAATACACAACCCATCGGCAAAGGATTATACCTTTTATTCAGCTAGGCATAAACATTTTCCCGTATTGACTATATTCTGGTGTCTACTAGTCTTCTCCCGGCAATTAGTGCAATAGACATTTTACCAAGGTACATATCGGATCACAACCCAATAATATCAACCTTTAACTACACTATGGTTAAGAACAGGAATAGCAGATGGCGATTTAATACTACTCTTTTAAAGTGTGAAGAATTTTTTAAACAAATGCGGGCCCAATTAACAGAATTTATTGCTTTAAATAAGGACACCATTGCAGATAAGACGCTAATATGGGCATCAGTTAAAGGATGTATTCGTAACATATCAATACAGTTTAGCTCAAATCTTCACAGACGGAGATTACAAAAGATCTCAGATCTGGAAAATGAATGTAAGATTTTGGAAAAGGACCTTAAAAAGTTTATAGCACATCCAAGGAAAACATCCTTATATCTAAGCAGGTAGAGTTAAATGACCTACTTAGAAATAGAGTTGAGTATATGATGCAGGTGACAAGATCTAAATATTATTCGGAAGGTAGTAAGCCTAGTCATCTTCTGGCTCTATCTTTAAAACAGCAGGAGGCCAAGAGTGCAATTTCAACCATTAGATGTACTCAAAAAGGGTTGTTAACCTCTACTGAGGATATAAATAAAACTTTTAAAGAATATTTTAAAAAGTTGTATACTAGTGACGGAGCACCTTCAGAGAATGACCTGGATGGATTTTTTACAGGTCTTAATCTTCCAACCTTAACAACAAATGAGACTGAAAGTCTTGATAAACCAATAACACTGGAGGAGCTGTTAAAGGCAGTTAAAAATACCAAGACAGGCCGTACACCAGGTATCGATGGGATCCCAGTTGAACTGTACTTAAAACTCTGGGATCTTCTTGGTCCAATTTGGCTTGAGGCGATAAATCATGCTATTGATAGTGGCTCATTTCATCGTGACCTCAACACCGCTCTAATAACTGTTATCCCTAAACCAGGGAAAGATCACCTTGAGTGTGCAAATTATCGTCCAATTTCATTGATTAATGCTGACTTAAAAATTTTCTCTAAAGTTTTGGCCAATAGAATGGAACGAGTAATAGGTAAAATTATTAATCCTGATCAAACAGGCTTTTTGAAGGGTCGATTTCCTTCTGATAATGTCCGGCGCCTGCTGCATATACTCGGCTCATCACATAAGATCCCCCCAGCCTGTGGGCTGTTATTTTTGGATGCTGAAAAGGCGTTTGATCGCCTAGAATGGACATATTTGTGGAGAGTACTAAAAGAATTTAAATTTGGGGACAAATTTATTGGTATGATACAGACATTGTACGCCAATCCTTCAGCGAGGATATGTACAGGAGGGTTTTTTTCTGAATTATTTCAAATTGAAAGAGGGAGTAGGCAAGGTGATCCATTATCACCTTTGGTTTTCAATTTGTCTATTGAACCGTTGGCACAATTAATTAGGAACTGTCCACAGGTATCTCCTATCACTATTGGTTCATCCTCACACTCTGTGTCACTTTATGCCGATGACACATTGATTTACATGGCTGATGTTCAGCACTCTCTTCCTGTTGTGTTGGAGAAACTGAAATATTTTGGGTATCTCTCGGGCTACAAGGTTAATTATTCCAAATCAGCATTAATGTTGGTAAATATTGATAAAGAAGAAGTACTTCTTCCATCAGAGGTAACAATAGTTACAGAAACTACTTACTTGGGCATTCGGGTCACACCTAATGTAACACTGACTGCAAAAAATAGCTACCTGTCTGTCCTAAAGAAAATTGAAGAGGACATTAGTAGATGGACGCACTTGCCAGCTTCAGTCCCAGCCCGAATAGCAGCTGTTAAAATGAATATATTACCTAGAATCAATTTTGTAAGCTCCATGATTCCTCTGCCGCCTCCTACTGGTTTTTGGCAAAAACTTGACTCTCTGCTTCGTAAATATATTTGGAATGGCAAGCGCCCTGCTATTAAGTGGTCAGTGTTGCAGATGAAAAGGTCTAATGGTGGATGTGCGTGTCCCAATTTTAAACTCTATCATTGGGCTTTTGTGCTGAGGAGTTTGTCCTATTGGTTAAATGATAACAAATCAGCATGGAAATCCATTGAAAGTAATCTTATTGAGCCACTACAGCTGAGAGACTTCCTTTTTCTAGGATTGCCAACTAAGAAATGTAATTTGCGGTATGGTCCAATTCTGTCATATATGTTGGTTGTATTTAGAGCAGTGGAAAGATATCTTAAACACAAACAAAAGTGGCATAAATCATCACCATTGTGGTACAATAGTAATTTCCTCTCAGGGGGAAAGCCATTCACAAATAAAGAGTGGAATAACAAAGGTATTAGAGTATTACAAGACATTAATGGGGAAGAATCTATCCTTAGTTTTCAAGAGTTGGTATCAAATTATAACATTGACAAACACTCTTTATTTTTCTATTTTAGAATAAGATCTGCATGTAAAGCCTATGGAGTCCCCTGGGGATCAGAACTTAGCGATCACCCCATTTCTGAATTGTTACGGAATGCCCCTAAAAGGATAGTGTCATATATTTACGATCAACTATTGAATCATAATGTGGTGCCCTCAGTGGGAATGAAAGCTTGGGAACAAGAAATTTCAAATGACACTTTTGTTCCTGACTGGGAATTAATTTGGAATAATATTGGGAAAGCCTCAAAGAACCCTAATCATCGTTATATCCATTTGAAATATTGCCATAGGGCATACCTAACCCCAGTTGTGAGGCATAGAATGGGGATGGCACCTGATCCTTACTGCTCATTTTGTCTCCCGGGGACCATAGGCTCCTTCATTCACGTTGTATGGGAATGTCCAGGAGTGCAGGAGCTCTGGAGTAAAGTAGTGAGCTGCCTCAGTACACTAACAGAGGTTGCTCTACCAATGGAGCCCACTATACATCTTTTGAATGATAACTCAAATATAAGACTAACGGGAAGATCATGTAAAATCTGGCTTGCAGGCCTCACAGCAGCCAAAAAGATCATAGCGCAAAGGTGGAAAAGTAATGATGTGTCATTTACTCACTGGCTTCATTGTTATATTGACATTGCTTATATGGAACTGTCTTCAGCAAGGATCAATAATGCATCATTCAACACAATTGAATTATGGACACAACTGATTGAAAATCTAAAAAAAGTGCTCCTTTGACATACTGTATATTGTGATGACATCATTGTACATGGAATATCTGGTTGGTGGCGGGGGTGGGGGGTGGGGGATGGGGAGGGGGGATTATTAACCATAAAAAGGAGAACAAAATTTTACTGAACCCTGTAAAATGTGTATACTACCTGTTCGTCTTAATAAAAAATTAATGATAAAAAAAAAAATGACAGAGGGTTATCTTTCTGGACTCTCCAGGGTCTATGTTCTGCTCCGGCAGAGTCTGGCCGGATCAAGCACTACAGTTTAGATCGTACCAAACAGGAATAAGCAACATCCGGAAGTAAGTACTCTCTGCATTTACTTTATTTAATCAGAATACTAATATTTCATTGTTGTACACAATATAACCTTCATATTCCCAGCCACAGCCAGCGCTTTTTTCCTTTTTATCCAACATCTGCTTTCAAATTCAAACATGCTTGGTTTAGTGTGATTGGGGTGTAGCTCACCCTTATTGAGACAACTTGAATGTTACATTACGAGCCTAGTGCGACAGTCCAATCCACATTATGTCCAGAGCACATTTTACAAACAAAATGTTTCCAAAGTAAAGCTCTTTACATGAAAATAACATGTACAAATACAACATGTAACTGAGTTACAGCGAAACTTAATTGTATTTTTGATTGTATAAGGACTACAGATGGAAATTAGCATTGTGCTAAATCTGGGGCAGCCATCTTTTTAATGTACCTGTCCGTTGTCCTTTTAAATAAATAACTAACTAAAAACTACTGAATATGAAGCACGTACAAGCAATAAAACCACAATAAAATTGAATAAATGTGAGACATTAAAATAAAATGAACAATAAAATCTTAAAATAATCCAAAAAGAACAGTGTGCCAAAGACAGAAGGATTGGTGTGATATGATCATGTTTGTTGCTCCCTGTTTAAAGTCAGGCTGCAGCGCTCTGGGTGCATTTTGATTTATCTCAAAGTAAAACGTCGCAGTAGTCCAAACTTGACACAATAAAAGCTTGCACAAAATCTGAAAAGATCAAAACTATTTAAATTTTTAAAAACACTGAATAATTTAATAAATTCACGTTGAAGCAAGGTTGAGGTTAAGTTATACTTTATTCATCCCCATACGGAAATTCATTATCTGAATAACCCTTCCTTCGATGCCGCTGGGTCAGGCGTCAGCCGCCTGAATCATTGTAAAGGTTCCTTTTATTATATTACACTAATATAGGAAGGACATACTGCATAGTTCACTGTTTGATTTGAGTTATTTCAAAGTAGGCCTACACAGACGGATGATGGATTGATGGGAGTCTTTCTACAGAAAGGGCTGTAGCCTGTGAGCTCACGTCCAGTACTTCCTGGAGCTTTAGGACAGTCAGGGCTCGTCAGGAAGGGGAGAGCACAGGTCTCTCAGAGGTTGTCCGTCACGGTCAGTCACACTGGGACATCTGGAAAAGAAGACACCATGTGAATAGCACTGAACAGACTACAGTGGAAGTTAATATTGTATACTGTTTATTAAGACATAGGTACAGTAAGAAGGAGCAGTGGTGAGCGCTCAGTACACTAAGTATTATTACTCTGGCTTTACTTACTGTAGGGCTGTGGGTTTTGAGTTGCCCAGCTGACCTGAACTGTTTCGAAGAGTACACGTTGAGCCGAGTCTAGAATCTAAAGCCCTATTTGCACGGGATCGTCCCCAGATCATTATAATTCCATGCACATAGGGATTAAGCAAGTGTTGTTTGGTTAAATAAGCTTTCTGGCATCAAGGAGTCTGCCATTGTAGTTAAAAGTTGTCATCTGGACTGGATTGTTTTGCCTCGCACCCAAGAAGCTTCTGCCTTTTTCCCCTGGGTTGAAATCTAGAGACCAAACCAGGGAAACTCTGGCGTAGAAGTTCTTGTTTTAGCTTTTGTAAACGTTTACTGCGTGGACAGACTTTAATTCCACGGCTGCTCTGAGACTCTGTGACAGACTTAGATGGGTGAAGTGTCTTGCCCAAAGATACGATGGCAGACATGCTGGCCAGAGCTTCCAAACACACTCGATAATTCCCATGTGGTGGGATTACAAAAAGCAAAATAAAACTATTACACCCCCGATACAAAAGATGGTGGTGATGCTGACTGTTTTGTAGTTATCATAAATATAGTCCTCAAGTTTGGCCGTTTTGTATCTGTAAAACGCTTTGAGCCAAGCTATAGGTGAGTCCCATCTGAAGTGGCAGTGGGGGAGGTAGGTAAGAGATGGGCAGGCATTGAGGGGGCGTCGGGGGAGGAGTGTCGGTGGACTCTGAGTATGACAGAAGATGGAGTCACTGTGTAGTTTGATCCAGATCCCAAAGACACAGACGAAGGTGATCCCTCAGACGGATACAAGGGGCGTCTGCCTGAACCAACACCCCCAGTGTGAGCTGTCGGACCCTGGGCAGCAGAGGAAGGCGAGGGGCACTGAGTTTTCTGCTTTGACCACTTGCGTTTTTTAGAAGAAACTTTCTTCCAAAGGCCTTTAAAGATATTCTTCACCGACGCTTTTCCACTGCTCGAGTCACTTCTAGTCTGTGACTTCTGAGTGGGAGGGGTCTTCATGTCACCTTTGTCCAGGGAAGAACAGTTATTCCTGGTTTGCGGGTAGACTGAAGACGCATAGAAGAGGTGAACAGGACTGTCCTTTTTCTGTTTGCGACAGGGCAATGACTCTGTGTTGGGATGGACTCTCTGTGTCTCCTCAATGTTTGAAGACTCTAAACCACGGTCTATTTTAGTTTTCACTGTTAAGTTCCCTTGGACCATTTCGCACGAGGCTGTGTTGTTGTTCTTGCGGAGAGTCGTCTGTGGTGTCAGGTCTTCTAGCTCTGTCACCTCCCACTGTCCTGGTTGTGTGGCCTCCATCTTTTGAGCTAACTCCAAATGAGCTGTCGTACCCTGGGCAGCAGAGGAGGCCGAGGGGCTTGGAGTTTTCTGCTCTGACTTGTGATTTTTAGAAGAGACTTTCTTCCAAAGGCCTTTAAAGAAATTCTTCACAGACGCTTTTCCACTGCTTGAGTCACTTTTAGTCTGTGACTTCTGAGTGGGAGGGGTTTCCATGTCACCTTTGTCCAGGGAAGAACATTTCTTTTCGCACGAGGCTGTGTTGTTGTTGTTGTTCTTGTGGACAGTCGTCGGTGGTGTCAGGTATTCCAGCTCTGTCACCTCCCACACTCCTGGTTTGGTAACACCATTGATGTGACTCTCAACACTTGTCTTTGTGAAGGTGTGAAGCCCGTCAGAGGAAAAGTATGTCTTGGACTCTTGCGGTCTTGGACACCTCTTTGAAGAGCTGATAATAAAGCTCTCGCAGGATCCAGGGAGGCTGAACTCCACCTCTTCCCTGTGGAAAAGGGCTGGAGCAGTGTTTGGTCTGGAGTTTCTGTTTTGAGTCAGGTCCTGCGTGCTCGCTGGCTGAGCAGATGCAGGCCTTGGTTTTATGTGTTTTGAGGATGCACTCATTTTCTGTAGAGTGGACTCCATCTTTTGAGCAAACTCCAAAGACATACAATGAATGTCTTCAGGTTCAAAAAAATATCTTTGTGAGAAGATATGAACAGTTTCTTGACTGTGAAAGCGTGATGTGGCGATCTTCTGAACAGGTCAAAATGAAATGTGGTGTGTACAGGATATGAATCACAGACTGCTGGTCAACATTCCGAGGTCACCGAGCAACAGAACTCATGTTGGTCAATGACATAATCTTCTGTGGTCGCCATGGTTACGCCATCTTAAATGCATCTCCAATAAATTCAGACATTTTAATATATAGCCTCAGTTAGAGTCTGTTAGCCTGTTTAATGTATTTTTCATATAGCTGTTAGCATTAGCCACCAAATCGTGATCCAGATCGACCGCTAAATGCCAAGTCAAATTCAGTTACGTTTATGATTAAACTTTGTTTTTACCCAAGCGTGTCCAAACCGCCTACCAAATTAATCCCAAGATGATTTCAATATCATAATAATGTAAATAAAGAAAAATAATGGCTCTGTATTCAATATAATTCTTTCTAAAATAGAAAACTTTTTTGCTGCTTAATTCAAAACACTAGTTTGATTTTAGAGTGAAAAAATGGTTTGTGTGGTCATTTTGGGAATCGCGGTCTGAAAGTTTAAGAACCCCTGCATTACACAGTCTATTACTGTGTATAGCGTGGTGCTGTGTAGTAAAGGAGGGGCTCGTGGCTGAGGCGATAATCAGACAAAATCAAAAGAAATCATTTAATTTAACATTTTCTCGCTTCAGAAATAACATCTTTCATTGTGCCTGTGTTTAACTAACAAGGGGTGTATTTTCTGAGTCAACAGTCAGTGTGTCACATGAGGAAGAGCACTGGATTGTATTGAGTACAGTACTGAGACTGAAGTGGACACAGAGCAGACAATACAATAAAAGAACAGTAGGCTCTCTGCACATGGGCCACAATACAGTGTCACTTACAAGGCCCTGTGCCTGATTTCTTTTTTTATAGCGGTGGAATGAAACGCGTTTGTTCTTACAGTATATTTTAAAAGCGAACATTTGGCTGAGAAAAAAAAGAAAAACTGTTAATTCATCATAGATAAAAACTGCATGTTTTAGGCTGTTTTCACACAGGCTCAAGGTCAACCTAAAGGGCCTGAGAGCGGCACTTTTGGGTCAAGTGTGAATCCAACCGCAGCATGTGGACAGTCCACACCTCCAAACGTGGATGTGTCTGCTTCTGCTTCCTGCTTCATATGTGTCTTTCTGTATTGTAATGTACCGTGAGATTTGCCCGTGGTGTAGGGCTACTTTCTCTGTTAGTTCTTAGGAAGGTCCTAATCCCCAGAGATGTTGCTAATCTGTAAACTTTGTTCTTCATGCTTCAATGACACCCACAATTTCCATCTGCTTCCTGGTCAGTGTCTTTCAAGGACAAGGACTAAATCCTCAACTGACCCCCAGACTGTTCAAAGCTATTCATCACTGGATCATACAGTAGATTTTGCGTGTTTTGGCTAAAATCAAAGACTGTCCTGCTGTAGAAGCAGAGGGCAGAAATGACGTCGTCCTAGGCCTCGAATCCACATCATCACTCGCTGCCCAAGTGCTGTACCAATGTCCTCCGTTTGGTTAGCATGTGGCTCATGTTCCAAGGATACAGCAGGAGAAGCGGCATTCAATCCTAACGTATGTGGACAGTCTGGGAGACTTTTCAGAGTCCGTTAGCCTGCTCAATGTATTTTTATCAAACATACTGTAGCAAATTATGAGCAATCTTGTTGCAAATTATATAAATATGCCACGAAAAGGACAAAACATACCTCACCATATATTAGTATTGCACCTGGCTTCCCTATTCATTTGTGTGGGGATAGAACGTTCAATCCTGGGTCCATGATTCAAAATGTTCGCAATTGTAGGAACAGGCTCAGATCGTTAAAAGGCATATCTGTGATTTCTATGCTTCCACCAGCCAAAATCACCCACAATGCACCACGGTTGTGCAGAATGAACAATGGGCCTTTCCGAAACCGTTCCCTCCTCCCTTCCCCTACACCCTTACACTCAGGCCTCAGTGAGGGCACCTTCAGAGGTTCACTCATCAGAGACTTTCAGATGCACTCTCCCTCTCCCCCAAGGACTGCACAGCCCATAATGTTGCAACAATCATAAGTTCCCTTATGAGTTTACAAAGTAATTCAGATTCAAATATGTCATATTTACATTATATATTTTAGCTTCTTCAAACTCACAAGTGAGAACTTTTCCTCCCCCAATATAATCATATTAGGTCTCACTGTTGCTTTCTTTTTCATTAAAATGTCTATAAATGTCTATGTGATGATGAAGTTGTTCAAATGAACACTTAGGTGCTCTTAAATAAACGTGGAACTGAAGTTGTTTGGTGCGTGTTGCTCGTGGGACTGCTCTCTGGTGTAACACACACCTGTTAAGCCTGCATCCATGCAGACTCGCTGTGAAGGAGCTGATCAGACACTTTCCCTCACTGAGTGCTCCGTTTCGGACAGAACTCCACTCCGCAGGGACGCGCAAACTGAGTGTAAAGGTGCGTTCAGACCAAACGTGCGTCCACGCTCCGTCAGCCTCTAGTTGGACGCCAAACATTGCCGCTTCACACTCGCGTTTGCTGGCGCGTGAAGTTTTGCAAGCGTCATAATTAGGAGGCGTGTCATACAACTTAGGCCGAGCGCAAACCGCAATGATCAACTTCTCCTCCATGCTGCAGGTCAGGGGCGCAACTACTGCAACTACCCCCCCCCCCCCCCCACACACACACACACACACACACACACACACACACACACACACACACACACACACGGCTCTTTGATGGTTGTTTTAAAAAAAAAAAAAAAAAGTAAATAAATACCCCTGAATTGACTTTATTTGAACGAAAATGTCACTATTTCACACAATATAACATCGACATTTCCCTCTATGGAGTTTGTTATCACAAAAAAACAATCACACGGCCCGATTAAGCTTCTGTTGCTTCATTCACGTAACTTTTCCTCCTCTCCCTCTCTCTCCCTCGCGCAAGAGGGGAGAAAACAACGCAAGTGAAAGAGGTGTTTTGCTTCAACACGATCTCCTCTGTAACCATGTTTATTATTTCATTAGGACTTTTATTTCTCAAACTTGTTGCCTTATGCTCACTTTGAGCTCCTCGTGGGGGGTGGAGATGACTGTCCCTCTGCCAATCCTCCACTCCTCTCTGCCCCACTCCAGCAGTGACTTTTGTTTCGCAAAATAAGCACAACTAAAGTGACGCCCGTCCCCAAAGAGGAATAAAAAAAAAACACTTCACCACCGCGAACCCGTTCATATCGTTCACTGTAAAGACTCGTTCAAAAGAGCCGGATCGTTCACGACCGACACATCACTATTGGCGACCCTATGAAAGGCATATATTGCGTATGCCCTTTTTGCTCCACTGCTGCAGGTAACAGGTGACGCTTGTGCTCACTATTTGAGCCCAGTCCCTGATTGGTTAACAAGGCGTAAATGAATGCACGTGTAGATTGTGATTACTTGAGTGCATGAAGCAGTGGGCGGGGCATCGCTGCTCTGTACCGCGCTGTTCTCACTGGCTTTGACGCGCATTAATCCTCATCTGCTCGCATTTGCAACGCTTCATACGCACGGACATCTTTGCTTACATTTCAACGCGCGTCGAAGCACGTCTACATAGGGTTAACATGGAAGTTAGTGGCGTGTCAGCGTTTGGTCTGTACGCACCATAAGGGGGTAGGGTGAGGGAGGAGGGAGCGGTTTCGGAAAGGCCCAATGACAAAGTTGGAGCTGGCTTGTGCGACTTTTAAAAGCACTTCAATTCCAAAATGTTAAGCTACAATATACACAATGTACACTTTGGCTTTTTTAATAGGCCTGCCAGCAAGTGTACATTCAGACATTATGTTTTGTAATAGTTTTTGTCATGGTCTTGGGACAAAATTTTCATTTAGCTTTAAAAAGTAAAGTTAGCCTATAATTTGTTTTGTCAACCTTTGCATTTATACTTATATTGAAATAATTTGCCCTGTTCATGGAGCTACAAAGACTTGTTTGTGGACTCTTTCATCATTAACCAACAAAAACATAAAAGGTTTAATCATCATTAACTACTTTCTGTTTTGTTTTAGTCTAATTTGAGAAAGTATAGGCAAGACAAGGCAACTTCATTTACGCCGCGCATTTCGTACACAAGGCAACTCAATGCGCCTAGACCTACCACCCGCCGCAGGACGTAACATAACATCCTTTTTACTTTCCCAAAGAACTTACTTCATAGGCAATGCCAAGGCACCAGGCTTTAGCAAACAGCCCTGACCTGCTGGGCTGCGGTTCTGCGAATGCTAACAGTGCATTAGCCCCAACAAGAAGAGAGAAGAGACCCAGATACTTATGAATCATTTCTGAAAAGATTATTGAAGATCTTTGTGGGTTTTTTGTGTGTATTGCTGAATCAAACCAATAAAGGGACACAACAAACAACAACAGACAACAGGCCGCGTTGCTCGATGAAGAGGAGACGTCTCTACAGACTGAGGAAGGCTCTTTATCCAGTGTGTTCAGACACAATTGTCCACAGTCACACTCTCACTGTCCTCTGTCTGTCTCACACTATTGACTCTGTGGAGACTCGACAAAGACACATCATTAACTGGATTCTCCACGAACTGGAAGAAAGTCATAATCCAGGGAATGGTGACTTTTTTGTTGTTGTTGATTGCTATTTATACATAAATCAATTCAAACTGCTTTCAGACCAAGATGGAAAATATAAGAAGAAAATAAGGCGCAATGAAATACAAAATCAATACAGAGGTAACAGCAGTTGCGGACAGTTTGGAAGTGAAAAGTACAAATGTTAGGTACTTTTTACTTTTACTCCACTATATTTTAGAGCGGGTATCTGTATTTTCTACTGCACTACATTCCCACTCCATATCACTGAAACTAAAGTTGTTTTACTTAAGTTGTTCTGATCAGAAAGTCAGGATAATAAAGTCTGAAAACACCTCTGAGGTTTGACTTGGTTCAGTCCTGGTTTGATAATGCCACAATTAATTAAAACATCGATAGTTTACAATCATATACATCAGAGCGAACACTGATTACTTCTTGATTAAAACAGCTGAGCAACAAAGGGGAGCAAGAGGCGGGGTTATAATTGTTTTGGACAATCAGGAAGTTTACTGGATGTTTAGTTTCAGCTGTTTTAGATCAGGGGTTCAACTGATTTGATCACTCTGGGACCCAAATAAACAGCGACCCAAATAAAAAATGTAATTGGTCTAATATAATGCATAATAATAATGTGTTTCCCCCACAAATTATTGTTAAAGAAGCACTAGATAAGCCCACAGAGCTGACATCATGATGAAAACAAGTCATTTTAACAGACTTTCAGAAGATAGATATCAAAAGAAATGGCTCGCGACCCACTGAAAGCGGTTCTGTGACCCACTTTTTGGGTCCTGACCCATCAGTTGAGAACGACTGTTTTAGATCACTATTGCATTTTCACCAGAAAGGTGTAAGACAGTGAGAAAAATGCCTGGAAAAAGCATAATAACCCTTCTTTAAGTAAATGTGTTGCTCCTATATCTTTTAATTACATAGCTTGAGTAATCATCCATTGGTTAATTTAAGACTTTCCAATCTGATGGAACAGAAGAACAGTTTGACCTTCCCATGGACGCCAAGGATGACCCAGGGCTGATGGGAGTCCATCTGCAGATGGGGCTGTAGACCGGAGGCCTCGACCGCTCTGGCTTCAGGACACACCTTTACAACAAGGTGAAAATATCAATTTCAACTTATGATCAGAAATATTTAGAGTTCATCAAAACATAGAATTTCCTCACAAGGTCTGAGATCACGAGACTATTGAAAACTATTAAAACTATTTAACAGCCGTCATACCTAACAAACTACTTTCAGATAGCTCCCAAATTAGTCCTCTCTCATTAATTGATTTTCCACAGATGGCATTGCAATCACATGACCCTCATTCCTTTAGATACATTTTAAACATAAACAGCTTAAACACCTTCTTCCTGACTCCCAGTCCATCACACACGTCTTCCTCTTGTGAGCCCTCGTGGTCAGCAGATGCCCACATTCAAGGCGCAGAAAGAGTCCGCAGTACGGCAGGAGTCGGCGGTGGAAATGGGGGTGAGGGATTTGGGAAGAGCAGGTTTTTCCTAAAGGCTTGAGGCCATTTCTCAGAGCAGAGGATTTCAATTACACCTGCTCCTCTGTCTGCCGCCGCGCGTTGCTCATCGGAAAATGGAACTAGATTTAATGTGATCTATGACACTAGGACCGATAAGCTTCAGTCTCAACAAAATATCTAATTGTTAAAGGGGCCTTATATAGCGATTCTAATCATATTGTTCTAGCATTTGCTTCATCTACACACTTGAGAAGCACTCCGATCAATATTTCCTGGATTTTGTAGCACACTACAGTCTAGTTTAGTGTAAATTATATTATAGTTCTGCCTCCAACCCTACAGGTCGGACATATTGGGAGGAACGTTCATACTTTCGGAACCCCTCTAACAGTTTTCGTCCAAAAGACACTTTGATTATAGATATAATGCTGGGCGTGGTTGTGTCGAAACAAAGTGAACAATGACATACGGTTCTTATTGAAATGTCATGTCTGTGTTGATCCAGACATAACAGTGTCTAGTTATTAATCAGTCTTCCGGTCTCTGTTTTGTATTAAGATTATGAAGGTACACCAATACCTGGCCAGTGTCTCCAATGGCCAGTAAGAGTTTTGTTATCAAGCTCTGCACTGAAACTAGCGTGACGTGAGCAGACTGCTGGCCTCTGATTGGCCAGAGGAGGGAGGACTGCCCTCACTAAAACATGCAGGTCATATGGGATTTAATATTTCACATCATATCGCTGTTGAAAAAGATGATTTTGCCGATGATAGCATATAGCCTCTGTTAGCACAACTTTAGCTGGTGCCGGCGCATTGAGTTGCCTTGCCTTGTTTATTAGCATAACATTAGCATGTCGCTTACCTTCATAGTTCGTATTTTAGCGCCGTCTTTCCTCTAGCGTTTGCTTTGGCACCTCTGAATGATTCCAGTGTTTGTCCACATTGTTCTAATCGCGGCTCAAAAAACTTTTCTTTGCTGTTTTGTTGTTCCATCAGTTATGTGTTTTCTAGCATATGTGCACCCGTGGGAGCGCCGCCCACTGAACGTATAACACCATCCCCGTGCCGTTTACTGCGGCCAATAGTGCAGGGTTGAAGCGTACTACGTGGAGAAATGACTAATATGACTAATATATTCGTATTTCCTGGCTCTAGTAGGGACTCGAGCAGCAGCGTTCTGTAAGATAGTTAACTAAAACAAGTTAACTACAGATCAACATTGTATCATATAGTTTGATCATGTGGACATGATGAGAGGCTGCTCCAAACACAAGGAAGGCGTTCCAGTGGTCTAAGGGAGGAAGTATCCTGAACGTCTAAAGTTGTCCTCATTTCCTACTTTGTTGACTGCGTGTCCCTTGTCCCCATGAAGATAAACTTACCTGCGTAGTTTCATGTCCCCAGGCGTCTGCGATGGGACCAGGGAGGCGCTCTCTCTCTCTGGGATGTGAAGGGAGAAGGGGGGTGTCATCTTCCATAAGCCGCCGCCATCACCATCGCAGGTGAGCTGTGAGTTACGACCACAGAGCCTGGCGATCGTTTACACAGCGCTCCGGGCGCGGGCCTTTGTGGTGGAGGGCAGTGGTGGGAACGAGAGGGGAGTGTTTGTCACAGCCAGGTGTGTCCCCGTGAGTAAAGCTAAATTCTTCATCGAAATATCCAAGGTTTTTAAACAACATATTTAGAAAACACTACATGTTGGGGCTGTAACATATTGTAATTACACACAACAGAGATCTAAACACATGTTTCTAGTTATTAATCATGTTTTTGATACCATTTGAAGCCCTAAATTAAGTAGACCCAGCTGAGGTGATCCGTGCTTCTGTTTCCAATATATCCTGGAGTCCCGGACACATCCTAACCATCTCCAACTGGGAGCATCCCGAGAGGAAAACGTAGAACATGTTGAATGGACGGTCTCTCACTTCCCTCTGATGACATGGAAGAAAACTCTGGAGTGTTGGCCTGAACATCTTGTCTGAGGCTAGTCCCTTGACAAAGCAACGTTAAAGGTGCATTGTGTAACTTTTTATGTGAGAAACAAACCTTAATGTTAGTGCATATTTGACCTTTCAGTGACCCAGCGGCTGTATGGGTGGTTAGCATGGCGCCTTTACTTTCCATCACAGTGGCCTCTATAAAGGGTCCAGGATTAACTGTTTTAGTGCATTGAGTTGGGGGTGGTTGCTCATAAGCTTCTTGCTTCAGCTCACTCCTTTTGAGCAGAATGCTCAAATAAACAATTAAACTAAACTAATAGAACCCTTACAGTATACAGTCCTTTCAGAAAACCTACCACCTTTTCAAGCTGTATTGATTGGAAGTGCTGTGTCTGGAAACCGAAAAAGCATGTGGCTAATTACCATATGTAAACATAAATGCGCTGGTTTTACACACTGAATCCTGTTGTCTTTCATCGGTTAAACTCAAATCACTAATAAATATAATGTTACAGAAAGTCATTGCAAGTCATTGGCCTCAAGTCTCGAGTTAAACTCAAGTCACGAAAGGCAAGTTATACGTTTTTTTGGAGCATTGGTCAAGTAAGTCTCAAGTCCGGAAGATTGTGACTTAAGCCTGACTCAAGTCAGTCATCTGATTAGTCTCCCACTTCTGATATTTAGCTCTGAAAGTGAAAAATTACAAAAGAGGTTTACACAGGGAGCAGAAGGTCAAATATATTACTTTTTAATGCCAAAAATATATTATTAATGCCACAAATGCACACAAAAAAGAAAAGAAAAAACAGCCATATTTCATGTCTTTGCACTTGCAAACATTCCATCAAACAGAGGAATTAGTGGAAATTCTGACAGGACGTTTGACAAATTGAATACAATGTTCACCTTTTAAAGTGCATATGACAGGTTTGAATCCTTTTGTTAGTTTGACATAGTTTGATGGATAATATCTGTGGTCACTATTAATCCTAGTTTGATTTCAGTGAAGCAGCAAAGAATCCTAACCCGCTCATATCACAGTGGTGTAGCATGGTTGGCACGGCAACAGTTAATATTGTTTATCTGTATGTATCTCACTTTGGGTCACTCAAATAAGTGCTGCATCTAAAAAGTGGAAAAATAGCTTGTTCCTCCTTTTCCTTAACCTTTGAGGCCTATGTGAGGAGGTCGACCTTGAGGAACCTTTTTTGCAGTGAGGAACAGGAGCTTCAGCCGCTCCTTCTGCGTCAGGACAATCTGAACCGTCCTAACCCAGCAGAGGGAACAACCAGGAAGTTACGCCATACAATATACGCTCCACATTCTCCTGCAACGAATTTAATGACAATTACCAACGGGACAAATATAATCTGAGCTCTTTATGAACTGCACTGTTCAATTATCACTGACTCTGAAAGTTTCAAACATGAACCGCTGTGATATGAAACTACACAGACTGATGATGAGCTAAACGTCTGTTCTTTCGCAGCAGACTTTATGCAGATGAGCCACGTGGCTTCAGGTTCGTTCTTGTAAAATGTAAACAAAAGTGCAGAACGTTGCCATGAGTTCATAGATTCCTATAATAAAACTTTGCACAGATTGGCTGTGTTCAGAAACCTTTGGGAGGCAGCGCAGTGGCTTGTGGGATTGTTCTTAGCTCCTTATGGGCTGATGAGGAACATCCCGAGGTTCCTCTGCTAAAGAAGGTATTATAGGAAACATACAGCTCCTTTAACTCCCTCCTAACTGCACTGACACATTTGGAAGCTTCTGGTCACGGCTGACGATGACAAGGTCCAGGTCAACAATGAGAAGAAAGAGCTTCTTATTTTTTAAATTTTTAGAGGCAGCCTATGTTTTTGCAAAAGTGTCTTACTTGTCATATGTACTTTAAGCAAAATGTATCTAATTATTTACAGTTTTTAACCAAAACTGCACTTAATGTGTTTTACACCAGTGGTTCCCTTTATTTACATATGCAGTTTAACAACTTGAACAATATCAGCATTTACACACAAAAAGACGATTTACTTGAATCCTTTTTCATGAAATTTAAAGCCATCATTTTGGCACAAATGAATTTAATGACTTTTATAAGATCTCTTTTCTAATAAGATGCTTTTGAAAAACATAATTCCACCCAACAGAGATCCAAACAGGCGCGGAGGTGTCCAGAGTTATTTTTAAAAACCTCCATCCAGCGAAAAACATATCTTATTAAACAACATCCGACTGGAGAAAAGCTTTGGGCCCGCTGTGATCCGCAAATTGGCTGGTTTCCCGTACGCTCCCCGCGTGTCTGCGAGTGTGTGGGGGCACCTCAAAGAGAAACCTCAAAGGCGGCTCCGCTGTGGATGAAAGCTCTTTCTGTGGAGCTCCGGCCGTTCCAGTTCAGCTCAATTCTACACCGTTCCCCGTTAATTCAGCGGACGGCGCGGTGGGATGGGGGTCCTCTGTCGCACCGCGCTCTGCGTCTGCGGACACCTCTGCTCCTCAGCGCTCATCTGCAAACACACAATTAGGCCACGTCAGTCCATGGGTTTAGGATGAGTAAGCACTTTTTGATGCACGATTTTTCTTCTCAAAGCTTGAAAATCTACTTTCTGCTCGGTGAGTCATGTGAGTTAAATAATGTAAAATGCTGGCTTAAGAAAACAGACTTCTGGTTGAAATACTTGTGGTTTCAAGTATGCATGCTCTTATCAACTGTGCACTCCATTATGTTGGCATCCTTGACAAACATTGTATAAGCAAAGGAAAACTTAAACTTATAATGGTCAAAAAACAGCGCAACTCTGAGAGGGAGCGATGGAAAGGATCTGCTGTAGTTGTACGTAAACTAGAAATGCACAAAACAGGTTTGTAGTTCCATAACCTGGTACACTGACTTACCTCCAAACCTCTACTCATTCATGAACTCTGCTATACAACAGCCTCCTCAGCCGCTCCACCCCCTATTTACCAACGCCTTTGTCTTTTAAGCCTCTGGTAAGTCCTAAATCAAAGCAGTAACACGCTAAATGCGAAGGAATAGAAACAATAATCCCGGCGGCATGAATAATGTGAGTTTTCTTTGAGCAGTCTTGGTGAGATAATAATAATAATGCATCGGTTTTATATAGTGCTTTTTGCATTATTCATTCACTCCATACTTGGTGGTAGTAAGCTACTATTGTAGCCACAGCTGCCCTGGGGTAGACTGATGCTCCTCCGTTGAGTTTTGGACTAATCGACACAAGGAGTAGCCAGAGCAAAGGATGCCAGAGGCTTCAAAACTTCAGCGCTCGGGGACCCATCTCCAGATGTGGAGCCAGGCTAATGGTCAGAAACACCTGGCTGGAGGATTCACCTATTGTACATGTTTTTAGTGATGGGGAAACGCAGACACGGGGAGAACACGCAAACTCCACACAGCTTCTAGCTGTGAAGCACAAGAGCTACCCACAAATACAGCCGCGTCCATAGTGTAGCATGGATGTTACGATGATGGACAGCTGTGTTAGAACAGCATCATAAGACAAAGATCACGTTGTTCTCCTCCTAACTAGTATTAGATAAGGATGAAGCAAGTAGCAATACATTTCTATATTTCACACATCCTTCATAACCTTTTTGTCACAATAACACCATTTTTGTAATTGTGTAGTGTATAGTAATCTAAATTGAATTTTAATTAGTTGTGCATAAACCTTCTATCCGGCCTCCCCTAAACTGTTACCCCCGGCTCACATTAACCTACGGTCTGGGTTCGGTCCGGGTTTGGTCTTGATCCGGTCCGGGTTTGCCCCAAACTACCACTCACAGTGAGTCCGGCTGACACTGTGGCCAGCTCCGCCAGCTCCAGCGCCAGACGCTGCGCCAGGCACAGAAACGGCCCTCGCGAGAACAGAAGTGCACGTGAGTTTCCCTCTTGGTGCGAGTTCACGTGATAAGTAGCCCCATATATAGGTAGTTTTTGTAAACAAAAGCCGTATTTGCCAGAACAACGACTCAACCCAGTGAAGTGGATGCTTTGCAACACACTAGTGCTCCTGTGTCACTGGTAATGGAGAAATGTTTACATTTCCGACGTTACACGCGTGTACAGGTGGTAAACGAGACCAAATAAGTAGTGAGCGGACAGATTTTATTTTGAAATACACCGGATCTTCTTTTCTCACGAGATCTGACTTCCTGTTTGGCTCGTGTTTTTCTGTCAGCTAGACTTCTTGCGGATTCTTTCCGTTGCTGCCGGAAGGCCACCGGAAGGCCGCCGGAAGGCCTCGGTAGCCGGACCCGGACTTCGCGGAGCAGTGTGAGTGTGCAACATTGGTTTTAATGACTTTCTAAGTCTGCGGACGCCGCACCGGACCTTAACCGGATTTAATGTGAGCCGGGGGTTAATTAAATGCTGACGAGCAGAAACGGCTGCAGTGGCCCAGAAACACATGAAGACTGATTTTCAAACAGTCTTGTTCACTGATGAGTGCCGTGTTACCCTGGATGGTCAGATGGATGGAGTAGTGGACGGTTGGTGCATGGCCACCATGTCCCAACAAGGCTGTGACGTCAGCAAGGAGGGGGCGGAGTCATGTTTTGGGCTAGAATCATGGGGAGAGAGCTGGTTATTTCTTTATCTACTTCTGAAGCGCTATGATCTGTATTTCCTGGTTTTTATTGTGCCATACAGAGAAACAAAACTGTCCTCCACGTTTTTAAAGCCCATAACCCATCACCGGATCTGTTCTGAGCAGTTCTGTGCTCATGTAACAGTATCTCCAATTAATTGAGATTGACAGCATTTATTTATCATAATCATTGCTCAAAAAGAGAGAGCACATGGCTACGTAAACAAACCAGCACATGGCGATGTTTATAAGGCAATTTCTTTTTGCCAAAGATCTGCTTATACTCATACATTACCACATAAAAAACAGACCTTTACACCCTGTAGTGTCAACAGTCAGTTGTTAGTCAAAGTTGGTGTTTCAGCTGCTCCAGACATGAGAATTCTACCGCGGGTAGCATGTAGCATTTAGGACTTTTTTACAGTAAACACATCTTCTGCTCACTTCTGTGAACCCTTTTAAGATGTGGAGGGCCACAGATCAGTGGTCAGTGTGGTGAAAATGTTAACTGAGTGCATTTAGCAGAGTTTTAACCCGTGCCCCACCCCTATATTTAGTCTCGGAACCTTAAAACCAGCTCTTTTCCACACAAAAAAGTTAGTTTTTGAGGAATAATTGTGTCGACTTACGAAACTTGTCGTACAAAGTACTTTCTCACGCGATGTGTGCCAATTGAACAAGAAGCCTGAGGGCCACCATATATGGGTCTGAGGGCCACATTTGGCTCCTGGGCTGCACATTGGGCACCCCTGGGCTAGATATTTTGAGTGTGGTTCACCCTCTTGGAGACGTTTGTATGACTTGTAGCTCAGCACTGTATCAGTGTTCTTAAGGGCAGGTGTTTTTCCATACTGAGATATGTTCTTACCTGAGCTTAGACGAGTTGATGCGTACCTGTCTGGTCTTTACGCGTGCTCTCAGCAAAAACACCAAACATGTTATTAGCATTTAGCCTCTCCTCCTCTGTTCTATGGGGCCTAACGGAGGTGAAGTTAGAAGCGACCAAGCTCTTCCACGTTTCCCCTATTTAAATACGGTTACGTGAGTAGTTACACGATCCAAGTCTAGTTACACAAAATTAAACATGTTGATTTTCTAAGCGGATAAAAAGGGGTACTATAGTAAAGTGTAGATATTACTGCGCGGACGTCGAAGTGCTCTTATAGTACCCCTTTTTATCCACTGAGAAAATCAACATGTTTAATTTTGTGTAACTAGACTTGGATCGTGTAACTACTCACGTAACTGTATTTAAATAGGGGAAACGTGGAAGAGCTTGGTCGCTTCTAACTTCACCTCCCGTTTGGGTCCATGATGGAGGAGAGGCTAAATGCTAACAACATCTTTGGTCTTTTTGCGTGACTGAGCGCACACGTAAAGACCAGACGCATCAACTCGTCTAAGCTCAGGTAAGAACATATCTCAGTATGTAAAAACGGTGGCCTGTTCCTTTAAGTGGAGTCAGTAACGTATAAGGATCAGTTCTGCTCATCTGCATGATGTGTGCTATTTCTGGATGTAGCATCTTGACTTCAGTCAGTGGAGATGCATAGTGTCAGTGGTTCCCGAGATGGCAGTCAACAACAAAAATCACCTGACTGAAAGGCATGTAATTCCCACTACTGCCTGCAGACGGCGGTCCAGGTCAATTTGAATTCCTGACCAGCCCAGTCTCTCACTCTATAGTCTTTTCTGCACATATAGTAGACATTATTTAAACATTCTTTATGTAAAAAAATCAAATCTGAGGTGTCCAAAAGCCTTAATCACGCACATGTCCTCTTTAAATCTCCCCTATAGTCAATCATTTCCCCCTTCAAATACAAAACATGCACTCACTCTCCACTGTTTACAATACCCCTCCATTCCATTGCAGAAATATTGCACATTTCATTTTCCGGGACTGAAATTTGACAGTTTGGATGAGCTCGCTCTCCCTCACACTCTCTCTCTCTCACAAAATTCAATCACGGCTGAGCTCTGGCCCGCGGCAGCTCAATGCGCCGACCCCGCCACGCTGGAAAATCGCCTTTTTCTATGTCATTCCACACACAGTCACACTTTCGCACGCCGCACCGAAAAGATCAGATGTTTTTAACCCTTTGTGGGGGCACTTCTGAAGCCGTCATGGCTGCCGCGGTGTGTGCAGCAGCCGCCACGGGGCCCGCGGCGGGGGAGAGACGTGATTTCTGTACAGGCGTGGAGAAAATTACACGCAGACCTCAAAGGGTTAATGTGATGTGCTGACAAGGGAGAAAAGGAGCGATCACAGAGGTTTGACAGAGAGGAAGCGGCGGCGGAGAGAAGTGGTCATGGGTTCGAGTACTGGCGTCGCCATGTATCAGCCTTATTAGCTGTTGTCTCTGTAAGTAATCATAATCAGTATTTGTACAGACTTTCCCGTTACAGTGGAGATTTTAAAAATATCGACAGGACTGGGTTGGTTGAGTTGAGGATGTTTCGCTTTTCACTCAATCGATCAAAGTTTATTTCTAGAGCACTTGGCAGACCAAAGTGCTTTCCATAAAAAACATCAACATTAAATGACATCAAATATAAAAACAAAACCATGTGGAGAGGAGGAGCACAAGGCTGTGCACGCAGAGCCCGTTTTCCTATATGCAAACTACGCAAGGTGCGTAGGGCCCCCACAGCCGTAAGGGCCCCGCATCTCAGTCAAACTAAGATGTTGTTTCATGATTAATCAACGTGTTGTTACAGGACAGGCTCTCTGACAGCGCTCACTCACACTCCACCTACTTTGTCACATATGATACCAAAACACAACAGTCTGCTGAAGTGGATGAGCAGGAGAGACCTACCGCCTTCTCCCTGTCCCTTCCAAGGCATGAGTGCTTCTCCCCTTAGCGTCCCCACTCGGCTGTCTCCTGGTGCTCGCTTTGCCTCCTGTGTCTCCCGTGTCCCGGGCACTGCTCTCATGTTTTCTCTGCACTCGGGGCTGCATCGCCACACACTCATTTAAACTCTCTTCTTATTGTCTCTAGCGTAGTATCAGGACAGTTTTTGGCGAATAGACAAGACGGAGCGACGGTGGTGCAGATGGTAGAGCGGGTCGTCTCATGATCGGAGGGTCGGGCACTAAAGCCGTTCACGTGGCCTTTTTGTCTCAAAGAGGAGTTGAATCCACACGGTTCTCAAGAGCACAGTTACTTACAGTAACTCTGGTTCTCTGAATGTGCACAGTCTAAAACGAATTGGGCGACTCACAGGCTTATTCTCAGTGGTGAGACAGAAATAACCGTCAGGTGCAGGTTTCAGTTAGTTTTTAATCAGCGGTTCCCAAACAGTGGGTCAGGGACCAGAGGTGAGAGAATGGGACCATTTGCCATTTACCATTTTAAAAAGTGGGGGAAATAGACTAGTAGTAATCCTGAATCCCAGTCTCACAGTGGCTTAGTGGTTCTCACAGAGAGGGTCAGGGCCTCAATTGAGGTCATTATGTTCCCCTTCTGTCTTGCTCTACTGCACAGTGGAACTGTTTTTGACCGTAAATGGGATACGTACTGTAGGGCCCCCGGGTGGATTTTTGCTCAGGGCCCCAGAAGGGCCAGCACCGGCTCTGTCTGCACGGGCGGTGGATGGACAGAAGATACCGGGGAGCAGGCCCTTTTAACCCCCACCTGAACCGAGCACATTTTCTCCTGTTTGGCTTGACCCAAAACTAAAAGCTTCTTGACAAAAGTGTAGCGACAAAAATGTGCAGGAAAAGCAACAATAAACAAGTGACAACAACACGACAAAAACGCTTCAAAAATGTGACATAAACGAGGCGACAATGTGACAAAAAAGTCACGATGAGTTTTAAGGTCTTAGCTTTCAAATGAGGTGTGACATTGGCCTATAGGCTGTAAGCTCCAGTCGAGAAGCTTAAAAGCGGGGATTAAGAGGGTAAAATCAAGCTTTTATCTGGTTCTTGTGGTCAAAATGTAGGACTTGAAGCTGGACGACCATCAAAGCTATGACCACTCCTACAAATGGCAGTTCGGGGTCATTTGCATGATCAAAACCCTGCGCGCTTAGTCTGAGGAAAACACTGTGGGCACATTTGGTCTGCGGACTGGATCTGTGCTACTTGTGCTAGAATGACCTCCTTCTCTCTAGTTAGATTTGTGACCTCAGTGTCATCCAAAGTACAGTTATCGGCTTTCAAATGGACATGCACAACTGACTGAGGGCCACTGCTGCGCTCCCTGCAATGTCAATCCAGTACAGCCTCTTTATCTACCTGATATTTCAGGATTTTTGACATAGGGCCTCATTTCCTAGTTATCCAGAGTGTTGTTGATGTCTGGAGATATTTTTTTCTTAAATTCATGCAGTTCTTATATTTGAAGAGTCTAGTGGCGCTAGGCTAGGGCAAGGCTAAAGCATTTCTATGGTATCAGTTAGCCTGCATTAAAAACAGTCTGACCCACTCCACAGTGCACCTGAGGTAAATCACTTATAACACCAGACTAACCATAGAAATGTCTGTGTTAATAGAATAATTTTTGAAATATAACTGACCTTGTATCACATGAATTACCGCATTTTGAGGGACTATTTTCTCGCAGATCACTCCGCCACTGCGTTAGCTTACAGCCACGAAGCTAATGCTGGTCAAATATAAGTTATTTTAAACGCAAAATGGTTAAAATTATTCTATTAACACAGACATTTATATCGTATATTTACATCAACAACACTCTGGATAACTAGGAAATGAGGCCCTATGTCAAAAATCCTGAAATATCTCTTTAAACTGCACGGAAGTCAAGAGCGAGAAGAAGCTTCTGTAGACGGAAGCAAAACATCCTCAACGCAAACAAACTTAGTCCACATTTTAGAATCGCGTTGACAATCCCAATCAAGTCAACGTGGAAGTCACGCCAGATACCAAATACATGTCAGAGCGTCTCTGCAGGGGAAGAAGACACCGCCAAATTAAACTGGATTTCACGCATGAATGAAGCAGAATACCGTATCACTGCGGGTATGTTTTTGACCAGGGATCAAAGCGATTAACATGCGGTTTTCAAAATGTTCGAAGTAATATTCAAGCTATGGAGATCAGGTCAAAAGGGGAAACGATTAAGCAAATGAACAATTTGAAATGTTGTTACTAAATCAACTTGGTCATCATTACTGGCTAACTAGATTTGACACAAGGATTCATTCCCATCCTTCATCCTACCATCCTTTGTGCCTAAACTTGTTAAACACAAACTTTCAGGCAAATATAATCAAATATATATATGAGCAAAACCAAGTCATCTTCTAAAATCGTGTTGACATTTCTACTGAAGCTGGGAAGTTGTTCACAGGGTAACACAGTGGAGGATCCTGGCTTTATATCCTTAATATTAACATTTTTTCCAAAAGTCTATGGGAATTTTGTTTCCGGAGCCAGAACAGGGTTGTACATTTGGGGATAAAAAAATAAAACATTGAGGAACTGTTTATTGAAAAAAAAAAAAAGTCCAAAGATCCAACTGGGTCATTGCGTGGTCACTTTTTATAAAACAAACCCTGGAAAGTGCTCCTGTCACTTCCTTAACCCCGCTGACCCCCACCCCAGACCCCATCTCCGCCCCTCGGGCCAGCAGTTCACCACGCCTTGGGGCCCGGGCTCCCATTGTGCGTCCTGTGCCACTTCTGTTTGGGGGCCATTGTGCGGCTCTAATCACCCGTGGGCCTCTCGTGCACCCCCCCCCCCCCCTCTCGTGTCCCGTCACAGCCAGTGTGTGCGTGTGTTCTTGGACTCGCTCTGATAGGAGGTCGGCCTGGGAAGTAATATTCCTACTGTTGCCAGTCAGCTGTGGGTACAAGGTCTGTAAAGAGACGCTAACAGCCCCCGAGCACATGGCTAATCTCTAATATACAAGGGAAACTACGCCGTTCAAATATCTTACGACAGCACGGACTTATTCAAACTTCCAAATCCTTAAGGCGACACAGGGCAGGTGAAAACAGAGATTTTTCACCCAGTGGTCGATGGTGAGATTTATTGAGTGAATGGTGAATGGTCAGAGGGACTGTTGGCGCAGGTGGGTGCAGTCGCGCTTCGGTCAGTCTACCCCAGGGGAAACTGAAGCTGACCCCCCCCCGGTGTGGAGTGAATGTAAAAAATGGTCCTATGTAAAGCGCTTTGTGACTGTATGTGAAAGGCGCTATAAAAAGTAAAGTCCTTTCCTTCCTTCCTTTCCTTATTGTTAGTTCCGTAACATATTAGTTTTAATAGCCCTATTCGCACGGGATTAGAATGAGCTGGGGACCTCAGGTAAAAAGTAAATATTAACGTCCTCAGAGTTTCTAGTCCCATGCGAACCGACATGTCAGAGTTTGAAAAGTTTTAACCAGCGCAATAAAGCAATGCATAAATAAGGGCGACATCGATTTAAAACGTCTTTTTACCAATATAAGTATAAAAGTGAAAAACTACAAACTACCGGAAGTACAGCCCCGTTGTCAAGGCAACGTTAAGATACTTTAACATGGAGGGTCTGAGGGAAAGTTTAGACGGAGGCTGTTTCAGAGGGAACAGATTAAAGGAGAAAGGAAACTGCTGTTTTATGAGCACAGCAAAATCCCACAGACCTGAAGTTGTTCATCGTAGCGTGCACCGTGCGGTAACAAATAGCCTCATGTAAACAAACCTTAGTGCTCGCATCACAAATGAATTAAAGGCTTGTTGTCATCATTTAGTGCTATCTTTCCATCATTTCCAGAAAAAGTCCGGAAAAAAATTTGAATTACTGACATTGCTTATCCCATGCAAATGCACATATAAATGACTTGACGTCCTGGGGTAATTTCAGTTTTACCGAAGTCCCCAGGTAATTCTAATTCCGTGCTAATAGGACTAATGTCAGTATAAAATTGATTAAACTCACCCTTTACGATGCTTATTTTATGACGTTTTGTCCACTAGCGAGCCGGAGAGTTCCACGAAATACAGTCACTACAACATCACGCCGCTCCCAGGTGTATTCATTCACAAATATTGACATGTTTGGAATCCACGTGTAACACAAAAGGCGACCGAGATGACAGCCTTCTTTGTTGTTGTCGTACTGTGTTTTGGATTCCGTCACACAGACATTGGCCATCTTTATTACAGTGGACTTACCCAACCCAAGCACAGCCGCAAACCCTCCATTACGTAAGTAATATCTGTTGGGAGCAATCGGAGAAGGTGTGAGAGTGAAGGGTGAGAGCTGGCGTCCATAATCAGAGGTATCCAGTTAGCATTAATCCTCCAGAACCTCCTTCATATACAGGTGTGCTCCAAATCCTATCAGCACTGGACGGGAAAGAGCTGTATCTGTTTACACTGTACGACCGATGATTCACCAGCACAAAGAGTGCAGCATGAAGGATTTTGTACATTGACATTATGGCCTTTGTAATTGTATTTGGGTTGTATTTATTTTTAGAGGCTTATTTGAGATGATTCTTTCTATTTTCCTACATTTGAACTTCTTTTCATGGAGAGGTGAGGCCCTTGTGATCATTTAAACACGTCAAAGAGAATAGCCGTTTGATTTATTTTGGAGAATTATCTTTTAAAATAAGTTAATGTAGGCTTAACTGTGTGACAGTAAAGTTGTTGAAAAAGTGTCTGTGCTGCTAAATAACACTTGCAGACTCTCAACTTCATTACTCCTCTCATGGTGTCCCCGTGTCTACAATCTACAGCCCTATCTGAGAAGGACTCCCATCAGCTGGGTCAGTCTACACTATCTCCAGTGTGGTTCTGTTCGGTTTCTCTTTCCCCACTAAGTTTCTTTTTAGTTTTTTTTCAAGCAGGAGGGTCTAAGGTTTATTCACCTGCTTCACTGCTGACTATAAAGCTTAACATAAACCGAAATACGAAAACTTCACACATCATTATTGCAAGATCTTGGTGAAAAATGATTTGTCAGTTACTGTTTTTTAAACCAATAAAAAGTTGAAAAAAGTTGAAATTTGTAAGTCTTTTTTTCTTTCTTTTAAAGCAATCAAGAATTTCTCCCCCTAGACCTCTTTCCCTTTCAGCCCCCCAGACTCCTTAAATGCAAACTGTGGTGTGAGACTAAACCAAAGTAATGGCTGTTTGATTAGCAAGCATGTAATGTACTTTGGCCCCCAGGAGTGGTGCGGAGCGCGGGGGGGGGGGGGCGCTCTACGGCTCCAGCAGGAAGGAGGTGGTGTCTGTGGGCTGCCCTCTCAGCAGGTCTCCCCCAAGTCTACCATCCTCCACCTCTGCCCCCGTCCAACCCTTCCCTGAGCCCCGTGAGCTGCCCAACCATGAAGTAGATACCAAAACTCTCCTCTAAATGCAACGTTGTATCCAAATAGAATTGTTCAGTCCTATGGGTGTGATAAGTGTAATTTAAAAGGATTTTAGCCACATTCATATCGTAGACCTAATTTGCTCAGAGGTTTGCATTTTGATAGAAATTACCTATGCTCACATCAGGATTCATTCTAACCTTTGAAATGCATGTCATGTAAATAAAACTTTGAGCCACAAATAATGAAACAAAAAAAAGGCTTGTAGTCTAGGCTCGTGTTTCGTAATTACAACGTTATGATTAAAATTCACATTTTGTTTATTGTTGTTTTAAACCACAGTTTTGAGTAGTCCTCTTCCCTTTGCGTGTTTCTTCTTCTACTGCTGAAGCAAAAAATAAATAAATCTGCAAAACTGTCCACATTTTTAAAGCCAGTGGCAGATTCAACATGGGATCCGTTCAGATCTGTTCTGTGCTAAACGTGTATTCACCGCGGCGCCACAGAGTCGCTCATCACGTCATTCACACTGCAGCCTGTGGGGGGAGCTCCAGGAAAACCCGCCCTAGCCCCCGCACTTCAGAGCCCCCTGCCCATTCCTTACATAGAAATGGTTCACCAATAATACTCAGGCATATGCATGATATGACCACCTTAAAGCTACACCGTTTAACATTTCTCCCAATAAAAAGAATAAAATACAAGCGTTTATTAAATTACAGATAGTTTTTATCACTAAAAATCACCTATAAATGAAACAAGCAAACGTGAGTGTTTGCTTCGAGCGGCTCACCTCTCCTTAGACCTGACTTGTAAACTTTACTGGGAGGGGGGGGCGTCTCCAGCTCGTCTTCAAGTAAAGGCGGCCAAATTTGAGATTAGAATTGGTTCTATGAGTAGCCACAACAAAAACAGAATTTTCTGTGTCCAGCTGGTCATTAGGAGCATGTTTTGTAATACTGGCAACAGTATAATCTGAAATTTCACCTTTGCCTTTAAGTTCTATGATTATTGTGGACACAATCTATTTTAAAAGAAGATTGAATTGTGTATGTGTATATTTCACAGAGCGAGGTCAAAAAGCGCTTCGTAAAACCATTAAAACGATATCAGTACGGCATTAAAAAAAAAAAAGGTATCAGAAAAAATAAAAGTATCGAAAGCAGGAACTGAAAAAATATTATTTCTTTAGAGACCAAGTCTTGTTAGTCCAGGAGCAGCATTAAAGGAACTTACTTGGTAGTTGAAATGATGAAGAAGTATTTTTAGGAATATACTTTATTGTTCAGTTCGGTTTCTGGTTCTATGACAAATATTTTAGTATGAAAAGTGCTCTATAATTTTGATTCATTGATTGATAGTATGGGTATCGAAAAAAGTATCGTTAAAGTCTCTGCATTGATTTTTTTTTTTAAATGATACCCAGCCCTATTCAAAAGGAATCATTCAATAAGTAATGTAGCCTGGCCTGGTGTAGAAGCTAAATACTCACCCATAGACGGGGAAATAAAATAAGTCTTTTTTGGGACTGTCATTCACTCCACACGGCGGCGGTAAGCCTCTATTACACATTCACACGTCGGCAAAGTGGGATGAAGTGTATCTGCCCCTGACATCGGCATACAGGTCTCCAGTAGCTGGGACAGTGGAGCATGGTTGGGCGTGGGTGGGTGATGGGAGGATGAGGGTTGGAGGTCAGAGGCAGGAAGACCCCCCCCTCCCCGCACTCCTCTCCTCGGGTATACTAACAAGCTGCAGTCTGCACGCAGGAAGCTGTTTGTGCACACAGACAATGGCGGTTTATTTGCATCCAGCCGGGAGGAGTGGCTCGTGGGCCGCGCGCAGGTTTAAAGGGTTAAAGGCTACGCTAAATGTTGAGGTAGCACCCGCCGGGATTAGCACCGCTCCACACTTTCTGTCTCAGTACAAAAGATGCAGGACAATCATACACAAACATATCTGTGTTGCCGTCGTACTTTAAATAAGAGAAATGTATCCATTTGCGATTTCAATTACTTTGGTCCATTCGATAACTAAGGACCTCGTATATTATGCAAAACTGACTTTTTCTTTCCAGCTTTTAACAAAGTTCTCTGAATATCCTCATCAAAAATTTGGAGTGGTATTTCATTTCATTGGCACATATCCTGCATATTCTGTCGGTCCTGCCTTCCACACAAAATAGCTTTTACTATGAAGGTATGAAGAAATTCAGAGAGGTATGTGCACATTTGCTTTATAGTCTGATGGAATAACATTCTCAGTATCACCCAGCCATTGGTTAGGTGATATTTTGCGTGTACATTGCGTACTTGTGCATTCTTTATAGTTGTGTGTTGTTCTACCAGGCATAACAAAGGAACCTTCTGGATACATGCGCTCAAGGCAACTTGTTATAAACTCATTATAAATGAATAGACTTAGATTTAGTTTGTATGCAGCATGGTACATTGTCATGTGTGTTATCCATTGTGATAGTTTTGATTCATATTGCCATTATGGTTATGGATTTACCTGCATTGTATTTTGTGTTTGTAGGAGGCACTGCTCAAAGCTGTACATGAACATTCCTCATTTGAAAGCTAAGAACCTTCAGAGTTCAGCCACTGATGTGTAACGACTGGAGGCTGCACTGGCACTGAGTCGGACTTTATCGGGGACAGGAGCTGGGATTGAGGAAGTGAGAGAGTCCTTTTATGTTTATTTCCAAACTGGTTTAAAGTAGACACAGACAGACAAATAATATTTATGAAATTGACCATGTACAAACAACTACATAGAGTAACTTTAAAAACAACATTGACGTTATAATGACATAAACGTCCGACTCAGTGTTAGAGGGATAGAAGGAGAATCTGTGCGACTTCATTCAGTTTTTTATTGCAAGAACGTTTTGATAATATTTGCTACAATGGAAATGTCCTGGATGACTGAGAGCTTACACATAGACAATGAATGGAATTTTCCGCAGAACTAAACTTTTGTGAATGTCCAGAACAGCACAACTGTGACCGAGCAATGGAATGAGCGGACGGTACGGTAGCACAGCGGTTAGCGCTCGTGCTTCAGCTAGAAGGTCCCGGGTTCGATTCCCACCTGGACGGGGCCTTTCTGTGTGGAGTTTGCATGTTCTCCCCGTGTCTGTGTAGGTTTCCTCCGGGTACTCCAGTTTCCCCTACCACTAAAAACATTTACAGTGTGTTTGAAAGTGCACATGGGGGATGACGGATGAAAATTAGCCCAAGGCTACAATCCAGTGTGGCGTGTTCATTAACATGCACTGTGCCTACCAAATAAACCAATAAACTAATGAGTCTTTATTTGGTTGGTACAGTGCATAATTCAATCGGCAACACTTTATAATTAAATGATGAGTTAACACTTAATTAGTTAAGAGTGACTAACACTTAATAACTACTTACTGCCTAACTCATAATGAATAGTTCTTCACATACGTCACATATTCATTGTTAAGTAGTTATTACGTGTTAGTCACACTTAACTAATTAATTGTTCATGATGAATTCAGTGTTAACTCATCATTTATTAATCAGCACATGTTCTCCAGTTTGCCATCACTCAGATCAAAACGCAACAGAAAGAAGTGACAAAAAAGCGGCAAAAGAGCAACAGTTACCATCAGTTTTGTGGGTCTTAGCTTTCAAATGAGACGTTACACTGGCCAAACTCTCCAGTCAAGAAGCTTTTAGATTTGGGTAAAGCTCGGTTAAGGTAGGGGTAAGAAGTTAAGGCTAAATAAGGTGCAGTTATTATAAAGTGTTACCCATAAAACCTTTTTATTTCTAAAGCGGTCTGAAAACTTTCTGAGCCCACCGTACATTACTGTAACTCCCACTCGAAGCGAATGTCCCTTCACCCCTCCCTCTCCTCCGCTCTCCCCTCTGTCGCCGCCCTGCTGTCGGCCCCGTCGCTCCTCCGCCGCACTAATGCGTGGAGACACCTGCCAAGCCCGCTGCACCTCAGCACTGGGCCTAATCACTGCAGACCCCCGACGCGCCCCGCTCTAAACCTGCGAAACTAAACAGGCCCTGCATGTGGGAGCTGTCCGAGCGCCTCCGCCGCCTGTGTCAGGGAGAAGGGACAAAACCCCCTGAGGCTAAGTGGATTTACCCCGCGGCCCACGTAAGCCCCGAAAGTCAGCCAGGACGCCGGGCTAATGCAGCTTTTAGCACATGTGATGTTTAAGGAGCCTTTCAGGTTAGCAGACGAGGATTTAGAAAGGGAAATGAGTTAGCTTAGACATATGCAATACAGGTGCACCGTAGCTTTAAAGGTCCTATAAGAGTTCATTTGTTAAAACTTGAGTAGGAGACAAAGTAACGTCCTCTTTTTTAAGTGGACATACTCGCATTATTGTGGCTTATAAACCTGCTTTAGTGGCACCTTCACTTTTCACATTTCCAAACGTAAAATGTTTGTGTAAAAAGAGGCTTCATCAGAATGGACTGTGTTGGTCTTTTTCTCAGTGTAAATCTGGAGCGCCTTCTGTGGGCAGCTCCAGTTCCTCCAACCTGGAGGAACTTGTATAAGGTTTTCAATATTCAAAACCTGTTGTTGCTGTTGTTTTTGCTAATGACACTGCTAACAGATTGATAGTGCCATAATATAAAGCACAATCATCACTAGACCCAATTTGAGGTCAGAATGGGTCTAGTGATGATAGTTTTTTCTTTGCTAACACCCACAAATGGTCACTATGAGGGGGAAAACAAAGTTGAAAAAGAAAAAACTCTTTCACCGACTGCTACACAGCTACATCAAACACCAAATTATGGATATATATTCTACCAAATAAAGATGCAGAGAAATGGAGAGGAGCAAAGCGGTTCAACGGCCTATAATTACATAAACAACGAAGAATGATCATCTAATACTAGCGTTAGCTTTAGGGATGGGTACCGAACCCCGGTATCATAACGGCCCCGGGGCCACGTGTGTCGGTCCACCCGGACCGATAAGCTCCAGCCTTAACGGTCTTCTTAACGGGGCTGCTGCGCTCAAATAATCACTCCCCCCTCATGGATGCGTTCGATGCATCGGATCTGTTTCATCCCCGCTACCCCACACGAAAGTGCAGGGTGCCACCCCTGCGCTCTGCCACTGCCCTGTCTCCCCTCCACAGCCGTGTGCAGCGAGACAGGTGCGCACGGAAAAGACACGCGGTGTTACGAGCTGCTACCGCTAGCCCGCGGTAAAAAGCGAAACGTAACGACTTCGTATTGAACAGACAGACGAGCCACTCGCACTTTTCTTCTTTCACAAATACCCAAACTAAAGAGTTTCGGGTGGAGTCTATTTTTCCACAAACGGCGTACACAGTGGCGTGTACGTGATCATGCGTGCGCGCTCACACGTCAGCGCGAGCCGGTGTCGACCCGCTGGACACAAGCTGAGAGGCAGAAAACAGTTCATTATTTTACTGCACTAAGTTTTCATTTGGACTCATTTGGAGCTACAGCCAAATCTAACCAACAGCCTTGATTTACTAGATAATAATAATGATTTTTTTTTAAAGCGATGTAAGTGAAGTATTTTAACTCCCATATATTAAGTGTATGCGCAAAGTGGAAATGAAATGTAGAGTAATAAATAAATAATATAGACCAAGGATTAATGCCTACGTATACGGTAGTCTCAATCTACCTATATACAGTATATTTTTCTGTTAAAGTACCGATAAGAGTACCGTTAAAGTACCGGATCGATAAGGAGTATCGATAAGAGTAGTAGTATCGATAAATCCTTAACGATACCCATCCCTAGTTAGCGTCATGCTACAGATGCTGATCTGGTAAAAGGTCGTTTACTGGTTTGGTTGCGGCCCGGTTGTGCGCAGGTGTTTGATGGGAAATCCTAGCGCGGAAGATGACGCACTGTTAACTCCCGCCTCCCGTGCTGTGATTGGCCCATCTTGGTTTTGCCGGAGTCAGCGAGATTCAAATCCATTGGCCGCTGGCTGCTCTGCAACACTGGAGGCCGCCATTGCTCCGCCATTGCTGTAGTACCTCCATATAGCCGCTAGGCCCCCATTGAAAAGCATTGGACTTTAGACACGTTAAAAAACAACTTTAACGCCTGGTTTCTATTTTTTAAACACTTTCTATGGCTACATATTCCTCCTGAGATAACGCTGGGTTAGTCACAAAAAAGAAACCAGGCTGGTTTTGAAAGAAAAATGTTTGAAATCTCGCACTAATGAGGGTCGGACTGTTAGCATTGGAGCTGCGCGAGCTACACGTCACGCAAGGGCCGAGTCTACAGTGAAGATCCCGCCCTTATGCCCTTATTAGGAACATGCTTCGTCAGAGCTGGGAGGAGGAGTCTGTAAATCCGCCATGATTTCCCCCTCGAACGTGGTCATTATGGTAAACGGGGAGGAGTGAGGAGGAGTTGTCTATTCTTTTAACGGTCTATGTTCAATTCTCACAATTCCAGACTGTATCCCCATGTATCTCTTAACATGGAGGATCAGTCTGGCTCGTGCCGGGCTACAGAGAGGGGTCAATAGACCACAATGCATTGCAAGAGACTGAGGAGAACGGCCGACAGCGACCAACAGTCTTTGAACTAAACACAACACGAATGAATGAAAACAGTTGTTTTATTCACGTGTTGTGTATTTTCATGTGTTAACTGAATACAGCCTAAATGGTTATGGTGAAAGGTTGCTAACGTTAGCTGCTTCCCTTTCGCTCGAGCTCTTAAATGACCGATAGCTTCCTCTCTCGAGCAAAGACAAATATTTATCCATAAATATTCCACTGTCTCTTGAATTTGGTTGGTCTTTATCGCAGAAATACATTGCTCCCGGAGTTTGGTGACCTTATAGCAGCTGTAGTCACTTATTCTGCTGGCGTTCTGGACACGAGGCTCACTCCTTCTTGCCCAAGTGATGAACCGCGGCGAGCAGAGAGTAGTGGGCTGCATGTCCGAATCGCCAACAGAATCAGTGGACTATATAGTCTACTGTATAGTGCGGGCCTATGTAGTGAATGAGGGGTTAGGGGACGAGGGTGGACATTCGGACACAGCCCTAATATGATGCGTTATCGCCTGTATCCATTACACAACAAAATCCAGGATTGAAAACCGCATGAATGAAGCAAAGACACTACTCCCATATGTTTTTGATCAGGGAACATTCTAACTCGCTTCCCAAAAAAACACACTAAAAAAAGATTTGCTAATTGCAACTATTCAAATTGTGATTTCAATTTGATTGCAATTAATTGCGCAGGCCCCACTTCCGATAAACGCACGTAAAAATATTTCTACAGTGAATTAGCATGTGCCTGCACTCACGTGTGCTCGGGCTGTGACTATCGGCCCATCTGAAAGAGCCCCCCAAAATGGCCCTGTCTCATTAAGCACGCCTGTTTGACAATTTAAATATAAATGAATCTAATTTAGAACGCTCTGCTCAACCAAGGCTCCCATTTAGAGCCAATCTAAAATTAATGATGACATGAGGAGAGGAGAGGCCGACCCAGCGAGGGGCAAATATACGGACTGGAATCTCAATAAGGTCGCAAACGTCAGGAATCGGGATGAGCGCCGGCTCGAGGGTGCACACGAGTGGTTAGTTATTATTTCACCATAGGTTTTTGCTTAAAAATAAAATAAAATGACCAAACCTTTCATTGGTTCTTGTCATTTCATTTCCTTATTCAACATGATAAGAGGTACACATTCTCTGTCACTGTGCAACTAGGGCTGTCATGATAATAACTATATCGACTTATTGTTGAATAAATAACAGATAAACGATACATTTTAGGCTCGATATTTATCGTCTGTACATTTATTAGCATTCCCCCTATTTTTTCTTTATAAAACTTTGATTTCTAACTGAAGCAAATTGAGTTACATTATATTTCATGTTTATTGCAGCTTGTGTGGCATTTTAGGATATGATTATGCACTTTTAGAACAAAGGTTTACTGTCATTTTTATGCCTGAGGGTTGACAGTATCCAGTATCGTTCGAGTCAATAATATCATGTATCGCGATACTTTCCTGCCCCAATATATCGAACTTCAGATTTGTTATCGAGACAGGCCTATGTGCAACCGTACTGTATATATGGGCCATGAGTTCAAAAAAGATTTGGCCTTCAGATGACTGATTGCACAGCATAGAAATAAAAAGGAGACGAGGTGTTCGATTCTAACGTATACTGACAGTTAGCAACCAGGCTAGTCTTAACAGCGTTTGTTAGCCTCTTCAATGTATCTTTCCTATAGCCGTTAGCATTAGCCATCAGACATCGAAAATTATGAACAATCCAGATGTTTTCAGCTGTTGTCAACCCATAGTTAGAAATGATTAACGAATGTGCAGACCTTTTGAGATTTTTCTTTAGATACAAATTAGCGTATACAAGTGGCCTCTGAGGTAAATCAATACATTTTTAATGCCACAAATACAAAACATCTGGGCATGTTTCATTTTGTAAGATAAAGATCCAAAGAAGATTGATCTCATCCAGGTAGATACAAACATGGAAAGTTAAAGGGACTATACATAAGTTTAACCACAAATAAATGTATACAAATTTAAAATGTCTTCCTCATACATGCTCCAGCAATGCCCTGGTGAGTAGAATGAGCCCTGGCCTTTTCACTGCGATTGCCTCTATATGCCTGTAAAGTCACTTGAATAGTTTATGCTCGGGTCGAACAAGCAAACAGCGTAATGCGTAATGCGCGTTCACGCTCAGCTGTAGCGTTAGCTGTATCTCCTCTATACTGACGCTGCAGCGCGAGTGGTAACTTCGGAGGGATGGATTTAGTGGAGAATAAGAGGAGACCGGCTTCAAACACAATCGAAACTCCAGCCCAGACCCCAAATAACGAAAAGAAACGAAGAGTTTATTCGAGTGTGACAAAAAAGGCGAAAGTCGTGTCTGATCGGCGTAGGCAAAGAACCAGAGTAAACATCGGAAAATGTTGAGAGAATCTCTCAAAAGACCCGCAGCTTATTTTTGCTTGAAAGGTAAGAAATTATTACTAAATACGTGGGGGAAAAGTGTTGTTGATGCTTCAAAACAACGGTGTCCAACTGTCCGTGCATGTTGTACAAACTTCACTGAAACAAGCCATAAAATAATCTTATTTGGAAGTTACCAAAATAGTTGATCTAATCATTTTATACCTACAGAGAAGTTGTGTAGTATTAGTAGCAGACTAGTAGTGTCAGTAATAACAGTAATTGTGCTGTACCTACAAAACATTTGAGTAGTAACAGTGGTAATGGTGCTGTATTTACAATGGCAAAAATAATGCTGCTAATGTTAGCTTTTCTTGGCCACAAAATCAGCATGACTGTTCATGGATTTATAAGTAGTGAAACGACTACAAAAAGTGGACATGTGCCGTTTACAATATAGTTTACGAGTTAGCTACGCTAACTTTGGGCCCAGGAAATTGAAGAGACGATTTTGGCTTTTCCTAGTAGCATTTCTACCGGTGGAATTATTTTATTATTTCAATTAGGCCTGCGTTTATGCATACAAAGTATACGAATATTTTTTTTTTCTCGTTCAAACGTCAATTATTCGTTTATATGTATTACTTGGCTTCTTCACTCGATTCACTTTGCTGCATTTGCTCAAGTATTTTATCTTGGAAAACATTCACTCAAACTGATTTGGTCCAAATATCTTACAAAAGAGTAACGTTTCTTACCTCAGTTGAAGTCACGCCTGCAAATCTGTAAATTGACCAGGACGGGACTGTTATTTCTGGTGCTCGTAAAGCCTGAGCGCCTCATGCACGAGCTTATCATCGAGGCTGCAGTTACGCGTTTGGCCTGAGGGGGCAATTGCGAGTACAAAACTGCTAAACTCCACACAGCCCCTTTAAAAACATTTCAGCTGGACATTTTTACAAACACAGTTGCCCAATGTTTCGAGAACCATCCAGTTCTCGTCTTCAACGGGCCATAAACATCTGTTATAAACGTCAAACAGGGAAAGAGGGGGGACATTCAAAACATAATTGGACACAACGGGAAACTTTGGAGCAAAAGAGTGTATAAAACTTCAGTCAAAACTGCAGCTGAGTTTGTCTTAGACATGGGTTTTTCTGTTTTTGGCGTATAGTATGCGGGAAAAGTTGTTCAGCAATGTCATTGAGTGGGTTCAGTCTCTAAGGACAAAAAATTATATAACCGATATAAATGTCTGTGTCGAAAGATAAAATAAGTTATATTTGAGCAGCATCAGCTTCGTGGCTGTAAGCTAAGGCAGCGGCGGAGTGATCTGCGAGAAAATAGTCCCTCAAAATGCGGTAATTCATGTGATACAAGGTCAGTTATATTTCAAACATTATTCTATTAACACAGACATTTATATGGTTAGTCTGGCGTTATAAGTGATTTACCTCAGGTGCACTGTGGAGTGGGTCAGACTGTTTTTAATGCAGGCTAACTAATACCATAGAAATGCTTTAGCCTTGCCCTAGCCTAGCGCCACTAGACTCCTCAAATATAAGAACTGCATGAATTTAAGAAAAAATTATCTCCAGACATCAACAACACTCTGGATAACTAGGAAATGAGGCCCTATGTCAAAAATCCTGATATATACCTTTAATGCCAGTTAGAATCCAATTTAATGTTTTTAATGACTTTTAAGGTCTTCATTTTGGCATGACTTTTAATGTTTTTAATGTCCATCGGAAATCCTGTAAATGCTTAATCACAGTCTGTTAAGTTTCTACTAAGCCTCCTTTTATAATGTGTCATACCTCACCATACTTTAATATAGGGCTTGGCTTCACTATTCATTTGTAAGGGGTTAGAACGCTCAATTCAAACAGGTCTGGGAAGCTGTTGGTCGAACATAAGTGCGCATTTGTAATTCGGAACAGGCTCTGCTAGCCAACGCCGTTTCTGTGACTCCTGTAGCTTCTCCCCTCGTGCCCTCTCTGTCATCACACAGTGCTGCAGTCCCCAGTCTGAGAAAATCATGTTCCCATTATTAGGAAGCCAAACTTTTGTTGACCAACTTTCTTGCCAAAATGGTAAAATACTGCGTCGTCATGTGGCCTGGACCTAAAAGCAACTGAGAGCAAAAAAGACAAAGACGTGATTAAAGTCCTTACAGGCCGAATAGAGGCGTTGAGGATGCCACTATAACACTTGGAGGGGAAAGGGACTCATGTACGCCTTCATTTTATTGACTTCACGTCAGCTTTCAATACCATGCAACCATATCTGCTTGCCAAACGGCTTATAGAACATTTCAATCTTGATTTAAACATTGTAGGCTGGGTTCTTGACTTTTAACTAACAGAAATCAAAGAGTGAGAGTTAATGGTGAACTCTCTGACCAGTGCACTGTTTCGACAGGCTCACCCCAAGGTTCCGTTCTCTCACCCTTGTTGTTTATATTGTACAATAGCATGTGTCAGAGTGACCATGAAAACGGAATCATCTTAAAATACGCAGATGACTCAGTTATTGAAAGTCTACTTCACAAAAATGAAAGTCAGCATAGCCCAGCTGTTGGGGACTTTGTCAAATGGTGTGATGAGTCATATCTTCTCTTAAACGTTGCAAAAACAAATCGACTTCAGGAAGAGCCTTCTCCCACATGACGTAACATATACAGTGCCTTGCGAATGTATTCGGCCCCCTTGAACTTTTTGACCTTTTTCCACATTTCAGGCTTCAAACATAAAGATATAAAACTGTAATTTTTTGTGAAGAATCAACAAGTGGGACACAATCATGAAGTGAAACGAAATTTATTGGATATTTCAAACATTTTTAACAAATAAAAAACTGAAAAATTGGGCGTGCAAAATTATTCAGCCCCCTTAAGTTAATACTTTGTAGCACCACCTTTTGCTGCGATTACTGCTGTAAGTCGCTTGGGGTATGTCTCTATCAGTTTTGCACATTGAGAGACTGAAATATTTGCCCATTCCTCCTCGCAAAACAGCTCGAGCTCAGTGAAGTTGGATGGACAGCATTTGTGAACAGCAGTTTTCAGTTCTTTCCACAGATTCTCGATTGGATTCAGGTCTGGACTTTGACTTGGCCATTCAAACACCTGGATATGTTTATTTGTGAACCACTCCATTGTAGATTTTGCTTTATGTTTTGGATCATTGTCTTGTTGGAAGACAAATCTCCGTCCCAGTCTCAGGTCTTTTGCAGACTCCATCAGGTTTTCTTCCAGAATGGTCCTGTATTTGGCTCCATCCATCTTCCCATCAATTTTAACCATCTTCCCTGTCCCTGCTGAAGAAAAGCAGGCCCAAACCATGATGCTGCCACCACCATGTTTGACAGTGGGGATGGTGTGTTCAGGGTGATGAGCTGTGTTGCTTTTACGCCAAACATAACGTTTTGCATTGTTGCCAAAAAGTTCGATTTTGATTTCATCTGACCAGAGCACCTTCTTCCATTCCATGTGTCCGTGTTTGGTGTGTCTCCCAGGTGGCTTGTGGCAAACTTTAAACAACACTTTTTATGGATATCTTTAAGAAATGGCTTTCTTCTTGCCACTCTTCCATAAAGGCCAGAGTTGTGCAGTATACGACTGATTGTTGTCCTATGGACAGAGTCTCCCACCTCAGCTGTACATTTCTGCAGTTCATCCAGAGTGATCATGGGCCTCTTGGCAGCATCTCTGATCAGTTTTCTCCTTGTATGAGCTGAAAGTTTAGAGGGACGGCCGGGTCTTTGTAGATTTGCAGTGGTCTGATACTCCTTCCATTTCAATATTATCGCTTGCACAGTGCTCCTTGGGATGTTTAAAGCTTGGGAAATCTTTTTGTATCCAAATCCGGCTTTAAACTTCTCCACAACAGTATCTCGGACCTGCCTGGTGTGTTCCTTGTTCTTCATGGTGAATAATGGCTGAATAATTTTGCACGCCCAATTTTTCAGTTTTTTATTTGTTAAAAAAGTTTGAAATATCCAATACATTTCGTTCCACTTCATGATTGTGTCCCACTTGTTGTTGATTCTTCACAAAAAATTACAGTTTTATATCTTTATGTTTGATGCCTGAAATGTGGCAAAAGGTCAAAAAGTTCAAGGGGGCCGAATACTTTCGCAAGGCACTGTATAAAGGGACAACCAGTGGAGTGTGTGGAGTCCTACAAGTATCTTGGAACAACTATAGATTGTAAACTGAATTTTAATGAAAACTGTGCTGTCGTTTGTAAAAAGGGTCACCAACAACTGTATTGTCTTCGGAAACTGTCCTTCTTTCATGTAGATAAAACTGTGATGACACTTTTTTATCGGGCATTCATCGAAACAACCCTAACTTTCTGCTTGGTCGCCTGGTATGGGAGCTCCTCTGTTAGAAACAAAAACGCCCTGAATCAGCTGGTCAAGGGTCAAGGAAAGTCATCGGCCAGCTTCAGACCAGTTTGGACTTTCTGTATCATAGACAGTTAGAGAGGATGGCACGAAGCATCCTAAAAGACACGGCACATCCTTTGCATTCAGAGTTTCGATTACTTCCATCTGGGCGTAGGTTTTTAATGCCAATAAGCCGTACGAATCATTTTAGTAAAAGCTTTGTTCCCGCTGCCCTTTCCTTGATGAACAAGTAGGGATCTAATCGCCCCTGACACGGCTTCTTATCTTTGTTACTGTCCAGTGGCTTAAATTTCTGTTGTATCTTTAGGCATATCCTGTGAGTATCTGGAGCACTTACAAGTTTTATACTTAAACATTTATCTTTGTATAATGTGTTTTAATGTTGACTAGTTCTCAGAATTGCAAGACAAATTTACCTACGGGTACAAATAAGGTAACCTGACCTAACCTAAGTCCATGGATTGGACGGACATCGACACAACAACTTGAACCCTTTAGCAGCTACTTTTAGTCTTAGCTTTGGCTTTTTCCACACAACATAGCATTTGTTTTAGCACAATCTGACGTGTTTCAATATACTTTTCTCATGCCAAGCTGAATTATCTGCCAGGGGATAGTTGCAGATTCCAAATCACAACCACAGAAGGCTCACACTAACAAAGCCGTCTCATTTTGCCATTTTTCCATCATTGGAGCCATTTAAGGCGAACGTGCCGTTTGCCTCACAGTGGTGTCGTCCCCGTCGCCGCGTGTGTCAGCTGCGTTACCGTGTGCGCCAAAGTGGACTTTACAGGTATCTGAGTGCTCGCGCTAAACCAGCAGCAGGCCGCTTTTTTCACAACAACACAAACCGACAATTTTGAAAGCGTCGCAAAACAGCGGCGCGGCACCTTGTGAAGAGGACCACCACTGCTCCGACCAAAACAAATAAAAACCACACACAGCAAGGAGCAGCTATTAAAACAAACACAGAGGAGAGTTGCTCAAATGTCGAAAGTTACTTCGGGTTTTGCAGCACAATAACAAACTGTAAGCCATTGTGGTGGGGAGAGAGGACACCCATCATAATAACAGCAAGTAAAGGCTAGGGATATGAATATAAAAGACGTTTTGAGCCGATGGTAAAAACTTTCAAAACACTGGAATTATCTGAGGACCTCGGAGTGTGCCAAACTGTGCTAACGGTAAAAATCAAAAGGAACTGGCAGATTCGCACGGCCATAGAAACATGTGTCCTCGGAGTTATCTTTAGTTTGAGGTCCCAAGGTACGTCTCATTCTGTTCGAAATGGGCTTAAGGAAGGCTGAATCTCCAAAATCCTACAAGAATTTTCGGCATATTAAACCCAGAAGAGAATCGTAGTCACGTGTATCGCTACTGGCAGCGCCGGTGTCCTGTCGTCAAGCTCTACGGTGTTGACTATCACGACCTGGCTTCATGGAATAAGACGATTTCGACGCTTTGCAGAAAACAGGATTTCATGGGGACCTGAACCGAACGCATTTTCTCCAGTTTGCCTTTACCCAAATCTAAAAAGGTCTTAAGCCTCAAAATAGCTACGAAAACGAGGATGAAAACGCAACAAAAACAGGATTAAAAAGTGATGAAAAAACAAAAAAAGAGCCACAAAAAAGTGACGAAAGTGACGAAACATGACAAAACACGGCACAAAAAAAGGGTCAAAAAGCACGTAGGAAAAAAAGGGATGAAGGAAGCAACAAAAACAGACAAAGAAGAGACAAAAACACGGAAACGTAACAAAAAGGTTTTGTAGGTCTTAGCTTTAAAATGAGGCGTTATGCTGGCCTATAGGCGTGAGCTCCAGTCGAGAAGCTTTTAGATTTGGGTAAAGCTGAACTGGAGAAAATGTGCTCGATTAAGGTGGGGGTTTATGAGGTTAATGAGATTTAAACAATAAATAAAAACAAAAAAAACCATCAGAATTTTCAGTGACTCTGGTTTGAAAGAGCTGAATGCAGTTTGAGAACCGACATATGGCACTGGACAACCAAGCGAACCAAGCAAAACACTGTGACAGGAATATCAAAGCGGACAAACCACGGTGCAACTTCAGGGGGCGACCAAGAACATTTGAACAAGCTGAAGGATTTTGAAGCCGCAAAAACTGAACTTACATTTCCAAATACATACAAAGTTTAGCCGTCACTACAAACCTCGCCCACTACCTCAAACCCCCCCCCCCTACCGTCCCAACCCGAGTCGCCTCATCAATAAAAAGCGCTTTACAGCTGTACGTCTCCCTTGGCAACGCCCCCCCCCACCCACCCTCCTGACAACAAGCCCCTCTCCCCCAGTCGGTATCTGGCTGTTAGGAATCCAAGTGCCCGGCGTTTTAAGGCAGAGGAATGCTATTGTTGTGGCCACAGCTGCACCATCACCAGCAGCACTGCCACTCGGCGCAGGACCTATGGGTGTTTGGAGGGGGGTAGACGGAACGGGCGGACGGGTGGATGGGTTGGTGGGAGGAGTCTAAGTAGCAATGGGAAAAACAAAACAAAACAAAAAACTTTACGCCACTCCAGGACAATGCAGATGGCAGTTAACAGCTAGTTGGCACATTCTTGTAACGTCTAGTTTTTGCCTTTACCAGGGGCGTCCAAACTGTTTTCATCAAAGGCCGTAAATTGATGTGTATCACGGAGATAATAATAAAATGTTACTAGAGTGACTAAACTTGCAGTAAACATGAACCGTCTTTGGCGATGCAGCCCAGTGTTACCAAAGTGGCAGGATTAAAAAACAGGATTACCAAAGGGCAGTGTTCATGTCGTCGCCAAAAAATATTTCGTCATCATTTTAGTCAAAGTGATATTTTCTCTGACTAAAATGAGACTAAAACGGAATAAAAAGTTGTTTATGAGACTAAAACTATGACTAAAATGTCCAGTTTCGTTGACTAACATAATATGACTAATGAAAAATAAAAAACGACTACAATCATCCAGTGGCAGTCTGAAAGAGCCTCATATCATTTAAATTCACCGTCAAAGGAACAGCTCTGTGCTTTGTTCATGTGGGAGAACAAACATGATGCAGAGGATCTTGATTAAATATGATTATAATCAAGGCAAGGCAAGTTTATTTGTAGAGCACAATTCATACACAAGGCAATTCAAAGTGCTTCACAGTTGCATAAAATACAAGAAAACAGATAAAATCAATCAATAAAACATCAACATAAAATTAATCAATTACAGTAAAAGGCAAGAGTGCAGATAAAATACTGTCAGTTTTCATATGCACGGGTAAAAAGAGCTGTTTTCAGCCTGGATTTGAACATTGTCAGTATCAATATTACAAATGTAAAGTTGACTAAATTAATTTTAGATTTAGTCAACTAAAACTAGTAGGGCTGGGACGATACACTTTTGTCACAATCCGATACGTATTGTGATACATGTCATTATAACAAACTGTAAAACTTAACCCTGAATGAATTTAACAAGAAAGCACAAGTTTCCAAAGGTTATATTAAATATAAATCAGTCAGACGTTGAGTAAAACTTCCTTTTATTTGCAATGATAAAAGGAAGTATACATTCCCTTTTCGGGAATGTATACAGTATATGAGTTTTAGTCATGTAGTCTTACTTAATGTACATGCCATCTTGAAATGTGTCATTCTATTATCAGATAATGCATATAATCCATGTTTTTGCTGTTGTTTCCTTGTTGAAGTTTTGTTCTTTTTTGTGCCATTAAGAAATGTACTTTTTTATTGCATTAAATTTGGGGGGTGGCGCTCAAAAGCTCCTTTTGAGGAGAATGTATACTGTTCAAAAGAACTAAACTAAACTTAACTAAACTAAACAGTTTGTAAACTGCAAATGGCTGACACAAAACAGGTATCAACTGAATCTAAAACATCAAAAGTATTGCAATACAATACACGTATCACAACACATTGTGATATATTGCAAAACGATATTTTATGCCTGCACTAAAAAATAGCTCAACATTTGAGAGAATTATTAAACCAAATCTTGACCAAAACTAAATGACATTTTCGTCATAAGACTTAAACTAAATCGAAATATGCTGTAAAAATGAACATTGCTCTCGGACCTGGGCAGCACCGGAGGAAAAGCCGCTGTTCAGCATTGGCTTCCTTAGCGAACGATCAACTGTCGCATTGATTTTTAAAGATGCTACATGTTGATGCCTCTTATTGTAGACTGTAGTTTGTCAGTACAGTATAAATACATAAATACAGCTCAGAGAAGTGGATTTATCGTGCAAGTTTTTCGGCATTTTACTGATATCAAGTTGTTGTTTGTGTGTTTGGCTTCTGCAGCTCGAGTTGTGAAGTGCAGCTTTAGGCGTCGGTAAATAAAAGCTATATAGATATAACCCAGGCGTAATGAGAAAACATTAAACGTAATGCTACCCAACTCAGAAAGTAGTAGCAGCATTAGCAGTAAACTCAAGCCAAGTCTTTTTTTTAAGTAGCTATTAACTGTAGATCTTTAATTTCCCCATTTTTACATTCAAAACACTTCCCCATGAATCTGTCTTTTTATTTATTCCTATGGTGTAATTTTGGGCCTGTGAAAATCCCATGCAACCGTCCCGTCTGTCCAGGTGTCCTCCCAGCTCCTATTGTAAACGCTTTCAATCACGGCCGGCCAAAATTGGTTGAAATCCTGGAAAGTCGAGTTCCCAGCTGGACGCCGGGCTGTTGCGCAGGATGAAACGGCGCGGCGAATCGCGGCGCAGCGTGGTGGTTGGGTCCGGCGGGGAGTGGCAGGTGTGGAGCCTCGTGAAACTGGAGAAGTACTGGAGTTTGCCAGAGTCTGAGTTTACCCAAAGCTAGTTTCACTGCAGTACAGGAGGACTGAGGGGGGTAGTTTCTGGGTAATACAGAACTTAACACTGTTTGATTTTATTCAGTCAAAACTAATGGAAAGCTCATTTTGTTCTCAATAAAATGTTGAATGTTTGAAAAGGTAATGTCCTGACGTCGTCACTTTTTTGTTGTGTTTTCGTCACTGTTTTTGTTTACATCCTATCGGCCAGTGCAATGCCTCATTTGAAAGCTAAGTAGTTTCTGAAATATGTGTAAGATTTGTGTGAGTAAAACATAACTTACTTGGATGGCAGGTCACTGGTTGATGTAAAGCTCATGTTTGAAAAAGTTGCTAATATTTTTCAAGAATAGTGGAGTAAAGTGATACAACTCAACACGCCAAAAAAGGTCCAAAAAACACTAATCATCCGACAAATATTTGTCAAAATCGCAACAAAAACGTAACAAGATGTCACAAGAGGCGCTACAGGAAACAAAAAAGGGACAAAGGAGGAGGTATCCGGGAAAGACTCACAGCTAAGCCACACATGCCTCCTATCCCTACTAGTGTTCTGGCTAATGGACGTTCACTGGAGAATAAAACAGATGAACCTCTAAGCTCTTCCCAGAAGTTAGTGAAAGACTGTTGTGGAGCGGAGGGAGCTGCGCAGGAGGAAGAGGAAGGAGGAGGTGGAGCTGACCAGTGCAGGACACCACGCTCTGAAACAGGGACAAACCCAGGAGGCAGTGCACCGTTTCAGAGAAGCACTGAAGGCAGCCAGCCAGGTCTCCTCCGGGTACTACGGTTTTCCTCTGTCTCCAAAAACATGATGCTCAGGTTGACACACAGTGGCAGAGCGACTCAGTCGCAGTGGCTCAGGACTAACGCCTGAACACTATTTTGTTGTACGCTTGTACAATGACAAATGAAGCACTTACTTACAAAATAGTGCCGGAAAAAGCAACAATAAAAAGGCAACAAAACACATCAATAAAGGGACTAAAAAAGCTACAAAAATGCAACAAAAATATGACATACTGTAAATGCGGTGACAATGCGACAACAAACTTAAGATCAATTTTGTAGGCCTTAGCTTTCAAATGAGGAATTACACTGAGTTCTCCAGTCAAGAAGCTTTTAGATTTGGGTAGTGTTGAGCTGGAGAAGATGCGTTCGGTTAAGGTGGGAGTTAAGAGGTTAATAAAAAATAAGTGCACTGGATTATTACAACTGTTTGTCTGAAAGGGTAATCTGTTAATTATGAAACAGCTCAGGCTAACAGCTAAAGCAGCTAACTTTCCACTGTAACAGCTTATTTCAGTGGTTAATTCACAAAGTTCATGTTGTGTCCTCCAACCCTCGCAAAGCATTGTGGTCTATAATGACCTGACTTTTCAGGATGCATTGTGGGAAATTTTGAGTCCACAGGCTATAGTCAGGCTATAGTCAGTAATGTGGCTCATTTAAAGTGCATATGACAGCTTTTCATATTTTCATGTTATTGATATAATATAATGTCTGTGGTGATGCCTGTTAATCATAATTTTACACAAATTGGCTATGAAGAATTTTTTATTTTATTTTATGTTCTAAATCAGTGTTTTTCAACCACTGTGCCGGGGCACACTAGTGTGCCGTGAGCTATTGTCTGGTGTGTCGTGGGAAATTATCCAATTTTACCTAGTTGGTGTAAAAAATATTTTTTGAAAACAAATTCATTATTATCTGCAAATAATGTGCCGTTGTCAAGTCTTTGTGCTGTCTAGTGATCGGCAGAGTAACCATGTAAAACTCTCAGTAGGTAGCTCATTTCTTTGAGACAAGAAAATGAGTGATGCATGGATGCAACAGGTGACAGTGACAGAGGCATTGTGGCTAGCGAGACTATATGGTGTTTCTATCCAAGACACTGATGAGAACCACTTTACATTGGGAATATAGGCTACAGAGTTACATTTGTTTTTACATTTTCTGCTGGTGGTGTGCCTTGTGATTTTTTCAATGAAAAAAATGTGCCTTGGCTCAAAAAAGGTTGAAAAACACTGTTCTGAATGAAATAAGAAGCACTCAATTTTTCAAGAATTGCGACTCGCCCTTAGGTACAGTATGATTGCACTGTGATAGATATGGAAAGGTTATCTCTTCTTATGTCGCATCTGTGCTCATATCTAAAGTAAGTAGTAAAGTGAACATTACAACAAAAGACAAACCCGGAGAAGCCTTGTTCTTAAAGATAACTATGTAAAAATGGTGGTCTAACACTTTACATGTGACACTTTAAGAATAAACCAATTGAGCGAGTACTGAACAAGAATCCATTTATCGTTGAAATCTACCAAATCACGTGTGTGTAGGATCTGTTCCGGGCCTGCCCCGTTGGTGAGAGGGGACAGAGGAGGAGGAGGAGGAGGAGGAGGAGGAGGGTAGAGAGTGGGTACCTACTCTCTCTCCTCTCCATCTTTCGCAGCGGAGTAATGACCCTCCAGCTGCTCATGGGACAATGGCTGGCCCTCTTCCAGCGAGCGCACTTCATGTGTGCCACTCTCAATTTAGGGGAGCACAGACTGAGAAGAGGGGGGTGGGGTGGGAGAGGGGAAGAGAAAGGGAAGAGTACGAGTGGACAGGAAGAGGCAGGGAGTATACATGCGTGTGTGTGGAGGGGAGGGGTATTACCTTGGAGGTCCTCCCATCATCGGGTGCTCAAATCCCAATCTTCAGACAGCGGATGATCTCGCACTACAAAAAAACAAAATGAAATCAATTAAATGCAACGAAAATACTTTTCACGCTGTGTAAACATGCCCAACATTTCCTAGATTTCGAGGAATTCAATTGGATTCATGGAAAAGGCGGGTTTAAAGTGATAGTATGTAAGTTTAAATGTTTTTCAAATCTAATAGATTGCCTATAACTGACCGCCTGGGTCTGCAATTTGAGGTAACCTAAGTAATATTACATTCTTTTTTTTTTTTTCTAAAGTCCCTGCCTTTGCAACTTATCAGAATCCCCGGGCTATCACTTTAACCAATGAGATGAGCTTGGCTGTGAACCGGCCTGTCAGGTCCAATCAGGAGGGAGCTTGATCATCTACTTTTGAAAGTTTGTTCTCGCTATTCTCCTTTTGCCAACTACAGGAGTGGCTTTCTGGTCCAGTCAGCAAGCTTGATTGTTTACTTTTTTTTATTTCATTCTCACTCTCTCCTCACTATCACTACTATCACTTTATGTTTATGGTTTTAATTAGGGCCGGGACTTTTTTCGATTAATTGCGATTAATTAATTACATGAGGTTTAGTGCGATTAAAAATATTAATCGAAATTAATCACACTTTGCTTTCCACACTTCAGTTTCCTTTTTTCCTGCAGACGCACAATTAATGGCAATATTGCACTGGTCTGTTGGACTTGGTTGAACAAAAATAAACAATATTTTGTTGCTTAAGCTTATGTATTCAGTCATTATTCAATGGTATACTAAAAATCCTTACTTCTCACTGTTCTCAGGTCAAATATTTATATGCGATTAATTTCGATTAATTAATTACAAAGCCTCTAATTAATTAGATTAATTGTTTTAATCGAGTCCCGGCCCTAGTTTTAATATATGTTGTTGACATAGTTGATTCAATTTTGTTTTCACAAAAGGGATTTTGAATATCCTTTTCAATCTGGAAAAGAAAGTGAAATGTACACAAACATAATAATAATGTTGCACAGTAACCATCAGTCAGCTGAGTAAATGACACATACATGTAAATGCACTTGAGTGTTGAAAAAGTGTGAAAGCTCCGCGCTGCTGCTGCTGCTGCTGACGGAGGCGAATGCTGGAACACTCGGCCTTGTGCCGGGCAGCTCAGCGCGGGACTCAGAGGTCACGCCGAATGCTTGCACACCCACAACTGTTCCCAACGTTTCCTGTGCGGCGCCCTGTTACCTGGCAACAAGCGGTCCGAGCCAAAAAAACTTCAATATGGGCTTTTTTTTTTTTTCTTTCACCGGTGAGAGGAGAGAGAGAGAGAGGGAGAGGGAAGCTGACCGCGTGATATTTACTGAGAGAAGATCTGACTGTGAGCTTGCAGGCTAGCTGTTGTTGTTAGCATTATTGCGATCAGTTCCTGCTAAGCTCTCTAAAACTTTTTTTACAAAGAGAGACCAAACTTCAAATTTCACACCTTTCCTCTTTGTCTGTAAACGGGAAAAGAAGCAGGTACATGGCCTTTGAATTGTGTTTCCTCGCCGGTGTCTACAGGTTTTTGTTATATTTGATCATATGTGGAACTGGTAGCCTTTACTTTCAAAGCACAGGAAAAGCATGACAATAGGATGGAAATGGTGTAACAGCTATGGCTTTTAGTTGATACTTAATAACGGCTTGTTGCGCTATACAAGCCTGTGTTGACAAGTTTCTCCAAGTGCTACCCTGTAGTCATTATTCGTTCACTTCGTACTTGGTAATGGTAAGATACTATTGTAGCCACAGGTGCCCTGGGGTAGACTGATGGAAGCGAGGCAGCCAATATGCGCCATCTGCCCCTCCCACCACCAACTACTCACTCATAGACTGTAGAGTAGCGATGGACCAAGTGAGTGTGGCTTCTCACATTGCGTTCAGCGCGAGCTAACTGAAGCTCGTTCATGCTAGCAGTTTGGCTGGGTTCTTGGAGAAAATAAAAAAAGCAAAAGGGAAAAATAGGACGATGTAAAGCCTTGGAGGTCAGAATAACAGGCCTGTGTTCAATATTGGCCGAAAGAGGCACAAACAAAAACGTTGCCTCTTGCAGCAAGGATATTCTTGAGCCTAGCCCCATTTCCTGGGCTTCAGTGATGGTTTATACAGGTCAAAATTAGGTCAAAGTAAAATTTGAGGCTTTTAAATGCCACTTTGAATGCCCAAATACTGTATTTTAATGTCACAAATGCTGAAAAAGCTTTGCATTTCATCAAACTTTACAACATTTTGCCACAATATGGACCATAAACATAAATATTTTTATTGAACTTTTATGTGAAAGACACACAATCGTGAAATGAAATTCATACATGATTTAGATTTTTTTTTTATGAATAAAAAACTGAAAAGTGGGATGTGCATAAGTAATGGCCCCCCTTTCCTTTTAGTGCAAACACTTGCCTTCAGAAGTTGAATGATGATTTCTGAATGATCACATGTTGACCTAATGACTAAATAGAGTCTACCTGTGTGTAATCTAATGTCACTTCAAATACAGCTGCTCTGTGACGGTCCGGGATAAAGTTACTGAGAAGTATAAAGCTGGGTTAGGTTGTAAAAACATTTCCAAAGCTTTGAACATCTCTCAAAGTACAGTTAAATACATCATCCAGGAATAGAAAGAGTGTGGCATCACTGCAAACCTACCAAGACCCGGCCGTCCTTCTAAACTTTCTGACCGAACAAGGACAACACTGACCAGAGCTGTTACCAAGAAGTGTGCGCCTTTCACATAAAATTTAAATTAAATATATTAATGTTTATGGTCCATAGCGTGGCAAAATGTCGAAAAGTTAAAGGGACGCAGATACTTATGCAACCAACTGTATAAGCAAAAAAAGTAGGGTCAATTTCAGCTAAAACTGCAAATGAATATATTTTTTCGATTAACTTAAACAGTAAAAATCGTTGAGCAATGTTATCATTTTCTAATAAATTTAGATTTGATCCCAGTTTGAATCTAGTTTAATCCTTTTTAATTACATTACTCAGGACGTTATTCTCCACACCTGTATACAGAGTAATAGAACAGTAGAGTGCTCAAATGATCCATTGAGCACTCCATTTCTGCCTGTGAAATGTGGGAATACAGGAAAACATTGGACCAAATAAACCGTGAACTGAATCAAATGGAAATGTCTGAATCCCAAAAGTTTTAAAGTGATTTCACATCATATGGTAACAACATAGCAGGCATGACTTCTTAGAGCGCATAGAGTTATATCGATATCGTGGGAAAATGCGGCACTCATTGCATTCCTACTAGTTTTCCCAGTCACCATGCGATTTCCATCTCATTACCATATCATTACTGTGCTGTAAAGCAAAGTGCACTTGAACCCGACAGTCAGCAATCACTCAAAGATAAGGCCAAAGTGATTAACTGTACATTCAAAATTAGAAAATGACCACAAAGCCCGGTGTGTTCCATCAAGTCACTGAACCCTCAGTGGGTCAAATCACAAACTACTACTGTACACACTCCGACAAGCGAGTCCTGTCCCAAACAACAGACACCCCCACGCCACGTCTCCTTACAACATGAATGGACAAAATGGACACATGCTAAGGTCTATACGGCACAAACAGTGACAGGCGCTGATTGTGGAGAGTGGTTCAGAGAAGGAGATGGTGCCATTCGGACACGCTTTGAAAAGAATCATTATGGAGGATTCGGTCAGCTGTTCCAAGTCAATAAAGCTACGTGGTCGTTTCATCAGCTGATTTTCGTCACTCGTCGTTGCTAGCTGTGGTTGGAGTCACAGAATAAGTGGGAAAGTTTCAAGAATGACCACAACGCCAGCCAGAATTTAGCATGATGAAAAAAGTTTACAAAAGAATTTGAGGTGGAAGACAATCTGAGCAGTTCGGTTGGACCTGACGTGGAGATGAAATGTGCATGGTCCTTTGCAGCCAACACAAATTTGTGACTGCGTTTAAGGCGTTGAATGATGAGTGACCCCTCTTTCCTGTCGTCCTCCCATATAAGTATTATCCCGTAAATCTCAAAATAAGAAAGTCCGGTCCGTGTTTTCCGACTGTCTTTGCCTGCCCAACTCAATCCTTGGCTTTTGATAATCCACTGTGTTCTGTGCGCAACTCGGCTGATCGTGCGGTCTTGTTTGTTCCGTGGTTTGCTCCACCAGAAAACATCGAGAAACAGAAGAGACAATGAACCACTGACACTTGGTAAATAACAAAATCCAACACAAGCCAAACGTAACAGTTTAGTTGAAGCTGCTAGCTTTACTAGCATCAGTACAACGGAGTACAGTGGGATTTTGTAAAGCCCGGAGAGTTTAGCCACAGAAAAGTAAACTTGGCTCCTTTTTTAATACAAAACGGCATCGACCAATCAAATGTGGCCTTTTGGATCATAAAACTGTGGAATTCACTCCTGTAAAATATTCAGCCTAAAAATGGGCAAATGTAATGGCATTCTTCAGACTTTCTAAAAGACAATTACTGAACATAATCAAGGTGCTCTACTGCTACTAAAAACAATTAATTGTGTCAGCGTCAACAAAGGAGGCCAATCAGATTTCGATCACTTAACTATAGGTGACGAGTGGGTATTTTACATTTCATGTACATTTGTAAAGGATACTGGAGCTTGGTTAGGGTGGTGGGATGGGTCGCAGCCGACGTTGGAAAATGTCCACCATCAGTGACTCCAGAGCCTAGTCTCCAAAGTCATCATATCCTTTACTCATCGGTCTGTTTGGATATCTCTCCTGGGTGAACTGTATTTTTTAATCTAAGCCAACTTGTTGCATGAGATTTAAGAAATTGTCATTATTGTTGGCTGTGGTTGTATTCGGATTAGCCGCCGTAGCACGCTAACAATGCCAACAGCGGTGAGAGTGTACATTTGCCCTGTGGCGTGGGGCCAGAGTAAACAGAGGCGCAGCTCATTTGGCTGTTACAACTGAACAGAGGAAACCAAACGGGCCTGCAAACCTGAGAACCAAAAGAACACGCTTATATTCGGACGGATTTACAAATTGTAGCAATATCCAAATTGCACGGCATGTCTTTAGGGAATATACTTTACAGTATTTTCAAGAGGGTTCATGACATTGTAGGAATAAAAACGCCTTTTCTACAGCCTGAGAAAATACAACACTAAAACTAACAGCTCTATCGTCAAACTGTGTTTTTTGTTTTGTTTTTTTAAACTTTTTATACAGAAACAAATGACTCAAACTGTTGTATTGACCTACATTAATTGACTTGTTCTTGGATGTTTCTGACTTGCTTTAAAACACTGAACATTGCATCCTCTACTTTCACCACAATTAGGACAAAAAAACAAAACAAGATGCCCAGCTCCTCTGTTGGTAAGTGGAGAGTCTCCTGTTGTCTCAAAATCAGTTTTCATGTGTAATATATCTCATATATATGAAACAACAGACTCCAGTAACAGCTCAAATCCACCTGTTTGCGTATATTTGTGTGAGAGTGCACTAGCACCCCCCCTCGCGAGCCCCAGAGGATTGTGGGTAACCCGTTTGCCGCTGTGGACTGGCCTTTTGTTTGTGCTGACATCACTCTGCTGATGGCACCAAATCCCACTTTCTCTGCACACAGCACTTTCTATAGAAAGTCCCGGGGCTGGCTCACCGGCCCAGTACTGCCGCGCTGGCCAAAAAAGCTGCTCTTTGAACACGTATGCATATGGACATGTATGCACACACAAGCAAGCAAGAGCGGGACGCCAGAAAACTGTGGACAAACGCCACATGCTTTAACCAAACCTTTCTACCTTGTGAGCTACTTTTACCACATAAAAAGGTCAGAGAGCTCCTGATGCTTTGAGGATACTTGAGTAACTCTGGGGCTTAGGAAGAATACTCCCTGGGCAGTCAGTGTACCAGACTTTGTTCTAGATGTAGAATGAAAGTTGTCCTTTCATTATATTGTAAAAACAGTAATTGTGACAAAAGAAGGCTAGATGAGTCTAGTAGTTATTAGCATTAGCAGCTCCCTGAAAGTTTTGAAGTCTGCTAATAAACCCATCCGGGTGAAGAGCTGGGATGTTAGAAATAGAAATAGAATAGAAAACGTAGGAGTCAATTTGGACCAACATGTTCAGTTTAAACGTTACTAAAAAAAGGTTTTCTATTTTGTCTGTTCATCTGGTACACAATGAGACAATGAGACAAAATGTTTCAATCAACGTGGCTTGAAATAAGGTGTTTCGCAAGACATTCTTTAACCAAATTTGCCTCGTCAAACTTTGTGCACATTTGTAGAAAGTCTTTGGGAACTCCAGAGCTACAGGTCGGAGAGGCTTGATTACAAGCGTAAAAAAGGTTAGTGACGGTTTATCTCTGGGTTTACATGTGAATATGTGGCATGAGTGGAGAGAGCAAAGAGGAATTTCAATTTAAAAAACTGTGTAATACATACTGTAAGTCATTTAAGCAGTCTCATTCATTGGCCACCACAAAAGCACAAAGAAATAAAGTTCCATTCTACGTTTTTTTTTCTTTCAATTAAAAATGTAATGAAAAGTAAAAAAAATCTCTCCTTAACAACCAGCCACCTGTTGCAGCATGTTTATCACAAGAGCACGACTGATAGATGTAGTCAAATAATTTCGTATTTGATCACTAAACCTGTTTTTCCTGTTACATAAAATTGTTCTTTTTCACTTCTTTTTATCTTTTTTTTTTAATCCATAGGTCTTATTACACAGGACAATGCACAGCATGAAACAGCAGAGAGCACTGCGAGTCATACAGCAAAATCTCGCCACGTAAACAACAAAGCTAACCCCTGGCCCACTGAGCTTTACACTTTTGCATGATCTTCCTTTTGTCCGACAATACCGAACGCCTGGTCCACATAGAGAAGTAACTGGATTTTCCAGAATTGCTCCGTGTTTGCGGGTAGGTTGGGTAGGTTGAGGCGCGGGTTGTCGGGGCAGTGTCGCCGGGCGGGTTAGCCTGTTTGCCAATGCGCTCAGCCCCGAGTGTGTCTGTACACAAACTGGTTAAACATTAACAGCGGCTGCCTATGCTCTCTCCTGCTCTCTGGTATGTGTGTGTTGATGTGTGTGTTAAGTGTGTGTGTTAAGGGCGAAGACAGGGATTGTGGGTAAAGTCAGGCTGGAGATTTTGCATTTGATCCATCCTTCCATGTACTGCTGGGAGATGCTGTGCTCCTCTTCCCAAACATGCTCTGTGAGTCTGTCGTACATCAGACAATTTGAATGGCGTTGCATTTGACCTATCCTTAATAACTGCTACAGGCTGGTCTCTCCTCTAGCTTACTTACGTACGTATTAGATGAAGAAAAAAAACACAAACAAGAGAAAAGGGATGTGGCTAAGTCCGTCTGACCTTTTGCATTTGACCCATCTCACAATATACAGTAGCTACAGCACCGATAAGTCAGTTTTACCATCTGCATTTTCCCCATCTCTCCATACACTATGAGATACTTCATTAGAATTATGCATTTGAGCCATATTACCATGTAACGGGAATCAGGATTTAGATTTGACCCACACTTCAATTCCAGGTGTTGGGGTAAATTACTCTGACCTCCGCTTATATCTGCCTCCAATCGAGGTCCACATCGAGATTTCTGGACAATGAAAATGATCATGCATTTGACCCATTTTAGTTGCTCTTCATTGTTACTAGACACTCTTCTGCTCTGAGATATGTGTGTGGATCAAGATTGAGGAAGAGAGAGACAGCCTGGTGTATATCTAACCATTTTGTATTGCATTTGACCCATACCCCAATAAAAGACACATTCAATAAATAAACGATTAATTGGTATTCTATTTTTTTAGTGAAATATTGCGCCATAGATAGAACATGAAATTGTTCATGCAGATTCGTAAAGCTCATAATCCAACACTGGACTCTTTCTGAGCAGCCCAAATTTAAGTGAAAGCTTGTTTTCGCTGTCCATAGCATGCCCTTCCCGCTGCTGCCTGCAGAGGGCACTACAGATCAATTTGAAATCCTGACCAGCCCAGTCTGGGAGAGACCCTGCAGGTGAATGGGAGAATAATAATAATTTAGAGATGTCAAAATAAAGTTAAGACATTTTATGCATAAAAATGGCAACAACAAAAATCGGATAATAAAAAAAATAATCTGAAAAATTGATTGATTGGGGCGACAATGGCGCAGATGGTAGAGCGGGTCGTCTCATGATCGGAAGGTCGGGGGTTCGAATCCCGCCTCCTGAAGGTGCACATTGTCGTTGTGTCCTTGGGCAAGACACTTCACCCACATTGCCTCCAGTGTCTGCGTACACTGGTAGCCCCCTAGGAGAGACCAACAGGCCCGGTTTGAACCGTGAGGCCGTCCTTCCGTGGACCCACCACCTGCAGAAGGAGCCATGGGGGCCGGTGCTATGTGATTTGGGCAGCTCCAACGGCTGCCCCCATGACCCGGCAACGGACAAGTGGAAAGAAAATGAATGAATGAATGAATGAAAAATTGATAAAGCCAGGTTTTATTTTGTTAAAATATTAGTTACAAAGATCTTTTGAGAGGGGCTTTTGGAAATGTTTAGTTTTTTTTAAAACTAAACTAAACTACTAGTACTAGTATTTAGCCTAGTTTTTCTTTTCTTTTTTTTTCTTTTTACTTTTACAAGTTTTTTAGGAGCTAATAAAGTGGAGATGTTGTTGCAGGAGTGTCATAAAAACCTAATCTTGGAAAAAAATGGGCGCTAAAGTTTTGTAACGTCTGCATATACATTTCACCCATTGTTCGCTGCTGTTATCTCCTACAAAGGAAATGACCATACTTGGATTACAATATCATCTCGGTTGCCTTAGGCACTACATGTGGATACAAAACATGTCAATATTAGTGAAATATCATGATGAGTGGGAAACCGGCCTTAGCGGCACAATGTTGTAGTCACTTCCTGGAAATATCTGAAGCATCATAAAGGGTGAGTTTTGTCTATTTTATAACTAGCTAAAAATCACAACATTGACCACAGTGTGAAAAATGTACGATTCCCCCTGTAAACATCAGTGCTGATGTATGTACCTCATAAATATGTGTTCATGGTAGTTTGTGAATTTCAACCAAAAGAACGTCTCCTGCTCTATTGTGCTCGGCGACACTCGAAAAGAGCTGCATTTGACCCATTCTTGTGTATTTGAACCGCGGACGCTAACCTCACTCAGCCTCCATTCAGTTGTATGGGTATAACATTACAGGCCAAGCGGCGCAGGAGAGGCCCGCAGCGCAGAGTGTGTTTTGGGGGGGATGGATCGGGCACTTACAGGTACTCAGAGCCAATCACTGCTGATGAGAGAGGAGCCGGGCTAGACAACTATCCATCAGCTGGGCTACTCCTCCGCCGCTGAGCACTTAGAGGAGCAAGCGTGTTGCCGGTGAGCCAATCTGCGCGGTGAGAGCAACGGAGACGGGCGATACACACTGGCAGGTGCGGTCTGGAAGAGGAAAAGAAAAAGGTTTCAGACGTTGGGTTTAGTATTCTGGGAATGTCACACACAATCTTGTAGTATTCCCTGACAACGAGTGAGGATAAGAATGGCCACATGAGGTGTACTATATGTTTGGAAATTGTTCTTTAGAAGCCTCACTGTGGAAGATTCCAGGTGTTACGTTGCTTGATCACATTAACAAAATGAGCAAGCAATATTGAACGTGCGAAGAATGAGATTGAAATTGGGCTTTATGGATAGAAAGATACCATATGGTCTGGGAATCAAACCTGGTTTTGGTCATAGAAAGCGGTCAACGTTATTTCTCTGTTTTATGGTTCCAGATAATGAATCATTTAGTATAAGTGCCAAAAAAGGTATGGTTCAGGTGCCGCTTTTGTAAATCGAGCACCGTTAAAGCCGTAGTCCCACCTGCTACTTCATGGCCCTAGTTCCCAGCACAAATTCTCCCATGACAAAGTTTGAGTGGCCTCTGTCACACATGAGTTCCTGCCGGGGCTAACCGACCACGCGCTGGGATTGGCCGGACACAGGTTGCCGGGGGATACGCGGGGCGGATTTGTCGGGCCGCCTGCCGAGCCTCACCCGTCGACTGACCAAAGCGATTTACTTCAAAGTCCCGGAGTCGCACTCGCGCACACAGACACGTCTTGCCCAAGGACACAACGAACAAATATGAGCTGGAGAGGGTGAATGAACTCGAATCTAAACAAAAGGCTAATGCTATAACAGTTATATGAATGCTTCTTCACACCAGCTATGATTCAAAACAAGCTAAATGACGTTATATTGAAGGCTGTGACCAAAAGCAAAGGTTCCCATCACTTAAAAGTTAAAGTTATATCACTCAGCTACACTTGTCGTTGTCTTGGCTCGTATCTAATTTATAATCAGACCACTCTGATCATCTCCAACTTTACAAGTCGTGATTACCAGTTTGAGCCGCGTTTTAAGCCATTTTCCTAGTCAGAGGTACCAGTCCCTGGAGAACAATGTTAGTTCTGCTTTAGTAGTCCACTTTAGTCCTGGTCTACTTTTAGTTCTAGTTTAGCAGTCCACTTTAGCACTGGTTTAGTTCCAGTAGTCCAATTTATTCCAATTTAGTAGTTCTAGTTTAATCCTGATTTAGTTCTAGTTTAGTCGAGGTTTAGTTCTAGTGTAGTAGTCCACTTTAATCCTGATTTAGTTCTAGTTTAGTCCCGGTTTAGTTCTAGTGTAGTTGTCCACTTTAATCCTGGTTTAGTTCTAGTTCAGTCGAGGTTTAGTTCTAGTGTAGTAGTCCACTTTAATCCTGATTTAGTTCTAGTTTAGTCCCGGTTTAGTTCTAGTTCAGTCGAGGTTTAGTTCTAGTGTAGTTGTCCACTTTAATCCTGTTTAGTTCTAGTTCAGTCGAGGTTTAGTTCTAGTGTAGTAGTCCACTTTAATCCTGGTTTAGTTCTAGTTCAGTCGAGGTTAGTTCTAGTGTAGTGTCCACTTAATCCTGGTTTAGTTCTAGTTCAGTCGAGGTTTAGTTCTAGTGTAGTAGTCCACTTTAATCCTGTTTAGTTCTAGTTCAGTCGAGGTTTAGTTCTAGTGTAGTAGTCCACTTTAATCCTGTTTAGTTCTAGTTCAGTCGAGGTTTAGTTCTAGTTCAGTCGAGTTTAGTTCTAGTGTAGTTGTCCACTTTAATCCTGGTTTAGTTCTAGTTCAGTCGAGGTTAGTTCTAGTGTAGTAGTCCACTTTAATCCTGATTTAGTTCTAGTTCAGTCGAGGTTTAGTTCTATGTAGTACTATTTATTCTAGTTCAGTCGAGGTTTAGTTCTAGTGTAGTTGTCCACTTAATCCTGTTTAGTTCTAGTTCAGTCGAGGTTTAGTTCTATTCAGTAGTTTGTTCTAGTTATTGTCCACTTTAATCCTGTTTAGTTCTAGTTCAGTCGAGGTTTAGTTCTAGTTCAGTCGAGGTTTAGTTCTAGTGTAGTTGTCCACTTTAATCCTGGTTTAGTTCTAGTTCAGTCGAGGTTTAGTTCTAGTGTAGTAGTCCACTTTAATCCTGATTTAGTTCTAGTTCAGTCGAGGTTTAGTTCTAGTTCAGTCGAGGTTTAGTTCTAGTGTAGTTGTCCACTTTAATCCTGGTTTAGTTCTAGTTCAGTCGAGGTTTAGTTCTAGTGTAGTTGTCCACTTTAATCCTGGTTTAGTTCTAGTTCAGTCGAGGTTTAGTTCTAGTGTAGTAGTCCACTTTAATCCTGATTTAGTTCTAGTTCAGTCGAGGTTTAGTTCTAGTTCAGTCGAGGTTTAGTTCTAGTGTAGTTGTCCACTTTAATCCTGGTTTAGTTCTAGTTCAGTCGAGGTTTAGTTCTAGTGTAGTTGTCCACTTTAATCCTGATTTAGTTGTAGTTTAGTCCCGGGTTTAGTTCTAGTGTAGTAGTCCACTTTAATCCTGGTTTAGTTCTAGTTTAGTCCCGATTTAGTTCTAGTGTAGTAGTCCACTTTAATCCTGGTTTAGTTCTAGTTCAGTCGAGGTTTAGTTCTAGTTCAGTCGAGGTTTAGTTCTAGTGTAGTAGTCCACTTTAATCCTGATTTAGTTCTAGTTCAGTCGAGGTTTAGTTCTAGTTCTAGTCCGAGGTTTAGTTTCTAGTGTAGTTGTCCACTTTAATCCTGGTTTAGTTCTAGTTCAGTCGAGGTTTAGTTCTAGTGTAGTAGTCCACTTTAATCCTGATTTAGTTCTAGTTCAGTCGAGGTTTAGTTCTAGTTCAGTCGAGGTTTAGTTCTAGTGTAGTTGTCCACTTTAATCCTGGTTTAGTTCTAGTTCAGTCGAGGTTTAGTTCTAGTGTAGTTGTCCACTTTAATCCTGGTTTAGTTCTAGTTCAGTCGAGGTTTAGTTCTAGTGTAGTAGTCCACTTTAATCCTGATTTAGTTCTAGTTCAGTCGAGGTTTAGTTCTAGTTCAGTCGAGGTTTAGTTCTAGTGTAGTTGTCCACTTTAATCCTGGTTTAGTTCTAGTTCAGTCGAGGTTTAGTTCTAGTGTAGTTGTCCACTTTAATCCTGATTTAGTTGTAGTTTAGTCCGGTTTAGTTCTAGTGTAGTAGTCCACTTTAATCCTGGTTTAGTTCTAGTTTAGTCCCGATTTAGTTCTAGTGTAGTAGTCCACTTTAATCCTGGTTTAGTTCTAGTTCAGTCGAGGTTTAGTTCTAGTTCAGTCGAGGTTTAGTTCTAGTGTAGTTGTCCACTTTAATCCTGATTTAGTTGTAGTTTAGTCCGGTTTAGTTCTAGTGTAGTAGTCCACTTTAATCCTGGTTTAGTTCTAGTTTAGTCCCGGTTTGTTCTAGTGTAGTAGTCCACTTTAATCCTGGTTTTTTTTAGTCGTTTAGTTCTAGTGTAGTAGTCCACTTTAATCCTGGTTTAGTTCTAGTTCAGTCGAGGTTTAGTTCTAGTGTAGTTGTCCACTTTAATCCTGGTTTAGTTCTAGTTCAGTCGAGGTTTAGTTCTAGTGTAGTTGTCCACTTTAATCCTGGTTTAGTTCTAGTTCAGTCGAGGTTTAGTTCTAGTTCAGTCGAGTTTAGTTCTAGTGTAGTTGTCCACTTTAATCCTGGTTTAGTTCTAGTTCAGTCGAGGTTTAGTTCTAGTGTAGTTGTCCACTTTAATCCTGGTTTAGTTCTAGTTCAGTCGAGGTTTAGTTCTAGTGTAGTTGTCCACTTTAATCCTGGTTTAGTTCTAGTTCAGTCCGAGGTTTAGTTCTAGTGTAGTTAGTCCACTTTAATCCTGATTTAGTTGTAGTTTAGTCCCGGTTTAGTTCTAGTGTAGTAGTCCACTTAATCCTGGTTTAGTTCTAGTTTAGTCCGTTTAGTTCTAGTGTAGTAGTCCACTTTAATCCTGGTTTAGTTCTAGTTAGTCGGTTTAGTTCTAGTGTAGTTGTCCACTTTAATCCTGATTTAGTTTAGTTTAGTCCCGGTTTAGTTCTAGTGTAGTAGTCCACTTTAATCCTGGTTTAGTTCTAGTTTAGTCCCGGTTTAGTTCTAGTGTAGTAGTCACTTTATCTGGTTTAGTTTAGTTTGTCCGTTGTTCTGTGTAGTTCCACTTTAATCCTGTTAGTTTTTTAGTCCCGGTTTAGTTCTAGTGTAGTAGTCCACTTTAATCCTGGTTTAGTTCTAGTTTAGTCCCGGTTTAGTTCTAGTGTAGTAGTCCACTTTAATCCTGGTTTAGTTCTAGTTTAGTCCCGGTTTAGTTCTAGTGTAGTAGTCCACTTTAATCCTGGTTTAGTTCTAGTTTAGTCTGGTTTCTATCCGGTTTAGTTCTAGTGTAGTAGTCACTTTAATCTTTGTTCTAGTTTAGTCCCGGTTTAGTTCTAGTGTAGTAGTCCACTTTAATCCTGGTTTAGTTCTAGTTTAGTCCTGTTGAACTAGTCCTGTTTAGTCCTGGTCCACTCTCGGTTTAATCCCGGTTTAGACATAGTCCTAGGTATAGTACCATTTTAGTGCCAGTTTAGTTCTGGTTTGGTCCTGTTTTCGCGTTGGGTTGGAACTGATTTGTTACACCTTCAGTCTTGGTTTAGTCTTGGTTCATAGCTTCATAAAATATGAGTAGTAACATAGTAACAACTAAAACCTTGTGTCCGATTGTTTTACTTTTATTTCTGACGCCCGTCCTTTATAACCTTTCCTCAGTGGAAACTCCATACATGCTTGATTTGCCTTCTGTCTGAGCGCGCCCCGGGATTGGCCGGACAGGGGTTGCCGGGGGTTACGCAGGATTTGGCGGACCACCTGCCGAGCCTCAGCCGCCGACTGACCAAAAGCATTTCCATCAGAAACCCCGGGCTGCAGAAGGGGGGGAGAAAGTTACGCAGCGCTTTGAATGCAAATGAGGGCCAGATTAATCAACTCGCCCTTTGTTTGTCCAGGAAAGGGAGATTACGCCAAAAAACTGCGACCAATTAGACTAATCTGGACTTTGTGGTGAGCTGATCTGTGCCGAATTTCACCAAGAATTCAATTTGGAACTTTTTGCTAAAACCATAACAGTAATTTGTCTTAAAGTTCCATTTTAAACTAGTACTTTTCAGAGTATTTGATTCGACTCGATGCGAGTAGCATGTTCATGAGCTGCACTGAAACTAAAGGACTTTCCCAGGATCGGCACCGGGTTTCCCTTAAAGCAGTGGGTGTCAACTGGTGGCTCGGGACTCAAAAGTGGGTCACGGAACATTTGTCAGTGGGTCAAAACAAGCCTTTCTTTTCGTATTTATCTCTGAAAAAGTACAAAAATACTATTAAAATGACGGCTGTAGAGTTCTTTTGACCATTACTTCAGCTGTATATAGGTTTATACAATCCAGAAATTAAAAAACAGCATTTCAGTACTTATTTGGCGTACTACTTTTTAAGTCTAGTGCCAAATACTTTGTCTATTTTACCCACATCTGGTTGAGAACGGCACTTCACAAGAGGCTGAACATCGCTGTAAAACCCCCTTCTTATTTAATAAATGTTAACAGTATAGTTTTGTATATGTCGTAGTCTTGCCAATTCTACTCCCAACATGTTGAAAGTGATACATTTTAGGACTTTTAGTTTAACTTGATCGATAATCAATCACAGATAAATAGCAAATGTTTTCGACCAAACACACTCTTGTGTCTCGGGTTTCCTCAAAGAAAGAGCACATGCATTACACATTACAGGTTGCTGGGCTTTTCACGTTGATTTATGAAAGAGTTACTACTTTGTGAATGAAATGTGAGCAAGCACAGGAGGATTCACCTATTGTACATGTTTCTAGTGGTAGGGGAAACCGGAGTACCTGGAGGAAACCTACGCAGACACGGGGAGAACTCCACACAGAAATCCCCCGTCCAGGGAATTGAACTCAGGACCTTCTAGATGTGAAGAACAAGCTGTGCCACTGTGCCTTTTTATGTCAGCCTGGTAATAAAATTAGTACTTTAAAATTAAAACTAATCATATTTATCCTTTAAATCAATGTTTCCAAACCAGCAGAAGTTTTCATGAGGTATTTAAAAATGTAAAATGTTTTTCAAATGAGATGATTTCATCCACTCTATACTATATTATAATACTGTAATACTTTCTAATCTCCTGGGAAAGTTATCAAAATGTTTAGTATGGTCTAATAATCTATAGTGTTATGATACAAAGGAATGTAGTTTAAAAGCAGCAAATCTAAAATGAGTTGCTGTGGTTACATAAGGAGCGGCTGCCGTGCCCGCAGTCCCAAACATAAAGAAGTGCTGCTTTCACAGAGAACACTCGGATTCATTGTTAATTAATTGGACACAAAGAGGCTTGATGTCGGCAGTGTCTTCTCCATCACTGGGCCATGTGTCAGACAAACAGCCCACAAAGGGGAAGAGAGTCACTCTGCCACCGGCTGAAAAAGGCTGTGTATTTGTATTTGTTCCACTGCCAAGGCCATTCTCGGACAATTACAAGCACTGTGTGTCAAAATCAGACTTCACATGCTATAATATATTTTATTTAGATTTAGTTTAGTTTAGTTGTACCAAAACAGTTGCCATTTTCAACCCGTTTCATGATATCAATAGTAAGCAAAGAGAAACCACCACCTTAAACAGATACTTCTCTATTCTTAAATAAGTTTGATATATTATTTGGAAACATGCTTCACTATAGCCTCATGCATGATTTGAGCTGTTAGAAATCCCACAATATGCAAACATTTGACTACAACTTAAAGTAAAGTAAGTGTATGGTCCGCGTAGCCAACTTTATGAATGATTTGTATTGCCCGTTTTAATGAGTGGGTATAGAGTGGTGCTGTAGTTATTTCCCCAGATCTCTGCACAGTAACTGAACTACAGTAAGATTATGGAACAGTAGAGCATGTGGAGTCATAGAAATCATAGAAATGCCTTTAACTGTCTGAGCCTGCTCCTACAAATGTGTACATTCTGTTAGCAAACTGCTCCTGGACCCGTTAAAATTGAGGGTTCTTTCCCCATACAAATGAATAGGGAAGCCAGGACTAATACTAAAGTATGGCGAGGTATGTTTTGTCCTTTTCATGGCATTTATAATTCCTGTGGTTTCTTTATCATTAACATCTTACAAGATGATGTTTAGTGACCACTGGATGTGTATACGACCCCATAAAAAACAGAAATGTTGGCATTTAGCTTAGAGGCCACTTTTGTACATTCATTTGTGTCTCAAGTAAAATGTCAAAAAGTCTGTACGTTCATGAATGATTCCTAACGAGGCTCTGACCTCACCTGAATGTGGTCGACGGGTTGACGACAGCTAAAAACATCTTGTTTGCGATGTTTGGTTGTTAATGCGCATGACTGTAGGAAAAATAGTTGCCCCGACTATAGCCGACTTGCTAACTGTGCACAGACGTTAGGATGGAACGCTGCTTCTCCTTTTTATTTTTACATGTGGAGTGATTTACTTCCCAGCAGAAGCGGAAATCGTTGACTGGACTAAACCCAGTCCAGTCAACGATTTAAGCTTCACTACGATGAATACTTGGACGATTGAGAAACCTTTCTTCTTGCAAAAACTGGAAATTGTTATTGTTATTGTTACATAGAGAGGTTCTGCATTAAAAAGTGCAGGCAATATGAGCTAGGGAATGACCAGATGAACCATGGAAAAATAAATAAAACTCTGGTCAAGTTTACTTTAATGAGGCAAGACATAATGTAACCTCATATGAGTCAGGTGAGTATAATAATGTCCTATAAATTAACTTCTTGTCCTATTTGTTTGTATTTCTGCAACTCACTGTAAGTACATTGAAAGCAACTGTTATTATTACCTAAAAGCTTCCGCAGCTTTAGGAATCCTTCAACGTATAAATAGCATTAGCTTTGGCAAATCCAAACCGGCCAACCGCAAAATAATCCGGTCCGGACAATGCGAGAGAGCCTTTAAACCTGCCTAAACTTTGTGCCATCCAGCTGTTTTTGCATTTGCATTTAGGACTTCACGGTAGCCTTTAAAACACACTGGTAGCACTAGCTCTTATGGAGGAGGTGGTGGGGTTTATGGGGGTGGGGGGTGGGGGTCTCCTTGTCCCCTCACTGGGTGCGCTGGGACAGGGGAGGGAGTTGACCCACTGGCTGACCCCATCAAACTTCAAACTGAATACTTGTGGCAGTTTCCAGGACGACCAAGCCCCTCCAAGAGTCTTATCCTGCTTTGCTCACTGGGACAGGGGCTGCGCTGAGGAGGGGTGTGGGGGTTCATGGGCCGGGGTGGCAGTCAGGCAGAAAGAAAGATTTGGTGTTTTTTTATTCTTTTTTTTTTTTTTTTTAATAAGAAGACTATAATATTTAAGATTGTGCTAAAAATATATATACAGTTTTATCTGGTTTGACCATTTTTGTGATGTGCATTATTTCCTTACTGGACAATGGCAGTGATAGGATTCTCGTAATCGCACTGTTCCAATAAAATGAGCCATAAGTGGTGTAAAACTATGATTTAGTAATTACTTAAAGGGAAGAATGTTTTCTTATTATTGCATCAAAAATACTAGGGCTGGGACACTTTTGTCATGAAATAATAGATAAGATAAACCAAATGCCACCTGACATTTAGTAAAATGTTAAAATTTAAATGTGCATTAACGTAACAAAATATAGGTTTAACACACAAAGGCCCATATCTCAAATAGGGCTGGGACGATCCACTTTTGTCACGATCTGATACATATCACGATACTCAGGGGCCGATCCGATACGTATTGCGATACAGTAAGTACAGTAATTATAACAACTGACATGTTTGCCTTAAAATGTGTCCAAAGTTTATGAACCAAATGCCATTTGATATTTACTGAAGAGTTTAGATTGAAAAGTGCATTAACACAAGTGCTGTGTAACTGTTACTGGAAAACAAAGTAGTGTATGATTAAAAAATGCCTCCAAACACAAGTATTGAAAGTATTGCGATACTTGATGAAGTATCGATACTTAGTATTGCAGCACAAAGTATTGCGATCCAAGTGCGATCCGATATTTTCTTCCAGCCCTAGTATTTAGGACCCACCATTACCCTAGGATGCCAAGCTGCGACCCAAATAAAAATGTAATTTGCCATATATTGTATAACATGTTGTATTTTCCACATGTTTTTACTAAACAAGCAGTAGATATGCCTTTAAGACTGAAAGAAACAACTCAATAACATTAATTTTAACAGATTCCGGTAGTGTTTTCATGCAGTTTCAGATATAAAAAAATATTGAACAAAAAAAAAGGTCCTTGGAATAGGCTCGCGACCCACTTTTGGGTCCTGACCCACCAGTTGCGAATCACTGTTATAGAGCATACTTTGATCAAATATGAATACCTGGCAAAGATTTATTGCAATATAAAATAATCCTAAAAAATATCCATCTATGTACCAGATGAACATATTCTAATCTGTTTTACTGCAGTGTTCATTTATGCACATTCACATTGTTGGTTTCAGTTCCTGAGAAGATGTGTTGCCAGAGCCTACGCAGCTACAACCATTTGGGTTGGACACCCTCTCATGACCAAAATCCCAGCATCTGTCACACGTCACGACCAAAAAACAAAACAAAAAACCTGGATATAACTTACTGTTCTGCTCTGGGGCAGCTGCAGTCGGTCATGTCTAGATTCAGCAACACAATGTGCCCAAAGAATGAGCTCAGCTGACGACCTGAACATCCTGATCCACCAGGTTATTACATCAATGGATTTCCTCTTCCTTGATGGCACGGCTGTATTCTGACATGACAATGCCAGGATTCATTGGGCTCACGTTGTGAAAGAGTGGCTCAGGGAGCATGTGAAGGATTGGCCGCCACAGAGTCCAGATCTTAACCCCAGTGAGAAATTTGGAACGTGCTGGAGAAGGCTTTGCACAGTTCTCACACTCTCCCATCATCAATACAAGATCTTGGTGAAAAATGAATGCAACACTGGATCTTTTGACATTGCACCAGCTTATTGGAACAAAGCCACAGAGAATACTGCTGTAATAAAAGCTAAAGGCGCTGCAACCAAATATTAGAGTGTGTGACCTTTTCAGTGTGCTCAAGACGCTGCGCTGAACACTTTGAGGATAATTTATCAAGACAGGTGCTAAATAGCGAGTGCAAGCTGGAAAATAGTATATGGCTATTTGTAATCATGTTGCACCTAATTCCCCCATTTGAAATTGTATTACAGCTATAGGGCCCCAAAGCAGATATGTAAATGAGAGACTGCAGGAACCCAGGAAGTACAGATCGGAGCGCTTCAGCGGGGTCCATTACGTATTAATGTACAAGGGATTCAACTAAGCACTGGCAGTTCAAATGTTCAAACTTAAAACAATGCAATGTATGGAAAAGATGACTCCCTTCCACTACTCCCTTGGGCCCACTTCACCACATGACCACAGGGACAAGTCCACAAACCGCTCCCGGCTAAGACTTCCAGAGGAGCCAGTGAAGGAGATGTGATGGAAGACGACTAAAAAATCAATACGTCTCAGAGCCATAGACATACAGCGCACGGGACACCTGGAGTATTCCCAAGCCCTCAGCCCGCCACTCAAGAAAGAAAGGCCAGGACAATCAGCACAAAGGATGGGACAGGACAGTGCAGCCGGCTCTCCTCACAGCAAAAGTCGACGACAGAAAGGAAATGGCTAGTGTACGTAAGTGGGCTAATCCTCCACAGCAAGGTTTCATGAGGACACATTTCTCTTCCAGGACGATTTGCGTTCCATACACCTCAAAAAAGCATCCCTATAAAGCATATACAAACACAGCAAAATGATGTCACGTGCATGTGCTTTGTATATCTTGTTTATGCATTCTTAAATCGTCGTAGATTTCATGACTTCAGCTATGCCTCAGACTCATTATCGGGTTGATGTTGAAATTGAAGACAAATGTAGGTGGGAGGGCACGTTGTAACCTAAACCTCTGTGCCTGTTGAGTTAAAACGTTTTCTTTCTACATCAAAATGGCCTCCCTCAATCCTCTTTCAAACCATCTTTTCTTGGTGGAGTCCATGTCAAGGTGAACTGCTCGTTGCAAGAGTCCAGCCTTCTGCTCGAGCTTTTACCCCAGGCTCACACTGAACCCTGAGCAGTTACGGTACGGACTATGCCAGAAATCAAAACTCATTCAAATCAATGTTGTAGGCTTGTAAAAACCGCTTTCACAAACATGTATGGGTATTTATACAATTTAGCATGGAGGTGTATATTTAGAATCATTATAATCCAATTAATTTCCTTCTGTGTCATTATTACAACAATTTTCTCCGCAACATTTTTATTTCAAACAGGAAGACTGCTTTTCCTATGGATTTCCAAACTTTTACCAATTTAACAATAACATTTTCTTTTTGCGGCATCAGAGCCGTCGCCTCTTCTTCACTTTCACGCCCTCTTCTAGTCTGTCAAATGCCAAGAGAGAGAGAGATCATTTCTCTTGTCTTAGCACAAAGGTTCATACATTCAATAAACTATTCATTGCACCTCACTCATTCGCCTGCGTCTGGTCTCTCCTATGTGATTTTTTCGGCCTGGCTCAGATGGGACGTCCTGCCTCGTGCACTTGTCCCCGGGCGGTGGGCGGAGGGCGCTCCCTCACACGTTAAATGGCTAAATGATCCTGCCTGTCATTTAATCAATATGAACAAGCAGCAGCTGTCAGCTATCATCTCCTCCCGAGGGGGCTGTACTGCTGCATATATGTGTGCGTGTGTGTGTGTGTGTGCATGTTTAGCAAGTCATGTGGGGACACATGTCATTTTGGACGCTTATGGGTATAGGGATGGGGACCGAAACCTGGTATCATAACGGCCCCGGGGCCACGTGTGCCGGTCCACCGATAAGCTCCAGCCTTATCAGTCTTCTTAATGGGGTTGTAACAACTTCGTATTGAACACACAGACGAGCCCCGCGCACTTTACTTCATTCACAAATACCCGACCTAAAGAGAAGGGAGGACTCTATTTTTCCGGCCACACAGCGGCGTGAACATGCTCGTCACCGTGAGCCGGTGTTGATCCACAAGTGGAGAGTGACAACGAGGAGGAAACAGGCTGCTCTACTTTATTATTTTATTAGTTTCCATTTGGGCTCAGTCCTCACAGCTAAACTCCAGGCAAATCTAACCAACAGTCTGTGATGAACAAAACACTTATGAGACTTAATCCTTGATTTACTAGACAATCTTAAAAATATTTATTTTACATTTTGATCTATATTAAGTGTAAGTGCAAATTGGAAATAAATTAGGTCCAGATGTAGAGTGATAAAAAATAAATATAGTCTATATCGCCTATAAATGCAATATATATAGTAACCTCTATATTTGCCTTTTAAAGTACTCATGAGTGTATAGAGATAAGGAGTATCGATAAGAGTAGTATAGAGAAATCCTAAACGATATCCATCCCAGTTTATGGGAAAGGGGTGGGCTAAACTAATGATTTTATTTTATTTTATTTCGATTAAAAAATTGTAGCAAACTCAACTTTATAATTTTGCATCAATAAAGAAAATGTTTAAAAAGTATCGGGGGATAGGCAGCAGTGGTCAAACTTCTTGGTTTCAATACTTGAGTATCAAATATGACTCCAATAAAAGTAAAAGTCACTCAGTCGAATTATTGTCTTAAGTGAAAGTATTGAAGTATTTGCTGTAGAAAATACTAGAGTATTCAAAGTGGAAAGTACAACTCGCTTAAATAAGTCATATGAAAAATAACAAAAAAATTGAGCCTGAATTCACTCTGTACAACAACACGGCGGGGACAAACCTTCTTCCTTGTTGTGACTCAGTGGCATTGACAGTATATCTGCACAGCGCCACCTACTGCTCTGGAGTGCACAGTTTATGGCTTTTGAAAGGAAACACATGGCCAAATTTACTTTTTACTTTGGCGCAATTATGGAGTAAGTTCTCACCAAGACTCTACTCAAGTAAATCAAAAACTCTGCTTAAGTACATTTACTGACCATCTCTGGATGTATTAGGATTTAAATGTGGTTTCAGTCAGGCTAAGGTTAGGGTTATTCGAAATTGAATGCAAGTTTGCCGCGTCCTCAGAAGTCACACAGACCTGACGACGGTGTGTGTGGTTTATTGGATGAGTGAGAAGGAGCGAGGCTTACAGCCGTAATCCAATGGCTCCAAAACCCAATTGAAGCACTTGTTTTAGCAGCGTAATAATACATTTAGCAATTCATTTACGGATAAGTGCGGGGGAAATGAACAGCCAATTAATGTCTATAAATGTACTTCATATGGATTTGGAGTTACGGCATTAGAGAGGGATCGAGGAAACGTGAATCAAATGCTAGCTTCTTGTGGTATTTTAAATGTGACTGTTTTTGTTCATTTACAGAAGCCCAAAATAATTCATATTTGCACGATTTTCTATCTCTCTTTTTTTGTACATCTGTTCATTAAGATCTTGGATATTTACTCACATTTGTGCTTGAATTTTGAGGCAGGACTCACCTTGTACAACAACAACAAAAACGTGTGTGAACCCAATAACCCAATAACTTCCTAAAACTATGAAAAATCTATTTTTCTTTTTGCATTTGATACTAACTTTATTGCTTACTTTAATACATTTTTTTTAGACTTTTAATATGTTGCTCCTATAGCTGTACTGTTATGTACTACTGCTGTGAGAAATACATGGAGTACTTCCTCCACCGCTGATCAGATGAGGAGTTGTTTAGCTCTGATTTGTGCACGTGTGTAATCGGAGCGCAGTCCCAGGCCTAGCCCTGAGGTTTCCCATCGTTCCCCACACCTCTGCAGGGGGGCTTCTCTCTTTCTCCCCTCTCCTGTTCCCTCCGGCCGCGCTGCACCTACCCTACCAACCCTATACCTATCGTACCTGCTCCACCGGCTCCTATCCCCACATGGGACAGTCCGCCGGCGAATGAAACCCCATCCCCGCCACCGCCACCGGAGGAGGGACATGTCGCTTCACTCAGCCGCGTACTCGTGTGTGTGTGTGTTTGCACAATGGCACGATGGCAGCAGAATGGGGGGTGGGGGTGGGGGTGAGGGGGCGAGGGGGTGATTTATGTGTATGTGTGTGTGTTTGGTGGTGGTGGTGGTGGTGGGGGGGCGGGTGACAGGGCTCTGATCTCGCAGATAGGGAGATAGCCACCCGATTCCAATGCCCCGCTTGTTCCCAGCAGTCACCCGATCGGCGTGCGAACCGACTCCTCTCTTATTTACAATCAAATGCGGCCGAGCTGACCTGCCCAACCCCAACAGCTACCCCCCCCCATACATACACATACATGACCACTCCTACCCTCCTACCTGTCCCCCGTATACAGGTACACGCCCCCAGCTAAGCTATATGTATTGCATATATGAAAAAAAATCTAGAGTTATGTGTAATTGATGTCATAAGGTGGCACTCTCTGGCCGCATTTGAGGGGTGAAAACTAAAAAAAAACCTCTTTCACCTATTCCTCCAACACTACTTTAACAAATGCTGAAATATGGATGCATTTTATACCAAATAAAGATACAGAGACACGGAGAGGAGCAAAGTGGGTCGACAGCCCATCGCCGCATGAAGAACGGAGAATGTTAGCCAGGATGCTAACGTTAGCTTCATGCTACAAGCAAACGGCTAACTTCAAGTGCCGTTACTTTTGCTTCCAGTTGACAGGACCCGATTTTGACTGAACTTATATGCTCATAGTCTGCCAGAGAAAACGTCTAAAAAGAGTGGAAACGTTACAAGCCAACACAGTTTAGGACACAGTACACGGCTTCACTCTACTCTGTACTAGGAGTGTTTCCATCACAAGTAGCAGTCTGCCCTATAGAGGCTAATGATATCGATCGGCAGAATCACCTCTTATTACTATGTTGTAATATATGACATCATGTATTCAGAGGGCTGTCTTCTAACCCCTATTGTGAATCAGAGGCCATCAGTACTGCTCACTTTGGCCCCAAGGGAAAGGGAGTAAAATTACACCAATGTTTCCACTGATGTTAAGAAAGATAGTGCATAACTGCTGTTTTTGTTGCTGTTGTTTTCATTTAATTTAGGCGATTACAGTCCTCTTGGGAAAGGCAAAAACCCATGGCTGTCCTCATTTGAACAAAACGTTTGCCAATATTTGGTTTAGAAAGCGCTCTGCGGCTATAAACGTTCTTTTCAGGGCGTGTGCTGCTAATAACACTTGATATGTTTAGCCTTATCTAAACTCCAGACTAGAGCTGTGTGGGTTTGAAAAATATCGAAGTGTGATTTTTCCGACTTTGTGACTGAAATTTGATTTTCATAGCACGCTTTCGTTAACATTTGAGACTTTGAGTTTGAGTTTGACTTTGAGTTTGGCCATAACTTTGAGAAGTTATGAGCATAAACTGCGGCACATCCTTTTTGAACCACTAAAAGAGCATCCTACAGTCGTTACCTTTAAAGTTTTCTCGAATCATTTAAATGGGTATAAAGGAGCAGTGAACATTCTAAACGTGTCACATCCTCCTCCTTGTCCCAATAACAGCGGTAAACAGGTCCACGCCCCACCTGCTCTGGCCTATATTTGCCGTGTGCGCGCCGCTGATGGAAAGTTCCACAGATGAGGCCACTCAGGAACACGCAAGCTAATATGAAATATGAGCCGTTACCATGACGACCGATGGTTTTGTCCCAGAAAGCAAACAGGTTCACGGCAGACATCGGTCAGGGTCGGTGTTAGGTAAACACTGCTATGAGTCAAGGGAACAGGCACAAAAAAAATATGATATTCTTTATGTCGATGGGGCGCTAATGATGCAATATGTTGAGTGTTTGCCCCTTAACCAAAACAGTTTTTGTCTATGCAGCTAATGGAAAGTATTAATCATAGTTTTACACCGGTGAAGAGACAATTTTATGAGGAAAAGTTTATAATGCACTTTGAAACAGCCCTGATTTCCAAAATATGCTTCAAATTGAGTCTGTTTGTGTTAAGAGTGAGACTGTCCAGTCCATCTGCGTGTCTGTAACTGTCCGCTGTCATTATAGGTCCTCCCGTCGGCCCCTGGGGGGACACTCTCTTTCAAAGGGGCCACTCTTCCCCCTAACAAGTGCCCCTGTCACTGCCCCGGACCCGCCAGTCAGCAGCCAGAATGGGCCCACAGACTGAGGCAATCTATCGAAATCTACGCTACAGCACTCCAGCCTCTGGGAACTGGCTTTTCAATCCAAAGTACAGGAAACAGCCACTGTGGATGTGACGATATCTGATATTCATTTAAGGTTCTGTTAAGCTTTACTCGGATTTACTCAAATAACACTTAAATTAAAATGAGTAATGATAATGATACTAACTGTAGAAGAGACATAGTTACAGTCATTCATCACTAACTTTTAAGCATACACGATGTGGACTAGCCCTCAGCATGTCCTAGATGGAATCTACTGTAAAGGCCCCGGCACCTGGCCTTTTCAATGTTGCAGAAAAGTGAAACAGGCAACTTCCATAATGTTTACTTTCATCATCAAAGTGATCAATTAAACTCAGATTATCCAATGTTCAGTAGTGAGCTGTGTTCAAAATAAAGCTAAAATAATCTCAAATTCAAAACTTTAATGAAAAACATTTTAAAAAAACACTCAGTTTCACCTTTTTAATTGAGGCAAGTGTAAATAAAAACCTTATCTAAATCATGTTAGGTGAAAAATCACTTAACACCAACAGTGTTAGGACCGGGCAAATAATCGAAATTCAATCGCAATCCTACTTTGATCAATCTCAATAACCGTCATGAGAATTTATAATCGACAGGTTTCTAGACATTTCTTTGGCAGAAAAGTGGATTATAAAAAAACACACACACAAAAAAAATATTTGTCAAATTGTGAATAGCACGTGTATACATTATATTCCTGAACCAAGAACAGTTTTTAACACTTTTTCCACGAGAGTCATTTTACCAGAGGCCTCTGTATTTCAATCTGGCAGACACCAGCCCAGTGATTCCCCTATCTTCCCTCAGCATTAGCGGCAGTCACAACACGGCCGTGCGTTTACAGTGCGGCGAGAGGCGGGCGGGCGGCGCGTGCTGCTGATAGCATCTATAGCATGACAACAGGCAGCTTGTGTTTCCACGCTCAAGCCCAGATTGTTGTGACATTATTATTAGCATCGCCAGATTACGGCTGTCACTGACCCGCTCCTTCACCGCGCTCCCGGGCAAAATTAATCACTAGTTATGGAGTCAAGTATAGCAGCGACTTTTTGGCATGTTAGAATTATGGTAAAGACAAGTGGGAGCATAAGATGATGAAATACGATGGATGTTATCTCACAGTGGAGGAAATGATGGATTTTCCCCCTCTTCCTGTATGGCACGGGCATAGTCTTCTTTCTTTCTAATCTTTTCGTTGCCTCAGCCTGGCACAAAAAATATCAGCTAGGTACAATTGAACAACCCAGAGAAGTGCGGTCAGGGGAGACATCGTGAGAAAAGTAATCAAGGCAATAGGCCATGATGCAAACAGCAACCTCTAATAAGCTCTGTGCGCTGGACGCTTTTGGCTAACTTCCCGTTGGCCAGTGTTGAGTTACGAGTCTAACTACTTCCTGTCCACATTTTAATGTAAATAAAAAAATAAAATGAGATTTCAAGAACAGAAGAAAACCTGAATGAACAGGTGTGTTTCATAAAAGAAATGTCTATCATTTGTTCCCGTCAGATTAATGTTAGCCTTTAGCTTCAAGGCTAAAACAGCTACATTTATAAACACAGAAGTTCCCTCCGGTTGAAGTTTTTAACAGTTTTTCAGTGATTATCCAACAGCTACGTGCTTTCTGCCACATACTGCTTCAATATCTATTTATTTCAACAAGACATGGCAAACTCTCCATAGAAATAAAACCAAGGAAGTTAGCATTATGTTGCAATATACCAATATACCACAGACATCTTTTTTAGGGATGCCATAAGAATGAATACATTTTCAGCTGAAATAACTTTTTAATGACAAATGTTTAATTTGATTGTAAAGAAAGTACACCGCCCCCAAGGAGTGCAAGTTGCATCTTTCAGGCAGTTCTATCAGTGTTCAAGAGGGACCACCAAAAATGTGTCTGAGGCACTGAACGATGGGTCAAATGCAGACGACAAAACGTCTACCTTACCTTTGCTATGCCCCACTCCCTACCAAATACATTAGCTTTGACCGTGTGAGACATGACTTTGTTTACAATAAAAAATCAATGAATACGACCTCATACGTCTGCAGTGTGTAATGCTTGGTTACTTGTTCAGCCCGCGTCAGCAGTGACTGAGTGCGTATACGCGTCGCGAACCCCAGGAGCTGGGTGGAAGTGTCGACGTAAGCCGACCATTAGCACGCATTATCACCTCCGCCTGTAATTCCAGCGACTTCACCAAAACAAACGGTCGCCGGCACCAAAAAGGACGCGTCAGAATCCTCGTAATCCTGCCTCGCCGGTGCCAGACTTCACACGTCGGGCTGCGTTTACTGTCACCTGAACTCAGCCAGGCCGGGACATTCAACGCTGCCTTCAGAAAGAGTCCAGGAAGTAATCGTACCTCGAGTTTCTTCATCTATCAGTGAGTAGAAGCAACAGCGGTCTAATTGTGTCAAAAGAAAGAAAAAGACTTTAAAGCTATAATACTGTATTAATTCTGGACGCCAATACATTGCGATAGTCAGGGCAAAACTTTTCATTTTCTTCTATTTTGTTGACATATTAGTTACAAACATTTATTCATAGTGGATTTTGGATATCTTGTTTAATTTAGGAAAAAAGCTAGTTACAAAAGTAATAATAATACAAATAATAAACTGTCAACTGGAAAATGTTGTGCTTTTAGTTCTTCTTTTGGGTGATGTTGTTGCCACGATGTAAGAAAATGTACAATTTCCCTTATAAATCTATGTCGTGGTGTTGAATCAATGCAATATTTAAGCTGCTTATTGTGAATGTAAGGCCATTTATTTGTTTTGAGCTGAAAGTTTAAGCGTCTCCTCTACTAGACTTTGAAGTGTTTGTTGACTAGTCCAAAAAGGTTCATTGTTAACTCTTCAGAACAGTGTTGAATACTCTGTAACTGTTTTTTGAGGCAGATTGTTTTTCTTTTTTTAGGTTTAGGTGTGCTTTATTGTCTCCGTAGGGACATTTGTCTTCTGCATTGGACCCATCCATCGTAAGGATCAGGGGACCCATCTCTAGATGTGGAGGGCAGTACTACCTGGCTGGAGGATTCACCTATTGTACATGTTTTTAGTGGTAGGAGAACCTGGAGGAAACCTACGTAGAACCTGCAAACTCCACACAGAACGGCCCTGTCCAGGTGGGAATCGAACCCGGTGAAGCACAAGAGCTAACCGCTGCGCTGCCAGGTTATTGTTATCGGAATAGATAATTCAATACACACATCGCAAGAAGTTACAAAGAACTGTAAAATCACTAAAGTCTTCCATCTGACGGAGATTGGCACATATTTTTGCAAAGCACTGTCAGAAACAAACATCGCACGGGCCCTTCAACATGTTGGGTGTCAGTCATGATTTCTTTCATATAGTCTGGTTTTGTTTTGAATCTTGTTTTGACGAAATAAGTTTGTTTCGAGATATTTTCTGTTTTCCGCCCCTCAGTGTTAAAGCAGTCTACGAGAGTTAGCTTTAGTCGGTCTCACTGATTTAGTGACATGGATTGTCTTTTCCTGGCAGACTGGAGCGGGCTAAATGAAGGTAATACGAGCACAGAGCGGAGACAAAGGCGCGAGGTTAGAGTTGTTAAAGACACAAACAGGCGCACGTGCAACGTAAGGGCTGGGCATTGTTGAGAAGGCTCGCGCAGTCCCCCCCCCCCCCACCCCTGCCCGAGGGCTCAAAAGGCACGCGGGAACGGGACCCCCACCACCATCACCAATCACCCACCCACTCACCCACCCTTATTATTCACCAGCCTTTCACTGGTTGCAGCTTTTATCGCGGAGAGTAATAGACGGGGAAACTGGCTGTGTGCAAGTAGCCAGTTACTTCAAGATGTAAACCAGTAAAAGTGGCTACTCTTCCTTTGGCAGCTGTCTTTAAAATCGAGGTGATTATTGAGATATTTCAGAATACCATTTCAATACATCAATTTGTGACAAAACAAGAATCAGGAAAATCATGACTGAAACTTTTGCACATTTTCAAGATTCAAGATCTCACGACTTCTTTGTTTTAGGTTGTATTAGAAAAATAAGGAATGGATGGAAGATTTCTTTGATTTCAGTGATTTATCCTGGCTCCTCACCATACGGATATGGCGCCACCTAATATTGCGATGAAGGTGATTTTTAGATGTGTACGTTACGCAGCCCTATTCCTCACTGGTCAAATTTAGGAGCAGAGATCAGAAGTGAGGCCAGTGATTTTAGTTTCAAAGATCCACATTTTGAGATCGCTCTGCGCATAGACTCAATGTTGACAAAGCGATGGTGGGAAAGCCTGGAACAGAAGGTTTAAAGCGCACTTATAAACTTGAATTTCTAGTCCACTTTTACGCCTACTCCAGACACCTTAAGACCCGGTTTAGTCCTGATTTTATTTTGATCTATTTTTGATCTCTTCTCGGCCTAATGGTCCTTGGAAGGTCAAATGTTTGATGAGGTGGTACTTTGTGTAAAACCGTTGACACATTTCCCTATAAAGATGTGTTCAGTTAAAGGGATTTAGTGTCTTATCAGTGGATAAAAACAGTATTCACCAGCCTTTTACGAAGAAAACTGATCAACCCCGGCTACTTTCACAGCACAATAACCATAACCTTGGTTCTTCCCGGGTTGCATTTAAATACTCACCAGTCTGGCTGATTCCTATCTGATCCCTCGCACTGATCGTCTCGCCGTTCTTCTCCACATTCGGCCTCTCTGTCAAGACCAAAATCAAACGAAAAAAAAGCCATCATTAGTGCTTTAATTAGTGCTTTTTAAAAAATGGGTTGGGATGCGAGGCTTTTCCATTTATCAAAATTTCAAAACATTATAAATAAGTATATCGATTCTTATATGGTATATGAAAAATGATAAAAAAACAGTCAAGAAGCACTAATATATAAGACTTTCAGAACAATTGTCATTGTATGGTAGGTTTGTATCTAATTGACTTGTGAACATTCCAAGTCAAAAGATGAGGGACTTCCCACCTATAGACTACAGAGACAAAAAATAAGGGTCTGGAGGTCCTTCCCTAGACATTTTTTTGCAATTGAAAATGCTTAGATATTTGCTATGTGCAATCATGTTTCTCAAAATCATCAGGGGGATCAGATGATACATATGCTAAAACCAAGTCTAAACCAGAAAAATGCCTAACTTAAATGCATTACTAGAGCATCAATGAATGAAAGGAACTAAAGTGACCCTTAGTACCACTTGGTGAAGCCCAAGTACCACTAGTGTTGATGCAAAACAACATAATCTAGTCCCAAACTTGATTTTGTTTTTCAAATCTAAATCCTTGAACCGTCTCACTCCGCGGCTCCGCCAGACCCTGTTGTTTTGGGACGGTCATATTAGCAAATGTGTCATGGTCTAAAATAGGCCAGCCCCCTCCGGATTTAGTGTGCGAGCAGAGTTGTTGGTCAACAGTTGGGTCGGGGGCCCAGGCGGAGGGGCCGTGGTGGGGGTAAAGGGGTGAGGTGGTGGTGGTGAGAGGGGGGGGGGTGACCCGGGAACAATGGGTCGCGCTGTTGTGGGATGGACGGATGACGGGGAGAGAGGGAGAGAGTGAGTGAAAGAGGTTAGTGTCTATGCTGGGAAATGAGAGCAAGAGGAGTGGGGGTCCGCGGAGGGCAGAAGGGGAGGGGGGGGGCTGCTGTGTCTGCTGCCGCGGCTTCGTTAATGATGATTCAGTCCCATCAGCGCAACGGGCCTCGCGCTATCTGGGGATCTGTAAAGGCCTGGCTAACTCACTCAAACTCCAGCATTTCAAATAAACCCAAAAGTTATCTTCAAATTATCCCATGGGAAAACACTACGGAGGTTATGCACGTGATGTCCTAACGTTCTGCCGTGAAAATGTGTTTGAGCAGCACCATAGAAATCCTAGAAACGGCGTTAGCTATCTGATCTGTCCCTACAAATGTCCCGGACCTGTTTGAAGTGAGCCTTCTCTCCCCATACAAAGGAAGTCAGGTCCTATATTAAAGTATGGCGAGGGTATGACTTGTCTGTTTCATGGCATTTACATCATTTGAGGCAACATACAGAAAGATAAGATGATGTTTAGTGGCCATTGGATGTGTATCTGACCCACAAAAAGCAGAAACTTAACAAAATAAGATTCAGCATTTAGCTACAAGCAGGGCTTGTCATTAAGCATTTTAAGGTGCTTGCCCGACAACAAAATCTACTAGTCCGGTAAAATAGTGTTCATTTTTAATTAAGATTAAATTAACTTGCTATAATGTTTATACATATGCATTTTTTCATATTGAATGTCAATGTTATTCACGTCACATCAATCAATTTTTTTGAAATATTTCTTGACAGTTATTTGTCACTTTATTAAGTCTGCAATGTCAGAGCCACTTGTTGTTTATTCTCTTAAAAGTTTTACTGCAAAGCAATATCTTATTAATCATACTCATCCATTGAGAAGAAACAAACAGAAACAAAGAGTTGCCACTTTTCTGATATAATTCCTGTCCCCAGTGCACTGTGCATTTTTATATTTTATCACTGATCCTGAGATACTCTTCTGAATGTATTATAGCTTATTTTAATTAATCATAACATTGGCTATATAACTGCTTATTGGCTTAAATAAATACAGTAGCTGCTGTTCCAGCTGCTGAGGGCGGGTCTAACTCCGACAGCAGCTGTAGCTGACTGTTAGCTTCACGTTAGCTCTTTGCTACAAACAAACAAGCTACTCTCTGGCCGCGAGGAAATCAGAGTGAACTCAGGTAGGAGTAAACGCTAAACTCTTTCTGCCTTTGCACTGACCTGTCCTCTCCTCGCGAGTTGCTCCACCTCGAGCACGTAGACACAGCGCTCATGCCGCAAAAGGCGAACATAACTGTGATAAATATAGACTTCTGCGGGGAGATAAACTATCGGCGAGCGTATTGGCGTAAAATAATAGAAGATTAATACATGTCGGGACACGTGGCTTCTGTTGCTGTCTGTATTTTTCACTTGCCTGATCGGGCAATAGGGAGAACAAGGCACTTGCCTGGACAAAAAGTGTATTTGCCCCGGGCAAGCGGAAGTCCATGTGTCGAGCCCTGCTCAGTCTGTAACACAGGGGCCAGGGCTGGTGAGGAGTTTGCCTGGAGCTCCCCCCGCAGGCAGCAGTGGGAATGACTGGAAAATACATTTTCACTTTCATCAAACGGCACGGTTAGCTACTCAGCGCTGCTGTGAACACACTTTCAGGGAAGAACTGTACAGAATGGATCTATTGTTGAATTATGGGCTTTAGGCGAGACGCTGCGGATAAATAGGGTAAGAAATGAAATGAAGAGAGATCGATTCCAAACTTTTGCTGTAGATTACTGATATACTGTAAATATGAGAAAGATGTATCGCACGTTTTTATATGTTGTGTTGTATAACAAGAAGGTATTACATTTACAGTTTCTTTGTTATATATTGTTATTTTTTCAGATGGGATTTTTGATTTTGTTTCGTTTTTGAATAAATAAAATTTGCCTTGTTTTTTGGTGGTCTAAGCTCAATAAACCAGGTTTGTTTATTGGTTTATTTGTTTGGGACAGTGCATGTTAATGAACAAGCCTCTTCGGATTGTAGCCTTGGGCTCATTTACATCCGTCGTCCCCTATGCGCACTTTCAAACACACTCTCATTCATCCTGGCCTATTGTACACAGGTTAGAATTATATGTTCAAATATTTCTGACGAACCTTCTAAATATTCTTAAAAACTAGCCTAGAAAGTGCGGAGGCTGTAGGAGCTGAAGTGGAGCTGTTGCAAGAGTGTAAAAACATGTCCTAAACTATTAAAGATTGTTCTTTATTTGAAACTAGTAAAGCAAGTAAACAAACCTTCTGTCCTACTGAAAGAATAATCTTTAATCATTTTGAATAAGAAGACAGTATGAACCTTTTCCAAAGAACACGTCCTAAAGTTTAGTAACATCTTGACCGTCTTTTGTGCTACATGTAGATATGTCAACATCGGTTAATGAATACAAGTGTGAAAGACGAGAGAGTGCCGCACTGTGCAGCGATATACTACGCAAAATGTCATAAAACAAACGAGTTCAATTCGTTTTTTCACCACCTTAAAAATGTAGTGGACAGTTTCAGGTTTTCAGTACAACCCGGGAAGAACAGATTGAAGCCCTACAACAGCAGAGAGAAAAACCAGGAAGAAACAACAAGTGTATTACTCCAAACTATTGCACAGCAGTGATTAGTCTAACCCACGATGTTGAGTTTGTGTTTGCCTGCCTCCTGTGTCTCGCCCCCTCCCTCCCCTGTCCCCCCTCGGGAAGGGGTGGGGGGGTTTGGGGACACATCAGTAAACGCCGTTCCCCCGCCGAATATCTGCACAACAAAAGCCCAGCAGACCGTGTGGGGCTGCACTTTCACTGCATGGGACGGTCCCGCCACAGCCAGTCATGGGCACCTGTTGCTCCATGCTGCAGCAATCAAAGAAAAGAGCCCGTTTCCCCCGTTTCCCCCTTTCCTTTCCGCCGCCCGGGCCTCCCTGAATCGCAAAGCATCGCACCAAATACTAAAATGATGGAAACTTTTCATGCGGCACAATACGATCATGTTCCTGCACTGTCTGAAGCACTGTGTGACCTCAAGTTACACAAAAGCCCGGGCTTTGTTTTCACACGTTCTCACCGGAAAGAACTCGGAACTACAAGAAGAGAACGGATTTATTGGTTGTTGTTTTTTTTTTTTGGGGGGGTAGTTGCTACTATAAGTGTGGCTAATATGTTTACAGCGTGTCACCATGGTTACTGCCTTTCAAGTACCAGTGAAAACTATTTATTCAGAGGGGAATATCCTCCTAAAAGAATGGAGAAAAAAAGAAACAAACAACAAAACGATCATATCTTGGGAAAGGCGTATTTGGTCAGACGAAGCCAAGTGGACCGATCCAGGAGGACGAGCCTATTGTACATGTTTTGGGTGCGTGGACCCAGCACGGTGGCAGTAAATGTGGGATTTTACTCTCAAACATAGACTCTTAGCTTACTCCACATCAATTTAAAAAAAAGACACAAATGTGAATAAGAATATACTTTTAGATTGCTTTTTTGTTTGGCTTTTTTAAACGTTTTGGACTTGAACTGAAGGAACGAGCGTCCGCGGTGCCCTGTCTCACCGCTGAGCAGCCGCGCGCAGCCAAGCGTTTGACGTTATTAAATAATAAAGAGATGGTGATCTGCGCGCATTGTTGTCGGAGAAAAAGGGCCAATTAGAGCGCTGTTACGTCGCCATTATGGCTATATTAACTCGAATTAGGTTTAAGACAATGAGGCGTCGGCTGCTGGGAGGACACGCAGGAAAAGTCTTCCCTCCGGACGCATTTTGTGAACGTTTGAATGTGAATTTGGTTTGACAGTTTTTATAACCTTCATGAAAACAATAGTTCACCTTTTAACCAAAGAGTGAATTCTTTCCAAAAACACACACAAATCCGTCTTTATGATGAATCCCGACCAAGTTTTATGACTGTGTGTAAATGTGAGGACTGAACCATTACTGTTTTTATAATTTAGCTTGATAGGATATTTGAAGAAGAAAACCAAAATTGAAATACAAAGAAGGAAAACGAACTCTGACTTGCGCGTGGCCCATTAGTACAGTATGGCTGCACAGTTATGCAAATTCGACCTCTTCTCATGTAAATGTCTGTGCCCAAGGATCATGAATAAACAAAGCAACAACAAAAAAGTCAAACCAGGGGGAAATTTGAACCAGTCTTAGCCAAATCTTAAAATGATTTGTGTTAACTATAATGCTCTGGTGATAAATTAGTCTAACGTGTTGATCTACAAAGGCTCGTCTTGTAGAAATGCAAATAATCTTTTTTTATTATACACATATCAGCCCTGTTTAAAGACGATGCATGCATCATTGAGGGTTCGACATTCTCTTTTGGTTCCAATGATATTTTACATTTGAAAGTTCTAAATCACAGGCACAAATGGTAACAACCCATTATCAAACAGTGAGAACAAGCTTCCACTATGCTAGCAAATCGATGGCGCCGTGATGAACACATTTTGAGCTCCGGTGATGGATTATGGGGTTTAAAAAGTAGAAGAAAGTAATAGAAGAAGAAACGACCAATGTGACGGAGGTAACAACATAGATAAGAGCTGAAATTCTTATTTTGCCCTAAAATGACCATGTCAAAAATGGATGACAAGGATTGAATATAGACAAAAACCAGAATAAAGCCTGGTCTAATGGTACACTATAACACTCGGCTTGAAAATGGGCCTGAAACAAATGTCTTCTTTGGGCCTCGGATATAAAAAGATAAAAACAAAAAAACAAAAAGGAAACGTACTGTATTTTCACAAGCCCGATGAGCAACGCATCAAGTCAAGATGATCTCGTTTCTGTTCCCACTTTGGGCCTTAAGTGAATTAGTAATGCTAGCGGTTTGAAACGGCACGTCTCATTTCAAATTGACCTGGACAGAGAGAGAGAGAGAGAGAGAAACTTCCCTCCCGGGCCGCCTACAGTAGCACACAGGCTTGCTATTGTTGTTCACCCCACCTCCCCCCTTTAATTCCCCCCGCGGTGCATCCCTCGGTGCACTTTCTCCCGGCCTTTATGCTAATCTCATCTACAGGGAGCCCTCCATTAGCAACTGTTTTATTTGCGGCGCGATGAAGCGTCGGAAAGTGCATTAAAATGGAAGGAGCGAGACGAGCGTTTGAAAAGAGACCTAGTTGTATTTATCGCGGGTAGTGGGATAATTGACCATTTTGGAAAATTCATTATTTTTAGACCTTTGCGAGTTTCAAACACGCCTCATAGCATGTTTTACTATTTATAATTTGTCTAAATGTTATCAAAAACACCCAATTGTACACAAAAAAGCTTCTCCTTGTTTCTATGTCACTTAAATCTTAGAACAAATTCTGATTGTGTGTAAAACATCCCATCATCCCATTAAACAAAAGAAAAAATGTAAAAGCATGAACAACTGTCTCTACACATAAGTCTCGTTGACTAAAGACGTATTGATAAGACCAACCAAACTGCTGAACATAATGCATCGCCAAATCATGTGTAAATAGTTTCATGTTTAGTGAATGTTATTCTTACAAAATGGTTTTGGAAATAAATGACCAACTTGCATTCAATTGAATTTGTGCTGATTTTTTTGTCTCGAGTGTTGTTTTTCTTATGTCAAGTGTCCAAGTCAAAGCCTCTTATTTTAAGCGGAATAAAGCGCGTTTCATTGGCAAACTTATAAGACAGTCCAAACATTGTTAAAATCAGAACAATTCTAATCATTTTGGATGGTCACTATTCTCTATCGTCATGGGTCACATCAAGCTGTCAGCGTCAGTGAGGGGCAGTGATGAACGTCCCGGCCGGAGTGACAGGGTTCTCAGGGGGGTAAGGGGTGGAGATGCCCCCTACCCTCCAGAGGAACCAGGGGAGGAGGAAGCTACAGCGGTGTGTGGTCCCATTCAGAGAATGCCCTCTACCCTCTGCTCAGGCTGCACCTGCACCAGCCTTCACGTGCACGCACACCGACACGTGCACGCTCATACAATGATAGTAATAATTAGTGTAGTTTAGTTTATTAGTTTGTTTGAGCAGTAAACATTCTGCTCAAAAGGAGTGGGCTGAAGCAAGAGCTTATAAGCGCCACCCCCAAAATCAATATTTACAAGATAACATCTACATAAAGACATTACTGTAAATATTACTGTTACATTACATTACTAACTGACATTACTGTATGTACTGTATACATTCCCCAAGAAGGAGTAATACTGATTACAAAACAACAATGATGATGCTACATAAGGACCTGTGGCAGTCGCATGCACACCCGTTTATCCTATTGCAAATACATTATCAATCATACAATTAGCAGCATCATATTTTGATTTTCATCAATGTCAAAAGAAGAACCAGTTACACTTCAAAGCGGCTTTTTTAACACAGACCAAATTACAAAGCATTGTTGAAATGTTCATATAGAAAACAGAAACGAAGCACAACGACAACCACAATCTCGTTTCATGTACGATGTTTAGTACAAAGCAAGTAACAAAAGGCAACTCTTAATATAATATATTTCAGCATGTTACCAATGCCAAACCTTGGTAACATTACCGGAAGTCACTATTTTTATGTTATAAAGGCATGTTACTATGCAGTACATATTATACTTCATGGTCTTGCCACTTCCCAGTTGTCATTACCATCCTCAGTATAATATCAATTTGTGTACAATTTCCTCTGTTTTTTCATGTATAATGTATTATGAAAGCCCTACATAGTGTAATGCATTAAAAATCCAGGGTGTAGAGCGCAGTAGCTCCCCATCCACAAACCCCCACCCAGCTGCCCTAACAGCTGATTTTGTAGATGAAGTTTCTATGCTGTGTGGAGCATTTAAAGACGAGGTTTATGATCCCGTTGGGAGGGTCCCTCTCAACAGATTCATAGCCTTTCTTAATTATTTATTTTTCTATATCTTTGAGCAATAGAGTGACAACCGTTCAGAGCAACAACACTTAAATGCAATGCAATGCATTTCTTCTTCTCTATACTTTTCAAAAGTCTTTTGTTTGTATTTATATTTGAACAGGTGGATGTTTGGACATCGTTTCATCTCCATCTCCAAATTATTCCACAACTGTACACCACTCACTGTCGGGCTAAAACTTTTCAAAGTTGTGCCATGTTTCTGAATCCTAAAGTTTAATTCATCATGTAATTCATAACATCCCGTACGTTCTTGAAACCTTCTTTGTATTTGGCCTGGTAACAGTTTGTGCCTTGCTCTGTATAACATCTGTACAGGGTACAGATACTGACAAATGTTACTGCTGCCCTGGGGTGGGCTGAAGAGGCAAGGCTACAATCACACAGGTAAGCTAGGTGAAGTCAGTATCTTGCCCAAGGGCACAAACAGGATTCAAACTGCTGACCTTTGCTCTGTGGACAAATGTGCCGTCAGCCCCCTCAGCCTCTGCATGGCCTCTTCAGCAGCATCAATGTGTGTGCCATTTCCCTAAGCAGCAATACACAGCGAGTAGACAGAGGAGGACACTTTAGCTCTGTTTCAACTTCCTGAAAACCTTTGGATGTTGAGGTTTTCTGAGGCCGCTCTGCTGTATCCTACAGTAAAAGTAAGACCGTTATTGGACTAAATCAGAATGAGCGAAGCTTGAATAGATGATACAGTACTTTGAGATCGTGAGTTAACCAATCCGTGCTGTGACTGTTCTCCGGCTGAGGAAAAAGGCCTCCCACTGAGAGATGAAACTACCTCCTCCAGAGTTACGAGAGCCCGGGGTCAGAGGAAGACATATGTGCATCTGATACCAATCCACTGCCGATTTGCAGCGATTAAATGATTCACAAATGATTAACAAAGCATAAACAAAGAGGAATTACAGCTCTACAAGCGCTCGACAGTGTGGAGTTATCACAGAGCGCCACCCAAATGTTTTCATGCGTCTTTCCCTAACCTTACTGCCTCTCTTGGATTCCTTCGCAGAGCAAACACAGGAGCTGCCAGGGCAACGTCACCCCCCCTCCTCTCTCTCTCGCTCGCTCTCCACCTCCTCCCGCCGTGTCTCTCCTTATTACGTGGCCGTGTGTGAAAAGGGAAAGTGGCTGGGCCTGGGGATTACTGTCGGCTAAGCTCGTTTGTTTCAGTGTGGGAGAGCCGGACCCATTACTTGACCTCATTTTCAGAACTCATACTCAAAACAAGACCGACAGAGCATCGGCCATACCCCACCTGCCGTACCTTCGAGCTGCTGAAAACACACATGAAGCACACCAGCCTTTGCATTTTAAAGATCACTCTCGATAAACCAGTGTTACGTACGATCCGGGAACGCTCAAATATTGCATGTTTGGTAACTTCGTCGAGTGATATCTCCCAGATTTAAGAAACTGTGTTGAAACCGTGTCATATGTTGAATCGAGAAATCTGTGACTTTTCTTATGCACCTAAACTTACAGGTAAATGTTTGGGGGAAAAGCATGTTTATTGTTGTGAATTTAGGAGACACTCTTTTAATCAATCTGTCTTATTTCATTCATATCATTTTTATTGTAACATCATATTAGACAGTGTATCATTTGCCGGTATTCCTTGATCTACAAAGACAACATTTATTTTATTACAGATATTTGTCATGATTTAAATAAATCTAAAGAATGACTGTAACTGAGTGTAACTTTACTGAATGTGGGGACGTCTCCAGCTCGTGCCCACGGAGAAAAGGCAGCCAAATAAATATCTTTGATTACCCACAGCAAAAATTGCAATTTCGGTGTCAAACTGGTGAGCATGTTTTGTAGTGCTGGCAGCAGTGTAATCCAAAATGTTGAAATGTTACACAGTGTGCCATTAAATAAAGGTACAAATTTACTCAAGTTAATGTCTCAGATTACAATTCTACTTGAGTAAAAGTATCAACTTCCAGAGGTACTTTTAGAGCAAAAAGTGAAAGTATTTAACACAGAATTAACAAATTGATAGATTAACCGTGCCGTATCTTTATTAAAAACGTATGTGATTGTCAAACCAGGACAAAACGGTCTAAACTTGGCCTAGAGCAGGTCTCGGTCTGAATCAGGTATGGACAGACTTTTTGACCACACTGGGTTGCCAGGAGGGCCGGGCCGGTCGATGGTTTGGGGCGTTTACACATCGACGGTCATTACCTAAACACATAGAAAAGTAGTTATGCATTACCCTTCTTTATATCAGTGAAATGACCGGTAATGTAAAGTATTTAAAGTCATGCATTTGGGTCATGTTTACGGGCTCGGTGGAAGGGCTAAAAAGGCCTCATTTGGCTCTTGGGCCTTAGCTTGGTCTCAAAACCAAGGCTAAACCTGAACTAAACCAACTGTAAATCAGACTGAATGAGCTGCCGGTGTTTTCAGACTTTAATATTATGTGTCAGATCAGAACAACTTCAGTGCTTCAGTGTATTTAAACCACAATTCATAATAGTTTCAATCGACCTCCAGAAATGCGGTAGAGTAGAAAGTACAGGCGTAAAACATAGGGAAGTCAAAAGTACCCCCAAACACTGAACTTTTCACTTTGTTACTTTCCACCGCTGTCATCTCGACCCTATCGCGAAAAAATAAATAAAATCAAATACCTGCACGACTGCCATATGAGCATTTCTGAGGTCTCCCAAAGTGACAAGAATCTTAGCGGCCTCTCCCTTGTAGCCGATTTGTTTGTCAGAAAGCCCATTGTAATCCCACACACACACACACACACACTTACTGTACACCCCCTCCTCCCCGTCTCTCCCTCTCTGTTTATCAGGCCTCACATCTGGAGCGCGAAAAGGGGTGGTGGTGTTGGTGGGGTGGAGTGTAACCAGCGGCGGCGTGCGCTCACCACCTGTTGCACAAACCCCCCTCCTCCACCCACTCCCCCACCCCCCCCCCCCAAACCAGAGCCTCCGCTGCCTGGCCCTGCTGCTGCTGCTGCTGCCATCACGCCATGCACCGGAGACAGAGAATGAAAGGCCTATTAGCGACGCATCTCCCAGGCATCGATATTCTGTTGTTTTGGGCCATACATTTGATGAACCATATTTGATAACCAAATTATTAGCAGAGTGTTATGATAGCAAATCATAAGCGGGTTTTAGTCACTGGTTGGCTTTTGTGATGAGAAATCGGTAAAATAAAAATAATGATTAAAAAGAGAAATAAACATCTGGCCATTCCCTGGGTGCCAATGCTAAATAGCTTTACAATACAAATATATAATATAACCCGGTAAAGCTTCTCTAGAAATTAACATGTCAATCCACCTCAGCCTTATTTGCAATTATTGGCTGTAAGAAATGCAAAGCCACTATGTAAAACAGATTTTTTTTTTTTTTTTTACCAATGTGAGAACGTATCTAATATTCAATCATTCATTTATCCTCAAGATCTGACAACATTTTCACCAGAACATGTTTATTATATATTGGGAACAGCCTGGAGTGACATAGGAGAAACTAGAATTCCCATAACTCTATTCGTGCGGGCATGTTACACCAAAGCAAAATGACAGACTATCAGACATCTATGGATCTGTCCCTCTAAAAATGAGTATTAAAAAAAAAAGGAAAAAAAATGTACACTTCGTTTTCAGCTTTCCTTGTGTAAAACTCTGATTAATATTCACCGCAGGCCCATCGAACTGAGTAATAATTAGAAAAGAACGACGACCTTTAAAAATCCCAAGACAATGGGATAAAGAGCAGCCCGTCGCGTTTTATGCGCTGTCACTTTTGTGCCATCTCATGACGCACGCTTGTTCTTGGTGACCCACATTCCCACGCCGCTTCCAAATCACCAGGCACGTCTTATTTTAGGCATCCATATTTCCCCCCCCCCACCCCTGTCTCGATCCTCACTACCTTTTCTTTTCTTTTTTTTTTTGTTCACCACAATTTGAACCGTGCACATCTTTAAGTGGAGGAGAGCTAACGGTTCTCCCATGCGCGCTCTCTTTGGCGGCTTTTTTTCCCCCTTCTTCTTTCTTCCCCCTTGCCCGTGCGCTCCCATAAGGCTTCAGATTTGATGACATCCCCCCCCACCCCACCCGTGCTCCTTGTCCCGTTCACAACATAACCCCTCGTAATTTACATCAAAGCGCTACATCTTAAATAAAACGCGTTTCCCCCACCCAAAAAAAGGCCCGAGGGCCGAAAGCGCTGGCTGCGGCTGCGCGGGGCCTCGCTGGATGGTTTGCGTAAACGCGCTCTCGCAAAAGGACAGCAATTCCCCCTTCCCACAAGAGCGTCACCTTTTTAATGCTGGAGTTATGGGATCACGTAGCAACATAAAAAAATAATTTAAAAAAATGAAGTTTTGTGCAATAACAATTTTCTGGTTGTTCAAGGCCCTATCGCGGAATAAAATGTGCTTTGTCCTTCAGTGAAAATTAAAAAAAAAAAAGAATCACCATTTGTGCAGCTGATCATAAAGCCGTTTTATCAGTCGTGAACGTGCATGGTAATAGTTGATGTGTGACAGTATTGCTCCCTGCAAGTTTAGAAACTCACCCCTAAACAAGAATTGGGATGTTCGGGAAAATACGTCACCACGTTTCGGACCGAATCTAACCATTTGAAATTGACGCCACTTCCTCTTTTGTTGTTGTTTGTGAACATAAAACACAGCAGCTGTTGGAGGCCTTTCCTTTATTGGTAAACATCGGTGTGACAGCTACGTCTGCCACGTGTTTGCAGGTGTACTTTAGGGATTTGTTTTGAGCAACAGTGCGCTATTTTATCCACTTGGGATTTCAGTACGAATTATCGACTAATAAGTTGAGCCGGGCAACGGACGGCAACAGCCAAAGAGGACACCGATTCCCCAAGGAGGGTTGCCTATTCAAAAGAGAGAAAACACGCACACTGGCAAGCGAGCGATTATAGCCAATTCCGCGTCTGTAACGGGATCAATAATTAATAAGACAAACAGCCTCCCCTGACCTCGGGAAGGTCCGACACAGCGAAGCGCGCGCCATGCGGAGGAGAGGGAGAGGAGAGTGGCTGGATAAACACCGAAGAGGGCCTTTTCAAATATTCATCCGCTGGTTAACGTGAGCCCCTCTCCCCAGGGACGACACCATGCAGGCAGGCAGGCGGGCAGGCGGGCAGGCAGGCAGGCAGGCAGGGGCCCCGCGAGGCTCAACGGCTCCTAATCTTTGCGCGCAAAACACATACATTAAACCAATGCGCACAGGCAGGCAGATTTTTTTTTTTTTTTGCGCGCAATTGGATCATCAAAGGGATTGTTTCTTGCAAGCGAGTTGGCGGTTAAGAGTGAGAGGGAAAACGGTTGTAATTGTTGTGGATTCGCCCAAAGGAAAATGTTTTTTTTTTGGAAACAGAGAGAGAGAGAGAGATCGACAGCGTTCAAACGAGGCGGATTTTTTTTTTTTTTTGCCATAACAAGTATAGGCGACGTAAGCAAGAACTGTGCGTAGAATTTGGAAATGGGAAAGGACGTTTTGGATCCTGACACACACACACGCGCACTGTAGCACGTGCGTCTGTCACACTTCAAAGATAACATGACACAAAACGAACCGTTAGTCTCGGTGTTAAATGTTGTTATCTGTCACACGCGTTGTAACAGGCGTGGATTGGCTCGATCATGAAAACTGGGGCTAATGCGTAATTTGGAGAAAATGTCAAATACAACAGTTATGAGAAAAACGATTCCACTAAAAGAAACAACAACAAAAACATAACAATAAAAATGTGGAAGGAAGTGACATAATAACAAAACAGGCAAACAATAATAATAATCTACCTGTTGTCGCGCGTAAAACTCTTCACCTTTCTGCGCCGCGCGCCACACCAAGGCAGACTTTCACAAAAAATAGGCTACGGCACGTGGTGCATTGGAACAAGGCCTAAACATATATGGAGCTGAGCAGAAACAATCAAAATCCCAAAACTCGAGCGTTGAAAGATGAAGCCATGCGTAAAAAAGACGCAAAGTCCAACCAAACCCCAAAGAACTCCCAAAACAGACAGACGGCTCCAAAATCAAAACTCAAAGCTTGTATCCAAATTTCCAAAAAATTTATTCATTTCAAACTGCATATTGAAAAAAAATATACTCAGCTGAAAGTGTAACTGTTATAAGGATGGTATTATTAGTCCTGGTCATATTTACATGTAGCGGTTGCTTGGGGGGAGGTGGTAACAGGCCAACATTTTTTTTTTTCGTTTTCAAAAAACACAACTACAGAGGAGGAGGAGGAAGGGGGGTGGGGGGATGTTTTTTTGGAAATTAAAAATATCACAGAGAATATACAGAAAATTGTACAAATCAATTAGAAAATAAAAGAGACTCCAACACGCGGCTAAACATTATGAAACAGTGGGAGACGGAAATATAAATTAACAACCTATCCGTTATGCGCTTAATTCAAAAAGTTTAGTAGGAAAGAAAGAAAAACAACTCCAAATAAACAGTGCTCGGTCCCTTTTGTCCCTTTTCGTTCCAGTGTTTGCATTTATTTGAACTGGCCTTTTTTGCGTGAATATATATATATATATATATATAAAAAAACAAACCAAAAAAAACAAAAACAAAAATAAAATAAAGAAAATTCAAACCTCTTGCAAACATCTTGATTGTAATGTTTCGTCTTTGATAAATACTGTACAAAAGGTGATTGCAATAATAAACCCACTTTTTGTTCATCCAGGCAGGTTCAGAGTCGACTCCTCGCCCGTAATTTTTTTTCCTTTTTTTTTTTTCTCTTAACTTTTATACAACTGTCCAGCGCTCTCTGTACAAAAATAGTCCCGTGTAGAGGTCCATAATTCTCTCTAGAAGAGTCTACATGTGTGTGAGAGGCAGCGTGCCGTTGATCGTCGTCCCGGCACTGCGCTCTGATAGTGCCCGGACATGTGTATCCTGCTCTGGGCGCCCTGCTCGCTCACGTCGGCGCCGGGCAGGTACATGCTGATCATGTCCCGCAGGTCCCCGCTCTGACAGCCGGTCTGCGCGGACGGCCGGTGGGACGAGGAGGTGACGACGGGCGGGCTCGAGCTGCTGGACTCCGACTTCACGCCGCCGCTGTTGCCGGACGCGGGCCCCATGCTCCCCAGCGCCGTCATGGTGGGCTGCTGCGCGTACGACATGGACGTGTAGGTCGGGGAGCCGTTCATGTAGCTCTGCGTGCTCGCCATGGAGTTGTACTGCAGCGCGCTCATGTCGTAGCGGTGCATGGGCTGCATCTGGCTGGCGTTGTGGTGGTAGCTCAGCTGCTCCTGCATCATGCCGTAGCCGCCGTTGGTCCAGCCGTTCATGTGGGCCGCGTAGCTGTCCATGCGCTGGTTCACGTTGCCCACCCCGACCCCGCCGACCCCCGAGCCCACTCCCATGCCGTTCCCCCCGGGCGCCAGCAGCCCGCCCGGCAGCGTGTACTTGTCCTTCTTCATCAGCGTCTTGGTTTTCCTGCGCGGTCGGTACTTGTAGTCCGGGTGCTCCTTCATGTGCAGCGCGCGCAGCCGCTTGGCCTCGTCGATGAACGGCCTCTTCTCGGTCTCGGACAGGAGCTTCCACTCGGCCCCGAGCCTCTTGCTGATCTCGGAGTTGTGCATTTTGGGGTTCTCCTGGGCCATCTTCCGCCGCTGACCCCTGGACCACACCATGAAGGCGTTCATGGGCCTCTTGACGCGCTCGGGGCTGTTCTTCTGGTTGTTGCCCGAAGAGTTGTTGTTGTTTCCCGTGCCCCCCGTGTTGGTCTGGGGCGCGGGGGGCTTGAGCTCGGTTTCCATCATGTTATACATATTTAGTCCGAGTGTGAACGCCAGTCCAAAAACAAAGAAAACAGCCTCCAAAACAAAAGGAAGAGATGCGTAAAAGTTACCTGGCACTGTAACTTTTCCTCGCTCCCTGTGCCAAACCGCGTCTCCACACAACTCAGTCCTGCGCGCTTGGCTTGGCTTCTCTCTCCCGGAAAAAAAAAACAACAGCTCCGCGCTTCCCCTGCCTACATCCACAAAAATCCTTCCCCTCTGGTTCGCTTCTCTTCCGCGGAGGAAAGGTTTTCAGCCTCGTACAAACAACTTTTTCCCCCCGTGTTTTTTTTTTCTCTCTCGCTCCTCTGCTGCCGCAACACCCTCGCCTTGACAAACTCCAGATAGTTTTTGAAACAAGTTAATAGACAACCATTCATGTGACGGGGGCTGACAACGAATAAATGGCTAGGACCTGGCCAATCGCGTGCGCCCTGCTCCCCTGACACGCCAATGGGAGGCCTCAATTTGCATATAGAGGCGGGGTCTGAAGCTCCTGCTGCCGCTGGCTGCCCTGAAGGGGTGGGGGGGGGGGGGGGGGGGGGGGGGGAAACGCGCAGGCTTGCATGTGCTAGCCAAAGCAAAGTGCAGCGCTTTAGGAGGCATGTCACCGTCAGCGAGCGTGGATACTTCGAGCAGGAGCGCAGGGGAGCGAGGTTGTGCCGTGCGTAAAAGTCGGTTGAGGATTCCGCGGCGTGCGTATTGCTCTGGACAGTTGGGGGGGGAATGGGCAGTGAAAGGGCGACGGAGTTGATCGGTGGTTAAAAGTTGCTGTATTAGCCTCGGGAAGACGTGGATGACTCGTAAGGGGGGGGGGGGGGGGGGGGGGGGGGAAATGCGCGTTTAGAGGGATAGGATTTGGAAGTGTCTCTCGATGGATGAACCTGCCAGCCCGTCCTTTCAAATCTCAGCGTGACAACTTGTGTCATGACAACTGGCACTCTCTCCCCCCCCCCGAACATTCACGTTGACCAATTCACAAACAAGTCAGCGCACAATGACAAAACGTCAATTTGTCGGTCAGCATTAAAGCTTTAAAAAAAAAAAAAAAAAAAAGTTGACTTATTGAAATCTTTTGGCAAACTTGATTAACAGTGACGCACGGTGAATTACACTGATACAAACAAGCTAGAACTTAAAAAAAAAACAATAGGGATATAAGTTAATAGGTTTTTTCTAGTTTGATGGGATGATGTGTTTCCTAAGTGTGTTTTTTTACGCATTTACAGGAAAGCTGAAAATGGTTGACATGTTTTAGCTCCGTTAACATAGAAACATGGGAAGACTTTGAATTCCAAGCCTAGAACTGGGACTCGTTCATGGCCCATTCGCGGCGACAGTTATGGGATGTTTACCTGTTCCTCCGGTCACATCCTCTGCCTTTTTCCCATAACAAAGTACAGTAAATATCACAGGGGGAAAAACAAACAAACAAATGATCAAACCCTTTCTAATTTTGAAAGCGAATATACAAACCTAAGTGCATTCGGGAGCTCTCTTGCTACTGAAGCCTGACACGACCCGGGGAAACTTTTCGTGTATAGCTTCGTCGATGGATGTTTCAAACTATTTAGGCGCAGAATGGGAAGAAGCCGTGGTAGTTTTACTGTCCGCAAAGGTAATCCAAGATGTCGCCCCTTCACGTCCCCCTCTCCAGGCTTTGTTTTCTTCAAGTTGAATGCCAACACACACAGAAGAGGGGAAGAAGTAGTTAGGCGGAAGAAGAGGAGGAGGAGGCTGAGGGGGTATTGGTGCCATTCCTAGCACAAATAAACATGTTGTGTTGATGTTGTCGCTACAAAGAAGGATATAGTGTGCACTTTTTCACTTTAGAATCAGAGAAGGAGGAGGGGTGCAGTGGTAGTAGTAGTTGTAGTAGTAGTAGTAGCCTAGGGGGCAATGCATACGGGCCAGCAGGGGGGCAAGGCAGGTGACCCAACAGTTTAACATAATGCGAATTGCTAAGTACACGCATACAAATGGATTATTAGGGGATTCCTGGGTTTCATGTTGAATGGTTTCCTAAAGGGCCTAAGACGCGACGACTTAATGAAAGATTAGCCGGGTTTGAAAACAATGCGCTTCCTTAAATGTGTTAGTGTTTCGGCCCAAGCTGCGACCTCGGCGGCGGCGCAACAGAAAGGGTCACGACAACAAACGAGGGTGGCATTATCAAGGTCTTTTAAATAGTCACGTCCAAAACATTTTATTTTTTTTATTTTTTTTTGAAAGATGTACCCTATCGAAGTGGTTTCCAAACTTTTCACACCAAGTACCACCACTAAATCAACATGAATTCACTCTTCAATTGTTTATGAACCTTTCAGCTAAACCGTGCCTTACTTTGGTCTTGTTTGCAAACGCTTCAGCTATTCTCCTCTGAACACAATCCAGACATTAACAGGAAAACTAGCAGTTTCCATCACATTTCTCACAAACATGACACTTTTTTTTCTTTTTCTGCGTGTGTGTGCGCGCACTTGCCCAGCGTCACTGCAGAAACCCGTTTGTTGTAAGCTGACCCAAGCACAGCCGCCGAACGAGTCTGCTGTGTGACGCTACTGCCGCCTATTGGCCGCAGCGGGGACTGCGAGGGCCACTCTCCTCTGCCTTTTGTAGAATGAGACGGATGATCTGAGAAGAAGTGGCACGTTTGGGAGCTTTGAGAGCGACGGGGAGAAAACGTCATAAGAGCCTATTGATGGTTTTCAACATTTTTGAATGTGGTGACTGTGTATTTTTAGTGTCGCGAAAACAAGTATTGCAGAGGAAACAAGCACAAAGGGATCGTGTTTGTCACTTGGTTCATAGCCTCGCAGTATCACAACAACTTTCTAATTTTGCATGCACTGTTTTACCATACAGCTCACTAGAAAGTTCCAGCAACCTTTCCATAGACTTGACATGTATTGTTAAATAAAAGTAGAACTCTTTTTAGCTGTTTTCAGCTTGATGTTTTACCAATATTCATGTCTAAACTAAAAGAGCTATAGTTCTATATCCTTAAAGGCCTTGTACCAGATCTCCTCTTGTTTATTTTCATTCCTAACTTTCCTGACGCATTTCAAACCTCCCAGGCCTGAGTTTATAAGCACGTTTGACAACTTTCATGGAGCAACACTGTCGACTAGCTGCTAGTTTATGATGAATAAAAAGGCTTTACACACATGTCTCACAAATGTCCGCTTTTACAATACGACAGACAAAATCTATTTAACTCCACAATGGAAAACAATGCAGGCAGAGCTAATTACACAAGGCCTATGTATGCTGCACCTTCACATTTTGGATTTATTTGAAGTCTACCTTAACATGGTGGCATTATTTCTGCGATCAAATCGTAAATACGGACAGACATCATATATTTTCAACGTCTCTACAAAGCAGCTCTGAGAAAAAAAAAAAAAAAAAAGAAGCCAGTTCAAGTGTGCACACCTGACATAATCCCGCATCCGGGCTAAATCCTAATTGAAAACGAGCAGATCCCTGGCTTATTATTTTGTTTTTAGTCAACCCCGCGGAGCACCTAGACCCCACCTCCCCTCCCCACACACACTCCCCTTTACCTAAAAGATTCATCTGCTGGCTAATAGGGCGACACATGCAAGCCAGCGCGCCCATTCTAATGCATGCGGCGACATATCTACATGAGAGAGAGAGTGTGCTTCCCTGCCTGGGCTAATCTGCTTAGGATAATAAAAGGGACGAACAGCGGGGCCCCGGCATTCGAGGAGGAGGAGGGGGAGGGGGGGAGGAGGTGGGGCCCCTATAAGCATTCTAGAATGGGCCCCCTAGCAGAAATAAAGCCTCCTCGTGTGTGTGCGCGCCGGCAATATGAAAGCGGCGAAAGTACAGGCAGGTATACGCGGATAAGGGGAGATTTTTAAGCGGCAAAAATGGTGACCGAATTGTATTTATTTATTGTGTTTATTTATTTTATTTATTTATTTGAATTAGGACAGTACATATCAATCAACACGTCGGCAAAAAGCATCAATGTTAGCAAAGTTAGCACAGTAGCTCATTTTCATCCGTTGTCCTATAAGGGTTTTTTTTGGGGGGTCAGATTTGTTTAAAAGTGGAGGTTTGGTGAAATTTTGACGGAATCCCCGTTGTCCCTTGTGGCGTAGAGATGCGACAAAAACGTACAACATATCAACAAGTTGTCGCCATCACAACAACGGGTGACGCAATATCCGTGTCGCATCCACAAAATGGGGAAAATAAATAAATAAATGTAGCAAAATCACTGAGGTTCTTTTTTCCCGCCCAAACTAAATGAACAAAACTTCTAAATGGGTGAAAGTTTTAGTCGTGGCTTTGATGTAAAAATAACAAATAAACAACACATTGCTGGCAGTTTTCTTCTGCCACAATTATATTCAAGTCCGTTATCAAATATAGCCTTATATCTTTTGCAGCCCTGGAGACACATATGGATTGTTAAAGTGGGATAAAGTGATGTAGGACATAGCATTGAAATCCTTTCTCTACTAAAAGTGGGAGTGTTACACAAACATAGGCCAACGTGTCGCTTAAGTATGCAATCGTTTTGGATGATTGGGATTTCTGGAGATAATAAGTTTTTGTAAAATCAGACAAAAAGTGGAGGGTGAGGATACATACATTAGAGTCGTCAGCGTCGTAGTGTTTAGATCATTTTGGATTAGGTAGGGATAGGGATATAGCAAAACAAGGAGAAATCTAAATGTGACAATTTACTGACAAAAAAAAAAAAGAGACAGTCTTCCAAAATAAGTCCAGCGAAATACGTTTTTGCGATGGAGGAAGCCACCGAGAAGCGCAACAAATGTCCTTTCTATCGGCACATAAATCAAGATTTTCGACAGATCGCTTTCGGAGCAATAAATTATGGATATTACTTAACGGAACATAATTAACAAATGACACCAGAGTCCCGAGGGTGAGTGGGTGGGTGGGTATCAAGTGGCAGCAGGCCTGGAGTGGGGGGGAGGGAGGGGAGAGCGAGGGGGGTCGCTGCCACTAGGGGCCGCGCGCACGGAGCTCGCTTCTGTGGACAGGAGTATCAAATCTACAGGCAAAATATAGGGAAATAGTATATCCCCCACCACCGGCGCCGCCCCCCACCCCCCACCCACCCTCTCTAACCCCTAAACCCACCGCTAACCACGAGCGTGCGTCGCGCCAAATACGTAAAAGAGCAGTACGGGACTTTGTTTGCGCAAATTTAAATAGACAGATGGGGCTGACAGCGATACCCAAAGCCCGAAGGGGGTGAGACAACACGCTTTATCAATTAGTGTTTTAGGCTCGTGGTGGAATGATACACAGAAACAAAAACAAAACAAAAATTCGTTTTTGTATGTGCACCTGCTGAATAAATTGATGAACGTACGCGGGCTATTTCATTCTTTTTGAAACGTGATTCTTGCAGTGAAGGCGACACAATATTTTGCTCCTTGTTGCTTCAAACTTTAGTAGCTACACAATCTGAAATTATATCACTGGCAAATAAATACATAGAAATAAATAAATGAATACGTGTTATGTGCGTAATTGTCTTTCAGCAAATGTAATGACTGTGCGTAAAGTTTGTTTGGGCACACACACACACACACACACACCGATCTTTCAAATTAACTTTTGCCCACACAGCCTTGGAATTCGAAGGCTGACGTGTTGTTTGTTTGTTTTTTATTAGGAATGTAAAACTGAAATCCGTAGCTACATAATTATTTATGGAGTAACATGTACAGTTGAAATGAAAAGTTGCGAGAAACGAAAGGGGGGAAAACGGCGCAAAGTCGAAACCGCGGAGAAGGCGTTCCGTTTAATGAAGACATGGCACCAAATTGAAAACCCATTGTTTATCGGCCATACATAACAGGCAGTAATAATTGTAAACGCGCTAATAACAGTGCGTGGGGCCGGTCGTAAATCAGAGACGCCGGAGCGGTGCGGCGGCACAGAGCGAGAAGGCGCGGCAAAGCGTTGAAAAACACGCGGCGCTCCCAGCCCCGCGCGCTTCTTCTCCTCCTCATGCCATGCGCTGTCATTCCACAACGCGCACGCACGCACGCACGCACGCACACACACCCGCGGCAACACGCGCGCGGACGCACCCACCCCGTACACACACGAACGAGCACGCTACCACCGCCGTCGAGCTTTCCGCGGCGGCGGCGGCAGCAGCCAGTCAGCCAGTCAGTCAGAAACTTACCGCCACTTCAGGGAGTTGCCTTCCGCTTCCTCGACTTGATTGGCACAAATAACATTTTCGCTCCCAAAACAGACAGCCTCCTCCAAGTCCGTGCGCGCTTTCCCTCCCCACATCCCTCTCCATAATCCAAGCAACTCCAACGCGCTTCCATCCGAGGAGGGCCAGCCGCGGGTGTGTATAGTCTCCAGTATAGGCGCGGCGGCGGCAGCAGCAGCAGCAGCGGTGAAACCCAGCGCGCCCGGCCGCTCTCCCTCGCTCCATCCTCGGGCTGCGTGTGCGTCGTGCCCCCCGTTCCGCTGCTGCTGCCCCGCGCCTCTTTGCCAGCGTGTCTTCTCTCGTCGGAGTCCTGCAACGAGAAAAAGCCGTTTATGGCGACACACAATGTGAAAAGGGGGCCGATTTAAAAAGGAGAAGAATGCGCGCAAGAACAACAAAAGTCAGTTATAAGCGAAGTCTATCTTCCACCCCCTAGCTTAGCCCACATAATAAGCAGGAAAGAGCTTTATATTCCCGTTCACTGGGTATTCACAGATAATTTGAAGCCATTGTTTCTGCCACAGATGGTTCTTTTTAATACAATAACGCGGCGCTTTGTGAATGGCGAGCCCACAATAAAAATCTAAAGCGTCCTCTTGAATAACCATTTTGTTCTCCGTTGTATGGGCCTAACAAAAGCGCCAGTGAGGTAATGGCCTGCCGCATTCAAAGGCTCAGAATGGGGATTTGATAAAGATTTTTTTTTTTTTCGTTCCTTTTTTCCCCTCTCCTCTCCTTTTTTGTGCAAAGTACGCGGCAATGTCAAAGAAAGTGACACGGCCTAAGTAAAAAAAGAAAAAAAAAGAAAAAGGATAATGGAGGCGAAGCTTGTTCCTGCTGCAGCAAAGTCTAGCACATTTTTACCATTATTATTATTATCGTTATTATTATTATTTTTACGAAAGAGATATCAGGCCGTTATTACGCATGATGAGGCCTTTGCGCGCAGATGCATCTCTCGTCGCATCTCTTCGTCATTGTCAGCGTCAATCAACATTGTGTCCAATATAAACAGGCAAAGTGCGATGAATGACCGTACAACGATGTGAGACGATTAAAGCCACACTGCGGAACGTTCAGAGTTATTCGTTGCTACGCCGGAAAAGCAACTATAGTGTCGTAAAGAAAAAAAGGCGGATCGCGACAAACTTGCCAGCGATACCAGACGTGACGCTAATGGATTTTCCCCAATAAATACGTCCGTAATGACATTAATGCGGGGATATTTTTCTATCTATTCGGTGAAATGTTACGGCATGTGGCTTTGAGTTGAAGTTGGATAAATGGATAGATTTGAAACAAAATACGAAAGCGAATGATACAATGAATGTCAGGCTTCAGAGCAAAACAAGGTCTCTTGACTGTTTTGCTACGGGATGCATCACTTGTAGCTGTTGTGGGTTTCGTATTGTAGAATGGGCCGATTTCCCTCACAGATGTAAATACGGATCGGGTAGCAGCAGAAGAACAAACTACACAGGATCACCGAGGCTTGCGTGAAGAAGGCTCAAACACTTCTCCAGGTATGTTCGACGCTTACGGAAGTCGATTTTGCATGATTCTTCTCCTTTGAGTTGTCCAATGAAAAGTGAATCGGCCTTGCAACTGGCCCTAGTGTAGTTATTAATCTATAGACCCTACAGGCTGACCCCTCTCCTGCCTCGTCTATAGTGGGGGGGGGGGGGTGTCGCCCGCTGCCCACGCTCCGTGTCACTTGTAATTAACTCATGGCTAATCAATAAAGCATTTAACAGAGAGGAGCGGCCACAAAGGACGCGGCGGCGGATGAGCCGGGGACAGGCTGGATGTCACCGATCGGGCCAAGGTGAGAGCTGCCTGTCACTCACATGTGGGGTAGGGGGCGTGAGGGGAGGGGGGGGTCACTGAAGGGGTGTGTGTGAGGGGGTCACGGGGGCGGATGGAGAGATAGGTGGAGAAAGGATGAGGGAAAAACATCAGCAGACACTTTGGAAATCGCTCAATATGACGACGTGGATAATATATGATCTTGGATTGCACTTTATTCTGTAAGGACCAAGTATATATTCAAGTCGAATTCAATGCTTTTTTAACACCACTTTAAAGCCCAAATACTACACCGAATATAAACACAACACTTTTGTTTTTGCTTTTCTTGGGCTGAATTCAAAGATATTACTTTTAAGTTTATTTGAATAGGGACAAGTATGTCACATAAGCTAATGTTACATACTACAACATTTTAGCCAAAGCTAATTCTCAATGTCCGTCCCTAGTTGGGCCTTTACATAAAAATGAAACAATACATTGTTAAAACATAGTTAAAACACATATCATAATAATACAGTACAACACAAACACAGCAGAGCAGACGGTCAGTGGTCACATTTCTGACCTCTGATTAAAGAGTCTTTAAGTTCGTGTTTGCAAAGGACCCAGTTTGACTCTCCCTTCAAGTCAGTGGGTAAACAGTTGAGTAAACAGTATGGAAAAAGCTAATTGTCCAAATGAAGTATTTCGTTTCAGGTTCTGACAGTTCCCGTTCTGAGCTCCTCTAGTCCTTGAGCCCACAGCCCTGAGAGGAACTATGCACTCACTCAAAAAAAAACGGTTATAAAACCTGTTCTCGATCCATTTCTCTCAAATATTGATCAAAAATCGGTCTAAATCTGTGTTAGTGAGCGTTGATTAACAGTAATGACTTGCACTGTAGTCATTATTCATTCACACATACTCAATGGTGTATTGTAGCCACACCCGCCCCTGGGGTAGACAGACAGAAGTGAGGCTGCCAGTCTGCGCCATTGGCCCCTCCAAACCACCACCAACCACTCATTCATTCTGTCCTATTGTACATGTTTTTAGTGGTGGGGGACACCGGAGTACCTGGAGGAAACACAGACACGGAGAGAACATGCAAACTCCACACCACACCTGACCTTCTAGCTGTGAACCCTGGGCCACTGTGCCGGCATTTCTCTGAAAGAGTCCAGAAAGACAGATTTGTGAACAGTATTTGAGAGAAATTGGTCTATTTTATCTACCGTTTACTGAATTATTTGCACAAACATCAACTGTATGGTACTGACCTCAATTAGATGGCATTAGGCTTCATTATAGTGTTGGAAAAGTGCATTACTTAAAGCGCCGCGCATGTAAATGCCACCAAATGTTAGCCATCTTCAGAGAGCAGGAGCTTGACCCCGACAATATCAGATATTCAAAGCAATGACTGAAATGGTGCTTTTATATTTCTTGTATATCAGCTAAGAAACAGTTTGTGACATGAGGCAATTGGAGCTGTAACAAATGTCTTTTCAAGCAAGTCAGAATCCATCCATCTAACTTCTTAAAAGTGGGGTTATTATGCTTTCTTTAGGTATTCGTTAATGATTTCAAAGACATCTCATTCACAACCTTATGTTGTGTTCGTTCAAAAATGCTATATTGATCCAAACAGCCTTATTGAAAGTGTAACCTGTCTTTTACCAATGATCTCCAAACGGACTAAAGCGCTAAACACCTGCCGCTGTCCACCCAATTTTCTGCCCAGCGCAAAACTAAAACATGCTTTCATTTGCAATTCTCCCATTTACGAGCCAAAGGAATTTCATTTTTCTCCCGTTTCTCATTTCTTTAAGACACTAATCTCAAAAACACAGCCTCAGTGACCAGATGAAACACTCACATTTCGACTGTGGGAACCAAGCCCTTATAATAACCGCCGGAAAAAGAACTAAAGAAAAGAAGCAGGATCAACCTCTCTCTCTGGGCTTAACATGGCCGCTGTAATACGCCGGGCCTCTTATCTGATAGCACACATCACACGGTATAGCTCGCATATTAGCGAGAAGAGCACTTTTAATTACAAACCCGTCCACAGAGGCTGATAGCGTGTCAGTGAACGGAGGCGCGCGCCAGGGGGGTCCAATAGCGCCGCGCAATTCGCCCACAGACGCAACTGCTAATGCCTTTTTATACTATATTAGCTTTGCAGAAACGGAATGGTCAAACGTGGCTTAAGTTTGGAATGTCAAATTTTCAAAAGTCACACATTTTTTCCTATTCTATGTAACGGAGAAGGCCCCAAAACCCATCCAAACTGCTAGCATGAACGAGCTTCACTTAGCCCGTGCTGAACGCTATGGAAGAAGCCACCACCTCACTTAGTCCATTCTTCATTTACAGTCTATGGATGTAAACGACCGTGTCGGCTGATGTAAGGTTTTAAAGTGCACTATGCCTTCCTGTCACTCTAAACCAGGTATGGGCAAACTTTTAGAGTGAGTGAGAGTAGATAGAGTGTAAACACAATTCAAAAAAGAAAAAGTTATGCATCATCTTCCACTAAGTCAGTGAACATGTTGATGTTGTTCACCCACTATATGCAGTCCATTTTGGGTCTGTGCATTAAGTCTTTTTTTTCCAAGTTTGCTTATATTTGACACCATAAACAGAAGAAAATACAAGAAAAGAAAAGAAAAACCTGGGCACTTTTCCGGCATTGAATGCGAGCTCTAAAAAGCCTTTAATTTAAGGGTTCATTCAAGTCTTCAATAACATTGCATGCTGAGTGTTTCTTTAGTTCACGCCTAGCAACCAACAAAACAACCTTCTTCAGGGAGTGAGTCCCAGCTCTTGTTTTCCCCCTTTACAGGTAATTAGGAAATGCAGAACCCTAACACACATAACTAAGCACCTATAAAAGGGGAAAAACAAGAGCTCCCTGAAGAAGGCTGATTTATTGGCCGATACATGGGATAAATTAACTCCCAGCGCGCAGTTTGGAAAGATTTTAAATTAATTAGCCTCTTTTTCACAAAACCTTCCCGAGCACTTTGATATTTGACTCTTTTGAGTATAACTCAAACATTCATTTTATTTTTATCTGTGAAAATTATCTCAGAAAACATGCATCTTTCAAATCTGCAGGCTCTATCCCCGCCATCACGTGACATCTTTGCACCACAACTTCTCTGCGGTGAAGTTTTCAAACTCCTTGGGGCTGACCAGTGATCTGCTGACCAGAAGCTTTGATGTGTAGAATTTTTTCTTTATCAAGCTCTTTCTCACACCGGCTGGACATGCTTGGGTGGTTCTGGCCTGACCACTGCAGACTGGCTCGAGCGGTCCGAAGGATTAGCCGCTGCAGATATCAAAATGCTGACCGGCCACTGACCACTCTCTAAACGCTCCTTTGTGGGAGAAGCCGGTCCGCATTTTCATGACTTAATTGGTAATCTAATAGAAAACTGGCCCACATGTGGCAAAGTTAGAAATCTTTTATTAAAAGCCACACCGCGGAACGTTCCAGCTTTTATGTGGCTACGTCACAGGTGCAGCTGCTGTGAAACTCCAGACATGAAGAAACATACAGTGCCTTGCAAAAGTACTAATACACCTTGAACTTTTGCACATTTTGTCATGTTTACAATCATAAACATAAAGATTTTATTTTGAATTGTTTACTGAAAGTTCACACACAAGTAACAGACAATTGTGATGTGAAAGCAAAATGATACATGATTCTGTTATTTTACAAAAAATAGAAAAGTGAAAAGTGGGGCGTGCATAAGTATTCATACAGCATTATCTCAGTGCATTAAATCTCCTTTATAACATTCCTAATGACTGCAGAAAGTTCACACCTTGCCCTAACCATTAAATAGAGTCCACCTGTGTGTAATCGACTCTCAGTATAATTCCAGCTGTTCTGTGAGGGCCTCAGAGCTATGGTCAGAGTGTATTGGTCACTAAACAACATCATGAAGGCCAAGGAGCACACCAGAGAGGTCAGGGATAAAGTTGTGGAGAAGTTTAAAGCAGCGTTAAGTTATACAAAGATTTCCCAAGATTTGAACATCTCACGGAGCACTGTTCAATCCATCATTCGGAAATGGAAAGAGTATAGCACCACTGCGAACTTACCAAGACACGGACGTCCACCTAAACTAACAGACCGAACAAGGAGAGCACTGGTCAGAAATGCAACCAAGTGCCCCAAGATAACTCTGGAGGAGCTGCGACGTACTGCCGCTGAGCTGGGGGAATCTGTACATGGGACAACTATAAGTCGTACTCTACACAAATCTGGCCTTCATGGACGAGTGGCAAGAAGAAAGCCATTATTGAAAGGAGGCCATAAGAAATCCTGTTTGAAGTTTGCTAGAAGTCATATGGAGGACACAGCTACCATGTGGAAGAAGGTGCTTTGGTCAGATGAGACAAAAATTGAACTTTTTGACCCAAATGCAAAACGTTATGTGTGGCGCAAACCTAACACTGCTCATCGTCCTGAGTGCACCATCCCCAGTGTCAAATATGGTGGGGGGAGCATCATGCTATGGGGCTGCTTTTCCTCAGCGGGGACTGGGAAGATTGTAAGAATAGTTAGGAATATGGATGGAGCCAAATACAGAGACATTTTGGAGGAAAACCTGCTGGAGTCAGCAAGAGAATTGAGGCTGGGGCGGAGATTCACCTTCCAGCAGGACATTGACCCTAAACACAAAGCTAAATCTACAATGGAATGGTTTAAAAAAACATATTAATGTGTTAGAATGGCCCAGTCAAAGTCCTGACCTAAATTCTATTGAAAATCTGTGGAAAGACCTGAAAACTGCTGTTCACAAACGCTCTCCTTCTAATTTGACAGAGCTTGAGTTGTTTTGTAAAGAGGAATGGGCTAAAATGTCAGTCTCTAGATGTGCAAACCTTGTAGAGTCATACCCCAGAAGACTTGCTGCTGTTATTGCAGCAAAAGGGGGTTCCACAAAGTATTATTTCATGCTGTATGAATACTTATGCATGCCAGACTTTTCACTTTTCTATTTTTTGAAAAATAACAGAATCATGTATCATTTTACTTTCACTTCACAGTTGTCTGTTACTTGTGTGTGAACTTTCAGTAAAAAAATGTAAAATAAAATCTTTACGTTTAGGGTTGTAAACATGACAAAATGGTGCAAGTGCAAAAGTTCAAGGTGTATTAGAACTTTCGCAAGGCACTGTAAATGCTTCTCTTTTAGTCGATTTATTGGGTTCAATGTCTTGTGGGTACTTTACCCGGTGGGCCACGGCACCTTTGGGCTACCACAAAAATTAAAATCAAATAACATGTATTATGGTTTATGCAGGTATCTGGTAATAATCTCAAAAACATCTTTGTCACCATCTTACACTTTGTTGGTTAGAAAATGCCACATTGATCTAAAACAGATTAAACTAAATATCCAGTGGTTTCACTTCCTGATTTTTCCCGTAAGCCCCTCCCACAGACCCCTCCTTCTTCCTCCCCTTTGCTGTGTAGTTGTTTTACAAAAGAGAAAAAAGAAGTCGTGGAGCTTGTGTGGCTGTAGTGAAGCTTGATAGAAAAAAAACAGTGTCAAGTCTTCCCTGTTGCAATAGGCACAGTTTAAATAGCAGTTTCCCAAAATGAGAAAACCTACTTAAGATACAGAGATACAGAGCACAATTCCTTCATGAAGTCAAACACGGCCTTGGAGACTGTCTGGAGCAGCGGCTGATAGACTCCCTCAGTGTTTACTTACTCTAATGCAAATACAGAACTTACAGGGTAGTAGCTCCAGAGGGCAACTCATAACAACAGGCCTGTGGGGACTAAGAATAAATACTGTACATTACATCTTCATTTACATATAATTTTTCAGTGTCATTGTCCAAAGAGAGCACGATGATTCGCGACATGTCTACACACTGGCTGAAGATCGAATGCCATATTCTTGTTAAACCACCATTAGCCAATTTAACTCTGTCATACTTCGAACAAAAGTGTTAGGCTTATACCGTTTTGAATTTGGGTCTATTCTGCGGAGAGCCAGAGTCAGTGAGTGGTTATTGCTAATGGCCAGTCAGTCATTTAGTCAAACCCAGTCTAATTCTAGGGCATATTAAAGATTAACCCACTCAAATCCCCAAATTTCCATCCCCCTGCCATCTTAAAAGTCTCTCATCATGACAGGCTGCTGAAAACTATTTGATGGATCACGCTAAAGACACACGGCCCGAGTCATTTTAAAATATATTAACTTCATGAAGTTGACTTGTATCGTTAGATTTATGAAATATTTCTGATCAGTCGCTACAGACCAGTATATTGAAATGGCTCGCACTCTGATATAGTTCATAATGCCAAGTGGGATTAGCAGAAGACCGTTTTTTGTAGTTTCTATCAAATGGACAAAAATCAGTTTATGGAAACTGTCAACAATCAAAGCTATTGATCCAAAGAACCGGCGTCTCCATGCATTTGGCATCCAATGTGGAACTATGATGTTTTGGAAAATGTACATCTGTGCCTGTACGGGTCTGCATTTCAAAGGTTGATATTAAACAAGTTTAATTATAACCTGAGAAGGATCAATTTGATGTTACAGTCTTAAGAAGAAGAAGAAGAAGAAGAAGAAGAAGAAGAAGAAGAAGAAGAAGAAGAAGAAGAAGAAGAAGAAGAAGAAGAAGAAGAAGAAGAAGAAGAAGAAGAAGAAGAAGAAGAAGAAGAAGAAGAAGAAGAAGAAGAAGAAGAAGAAGAAGAAGAAGAAGAAGAAGAACTTTATTTATATAGCGCCTTTCACAGACATGGTCACAAAGACATGAGACAATTGTACATTCACTCCACACTCGGTGGTGGTAAGCTACCTTTGCAGCTTCAGTTTCCCCTGGGGGAGACTGACAGAAGCGCTGTCACGACTGCACACATCTGCGCCAACGGTCCCTCTGACCACCTCCATGATTCATTCACACACATCATTCATCCTGGCTAAGGTTTTAATTGTTCGAGAACAGGATGAGCTTTTAGCATTACCTTTGCTGTAGATTGGATCAAGCGGTCCTCGTTTTAGCCAATCACAGCAAAATCTCAAAGCAACAAACTGCCACAATAATAAATCCATTAAATATTTTGTTTAAACAAATATTATTTATGTATTTAAGCTTGTAGCAGAAGTTTTTTTCTGGTATCATCCTGTTAGTGTAAAGTATCGATAAAGGTGCTTAAGCCAATCACATGGCAATACTGCCATGTGATTGGCTTAAGCCGCCAGTGGTGCGAATCCAAACAAATCGTTTGCCGTCTATTGTCGTCACACAAAGCTGTGTTTCAGAATGAGATGGTTAATGAGCGAAAAGTAAATCCCTCCCTACAAGATCACTATTTATTCAGCCGGCTGTCTCTTTTTGGTGAGACGCAAAACATCCTCAACACAAAAACGTCTATGATGGAAAAGTCCTGTCCGACTGAGAACTTCCACAGTAGTGATATCAGCTTTTTTTCTCACCATACTCAATCCGACCAATGAAAATCAAACCGGACCCACCCAACTCTAAAAAAGGTATCTCAATTACACATTAAAAATACTGTGTGTGAGCTGCTCTGCAGCTGCTGTCACTCAAAGGGAGCGCAGGAACTGTCACAAGGCTTTACTTTTACCACGTCATGGACAAATCCTTCTGTCAAAGTAAACAGAAGTTTAGAACTAAAGTGGCCCAGGAGCAGCCTACCTTCCTAACGCTGCCTTGAGTGACATAAGTGACATTTATGAATATCTATACCCTTTTAGTATGTCATGAGCCTTAACAAAATCAAGAAATATATGCGTTGGAAAGTTTGCCATACAGGTGCTCGTCATATAATTAGAATATCCTGAAAAAGTGCATTCACTTCTGTTATTCAACTTAAACTGTGAAACTGATATATAGTATCATTACATGCAAAGTGAGATATGTTTAGCTTTTATTTGTTATCATTTTGATTATTATGGCACAGCTTGTAAAAAATCTCATAAAATTAGAATATTTTGAAAATGGACTGTAAGCCATAAAACGCCCGAACCCTAATGTTGACCGAGGGTTTCGAGTTGACACGCGCATCACTATTACACAGACATATTACAGTGTATAATCAAAAACAAGTTCATGAGATTGATCCTTCACAGAGATAGAGCCTGTCACAGAGTAAACAGTACACATGTTTACACCCAGGCGTTCGGAGCGCACCTGCAGGCGTCAGATCTTCCCTCGCACCATCGGGCCCTCATCTGTGAGAGCTCCGGACCGCCACCCGCGCCTCTGTTTACGGGCCCATTTGAATGAGAATTGAGCTGCGGCGGATGATTGGGGAAAAGCAGCGATGATCGGCACGGGCTGCGGCAGACTTGGAGCCCCTTTTGTTTGGGATTACCGCAGCTTAGCACCGACTGACAATGGCGAGATGAGCCGCGGAGAGGTGAGCCGTGGAGAGTCATTTCGCCTGCGATCTAGCTAGCGCCGCCGAGCTGTGGCAAGATTTCACACATGCCTGCACTCACGGATACACACTAGATAAGTGGTGGTGCATTGGTAAAGTGCTCTTGCCTCGTGGTAAGATGGTTCCAGGTTTGATTCCGGGATGGGGTGGAGCCAGTTACTGTGTCTCCAGGTGGGTTTCAAATGCGTGCTCCAAGTTCCTCCATCAAACTAAACACAGATACAAAGAAGAGAACGTTCTCTACAGGCAGGATATTCTTCTCTCGTCGTCAGTGGGCTGGAGAGAACCATAGACCAGTGCGTGTCTGGCAGGTGGAGGCAGAGGGTGAGAGGGCAGGGGAGTGTGAGAGTTCAGTCACGAGAGAGCTGTCACGATGAGCTATAACAGCAATCGGGAATTCGATCAAGTCTGGATTTTTACAATAAAGTGCTCGTTAACCTAAAGATTATGCGTTATTTCAGCTACAACAGATATGGATGGTAAGAAGAAGTTTATAACCTACAAAACATGGAGTGAACAGTCAACAACACAGTGTTCAGATCTCTATTGATATATTCATCTTTGTGTGTGACGATGCTACTTTACTTTCTTTCTTTGTTTGGAGAGGACAGTGCACATTAATGAGCATTCCGTGCAGCTACAGTACTTTGTGTAAATGTGCAAGATTTAGCCACGAGTTACTTTCCATCCATATAGTCATGTACCGTACGTCATATTGATAAGTAATGACAATAGGAACACAAAAAGTCAAAGCTTATGGCAAGTTAACTAACCCTTCAGTATAACATCAGAGCTGACGATCTCATAGATTCAGTACGCCCAACTTGATGCTAAAGCAAAGCTACTAAGACTAAGAGAGGAGGAAGGTAAGGGCTAAGCCTCATTCACAAGGGCCTAGGACGACAGGGCAGATGCATCAGCCGTGTACTGGACGCTCTTCAAACAGACAACCAGGCCTGGCTCCACTACCACAGGGGGGAGGAAGAGGAGGGGAGAGGCAGGTGCTGGAAGAGAGCTTGACAACAGTCCAAGTCCTGCCATGGCTGGGCAGGAGTGACATACCAGGAGTCGGGACATTCTCCTGGTTCATCTCACAGAAGGATAAGCCAGAATAAGTTCCAACCAGGTCAATGATTCTGTACAAAACGATAGGACAACTGAAAATGTAAAGAGGCGGCAGGTGAAAACATACATAATTTTTCCACTTATAACTGTCTTATTCCAAAATCCCCTGTAAGTAAATCTTTGTAATCAAAAATATTTTTGGTAATTTTCTACTACTTTTCTACTACAACTATTTTTTTTTAACAAGAACATTATTTTTTAACTGTCAAAATTTCAAATGTATATCCCAAAACGATTTTTTTTTCCATAGTCACCTGCCGTGTCGCACCTTAATAACTATATGCTGGGATTTTCAAAGAGCAGAACGTGCTTATGAAAATGTTCTCGGGCACCTCAAAATGTATATTTCATAATTTCACGGCGAGTGCGTGGAAAAAGCGAGTAAGGACTGCACTTGCATCTCGTTGTTTGGAGCACCCTTCATTAGCAGCAGGGGAGATTTACAAGAGGAAAAAAAACGATACAAACAACCATTCTTCGCCAAGGGCATGCTAACAAACCAATGGCACTGTGGTAAGCACAGTTTGAGTGCAGAACAACAACAATTTGTTTATTTGTATTACAATAAAATAGGCTATAATCTTAAACCAGGCTCTATTCATAATATAGATCAAATATGAGAAAGTTTCAAGCTTCATATTGATGTCTCTTTTGACAAATTTGCTTCAGACAAAACAAACTGTCGAACGTCCTACCCTTCTGTCCCTGGTGGGTTTTTTTGTGGACCTGTGCTGTCCTGTCCACCCAGTCTGTGTGTGTAACCTCTTCACTGCGGTGTGATATTTACTACTGGGTCTGAGAACCCTCCGCTCCCCGGTCACTCGTCAATATTAGCCTTAGCTGGTTAACAGTCTGTTTAGCCGCTGTTTCACACACGTCGAGCAGGTCAGGGAAACAAAATACAACACAGCGCTTCATCGTAAAGGCTGGTAAGTTCTCCTGACCAAACACATCTTCATATCATGCAGAGTCGACTTCCTTGAGCTTTAAACCCTAACGTTTCCTCATCGAAAACATACTTGGAGTAGTGTACATTCAATCATGCAGTTTTAAAGTGATAGTCTGTAAGTTTCAATATTTTACAAATTCAATAGATTGCGTATAATTGACCGTGTGGGATGAAATTTGATGTAATGTAAGTATTATTAAACAATAATAGTTTTTCTAAAGTCCCTCAGAATCCTTGGTGACATCACTTTGACCAATGAGACAAGCTTTCCTGTGAACCGACCGGTCAGGTCCAATCAGGAGGGGAGGAACTTGGTTGTATACTTTCAAATTTCACTCTCTCGCTCTCTATCCTCACATTGCAATCTTCCAGACTAACTATAACTTTAAGCAATCCTCGTATAATCCTGTTTAATTTGGCTGTTTCTTCTTCTGTACTTCCTGAATACATTGTTAAAGCCCGAAACTGTCCTCCACTGCCCATAATCCAACAATATATCAGTTCAGAGCCGTTCAGCGCTGCAAGTGTGTTTATTACGCCGTGCTGAAGCTATAAACTACGCCGTAAATCAAGTTACTTATTTACTTTTAAAAAAGTTATTCCCACTGTTGCCTGCAGGGGGAGCCCCTGGCAAAGTCTTTGCTCTAGTGCCTGTAATTCATTGTTACTATCTTATTCTTACAAAGGCGTAATCTCAAATCATTAAACTATCTGAGGCACCAAAAATAATGTTCTTAAGTAAACTTTAAGCCTTAGACCACTCTTGTCTGGAGAATCAAACCTTGTCATCTTGCTGTGAGGCCAGAGAGCTAACCCACCAGAGTTGTTTTCTGCAACGGCAGCTCTCAACTGGTCACCAATGTCAACCAACGCCACTTTGGCTTCCTGCTCGTTTCCATTCCCTTTTCCCTTTTGCATTATTACTAAGTCACCAAAGCAAGTATTCCAGCAAACTGTTGAATCAAATAGTCATTTTGCAGCTCCAGGCACGTTGTAAGTCTTTGGCCATATTTTCATGACCTGCTGTACAGAATGTAGTTTCCTCTCGCGGCCGAATAGTAGCCACGTTATCTTGATGTATTTTCCCGGCTGTGCTCACTCCTTTGTGAGCAGGTTGTGAAATTTGACGGCAGTAGTTTAAACAGGGCTGTGACAGGAGACTTGTTGACAGTGGGTAAAGTCACGACTGCTGTTTGAGCCGGTCCCGTAGACACACATTATCACCGAGGTGTGAGCTTTCTCAGCCAACAGGCAAACACGGGCGTTTATGAGGGCAATCTTTACAGCATGTGCACTCCGAGGCCGGACTGCGGCGTGTGTGGTGCAAACGGCAAATATTTCTGCATTTTTGGGGGAGTCAAGTGAGCTTTGCATGACATAAATATATGGGCTACAAGATTGTGATAAAAATAGCTGCACTGGATTTGCAGTTTTATTTTTCATACAATTGAGCCTCATATACTTCTAAAACTGCTGTTAAACATCATGGTACTCAGTAATTACATTTCAGCTTCATGCAGCAAAAGCATGAAAATCTACAAAGAGGCATTTTATGGAGTTGTCAGACATCCTTAGTTTAAATCATTCTCAAATAAATGGGCTTGACGCTCTCACACTCTTTCTCCCTCCCAATTCAGCTACATAAAAACACTGCTTGTTTTAGGGAAATCTGCCTCATATTTACATCCAAAATCTGCCTCAAAGATGTTACAATTACACAAAGCTTAATACAGGTCGTGAGACACGGTGAGAATAGTTAGCAGTTTGCACTGCATGAGACACACATGGAGTTTTTCAACGGTGCATTGCGGATCATACAAATATAATTCTCCTGCAGCCCATTTTGATTAGCTAGCAGCCAAAGGCAGCAAGGCTCGATAATTATGATAGGCAAAGAAAAAAGAAAACCTCAGCCCCTTGCGGTTAAGTTACTGCAATAGCTCAAACCTCAGTTTCGATGTGATAAAGGTTAAACATGCAGCCCTATAGACACACGTTCTTCCCGTATCTGTGCAGGTTTCCTCCGGGTGCTATGGTTACCCCTACCACTAGCTTAAAGCTTAAATTCAGGCAAGACGCTGCAGGTGAAAAAAATTAATTCAGAAACTTTGGCTCTCAAAAAGAGAAAAACATGTATTGCATGGACAGAGCCAGATTTACATTTATGGTTTCATTTTGTTTATATAACAGGTTACCAGATTTTTCAGAGGGGATTTTGAATACCTTTACTTTTTGGAAAAGCTCGTTAAGTGCAAAAAAATCAGTAAAATCTCATTTTTATCTGTGTTTTGTGGTTATAGACATTATAGAATACCTCTGAAAAAAACTTCAAGTCCAAGATGGGAAAGTTTGGAGTCTGTAGGAGCTACTAAAGTGGAGATGTTATTGCGAGATGTTATGATGTGTGTACTGCACTTTGGTCAACCCTGTTGTTTTTAAAGTGCATTATAAATAAAGCTGGATTGGATTGGATTGCAAGAGCTGAACCAAAACTTCATTTGGATACCAAACATGTCAATATTTGTGGCACGATATTGTAGTTACTTCCTGGAAATCTTCAGCACGCTATGGAAAAAAAGCCATATAATAAGCATCATGAAAGGAAATTACGTCTTTTTTTTACTCTGACATTAAGATTTTAAGAAAGAAAACTACAGCTAAAAATCTCAACATTGACGACTGCGTGACAAATCTGTGTTTTCACCTGCCTCACCTTAAATATAATAAATCAAAATGTAAATACATTTAAATGTAAGGTGTGTCTGTTTGAAATCAAAAAGGTAGGTATTTTATCTCTAAACATTAAAAAAAAAAATGAATATAAACATAATAACTAAATTAAATTCAAATTTAAAAAGGCCATTGTATGTCCAAACTAGTCAGTCGAAGTATGCCGCCCTGGAAGAGGTTTTAGAGTATCTGCTAATGTCCTTTACCTCAGCAGTAACATCTATACCATTCATTTTACATAAATGGAAAATGTCTCTTGTTTTCGTATTTTTAGATGAAAAAAACAAGTTGCTTATTCCAATGCACTGTGTTGAAATGATTTTGTAAAAAAATATTGCAATAATGCTCAAGACAGTACTTGAATATTGCTCTCCTCCAAAGTATAAAAACCAGAAAAATGGCCACAGACCCATTCTTGAACAAAGCAGCAAACTCCAGAGGTATTTTGCACATCCGCAGCAGGTTGTCCCAGGCCCTAAAAGCACTAAAAACCATGCCATGCTGGTGGTGAAAGAGCGCATGTACACAGTGTCAGTGGGAGAGGAAACAGTAAGGGCCCTACTTAGCACTTGGCTGCCACATTTCAGTTCGAGCCCGAGAACCGCAGATACAATGGACTGTTTGGATTCGGGCGAACACAGGTTTATTAGCACTCGCACTAAAAGGTTATAGCAAAAAAAAAAACAGTTGTTGTCTACTGGCAGCAATGGCAGTGAACAGACATAAACAACAACAACGATGAGGTGGCAAGCCTCTTTCTCATTTAACGTACGGAGACATGCAGCAGATCAAAAATGTCTAATTGTCTTAAGTGTTGTCCGATACCACGTGATGTGAACAAAATATCCTGTAAGGCCTTTGTATAATAAACAAATTGATTCTGCTGAAGTTCACTCTAAAGACTAAATGAAGGCCTCAAAGTGATAACATGAATCCTTTCTCTGTGATTATTAAGGTATGTAGCAATAATACCACCACCAACTACTCACTTGCATACTGCGTTCATACACGGGACTCGAACTGCCAACCTCTAAGCTACAGTATTAGACCATCTGATTGAGTTCACTCTAGTGTCTACTTTAAAGTTAGAAGCCAATGTGATATTTCAAGAAAAAGATAAGGACTTGATGTTCCTCTTTTTTTTTTTTCAGCCATACCGCCTTTGCTCTGCCCAATCCCGTCAGACCTGGGAAGCTAAGCAGGGAAGGGCCTGGTCGGTACTTGGATGGGAGACCGTTTGGGAACACCAGGAAGCCTAGCGAATGTAGTGAGAGAGTGAGTGGTTGGTGGTGGTCGGAGGGGCCGATGGCGCAGACTGGTTGCCTCGCTTCTGTCAGTCTATCCCAGGGCAGCTGTGGCTAGTATAGATAGTAGCTTACCACCACCAAGTATGGAGTAAATGAATAATGTAATGTAAAGCGTCTTTTAGTGTCCAAAAAAGTGCTATATAAAACCAAAGCATTATTATTATTATTATTATTATTATTATTATACATTATACATTATTACAGTACCTACATTTAAATAAATGCTTGCAGATTGTGTGTTGTGACTCATCAAGTGTAAGTTGAAATGGGGAACGCCTTTGGGGAGCAGTTCTACAATATCACTGCTGTGATGTTAATACCGTGATCAAATCCTGTTCCGTCACCTTTCTCTTGCAGACCTTGTTGACACAGCCATCTGTCTGTGACACACTTGAGTGCTGCAGACATGCTCGGGGGCTTGTCTGATTCCACAGGAGCCTCTCGTACACGTATTACGGTAACATGTTTACGTCGTGTAACAGAGAGCTCCAGTCTGCCGCCTCGCCTACTCAAAGCATCTGCTACTGTCAACTACATCTCTGCCTGCTGTCGGATGGAGCGTGATTCGCTTTGGCGAGTGCCGCGATGAAGACGTGGCTGCCAGTCGGCGCAAACGGCCTCTCCGATCTCCACCAGTCAGGCGGGGAAGGTGGTGTTGTACGGAAGCAAGTGATGATGTACTGTGTAATGAGAGGGAGATGTTACAGAAGGAGGTCCACCATTCGGGTTTGCACAATTATTTTGCAACACTCTTGAAAGTATAAGGGGTTCAGGGGGAGGGAGTTCCAGAGCACACATGAAGGGGCTCAGTGAGATATTTGAGGGCTTTGCAGGTAAGAAGAAGGATTTTATTTTAAGTCTTTGACAGGGAGCAAATGGAGCTGCTGGATTGAGGGCTTCTGGTGATTATTCGGGCTGCACAGTTTTGGACAAGTTGTAGTTGGAGGTGAGACCGAAAAGTACTGAGAGTGGGAACCAGGAGCAGTGGTACTTGGGATGAGGGAGGGGCAGGCGATGTTTCGTAGATGAAAATATGCATCTTTGGGAACAAACGGTCACGTTAGAAGCTGCATGCTTTAACAAATGCTGACATGTGGATGAATTTTATGCCAAATAAAGATACAGAGACATGGATTGGAACAAAATAGTTCAACGGCCCAAATATGTACATAAATAACTAAATGGAAACATGAGGTGTACCTACCCTGGTACTGCTGGTTCCGAGATTTTGGGGAACTGCAGACCTTCAGGACTTAGACATGTGCGCTGTTTCCCGCATACTCACTGACAGCTCTGAAACCCTATTCAGATCCAAACACTAACATTAACCTGGGCGATGCTTCTTTCATGCTCTTCCACCTAAGAATGGACTAGTTGTGGCTACTTCTTCCTGAAGCCGTAAGGAAATGGGGGCAGGCTCTGGAAGTTCCTTGCTCTGATAGACTTTCCATTGAAACCTTTTGCCCTTCCATGAGTCATTAGTGAGCACAGGCTTGTCATTCTGACCCCCATGTGTTTGTCTTCACATGCACAACATTGTCTTCATTATTTTCTTTCATTATTTGTATTTGTTTTTACCTTATCCAAAATAATGCAGCCTGTTCCAAATTGCTAGCATAAATGAGCTTCAGTTAACCTGTGCTGAACGCTATGGGGGAAGCCACACGTCCTCCGTCCATTCTTCATCTATGTCTTCCACGGATGGGTTTGACATCAAGGCACCACTGAGATAACTGTTTAATAGTTAATTCTTATGTCTGAAGGTGTCTGTCTTGCCCTGTGCTGTCTGAAGCTCCTGGGGAACAGTGGTACTGGGAAACACTTAGCTGAATGCCAGCAGCTATAGCTTCGAGTGCCGTTTTTACACTTCTACTGGACAGTCTGCTGAGTTTTCAGACGTAAGAATGTGTCAAAATGTTCACAAGGACCCGATTTTGACTCGACTTTATTTGAGAGTGCAAAACATGGTGCTAGTCCAAACAAATGAGTGATTTTTAGTACGGGATAATTTCATCTGAGATTCAATCAACATTTCTCTCTCATTTTTAAACACTTTCAGCCTCGCTCTCCCCAAACCAATTCCCAATCTATGCCACACCTGAGCTCAGACTCGCATTACCGAATACTTCTGCCCACACGAACCCGTACAATGCCCCTCTTCTCCGGCCCGACCCAAGCTCTTAATGGAAAAAAAAAAAAAAAAAACTACCTCTGGCTCATCCACCCGGTCGCTAATGTAAATGAATAGCGGGGCCTAGCTAGCTGCTAATGTGTGAACATGCACAATGGGGCCTTATTGTATCGGCTCTGTGACACACATACCCCCGTCAGACACCCCCACCGAAACCCCAACCTCTTTTCCCGCCCGCCTTCCAGCCTATTGACGTCCCTCAAAATCGATAAAAAAATGATCTTCGCGACTGCATCATCTTGGAAGTGGGTTCTTTAGAATGGGGCGCCCATACTGTACAATGGGCCAGCGGAGCACGTGTAATTTGCCATTGATTGTGCTGGCTCCTACCCCCACCCCTTACCCACCGCACGCCTCCTTCCAGGCTCGACTGACTCCTTTGCTCCCCCACCCACTCCCCCAGTCGCTAAAATGAACTTCTTTTGCTTCTGTAATGCACATGCACAATGTGGCTCTTCGCGCTGCTTTCTCCTGCCCTCTGGTAATTTGTCTTTATGAGTTTTATATGGGCCCCGAAGTCTCCCATGTCTTCACAGGTCAGTGTTCTTTCACAGTCAGGGCCTAATGGAGCGACTTGTGAGAACGCACGCCACTCGTCGTAACCTGCTTTTTTTTTCTCCCCCTGCGCTCCGCTTTTCTATGGCCCAAGTCGATAACATATATATACACAGGCCATTATTGGGCAGTAATGATGGGCTGTTTGATAGAGAGAAAACTTCAGCAAAGTTTACTCATAATTGCTTGCATTGACAGAGTTGATCAAGGTTACAGTGAAAAAAAAAGTCATGAACTGATAAGACACCGTTGTAACAGTATAATAAGTATATTTATATATTTATATATATTATTTATATGAATCCTCACTAAAAAGTATCCTTACAAAGTGTTCTCGAGGTCAGTTTCTTTATGATGAGTAATAAATCAAATTTGAATCAAAACATGATCATTTAATCGAAATTATTATAGAAAAAAGACAGAGGATGTTTCGCCTCGCATCACCACAAGAAGCTTTGTCAGCAACTAAAAGCAGGTGGACTCTTAGGCTTTGTTTAACGCGGCCGGCCTGATGCCCTTCTGTGTACAGTTGGAAAAAGTGAGTACACCATGTGGAATTTCTTACATTTCTGCCTAAATTTGTAATAAAATGTGGTCTGATCTTTATTAAAATTATAAGAATGAGTAAACAGTGTCTGCTTGAACAAATACCATCCAAACATTTACATTTTATCACATTTTTATTGGCCATAACATGTAAACATTCACAGGAGAGCGTGGAATAAGTAAGTACACCGCCTGAATCTCACTGAACTCCAGCAGTTTTGTGTTTGTGACGTTGTGTGTTCCTCGGGCTCTTGGATGCTCCACAGCACTACTGGAAAAATATCCAGTGGACTGTTGGACCCAAAGTTGCACAGTTTGGGAGGAACACACCACGTCATGTGTGGAGGACAAATGGAACAGCACACCAACATCAGAACCCTATGCTCACTATGAAGTACGGTGCAGGAGCATCACGGTGTGGGGCTGTTTTGTTGCCTCAGGGCCTGGACAACGTTTGATTCCCACCAGGGACGGGGCCTTTTTGTGTGGGGTTTGCATGTTCTCCCCGTGTCTGCGTAGGTTTCCTCCGGGTACTACGGTTTCCCCTACCACTAAAATATATGGACAATAGGTTCCCCTCTGGAGCCAGGACTCCTCTGAAAAAGAGATTCTTAATCTCAGTGGACTTTCCTGGTTAAATAAAGGTCAAATAAAAATATAGAGCGCTCCACATCAGCACAAAAATCTAGTCTGTTACCTGCATTTAGAAACACAAGATCAGGCCCAGTAAGGTCACCTTCCAAAAGCTTTCATTTTGATCAGCTGGTGCACAAATAGCTTTGATGGACCACATCTGCAACGTTGCAACATATGACCTACGATGGGGCTTTAAGTTTGAGTAAATACTAAGTGAATTATGTTTTTTTTTTTTGATCATGTCATAATAATCTTACCAAAAACATTAACATCACTTATACAGTATGCTACCCATGTTGCCACGTCATTTCCACATATCTCTATAAAAATCCACAAATTTCCTCCAAAGCCGATATGTTCCTTTTGACAAAAAAAAAACGACTTGCCTTGTCGTACAGCAGATCACAGTTGGGAGGGCCCCGCGCATCTCCACAGACACCCGTCAATCACCCTTTCAACCACTGTTTGCTACTCGCCAACTTTAAGCCTATTACCAGTTTCCCTATGCCCCTGCCTCCGTAAGCCGGCCGCCGTATCTCGCCTCCCTTCTCAAGATCTAAACCCTGACTTTTATTTATTTATTTTTCCACATTTTTCCCCTCTATAACCCCGTGTTTGTTGGAGAGTATCGTTTACAAGCGTGCAAAGAAAAAAAAAGAAAAGAAAAAAAGGACAACCTCTCCGGCGGTTTTCCCCGAGCAGGGGCTTTATAGGCTGGCTCCGCGACGCCGTTATCTCGCGCCTTTCCCAATGTATTTCTTATCGTGTCGCAGAGCCGTCGAGAGTGGGGGGGGGGGGCTGAAAGGGTGAAGGGTGTGGAGGCAGCAGAAGGGGGGGGGGGTAAGGCATTGACAATACGAGCTTATCAAACAGCTTCAGACGCGATTGTGCCTGTCACTCAAGAGCGAAAAACAGCCCCTGTGTTTTGATTGATACGTGGCGAGGTCGCAAATGTGAAAAGGCAAGATTCTCAGGTGCTTTACTAACTTTGATACTACGACACCTGTAGTATTTGGAAGATGTGCCTTTAAGAGACACTCCGGTGACAAAAGTAGGATTAGGAGATGGAGAGTGAGGAGCAGAGGAGGGAGGTTGTCAATAACCCGGAGACAGAAGAAGAGAGCGATAACCCAGGGCTCTACACAGCGACTATTTTGAGTGTGTGAATACAGTTTTCATATGCGGGTAAACAATGATCTGAGTAATGTCAGATGGAATGGATTTTTTTTTTTTTTTTTACTTGCCGCCATGTTTGTTTTGATGCGAACAGACCATGCATTTCTCTGATTGGTTGATTTACCCGTTAAGGACACAATGAAGCTCAACAGTCCCGCCCACGTCGAAACCCGCTCTGACAAAGTTCTCCGCTGAGTACAAAATGGGATGTACCAACAGTATTTTTTTACACAATGGCATAAAGCGCCATGAACGCCATATCACCCGTCAGCACTACCAGCTCCCAAACCCCTCATTGGATCTGCTGTTTTCCTCCGAAGCCCGAGTTAAACCTGACATTATAGCCGCGAGCTGCTGAAGGCCTGTTTTGACACTGCCCGAGGCTAACTGACAGGCTATATGCTATTTATCATCGCCGCATGGACACGTCGGACTAGAGCGGCGCCTCCTATAGTCACAACATTCCTACTGCGGGGGTGCCATTGTGCCGCGTTAATTAATTTCACTCAGGAACGTTATACATAGGTCTACACTATAAATAATAAAAAATCTACAGGCCGACAGGGGAAGGCAGCGTCAGGCCACAGCTTAACTTCTCAGGCTCCTCACAGGATTTTGACAAACTTAACAGCTCACAAGAGATCTGTTAACACAAAAAATGACAATAAATATTGAAATATTGTCATTTCATTAAATACCTACAGACCCTTTAGTCCAAGGGTAGCCAACCTGAAGTGGGGCGTCCAGTATCGGGCCGGAGTGGAAAACTTTAACATCCTGCTACAGCCTATTCATCCCACTGTGAGTTAAACACTGTCCTAAGAGGCACAAAATATACCGATGGGCCCACACTGGTATCAAGGAGCGCTGTGCTCCCCATGTGGCAGAAACGTGATCAAAACACCAGCACACGTTCAGGAGCACATGACTAATCATTATTACACACACACCTAGAGCGCTCTCATCGCCGCAGTTCTGCCGTTGCCACAGTTTCTGCCGTTGCCACAGTTTCTGACTGCTCTGTAAAGGCTAAATGAAAGCACTGCAAAGGCAACACGGATCGCTTCTCTGCCATTATTATGTTTTTAGCGGCTCCAGAGCGTCCTCAGTGAGTTTTCAAGCTGCTTCCTTTAGCGACAGTAGCTTAGCAATAGCATTAGCAATAGTATTAGCATTTATTTATTTTATTTATTTATTTGAGCAGTAAGTTTGCTCAAAAGGAGTGGGCCGAAGCGAATAGCTTATAAGCGCCAACCCCAAAATTAAAAACAATAACATTTACATTAACAATCAAAGCAAGGAACGTAATACAAGATAACAAATCATAAACAAATCATAAACAAGGGAACATAAGGCAAGGTAACCACAAATAATACGGAACAATAATAAAAAAACAATAACTGCAAAATAAAGAAACAGCAGCAAAAGAATATACTACAACACTCACAAAATTTGTTCGTATTTAAAAAATATAGATTCTTTGTAAACCTAGCATTAGCAATAGCATTAGCAATAGCATTAGCAATAGCATTAGCAATAGCATTAGCAATAGCATTAGCAATAGCATTAGCAATAGCATTAGCAGCGCTGCAGTAAACCGGCCGGCCGAAGCCACTGCAGATTCAGGACCGTCTTTTGGTGTATGGGACCTGATCCAGTCATTTGATCCAATCCTCTCAAAAAGGCCTGGATTGGTGACCGATACCACTCATGTCTATCAGATAGGCAGGGCTTGTAATGGAAACACTACAAGTACAGAGTAGACAAAAGCCACGCACTGCATCCCTTCATGCTGTCTTTGAAATAGCAGATCACGATTGTACCTTTGAATATTTTCACATAAATGGTCTACTAGATAATGCCCTGTTACATTGTTATTATGTTTCCAATGCCTAAAGGTCTATTGATGAATCTGGAGCTTAACAGCACAGTCAAAACAGGAAATTCTGATTCTGAAGTGTCATATATTTCTACAGCGTTGGAGGTATATGTAATGATACAAATAGAAGTGGGGTGGAGAAGGGGGTGTAGAGAGAGCGAGAGAGTAAGGGGGCGGGAGGCTGCGGAGAGGAGCTAGCTGTCACGCAAAGACACAATGAGGCCTGCCAGCAAACAGCCACTTAAAATAGGCTGGCAACACGGCGCAAATTCAATTAGAGAAGTAATTAGCAGATACAGGCCAGGGCTACGGCGCGCCGGAATTATTACAAGCAGGGCGCATGCCACAATGAAGAGGCAATCACCTATGTCAATGAGCGCCTTAAAAAAAAAGAAGAAGAAGAAGAAAAACGCACAAGCAACGCAAAACTATTAATTCAGCGATCAAAAAAATGTATTCCTGGGGATGATTAATACAGCAAACTCATTTTAAAAGACTAATTTCTGGAAAGATAGCAAGACAATTGGCAACATAATGCAACTGGGCGCTGGCATTTATATTGCTAATTAAATTTTTGATAATGGGTAAAAAGGGTTGCTATTGTGAGCCGGGGTCTAAAATGTGTTTGCGCTAAGAGTGAGAGCGAGACAGAGAGAGAGACAGACGGAGAGGCGGGGTAAGTATGGTGTCAACACGTGCTACAATTTATATATTTCCTTCACGGGTTTAGACAAAAATGAAGCTGCCACCTGGAACTGGAGTTACTGAAAACACGGAGAGTCTTTGTGCTGGAGAAGGCTTGGCGCAGTGGTCAGACTCTCCCATCAACAATACTAGGACTTGAATGCAATACTGAATGGGAAAAAATAAGCAAAGAAATTGTGATCGTGCAGAGGCTTATCGAATCAATGCCACAGCGATTGTGCGATCAAAGCTAAAGTGGTTTATGGTTAGTATTTCTGTAATTACTGGGTCAAGTCGAATGAAAGAAAAAAAACGTTGCAAAGTTTAATGTCTGTGAGAGCATAGCTGAACTAAGGTGATTGTTTTATTCTACAATAGTGTTAAAAAGTGACCTTATTTTAATCACTCAGATGTGATTACTGTATGGCGTGACAGGGAGAAATATTGAACCAATCACTAACAATACTACAAGGCTGCACATTTTATGTTTGTCAGCGTCTGGATTTATGTTCGCCCCTTCGTGTGCAATTATGTCATGTGTTATGATGTATAACCAGGAAAGTAGCACTGACAAAGCGTAAATAATCCTTTAAATGCGGAGCAACGTTTTGAGGTAATTCTTGTAGTAGTTTATTCACGCCGTGCTTTGTTATTTAATATTTTTTGAAGTAACAGTACAGTAAATCTGTAAGTGACAAAAGCTTCATTTGGACATATAAAAATGACGCTGTATTCATTTCATGATTTCATTAATAGGTCATTCCAACAAAATAGTGCCTTTTTGCGTCCCAAGGAAATGAACCAAGTGTTGAACTATTACATACTATTATATTATTTATAAAATGATAATATTTGATCATTTCAGTTTCAACAATATATACGTTAAAAAAAAAAAAATTCTTAAAAATGTGATTTTAAAGCCTATCCTCATCTGTGATTTCTATCTGTGTATGTTGAAGCTCAAACTACAAAAATCACTTTATGAGATCTCATTATTTCCCTGTTTTTAAGTAAATACATAGTTTATACATGTCCCTAAGTTTATGTCATTCCTGTTACCGAAAGCCAAAACATTTCTCATGATCAGACCAAGTGACTCTGTCTCTCTTCTATATTTCACTCTGTGAACTGTTTCTAGACATTTGAGGAGGGAGGTTATTCATGACCTGTCACTCCTGTCAACTATTTTTAATGTGTGTTTCCAAATATTTTGCTATTCACACTTGTCTAACTAATATCTACCAGAAAGGTAGTTTCAGTGTGTAAAGCATGTGCGCCTGTGCTAGTTACCTCTAGCCTGTCCTGTCACTGTCCTTCCACTTGAGAAAAGTATTAGAAAAACAGCGTTACTTCAATATTTTGACAACTCTGCCCACTTCTGATGAGAGCAAGCAGTGGCATTAACTTTGTCAGATTAATCAGTGAAAACGTTTGTATTTTAACCAAATTCAACAACAGAATTCTCTTCTGCCTTTCACCTTAACGTTGACCCTCTCAGATATCATAATGTCACGTGAACAGAACCTTTGAATTTGGAAGGATGAGGACTTGGACACTTGAGTAGGTTATTGATTTGTCCTCCCAGGGCACAGGGGGCGCTGGCAGGTATCGCTTCACTATCACTAATTACCACAGGCTGAAAATCCTTCAGATGAGCAGGTTTAGACGGATCTCAAAGCGGATTAGCCGTAACACGAGCAGGTTGGCGACGAGCGATAGGCTCCTGTAAGCACCTTGTTTTTGGCCTTACCGTGGGATCAGGAGGAATCCCATTTCTCCAAACAAGTCGAAAGCGGCTTGTTTTAGAACATAATGGGATATTTTGTGTCAAATGGGTCTGGTGATTGAAGGACACGGCAGGAGAATAGAAAGAAAATAGAACAAAAAAAGTTTTCAGTGATTTTAAATTCTCATATGAGAGATACAAAGATACAAAGATCAATAAATCAGGCAGGAAATAAGATATTGAAAAGTTCTACAACGGAGACTTTCAAAATCTGTTATATACAAGACTGGAAGATCTGTGTGGAGATGTCGCCACAATGTGAGAAAGGGGTTCCTGAAGTTACAATTTCACCCATAAATCAAAGGAGAGTGATCCAACAACTTACTGCAAATATTAGGCAGAGTTATAATGTGACAAATTTCAACGAAAGTCTTATTCCTGAACCAATATGGCTTGACCTTCGGTGCAAAAATAAAATCACAGAGTCAGTCCAAAATGCACTTCATTTCATCTTCTGTGCAGAAATGAAAGTAGGAGCCTCATATTTCAAAACAGCGGGCGATCTCCATAAACATTTACATATCCTCACAGGCCTATTCTCAAACTCATTTTTGGGATCGATGTGAGAGAAAATATCCACTTAGCCCTATCGCTGCCTCCGATCGCAGCTTTGCGAGAGGCTGCCACTAATACAGCCCATATGTGTCTATACAGGACTAGTTAAAGCTCTTAACCGCATGAGGTGGACGAAGGAAAGACGAGACGGAGATGGACATTAAGTGGCCTTGGAAGTCGGCGACCGCTATTTTGAAAAGGCAATTACCAGGCTAATGGAGTCGACGCTTTTGAGATGAGATGAGTCGCGGAGATGAGAGGAGGCCGGCGTGACAGCGAAAGCCAAGTGCTGCGGACATTTTGGCTAATCCCACGGCGAGCGGCCCGTGATTGAGCGTTCGAAAAATATAGTATGTATCGCACAACCGCGGCCAAAATTCCGTAAACAGAAGAGGCGCGCCGACATTCCCTGATCCGTCCGTGTCATATAGGAGATAAGTTTAAAAATTGTGATTTGCATGGGAGCTTATAAGCGATTTAGTCAATTACCCACGTTTTATCTGAAAATGCTTTAATTTGCCATTCAGTGGAGAATCGTCGGGGGCCCTCGCCGGCGTCAATGACGGTGATTAGGATGCCAGATTGCTCCTTCCGAGAAAAAAAAGGAAGAAAAAAAAAAGACATCCCAAAACATCTGCTCCCTGAGACTTGGACTCTTCACAAACTACTATCTGATTAGAGGGAGCAGGGAGGGGAAGCTTCAGAAGATTGGTACAGGATCACATTAATAGTTCAGATGACTGGCTAAATGTAGCTAAACTATAGTTTGTAAATGAGGAAAAGTTCAGGCTAAAGGTCCATTACCTGATTTTCCTCTTTTCAAACCGTGACGGAAAGAGTTCAAAATCATTCTTCACATATTCTTAACATCCCAGTTATTCACATGGATGAGTTTAAGACCTAGACTAATAAGAGCCCATGCTTTCATTAGTGGCTAAAATAGTTCATAGTACAAGGCAGAAGGTGTAAAGTAAATTTTGCTGGGGGCCAAATTATATCGGGACTGTATTGCCGGGGTCCATAAACAAAAGCTCCAGTAAAATATGTGAAATGGGAATATACTATTGAGGAAACTTTTTTCAATAAATTAATAATATTTTATTATTTATTCATTCACTCCACACTTGGTGGTGGCTATTGTTGTAGCCACAGCCGCCCTGGGGCAGACTGTCCATTTATCATGTGGCTATAATGTGTTGTTTATGTCCTGATCTCTTATTATGTCAGTGCCCTCTACTGGACATGTGTGGAATTCTTTCCCTTTTTTTAAATATAGGCTTCCCCCTAGTGGCTGCAGTGAGCATTCTGGTTATTTCTTTAAAAATTGATAACTCCGCACAGGAATGGGCTGGAGGCTGTATTTTTTTTCATACTCAGGAATTTATGATCTACAAGTCGTGGGCCAGATTGAATCACTTCCGGCCCGCGGGCCGCCTGTTGGAGACCCCTGCTCTATACTGTAAGGTGGCAATCAATTACAATTCAGTCTGCGGTAAGGGAACGACACCTGTAGATGTTTCAAATAGGGCTGCAATTAATGATTAGTTTGGTCATTAATTTGGAGGATTAATCGCTTGACTGTGAAAGTTGCATGAAGATGGTATCTTTTCAAACCTTTTCCTACATAAAGCTAAAGTGATTTGCTTGAGGACGTGTTGATGGAGCAAACTTAAAGTGAATGTTTGTAGGAGGCATTTAGTGCTTTTTATAAACAGTCACTAAAGCTGAACTTGGTTTGCGCAAAGCTGCTCGTGAACACAAGCACAAGTTTGTGTGAACAGGGCATTCCTCATTTGAAAGCTAAGAACCCCCGGAGTTCAGCCACTGAGCTTTAAACATTGGAGGATGCACCGGCACAGATTGGGACTTTGTCTGGGACAGGAGCCGGGATTGACGAAGTTCATTTCCAAACTGGCTTAAACTATAGGAGTTGGCAGAAATAAGAGTGGAGCTCATTCGGCTTTCTGATCGAATAATTGTCCTGAGACACAAACAGATCATATTCATGAAATTTACAATGCACAAAACACTCTACACACACACACCTACGTTGTTATCTTTACAAATATTTTTTTTAAGATCTGGAGGTGGGGCGCTCTGGGCACAACACTGCAGTCACCGATTACCACTGCTCATGAAAGGTTATCCCAGCGAAGAATGGGTCAAACAATAAAGTACACCCACACCTTATATTATAACCTTATTCAATGCCCAGCACACAGTAAAAAAACAACATGAAGCGATCTAACGAAGGCACAGGCTGAAACATCTGTGACTGCACAATGTACGTGAACTTATTTGCGCCGCCAGACTGTCACGGCAACGCAAGCGAAAACCAGCTCATGCTTCCGGGTTCATGACATATTTTAAAAAAAAGAAGGAAAAACTCCATGCCAGACTCATTTTCCACAAATTCCACAAATTTTCCACAAATGACACTACTTTTACACAGTACTTCAACATGTTTCTCTTCTTCTTTTTTTTTTTAACTCTTTCTCTGAACATGAAAGTGAGCAATAGACTAAATTCGAGGGGGTCAAAAGTTATTGAGGATGTGAACCCCTGAATATTTTGAGTGACTTTGAGTGTGTGAGAAAACCACTATGCAATCATGTTTGCAGGCAAGCGTCTCTAAAATAGGACTAGGATGCTCTTTTTGCAAGATGTCCGTCTTCAACTTGACAACCGCGAATTAAAAGTGGCTGAAAATCCTGCACAAGTGTCGACTCTTAGTTCAGCCTCGAGTTTGCACGACCCAAAAAAGAGCATGCACCAACGTCCCTCGTACCCAGAGTTGAAACCTACGGCGAGGGAAGCTTTCTACTTCTTCCTTGACACTTTATTTTTTATTTTTGGGTTAACAGTAACTCGCACTCGTCTCCGAAACATCTCCAGCCCCTCCGGAGAGAGAGCGAGCGGGTCCCCGAGCTGGTGCCGCGCCAGGCCTCGCAGCGTGTGCCGCGGGGGTAAGCCCACCTGCCATCCGCCGATCTCTCAAGACGTCGCGCGTGAAAGCCGTTTGATTTCCCATTCAGATCCGAAAGTGGCGAGAAGTTCGTCTCCCTCGCCGTCCGCGCGCACACAATCATGGGGTTTGTACGGGCTTCGTCAAGAGACCCCCCACCCCCACCCCACCCCCCGAGTGCCGCCGCCGTTTTTCGCCTGTCGCGGTGCCAACGTCGCTCCTTCCTTCCTGCCATTTCGCGCCCCTCCCATCTCCATCCCGTCTTACTTTTTTTCTTGGCTTTTTTTTTTCTTCTAAATGCTACATCTGCGCCGGCAAATTAAATCATTTAGCGTCCATAGAGGGGAATAGAGAGGCAAAGGCGTTTGGCGACAAAGCGGGGCTGTTTTCTCTCGGCGAACTGCGGCACTTTCGGCGGGGTTGATTAGACGCCCGATATTGTGCGGGTGTCGTTAGCGCGCGGTGAATGGGGAAAGGTTATGAAACGTGGTTGACACCTGCGAGCGCTCGGTGTCAAGGCTCACATCTGCGCGCCCAACGGGAAGCACAGGTCGAGGTTTGTGAATGAAAGAGAACGAAATTACTGGCGAGTTTCGCTAATGAACCATTTGTAACTAGTTAAAACGCGGAGGTCAAGAACACTGGAGAAACGTGTAAAGTATTTTTGAACATTTTAGAGAATAATTCTTTTTTACCAATTTACCAGGACATTTTGTATCTTATTTCTACCACTGCTATTGTGCACATTTCCATATTGTTCATTCCCGTAGTCTGCAGTCATTTAAACAGGCCCGGGAAGTGAAGGCTCAAACTTATGTTTTAAAGTCAATCTTCATCATTCAGGCTTGTAAGTACTTTTGGGAACATGTTGGACCTTGTGTTTTGAGATAGGTAGGTAGGGTTTGTAGAACTATTTCATAAACATGACTTAACTGCGTTTCCAGATAAGTCAACATTTCCAAACCCAATTCAAATCAAATCGTGCCTTACAGCAAGAAGGTTCGGGGCCGGCGTTTGTCTCCTCGGGGGTGGTTTCCAATTGTTCCGGTGTTGCTGTTTCTCGCGTCTACAAGTTTCTAATAAATATACAAAATCCACCTTCTGACATTTTCAGCGGTCAACCGTAGTAAGAACTGGGGTAGATATTTCAGATGAAAGTTGGCAGAATATATATATCGTAGTTCTATAAATCCCAGGCATGCTCTTATTCAGTTTAAGGTTGTTCTTACAGTAGATTGCACTTCCCTCCCACAATGTTGAAAAAGGTTCATCAAAATGTTTCAGATATGAGTGTTAAATGTCTATCGGATCAGGGAACATTATCTCATCTTTTTGTTCATTGCCATGAATTACAACCGTTTTGGTGTCACATATTTGACTTCCTCAATAAGGTAATTGGCAGAAGTCCCCTTACAGTTTTGTTTGGACACTTTTCTCTGCCACTCTGTCCCCTGCACGCAGGGGGAAAAGACTTGTGAAAATGGAAGAGAAGAGGCTAGCTTCAAAGCGATCCCCTTTTTGTTATTTGTTTTGTTAAGACTTTTATTTTCCATTGCCTTGCGCAGCGGAGAGGACTAAGGCGAGCTGAAGCGGAGTTGGGAGCCGTTGATCTCGCCGCCATTTGGAGGAGGGAGTGGCACTGAGCGAACGTTCAAACATGTGGAATCTGGGGGTTACACTTTAGGATGCCAGATCGGCTACAGCCAGTTTGCAATAGACCCAGAATGACTCGTCCACTGCCAAAGTCCCAGAACCTGTCCCCAATCAAGTCCTAACCATTGCTAGTGCAGGCCTCCATTAGTGACTGAATTTGTATTTGTGTCCGAGCAGCTTAGGGCGCAGTACCTTTAATAAACCACTACCAGCAGATGCACTATGTTTAAAAACATTGAAATGAAATGAACAGAAAGAGTCCGGTGAACTGACTGAAAATGCGAGAGAACTCGTAAAGTCCAGGCACACGGTTAAAAACTCTCAAAAATGTGAGATTAGCAAAACGTGAGTTTAGCTAAATGTGAGTACTTCGGACATCTCGAGGCCCATTAGAGTCAACTGTCAAACGTACTGCCACATATTGCTACTTGTACTATAATATTTACCCCATCTCTCCCCTGTCTGATGGGTAAACACATTCAGGCTGTCACATCGCCACTTTGAGATGGCGTCTACTTTGCCGCCGCGTTAGTAAAATGTGTCCAAAACAGCAGGCAGCGGGGGCTCTGAGTGCTCGCGGAAACAGCGGGGGTGGTTTCCGTGAAGTGAATGAAATGATTTAATGTTTGGGATCAGGCTCGGCCCCGGGGGAAACACTAGCACTACACTAGACAGGCTGCTAATTGACACTGGGTCAAATGCCTCTCAGCTACTGCTCCCATCTCCCTCCGCCGCGCTCTCCCGCGGCAGCCAGGAGATCCTGAAAACAGCCCATGGTGCGAAACAAAGACCGCCGCTGTCCGGCAACGATGATGAATTACCCCGGGGCGAGTGTTTTATAGGCATTGCAAAGAAGTCAGAACATTCCCAGGCCGAGCTAGTCAACAGGCCTCCCCGAAAAAAGTAGCTTTTGATGTTATTAGCTAATCGACGGAGCTACGGTTCATGACAGCTGAATGCTATTAGCCGTATTAGCGGTGCCGTTATTTGATTGACAGTGCCCCGGTGGCCATTTTGAAAGGTTTTGGGAGGGCTCGTCATGTGAGAAGGCCATCCATCTGGACAAGCTACTGTAGGTACTCGAAACATGACTGCAGTCACAAATTGTTGAATGAATCGTGAGCCAGTCAAATGTATGTTTTTTGATGTCCAAAAACTATACTTTCATTGCTATAAAAAATGAAAATAATAATAAAATAAAACAAATATCTGTTCATATTTCATTTCTTTTTGCAAACATTCCATCAAACAAAAGAATGATGGTTTCAATGTTCTAAAACTAATTTTGGATACAATGTGCAACTTTCAGCCAAAACTGTTGAAATTGAATAGACCCAATTTACTTAGTAAAAAACAAATGAAGAAAAAATAATAAAAATGAAATGCCCGTTGGAATCAAATGTAATGCTTGTTAATGACAATTAATTGTGGTAACAGTGCTGTAATTTTGGGTAAGATTATTTGAATAAATCCTATAGTATTGGCTCCAAAACATTGACGAGGCAAATAGGCAATTGACTTCTGAGGATTGTAAAACATTTGTACTTACATCAGACAGAAAAGTTTTGTCAATCTCATTAAGTGAGGACTCATGAGTAATTTAGTCATCACAAAGACAGCACCGCTAATGAATGAAAGGAAATGACTTATTACATACTGTACAGCCTGTTTCTGTTTCACTCAGCACATTTAAGTTTATCTTACAGTCTTCTGACACTTGTTGGAGTGCTTTGTGGGACGACTTGAAACCACTCTAGTTTCAGCTGTATATACGTTTGTTAAGTGGTGACGTCACAGCTCTACTTCCGCAGATGTGCGAGAAACTACAAAAAACTCTTTAATACCACAATCAATATTTCTGAAATTCAACAGAGAATATACTTATTTATCAGGCCTATTAGCCAAAAATGCTGTACCTACTGCTATAAAAGTAATATTTACCAAAATCACTACATCCGGGTTAGTGGAATGCTAATGGCTCCGCTAAACCCGGAAGTAGCGACTTTAGTAAATATTACATTTTTAGCAGTAGGTGCAGCATTTTTGGCTAATGAGTCTGAGAAATAAGTAGCTTCAGTAACTCTCTGTTGAGTTTCAGAAATATTGATGGTTGTTTTAAGAGTTTTTAATGTTTTTTTCTCGCATATTTGCCCGTCTGCTAGGACCCGGAAGCGGAAGTCGTGACATCACACTGAACAAACGTATTTTCTTTGTTGTTGTTGGAAGCTGGTCGCCAAACTTATTCCCATGACAACGGCCATCCAGCGATCAGAGCCCTGTCTGATCGGGCCAGCTCCGTCCTGGGCTGCCCCCTGGACTCTGTGGAGGAGGTGAGGGACAGGAGGGTATTAGCCAAGCTCACCTCCATCATGGACAACACCTCCCACCCACTGCACGGGACTGTAGAGGAGCTGAGCAGCTCTTTCAGTGGAAGACTGAGGCACCCTCAGTGCAAGGGCCGCAGGGCCTTCATCCCCACTGCTGTCAGACTGTACAACAAGAACATGTGCAATAACCCCTTTGCAAAACTACGTGCAATAATCTCTGTATCTACGTCACTTTATCTGCGTCACTTTATCAACCACATGCACTATGACTGTAAACCTGCACTAACACTGACATTTTATTATAGTTCTATTTATTTTTATTTTTTATGGTTTATACTTTTTGCCCCCTTAAAAAGTTTTGGTAGCCATTGTATATAAGATACCGCTATTTACTATTTAATTTCTTGCACATTTCCTGTCTATTCTGCACACCCTGAGTGTTTCTGAGAGCTGAATGTACCAAGTGAATTTCTCCATTGTGAGATCAATAAAGGTTATCTTATCTTATCTTAAACTTCTCACAATAGTTGGCAGGAGTTTTGGTCCATTCCTCCATACAGAACTGGTGTAACTGAGCCAAATTTGTAGGCCATCTCGCACATGACTTACCAGCATACATTTTCAACTGGATTGAGATCTGGACTTTTAATGACCACTTCAAAACATTGACTTTGTTATTTTTAAGCCACTTTGTAACCAATATTGGCCATATGCTTTAGGAATTGTCCATTTGGAAGACCCATCTGCACCCAAGCTTTAACTTCCTGGGTAATGTCTTGAGATATGTATCCAATATTTCCACATAGAGTTCTTTCTTCATGATGTCAATTATTTTGTGAAGTGCACCAGTCCCTCGTGCAGCAAAACAACCCCAGAGCATGATGCTGCCACCCCCGTATTTCACAGTTGGGATAGTGTTCTCAGGCTTTCCCCCCTTTTTCCTCCAAACGATCATTATAGCCAACAAAAAAAATCTTTTTTTTCTTCCATCAGACCACAGGATATGTCTCCAAAAATTAAAGTCTTTATCCTTTTTATATTTGCAAACTACAATCTGGCCTTTCGAGTTTCTTTTGGAGTAAGGGCTTCTTCCTGGCAGAGTACCCTCTCAGCCCATGTCGGTACAGGACTTCTTTCACTGGATGACAAACTCTTACCAGTTTCAGCATCTTCACCAGGTCTTTTGCATTTGTTCTTGGGTTGATATTCACATTTCAGACACAGCACGTTCATCTCTGGGACACAGAACCCGCCTTCTTTCTGATCTGTATGATGGCTGGACATTTCCATTATTGTTTAAACCAATGAACGCGACACCTTCAAGTGTCTTGAAATTGCACCCAAGGATGAACCAGACTTGTGCTTCTGAGGACATGACATCGTCTTCTGGACTTTCCCAAATTGTTTAAAGGCATAGTAATCTTAGTGTATGTAAACTTCTGACTTTGTAAAAAGTAATATAAAACCGTGTACAAAAGTATATCTCTCATTCTTCTGGTATTTAGCAAATATAAATAATTAAAAAAATTCTAATTGACTGACACAAAATAAAAGTAAATTCTGGTTTCATGTCAGACAATGAGGAAAAAATGCAAATGTGTCTTTTTATAAAGTGTATGTAAACATATGGTTCCCACTGTATATTACTGAAAACGGCGCTCTCGAGTCGAGAGCTCCTTTATGTCGACGACCCCGAGCCTGTAACACTGAAGGATGGGTCAAACGTAAGGGACCAGCTCCAGCGGGCTAGTGCCTCCGTTAAGGACACATCATTGCTGCTATTAAATATTTGTCAAGGCCCCGGTTTATTTTGCGCCAAATTTTTGATGCTTTTACAGGTTGTCATACAGTTAGACTTTCATAAACCTAAAACACGCACACTATCCTTCAGTAAGGTACTCCCGAGTCCCGACCATGAACCTGACAAGTCTTCCCCAGGGTGGGTCAAATGCAGAAAGCAGATATTTACCTGGATTTTACTTGTAAGCCATTCATATTCGTAATATAACTTTCTCCTGTTACTTTAGCCAATCACAGAGTGCCTCGGTTCATGACAACTGAATGCTATTAGCCTCATTAGCGCACTGCTATTTGATTGACAGGGCCCCGGTGGTCATTGTGAAAAGCTTTCGCAGTGTGTACGGCCGTTGTCACGCAGAAGGCCGTTTGGTGCTTTTAGCCATTAGCCGGTTTCCATTGTTCTTTACCTTCCATGGAGTAAATCTGTCTTAACAAGCTTCTTAGACACTAATCAAACCGGAAATATACGCAGCTAATGGCTTTATGAGATTTCACTTCATTCAAATCAGGACTTTATTTAGCAGACGAATAGCCTTCTTTCTTGGAATATTGCCATAATAATATCGCACACTAATTATGCACTAGTCTGATTACTGCAGAGAGGAAGGGACAGCGCATCGTGACCCCCCCCCCACACACACACACAGACACACACACAGAGTTATAGAACATGAACAATGACAACTAATTTGTGATTTTCTGTGCTATCAATTTGAAGGCCATCTCCAGAGTTTGGGTAAGAGTTAAAGTCAATTGATTTATGGGGAAAACCCATGTGGACATTGACGAAAGATGCAAAATCACCCAATGATCCTGTCAAAGTTGCATTAAAGGATGGGTAAAATATAAAAAACAATGTATGCCCTCATTGACATCAAAAGCCCATACACCTGACTTTTCTTTCTCTTTTGTAGTGTAAAATCTTCTCTGCCCTATAGAATATATTGTCAGTGTTATTTATTAATATGCGACAAAAAGGGGTATTGTTCATTTGCCATATTTTGACACCAAAGGACATAAAAATAGGTATAGGGCCTTGAATCCCAGCCCTTTACTTATGTAATTACCGCACCTTGTAGCCTACTGTAAAGTGGGGTCAGTAAGTTCATATTATCTATTTTTTCATATGTTTTATGTTAGAAAATGGAATCTCACACACACTGTAAATCTTGTAAAAAGTAAGATTTATTAACAAGTGCAGTACAACGTTTCGTAACTAAGCAACTAGGCCTTCTAATATGTTTTATTTGTTCCATTATGCAACTTTTGCTGCAAACCAAAAAGTTGATATTGTGTGTATTTGACCTTGAGGGGTCAGGATGGCGTCGTTACTTTTGATTACAGTGGTCTCTACAACGCTCCAGGATCAATTGTTTTGTAGGATTTTTGGTGAGAGGGTCCGTCAGCAGTGAAAAGCTTCCAAAATTGATCCTGGGTTGGTCCTATGGGTTCAGGAAGTATACCATTCATTTATTCCAATGTTGAAATCTGCTGATTTTCAATCTTTAATAAACACTCAGGCTTATCTAAACACTGTAATGTTCTGTTTCATTGGAAATGAATAGAATTTACCAAGTGTTCACATTTACAGATTTATAAATGACGGGCAATTACTGTAGTTTATTGTACCAATAGAAAATACATGTGTATTATTTATTATCAGGCTGCTGTAATAAAACAGAAAATATCAAGAAATTTCCAAACATGCAGAACCTGCAGTATCAGAGTACTTTAGGTGGGCTCAGGAGACAGTTACATGACACAGGTTACATGAAACATACCCAAACACGCCTAAAGAGACACACTACTCCCCACTGCTCATGAGAATAAGTATTACTGTATGTTAGTTCTTTACTTAGTGAGGTGACTGTACTGTAGCCACACTTTAATGGTCAATAATAAACAAATAACATTAGCGCTCAAACACCACGGCTTTAGAGGCGCTTTAGCGCAATGCGCATGTTAACTTTATAACTAGACTGTTGTAACAAGCAATGAGTTGGGAGAAGAATTTGTGCGTGTACCTGAATCGTATGGTCTCCTCCTCTCGCTGCATTATCGCTGTGCCCGAGCGGGAGGTGACTCATGGTGAACACCACTTGAAAAGTTACTAAAGAGCGCAGTCTGTAGCACACTGCCTCCACAATAAAGAGTGAGTCCAGTCCACGCTGACACAGGAGCAGTCTTTAGCTTCAAAGGAGCTAATGTTTTTAGCCGAGAGCCCAAATGCCCCCTCTGACTGCATCAACTCACTTCTAATTGGCTGATGGCTGTAGTCCAATTTATTGGATGCGATGTGTCTCAACATTATTATTATTGATTTATTTCTGACAGATTCTCGGTGACGGACATTTTTTCCAAAGTGGGCAAAATGACGGAAATCCGTCTCAGCGACCCCAGCGCTAATATTAATATATAAAAGTTGCACAATGCACCTTTAACAATCTACACATGCATGAAATTTACCACAGTACAGAAAATAAACTGTGTACTGCTGTTGTTGTATAACATCTGAATATACATATGACACTATGGAGTTTTAGTTTTTCAAATTTGTATCTTTAATGTGTGAGGTGTTAAAACTTTCTGATCCCAGTGCATCTATAGTCAAAATGTAACACCAGATACACTGCCAAGTTTGGGGTCAGTTAGAAATTTCTGACTGAGACTGTGGAGGCAACGGCAAAACATTCAGTCTGCACCTCTTGATGTCATCCAATGTGGATTTTGAAGTGTGTTTGCGATCATTACCCATTTGTAGCATCCATTTGCATTTTAAAGTTTTTTGTAACGTTTTTCTGAAGAAATAGTTGGAAATTAATTGGATCCATTCGTTGTTCTACCTAAAATGGTTCGCTGTGCCTACAATACATCCCCAAAAGATGATTGATCCACTCCAGGCTAAACAGAGGTGCTTTCCAAATGGACCTTTGTTCATTTCAGCCCCAAGATTCTATTTTAACCTCAGTTTTTTGTCTCCAAAATGCATGAGGTTTGTGTAAATGCTATGCCTAAACTTTAGCATCCCACTGCAGAACTTTTTGGCTGGAAAGAGAAAAGTAGGTTTGTTGAATGAACATGTGAAATTATATAGGAAACAATAAAGGTGTGAAATAACTCAAAACATATTACTGTTTTGTTCTTTTAGTAAGACAGAAGGTTTGTTTACCTGCTTTACTAGTTTGGATCACTTCCTGTGATCTTCCTCAGACGCGTCACCTGGTGGTGAAAGTGACTAGGCAGCTACATTGATTTGCCAGTCAGTATGGAGAGCTTACGCCCCTACTGGCTGACGCTTTCTCCAGGACGGCATAAGGTGTACGCTACGTCGTCCCGGTTCATAGATGTTTCCTGATCTCGATGGCTTCTCAAATCCAGCTGTGATACTTGTTACTTTCACCACCAGGTGACGCTTCTATGGAAGATCACAGAAGTGATCGAAACCAGTAAAGCATGTAAACAAACCATCTGTCTAACTAAAAGAACAATCTTTAATAGTTTAAACTAAGAAGACAGTATGAACCTTTTGCAAATAACTCAAAACATGTTTTATATTTTAAATTCTTCAAAATTGCCACCTTTTATTGTTTATTGTTAGTTTTTTCTCAATGAGCTTCATAAGGTCGTCCCTGAAATGGTTTAAAAGTCTGTGAAGTCAAAACTATTTTTCATGAAGCTTAATGAGAAAATGTCAAAAGTGTGCAAAGCAGTAATCAAAGCAAAATGTATCTTTTTTAGTTTAAAACATAATTCCATATGAATCTACAATGTAAATAGTCTTGAAATAAAAGAAAAACCAATACATAACAAAGAGCTTCCAAACCTTTGACTGGTACTGTACTGTATATACTGGTATACTGTATATAACATTGTCATATATTGTGTTTTTGCCTTTCATCAGACTATAGCTTCCACCCTAGCCTCATCACCAAACTGAAATATCGATTTAGGTCAAACTATTTAAAATGACGAAATTGACCGGACCTGTCTTTGTCTCTGCGATTGACCTACTTTATTAAAATGATTTGTTTGCATTTGCCCCCCTCCTGTAACTGCATTGCAATGCCTCCATGGCATTAGCACCAGCCTGGATTGCCCATCAAACAAAAGGACTACAGAGACTAGGAAGCCGGTTATATTGGACAACAATAGCTTCATAAGGCTTTAAACCGATCTGCTTCATACCTATGACCACAGCCAAGCGCACATGCCCACACGGAAGGCATACGGAGACACCCCCCGCACGCATACACAAAATGCCAAATCCTACAGCAGCCTTCTCATTTCGGGCCAAAAGCGTGGGTGTTCGGGGCGGTCAGTTAACAGGCCTGTCCCGGAAGAGTGGGTTGCTGATGGGGGTATAGGATTGCTCGCTGGATGGACGGACATATGAAGCAGAAAGAGGATTAGAATGATATGAAGACAAAGCATAACAATAGTTGGTCACATTTTTGTCAAGAGCGGATTTGAGGGAAAAGCTCATTTTCGGAGAAGAGCCGCCACCAACAAGCGGCGACCGGAAATGCGGGATTTGCGGCTGAAAGACTTTTTCGGGATTTGAGGAAAGTTTAACAAGTGTGTGGTGTACTTTGGAATTAAGTGCTCGCCAAAAAGACAACTTGTTCACTAATATCGGAACAGGATAATGTTTCAATTCAGATGGAAAAGGCGTAGTGAAACTTGAATTTAGAGATGTATTTATTACTATTATGTACTATTTATTACGTTTTCTGCAATTTATTTCAACCAATAATTATAAAGGAAGAAGAAAATAGTATTTACAAAGTACAACACAGCCTTCCTCTGATCTGGATTTGTTTCAATTTGAAATCAACTTTGGATATTTTCTTTTGGGACTCTTCCTGGACAATATGTTTTGACTGTGGAAATACTGTGAGATGTGACCTTGATTTGGGCTTGCAGAGATGAGTGATTACAGAAGAATTGAACCTGCACTTGTCTGCACCCTGTTCATCTTCGGGCTAACCGTGAATGAAACCACACATGCTGTTTCTTCTAAGCCTACCAGCATCAGTGAGCGACACCCTTCATTTGGTCTAGTCTGCGCTCACACAGGCAGGCAGAAGCGCTGAAGCTACTTTTGAGGAACGACAGTAGGTCCGTGGGTTATTACTGATCGGTGGTCAAGTGGTTGGGTCTGCTTCACATGTGGCGGAGTGCTGTTCTGTTCTCGGTGTAATAGGTTTGGGTCCCTACTCTGGGGGTTTGCTGGATGTCTCTCCCCGCTCTTCATCCCATTTTACAACGTGTTGTCCAATCTGATAAAGCCTACGGGCCAAGAAATACTTAAAGGTGCATTATGCAACTTTTTATGCAACCAAAAAAAAAGTTGATATTAGTGCGTATTTGACCTAGTGACCCAGTGGCTGTATGGGTGGTGCTTTCCATCCCGGTGGCCTCTATGATGCTCCAGGACCAATTTTATTTTAGGTTTTTAGGGTTTCTGGTAGGTTTCCAGGATGGAATGTTCACATAACCATGGAGACAGACCCATCAGCAGTGAAAACCTACCAGGAACCCCAAAAAACAATTGGATCAGTCTGGAACCCCCGCCCCCGTAGGCGGCACCAGAAAACTAAAACGAGCCCGTGCAATCAGATTTGTTCATTTGTGTCACGTGTTGTTCACTCACGGGTCAATTACAATCTACAAATGCCGCACGAGAGAGAGACAGGAAGAGCACGTCTCCAATCGGCGGTAAATGACCAAGAACACATAGACAGTGGTTGAGTTTCGTACTTCATAATTCTGTGCAAATATTAACACAAAACTGCTAATAACACCGCCTCAACGGCAGACGCCCGCCCTTCGCTGATTGGTTTACTCTGCTTCCTGTTTACTTGCGTACGTACCGCTGTGGGAAATGGAATTGACACTGCGGTGACCAGACTCACCCGCTGGTACCGCGGTGAGTCTGGTTCCCAGGCTAGCCTAATGTACCTTTACTAAACCCAACTTGAGATCCCTACAAAAGTGACTTCAATATAAGAAGACTACAGTATAATCATTTATAGCATATCCTGTTAAATTCCGATTATTGACAATGACACATAATTGAAATCGATGGTGCATCAATATTTCATTTATCTATTTGACAGATACAATGCAGTGAACAACATTTGAGGCTTAGTTTATCAAGAGTTTAAAGCTAATGCTAGTTCACAACTCACGCCCCGGTTGGGTCATTGTCCACACTTTATTTATACAGGTACATAAAAACAAAACTACTACTCAATTACTTGAGTCTCAACAATACACTCTATACTAATTCAATAACCTGTAATGTTGCATTCAGATTACAACATGGCATGATTTTCAAATTAGTATATTCAGTCTAATTGTGTCCTAATCAAAGTATAGTAAAATAAGCTCCAAGTTTTGGGAGCACTGCCGTGATTAAAAAGGATTACAGGGGCCGCGCTGCATTCATCAAAGTCCAGCCGATATCACTGCGCGGCTCCGGCAAAGCAAATCCATCATAACGTTAGTACAACACACCGAGCATTAACAAAGGGGCAAAAATATCAACAAACCTCCCCCATAGGAGAAAAATAATACTCGCAGTGTAATTGGTAAGAGAATTAGAAAGATAGGAAAGGCGCACTAAATCCATTCAAGTATGTTTACGGGTGCGGGCCGAGATGAAAAGTGCGCCAGCGTCCTTGATGCTGTTACAAAGACTATTGTCAAAGAGAGTTATGGATTGGATTTGCAGAATTATTCCTTATTTTGACTATATTGATCCCCGCTTTAAAGTACGAACAGGAGGAATGAGATATTGTATAATGTTTTTCAACACTGGTATTGAGCACTTGTTTTTGTGGGGAATGCAAGTAGCCACTGGAGTGCATATTTTTCCAAACATGAATGGATTTTATACAAGAGGTCCACTACAAATATTGGGACCACTGACCTTTAACTAAAACCTCTACAGTAAATGTTTATCTTAATGAATATAAACCTGTGTCAACCTTTCATGTTACTTTTCGTGAGGGAACAGTTCCACTACACGCGCCTCATTAAGCATAGCCTACAAACTCTGTTCTTCATTCACTCTAAAGGCTAAATGAAGACATCACAAAGGTAGAACAGTGGATATCAGAGTTCTTGGTGTGTGCTGCAGAGCTTCTCCAGTCAGCATTTATAGTACGCTAGTTAGCAATAGCAACGACACAGTATACAGCGGCGGCTCCCATCTCCTGATCCTCTTTTGGAAATATGCAGTCTGGATCCGTAAATTGGTTTTGGTGCGAAGCGATACCATAGATATTCCTGGTGTTGTTATCAATAAAACCTTAGGTGCTTTATGTTATAAGGTTTGTGGAATAAATTCTCCTCCACGACACCTCACAAGCGTTATAATCTTGTCAGTCACATTACTTCCTGTTGGTAAATGTCTATTGTCTTGTTGCACTTCTTCGCCTCATCTAAATAAAGGGAGGGATCTGCTGCCAAACACCACTGCACACTAGTGACACTTTTGACTGACAGCTGACGTCTTAACAATAGAACACACTGTCACAGCTTTTTAAACCAGAACAATTAGACCGAAGCCGCATTCTTGTGTGACGATCTTTTTTTTTTGTCCTTCCTTCTTTTGAGCGAGACAAGTTGTCCTAAAGATTGTAGCGAAGGATCTTGTCTAGCTTATTGGCATCTTTGCAAACTGTATTTTTGATGTTTTATATTGCAGCGAGACACTTTGTCTTGCAAATTTGAAGTAATTCGTAACTGGCTTATCAGCAAGAAGGTCCATTTTAATTTTTTTCTTTTCTCCAGACAAACGTGCATATACCAAAACCGGCAAGAGCACTTACACTTTTAGTCTTAAGAACACTAGAAATAAGTTCCTCAAGCTAGGTATCCATGAACCAAGCTCATCATCTGGAGAAGGTTTACCACTGGACAACGGCATTGAAAAGGTCACAGAAGAACGCATTTTTACTAAACATATTAGATGAAGGTTCTTGAGTGGCCAGGAGGCATAAAGTTTGTGTCAACACCTCTATATAATTGGTTAGTTGGAGGGATAGAAATAACTCACACAAGCCGTAATCATGAACCAACCTTTAGATGCCATTTGAGTTCAGGACTAACAGGTTTACACAACAAAATTCTCCACAAGACAGGCCAGTCCTTCGCCTTAGATTTGGTTAAAAGCATTAGCCTTGTTGATACCGACCCATTTCTCATTAGCAATTTGATTTTAGACACACTCTTTCCTCTTATGTGTGTGTGTGTTTTTTTAGACATGCTTTCAGCTCCGACTCACACTGAACCAACTTGAGCGCGTCGATATTTTCTCCACAACCCTGACAGCGGTGCACAGCGGGACCTCGGTGTCTTAATGCGCAATCAAAGAAATGCATCTTTTCAATGCCTGTCCACTGCTGCTGCTGCTGCTGCCCCAACTGCCAAAACTTTCCTCTCAGCCTCTTAAGAGTGTGGCCCATGGCTACATTACCAACTCGGCCTACCTCTCATAATGTCTTAATGTATCGAATGGAGCAGGGAGGGCACGAGGCGGATGATGTGCTCTTTTCGGGGCCAAACATTGCGATAAAGAAAGACGGCGAGAGTGGGTACGCCTGTCTCGCGCCTGTCTGTCTATCCGTCCACCCGTTGCATTAAGGAGGATTCTTTTGAAAAAACTCCCCGGACCGGCGTCTCCAGGGGCCTTTTGTCCGAGCTCATTTCAGTATCTCGGTCCCCGCGTAAATGGACCAGGCGAGCGGGCCCGATGGAAGGTATGGGACGCTAGGAGAAAGGAGGAAGCGGAGGGTGAAGTAGAGACTGGACAAAAGCAAAGGGGGGGTTAGAGGAGGAGGAGAGAGCGGGGGGCAGAGGAGAGCCAAAAGGAGGATGGGTCTTTAGGAGGAAGCCAGGCGGCACTAAGAAGCACTGTGGATGCCCAGTCAGGCCTGCCTTCTCTCCCCCCCCGGACACTATGCGGCCCCCCCACCATAAACCCAGAACCAATGGCAGAAAAAGTGTTTATAAGTACTTTCCATATGAATCCAAGTTGTTGAATCTCAAGGACACTGCTGCTTCAAAAAGTTGTAAACCAAATGTAAGAACAAGTGCGACTTCATACAATACCATACTCGACATGACGCACTGATAATCATGTACTTTCGATAGCACAACATGTGTTCTAGCTAATAATGATTAAGAGGAGAGGTGACAGTTACAAAACAAAATAAATAAAATTGCATTAAAGGAGGTTATTGCCGTTAAGTATTAACTTAGTCTGAAGAGCAGTGAACATCATCTGTAGCTGCTAACAGCCAAGCCACGAGCAATGAGGTCAAGATAAAAAAGATCATCAGCACACTCATTCCCAAACGTATTTATGGATTGAATTGCAAGTAACTGCAACAATATTCAATAGCTTCTCAACAAGTGTGAACACATCTTATTATTTGATTCTTTAAATTGTACGGAAACATGATTATTTTTGGATGATTCATAATTGTTAAAGACAACATACAATGTCAACTGGACATGTCTTTAGGATTAATCAAAATGTTTCGGTGATCATCTGATTTCCATCATCAGTTCGACTCTGGAATCCTCTGAGCTTATGTACACAACTGCAGGGTACGACCAACACCTGTGTCAGATTGTGTTACCAGATAAGATGTTGCATTTAGTTCTTTATCAAATTAATCAGCAATAGTCTAGTAGATATTTTTAATTTAACATAAAAACCTGTCTGCAATGTATATTGTCTTTTGGTACAAGCAAAGTGTTGCAAGTATTTCAGGAACACTACCGTAATGGAGCAGTAATGGAGTTCGGAACCATAGTTGTTGATTCTATACCATATAAAAGTATGTTCATCTTTAAGTTACTTATGTTCCATTTTGTTCTTTGTATGTCCACACATTTGCTGAAAAATAGGCACTGAATACAGGTTTATTGTCTAACAAATTAAGCATACCATACCAAAAAGTCATATAGTACTGATAGAGGTTTTTTTGTAGCTAACACACATATTTCTCTTGTTGAAATTACAATATTCCACATCATCACCTTTTCCAGTCAGGTTCAAACGGTCAATAGTTTCAAACTGAAAGAAAGTTGCACCATCTTTTTGTTTTAATCCGAAATTGGACTTGGCTTCAGCACCATATTATTATTACTATTATTATTTTTAATGACACGCTGTCATTAGACCGAGACAGAGGCTACCAATCATCTCCACTGTTCGCTAATTTGTTTACAAAAATTACACTAAGGTAACAAGATTCATATTGACGTCTAAAATGTTTGGCTGGCAAAAAATAATAAATAAAAATCTGTTATAGCGCTGGGTTCCTTGCCATGGCTAGCATACGCGCGCACACACACACACACACACACACACACATGCGCGCGCGCGCACACACACATTCTCAGTGAGTATAGCCCGGGGACTAATTGCTAGATTGGAGCAGATTTTCTAGTTCACTTGAAGGATGTAATTGTGCCGAGAGCCGCGAGGGACGACAGGGCTTCAAGCTGGGAGGACAAATGGCCAGGGGCTGCCGATTAGCGCCACTTCCCGTGCACGCATTCAGGGCGAGGGGTAGGTTGGCGGGATGGGAGGGAGGGAAGGAGGCAGGGAGGGGGGGAGGTGTCTATGGACATGTGTGCTGGGGGGCCAGGGGTTAAGCCAACCATCGCTCAATCCCAGGTTTCACTGACCTCAAAAAAGGAAACACGCGCCGCCTTGACCCCTATGCAGTAGGATACGGGGCGGGAAGTTCAGATAGCATATGGCAAAAGTGCTAAATGATTCCAGCACAGATGTCTAGGTGTGATGTTGTGTTGGCAGTACATTTAGGTATAGCCAAGGCCCAAATCTTGCAATGGTAAAAACAGTGCCAGGACAGTGCCAGGGATTTTCAAGTAAGTAGTTAAATTAGATATCTTATTTGTGAGCTCTAGTGGTTGAGGGATTGTCTTTCAACATATTCCGTAATGGTAAAAAAGTATATATTTTTATCCTGATTAACCTGATCATCTCCTTTCACTCCTTTTTGAAACTGACAAACTTACTGAACAAAAACGTTCATAAGACACGAGATCCTTGGCCAAAAAAGATCATAATCATAATTGAATGTGAAATAATAATAATTAAAAAAACTTGTCTTAGTTTGTTTTGCCTGTATACTGTAAGGCTTTAGGCTTTATATAACAGAATCACTTGGGGTGAATTGGGGTAAAGGGCTAGAGGCTGCATACATGTAAAATTATAGGGAAAACAAATAGTCAAGCACTAATACCGTGTTAGTGCCAATTTAACAAAAACAAAAAAATTAAGAGTAACATTTTCAACAATAGTGAAGCTATTGCAAACATCTCATGATTGAAGATTGATTGAAGTCAGAGAAAGCCATACAGTTGTAAGATACCATACATGTGCTATTTCACATAAATTGCGATCTTATAAAAATTCCAATTCAGAAATAGTAATGTAATGTCCAACAACACAATATCCCGTCTCCATGGAGTCTCATTATGTATAGAACCTGTCTGTAGTTTACACCAGTTCTGAAAAGCATATGATTCTTACTGTAGTTTATCTATTTACATTTCTGTCAGTTAATGCTCCTGAATGTGCTTAGTAAACAGACACACTGTGAAAACTGAGCGGAGTGGAAAAATGCATGTCAGGACAAAGATGATTAAATATGAAATATGGAGCATGCAGTCTCATAAAGTTGGAAGATTGGCCTCTTCAAACTATGGATACTTGACAACAATCAGAAAGATGAAATTCTAAACCTGTCCAAATTTCCAGCCACAGCAGACCGTCTTTTTCTCCCTCTCTTTAACAGCCCGCAGAAGCCTCCATTGCAGCGGTCGTCTTACCTCGCAGTGATGTCACGCTGCCACGCTGATGACAGGGCCCGGGCTCCTGACGTCTGATTGGACACTGCTGCTTCTGCCGACCATCCAAACCCGCGTTACATCCAAGGGACTTCTCAAAGCATTTCTATATGTAGTTCTTGCATTGAACAGCATTGCCGTCTTGGACCTCAACTTCACCTGTTTCTAATATCTTTTCGTATAGTGTACGCTAACTTTTCATGCGCACGATCTTCCTAGCTTTGTGCATCTTCTCTCTATTTGTCATCTCCTACCTTTCCAACCAACCCTCGAACCCTCATCTTCCATATTTCCTTGCCTATATCCTTCTACCCTCCTGCCTTCTCTGCAGCCTAAGCCGACTGCTGAAGAGGAGAGCCAGCTAGGAATGCTTTGGGCTCCAGACGTTTTGTCCAAGCCCTAGGTCTCTTTCACTGAGGCAAGATTAGTTCATACAAAAACTCAACAATACGCCACTGAAAGCCATTGTTGATATTCAACATTTTTCACATAGCCGAGCAGAATAGACAATGCTGGCAGCAGGGAAAGCCCGAAGCGGACTCGCTGCGAGGGGTGCTGTGGGATGATGCTATCGGAAAAGAGAGAGGAGAAGAGAGGGGTCCGTAATCCAACTCTCCGCGGCAGGAGACAGTAAAATCAATACGCTTCTATTCTTGTGCTGGGAGATGGGTGGGTGGTGATAGACACAGCAAAGAGAGGCGAAGGGAAATAAAAGAACTATCTGTACCTCATAGGAGTCGCAGTGTTCCTCGTTTTTTTTTTTTTTAGGAAAGGCGATGTATTACAAGTATGATTAAACGCGCTGCAACAAAGACTTGACTTCAAGCAAGAAAATGATGTTTGAAATGAGAATCTGAAAAGAAACAGGCGTCGTGGTTGAGCGTGTTGCGGCGGTCGTCGTATTAATCCGTCTTGTTTGGGCTTTTAAGTCTTCTAAAGTGATAGGGTGCGTTTGGTAATGTAATGTAACATCGAGCAGCGTCTAAAACTTCAAAGGAGCTCATAACAGCAGTAGAAAAGTTTAAACTAAAAAATCACATGAAATATAACGGTAATTGATTTCAAAACAGTCACCAAACGCATTTCATGCAGGCAATGTGGGTGAAGTGTCTTGCTCAAGGGCACAGCAGTACAAAGCTATCCACAAATAAAAACTAAAGAAAAGTGAAATGAACGAATGAGTGGAGACATGTTTCAAGCTCCCAAAGAAAGTACATGAGTCATTTTTTGACGTAAGTTTACTTTGTAGATTTGTTTTATCACTCATTGCTTTCACTGGTTCGGTCCATAGACATATTATTAATAGACCGTCATTACTCACTCCTCCCCGTTTACCACAATGACCACGTTCGAGGGGGAAATCATGGCGGATTTACAGACTCCTCCTCCCCAGCTCTGACGAAGCATGTTCCTAATAAGGGCATAAGGGCGGGATCTTCACTGTAGACTCGGCCCTTGCGTGACGTGTAGCTCGCGCAGCTCCAATGCTAACAGTCCGACCACCGTTAAGTACGAGATTTCTAAAATGTATCCTACCATAACCAGCCCGGTGCCTCTGATTGTGTCTAACCCAGCGTAATCACTGGAGGAACATCTAGCTGTAGACAGTTCCAAAAAATTAGGCACCGGGCAGCGAAGTTGTTTTTAACGTGTCTAAAGTGCAATGCATTCCAATGGGGGACTAGCGGCTATATGGTGGTACTACAGCAATGGCGGCCTCCAGTGTTGTCGTCGCAAAGCAGAGCAGCCAGCTCACTGACTAAATGGTTCGGTCTTGCTGAAGTGCAAAGTGATTGTGAGCTTGCAGGCTAGTTTTTGTTAGCATTACGGTGAGTTTGACCCTGAAAGTTGTGAAACATACTTTTAAACTCTAAACTGAACTGGTTACTGGTTGAACTACAAATGTGTGAGGAACAACAAATAACAGCTTTAACTTTCCCTCCCTCTTTCATTGTTGTGAACCAAAGGAAATCCGGTATAGGGCTTTTAAAATAATCGAAAGTAACTAAAACATGATTGTCCAATTGGCAAGCTAACACTCGAAGATAGTCCAAATCTACGCAAAATAAGCATTTTCTTGACTAAAAATAGACAAAAACTAGTATTTGGGTGATACAAAACCAGTAGTCTAGTGAAATGTTCTCTCTCGTGTGTATAGTGTATAGTTTTCATAAATTGTACCTGCAAATGTGTCCCAGAAGGTGTTTTCTCAGAGGAGGAAGTTCACATCGTTGAGCACATCCAGGCCCTAACAACAACGAATATCAAAGAGCATTAGCATAAGAGGAGACTGAGGTACGAACTGCTAAAATAAGGTTTATAGACGACTGTTCATTGGGAGCCACCTTAAACCGATAAATATCACCCACAAAGAAACAATCTTTAATAATAACCTTTGTGATTAAACTTACTGCTAACATTTTTCTTAGGTTGCGGTTCATTTTGTAGCCCAAACTTAAATGTTTTCACGTAGTACTTTTTCCTGTGCATGTGACACATAATGACGCTGGGAATTACTGATCATATAGTTTTACTCCTGTGAAGAGGCAACCTCAAAGCGAAAAGATAACTGAAGAAAAAGGCTGCTTTCTTATGATCGAAAACATGAGTAACATAGCAAAAGGGAGACTTCCACATTCAAAGTATAGAGCTGGGAAAGGTTGCAAAAGATATGAAGATTCAGCCTCTTCTTTACATCCAATAGGGAAACGAGTGAAAACGTGTAATTCTGCAAAATCCAAAATAGAACTTTGTTAAATATATTTTGCTGGAAAATAAATCAAGCCTCTTATAGGCACTTTTATTTCATATCATTTTGAAGCAACTGTACTTACACTTCACCCATAACCTACAGCATTATCATTCTGTCCTGTGCTCAGCCTGGCTATTACGACTTTTATTGAACTTTTCCGCCACATTTCAGCGTCCAAACCCAATTCCCGAGCGATAAATTACCATGAAGCCAAATTAGAAATGACACGCCGTTTGCTGGGGCCATCTTGTTAAATAAACTGCGGCGTCACTTGACAGGCCGTTCGATTAGCCCGGGCAGCTTAATGTTGATGAAAAGCGTGTCATGTCCCCGTCATAAATCACGGCGGCGGAGCCTCGTGTTTAGCCGCAACACCCCGTGGAAGTGTGTCGGCTAACAGAGCGCGCCGCCCTGTCACTGGAGACATGCTAATTGTGCACTAATGATATGTAATGAATGTGATCAGCCCCACGGCCCTCGGCTAACCAGCTAAATGAACTGGCACTAATGGGCCTGTTAGCTTATCATAGTGCTAACATTGGCTATAGCTTCTGAAAGGCTTTGACAGCGGCTGAGACTTTCCGAGTGGAGAGGGACGTCATATCGGAGTTATCCTTCAAAGGCTTGATGGAATAGAGAGAAAGGGAGTGAAGTTACTTTTTCAAACTCTATTTAATTGCCTTATAAACTTTTGGCTTTGAGGGCTGAGCAGCGAATATGACAATATACGTATGGGACATAGTTTATTATTTTTAGAGGTCGCAAAACAAGATTTTGAATCAAATGAGAATTTTTGTCACAAACTCAAATTTAATGGTTTCTAATGGGCTGAACAAATCTGGATTGTGATTGTAACTGGGATTTGTCTGTCATATGCTGCAATTTTACTTTAGACTTGTTATAAAATCAATATTCAGACATCTAAAGTCACTGACTAACTCTAACTTTGCCTTTTTTTTCCTATTTAATTGCATTTTCTTTCCAGTAAAGTTCCACCGTGCTTTCAGAATCACTTTTTCAGGAGCGTTCTGGACATATTGTTCATGTTTGAGTGGTAGGGTAAAGCGGGGCACCCAGAGGAAACATACACAGACACCAGGAGAACATCCAAACCCCAAACAGAAAGGGCCCCCGTCTGGTCCATTGTTGAACCCGGTGCCTTTTTGCTGTGAGGCGAGAGTGCTAACCACTATGCCACCATGCGACAGTGCTGTGATGTTACACACAGTGCTGTGATGTGTGACGTGTGTGGATCAAAAGGTTGTCGAAGTCTAACTTTGATGACATTGTATTTATATAATTTCTACTTTTCTACTTTTAATTTCTACTTTTCTCATCTCATTTGATTATTAACATTTTCTATTTATGAATTTATCTTTTATCATTTTACTAATGTCACTAATGCCTTTCTTTCTTTCTTTCTTTCTTTTTTTCTTCCTTCCTTCTTTTCTTTTCTTTCTGTTCCTTCCTTCATATTTCTTTCCTTCCTTCCTTCTTGCCTTCATCTTTCTTTCTTTCTTCCTTCAATTTTCAACCCACTAATGATTATCATTCGTCATGTGCTCCACCACACACAAACATTTACACAACAAAGACAGGACACAGATTGTTACTACTGTGTCCACCATATGTTCTGTTTCTTTAGTACATTATGTGTCACAACCTGTAACACAAACACGCAATGATGACTTCATGGAGCCTAAATACTGCGTGAATAATGTTCAGAAGTTTCCTTGTCTAGATATTGGTAACAAAATCATAATAACTTCAGAAGTGTTAACGCTTCAGAGAAGACTGAAATGAGCTGGAACACAATCAAACATTATACCATCCAAGATAACAGCTTAAGATCTGGAGAAGAAGAAGAATCTGCTGCTGGTCCCCTCTCCGCTCTGATGTCTGATCCACTATCCAGGTTTTCCTGGGTCCCACAGTGTAAGTCCGGCCACAGATCAGGAGGAAGGGGAAGGGGAGGGAGAGGGCTGCAGCTTCACTGTCCCTTCTTCAAATCCACTCCCAGCTGACGAGGCCCATCTCCTCTGGACGAGAAAGAGCAGCATCAGCGTTTGTGATAGTGAAGCTGGGTAGATTGTCAGGTTTCTTTATTGTTTGAGGTTTGAGACGCAAGACCAGTGTCTGGCATCAAAAATTGAAAAAGTATCTGCTGAAGCATTCAAAAATCTACATGTTTGAATTAGTATAAGCTAGGGCTGAGCAATCAATGTTTTTAATTTGATTCGTTGCACATTTCAAATAATGTAGAACAACAATTAAACTCTCACTACGTCCAGCTAACAATATGGACAGGTCTGTAATGAATAAAAATATAATGTCCCAATGCGGCGTCTGCTGGAAGACACACAGAGTCAACATATTTCAGTTCATACTTTGATTGTTTAAAATTGTTATTGTCAAGTTATAAAAAGATTTTAAGATTTACATTTTTTGGCTGTATCGCCCAGCCCTATAGGTAGGTAAAAGGTAGATAAATTAATTTATTTGCTAGATGGGGTTTTGTATGTTCATAAAAAGCATTAAGTCCTTGTATAGATTTGAATTTCAGTCTTCACCAATTCTAGATTTTGAAACATAATTTGCTGATCAAACCACAATCGTAGAAAAAAAAAAAAAAAACTCCTTCCAAAGTAATTCATCCCTGCAGCAGCAGTGTCAAATATTTTTTGCAGTAACCCAGATCGCCTCTCCCGCTCTGATTGTTGATTCACGATGTGAGCCCCGAGCTGGCGCTAAGATAATGACGCTGTGTCGTTAGCTTCTGTGGCTAAATGAGCGGCGTTTCCATGGTGACAGTCCACAATGAGAGTGATTAGTCCTGAGTCTAAACACACGGGGCATCTCTGGACAGGAGCATCCTCATTCACCTCATCTGTTTGTGAGTCTAAGCTGAAAACTGAACTTAAATATGGGACTTAAAAGGAAGAGGCTTTTACTTCATTCTTTGATTCTCTTAAGATATTAAGATATTGATTAAAAGTCAAGGGGAATACTTTTATGTCTTTAGCAAACAGTCCACATATGGTAGTATTTGGGAGAAATATGGGCATTGGGCAGTGATCAAAACTCCAAAGAAATGTCTACAAAACCGTGATTAATAAGATCAATGTACCTCAGGTTGGAATTCCTTTTGTGTTATTTAAACAAAGTTGTTGCAAGTCCAGTGTGAGAATAATATATAAAGGGATGCAAACTTTCAGGAGGCAAACTAATATAATATTTTGACCCTGTACACTTTATTAGACAAGTGGGGGAAGAGTGGGATGAGACTAGCATGGATTTTTGTAGGCCGATAACGATTAAGAAAGACATAAACATCATAAAGCACTAGATGGGTGATTTGTGATTTAATATACTGCAAGTATCAACTTTTGAATTCTTAAATCTTAGTTTAAAAATGTATTACTAGGCTAACATGGCTAAAGCTAACAGCTAATATAAATGTAAAAAGAGAAACAAATGCTCCATGCAAACAGCCCCTGGGCCTTGCTTGTTGCAGGTGTGTTGTGTGAGTAACGGCTCGTCCCCTGAGGGCCCCTGCAGTGTGAATGAGTGGTTGACCACAGCCACACCGCAGGGGCCTGTCCAGCCTACTTCCTGTGCCTCGGGACAGAGATCATCCCCCAGCGGGACGGCGTGGTCAATGTGAACGCCAGCGCAGCCGGGCCCAAATCACCGTCATTACCTGGGCCTCCACTGGCGCCCGCAGAGCCTGCAGGGTCCACTGAGTCTGAAAGTCAGTGGTCAACATAAAGGAGGTTCTAGCACCGCTGACCCGACACATGAAAGCAAAACAAAAATAAGGGGAGCAAGCTTTTGAAAATAATTGGTCCAAGCTTTAGCCTCAACAAAATTCTGTGTTTGATTCACAAATCATGCAGGGCCTTTTTAATTCAATCCTACACCAGTACTTTAGCTGCCAATACTGAGTACCAGTCCAATACCAAGTAGTGTAACAGTGAGTCCTGTTTAGAGGAAGGAGGACTTAGGCACCATCGTCATTCAACAGCGAGTCCTGTTTTTCTCAATAGAGAAGTCTGTTCCAGACTCACTGCACACACTTCCATAAATACTGCGCTGCATCCTTTTTCCTTTTCTGACCAGCTGGATCAAAAGCACACTTTGTTGTCAAAATTTGCCCACAAAGAGCAGACTCAAGACAGCAAAAAAAACTAAACGCATAAAGGCACATTTCTCATTGATTCTGACTGATATGAAAGTCCTTCCTCTCTGGGGTGAAAAATGATGATTCTACTGTTCAGAACAGTACAGTACAATAAACACTGACCCACAAGTTTTCACTTTTTGAATAATGCGTGTGTATGAGTGAAAGGTGTGTTCAGGTGAGCAAAAAAATGTGTCCAGTCTCTGAAAAAGAAAAAAAAAAGAGTTCAAGAGTTTTGTGGACTGTGTTCAAACCAGGAAGGTTTTGACGGCAGAGTCCTGTTTTTGAGAAATGTGTGCAGGCAGTCGGTGGCTGGGTGCAGTTCATGTCTGATCAATTGAGAAAAAACTGTTGGAAAGCCTTAAGTCACATGACTAACCAAACATAATAAACAGAGTCAGTCACTCCCAATACACTGCAGGTGTCAAAAAGACAACGTGACTGTCTTCTCTGTGATTATTACAGTTTTTAGATTGTGCAGACTCCTCACAGTCAGTGTTTGAGCTGTTCTGGATGTTAGCAGTAGCATTAGCAACAGTGGCCACTGCAGCGCCTTTCTACAGCACTTTGTTTTTTAGAAAAATGCAGGATGGTGTCGAACGGGTAAACTGGATTACAGTTTTTCGCCATTGTGATCTATAGCGCCGAAAAAAGCCGATATTTCCGGGACCGAAAATGATACGTTTTTCTTTTGCATTGGAAAGAGCAACGTCAGGGCTTTAAAACGAGTCCTCCCACAACTCCCTAGGCCTCAGGGCAGGTGAGAAACATCTCAATGAAAATTAGTTAGCTTCAAGTTTGTTAAATACAAGTTTCACTAAACCTCCGTCAATATGGACATGCTGCATGTCATTTTGAAGTGCAGAATCTGGAGAATTCAATCGCTGAGTTAGTTTTAACCTCTACTATTGTATTTTTGATCGCCGATCTAATGAAAATGAGTTTACTGCACGGGCAGAGGAGTTGCAAAACTGCGGCTGCTCTTTACATGCCTGAGCGCCTTTGAGAAAAGAGCCACACATAAAAATAATGATGGATAATGGACAAATGGCCATTGATAATAATTATTAGTTCATTAAAAAACGAATAATAATTAAATACATTTTCTGATCTGAAGCTTTGTCTCTCATGCCCTCTGCGCGCATCCATCTGTAGATACGCGCTGGTTCAGGGACATCTCTCAGGTGCTGTACGCTTCAGTGTGCTCAGGTCATTGCCATAGGGATGTGTCGGAACAAACTGCAGCAAACAATGACGGGCTCTGCTCAATGTGGGACTGAAGACTATGAGGTTTAGGTTCAAAAGGGGAAACAGGACGACAGGATGCACAGCTGGCACATTGGAGATGCCCGTGGATGAAATGAACAGGTGAACAGCGGAACACGAGTTGTGTCTCCTTCAGTATCATCAATACACTGTGCTCAGACCCCGGGCATAAGGACTTTAAAAGAATCCCGAGGCCGTTTGACGGACAGCAGCTGTGAACCGATCTAGTTCAATGGAATAGTTGTGGCAAATTGCCCTGTTTTGCATAACCCTTAGGACCCATGGCTTAGGCACTTGAAGTCACATCGAGATAAAGCCAGTCCCTCAAATGTTCATCTTAATGTGAAATGGATCAAATGAAATGAGAAACATTGAAAACAAATCATTCAATTCAGTACACACTGTTCTGTAGAAAATGAGAAATCCTTTGCCTTCTTCATGTTTTCCTTTGCAGTTTAGAACGCATTGATTGACCAGTGTTTAGTGTTTTGCAACAGTGTCTTTACTTCTGCTTTGTGCACAGGTTTTGACAACAAACGTCACATTTTGATAACAAAGACGGCAAATCTTTCTAGAACTGAGTCCTATTAGTAAAGAAATGTGTGCAGTTAGTGTGTCAGGAACAGTGTCTTAGAAATAAATGAAACAACCCTAGTTTACATAAACAGGTTGTGGAGTGAAATATGTCAGTCTGAATAGTGAATGAATGAACCATATTGGACTATTGTGTGCAGTGTCACTGTGCTTGTGGCTCACCTCTGCACTGTCCTTGGATGTGCCTGCGTAAGGTCCACAGTGGCTGCCATTTCCTCCAATCATATGTCAACCTTGAGAAGAATCAGAAAAACAAAGAATGAATACAATAATATATCATTATAGTTTTCTGTCGACTTAAGTGTCTGTGGTTGAATGGCACGCAGAGTGTCTGAAAACTCTCCTGGGTTTGATTTCCAGACTTTCTGTGTGAAGTTTCAGTGCTCTCCCCGTGTCTGGGTGATGCGCTGGTTTCCCTCAATAACCCGAAACATCCACAGTAGCCAAATCTTTCAGCGTTTGTGTTCCTGATCATGACCCCAGTCCAAGACACATTTCCATACGACGAAGTAAAGTAAAGACTGTGTCAGCAATAAAACTACTAAACATCAGCAAATATGGTAAATCCTTGTGCAATTGTTTCATAGGGAGACACATGCTGTGCTGCGGTATCGAATCAAGGCTAGGGCTAACTGAATACAAAAGCCACAAAAACTGGGTTAATCCTCAAATGTTGAAAAGTGTGTCACACTCGGAAAGAGAAAGCACTTGTCATCACAATCGGACTTAAATCTATTAATTTCCTGGATTAGATGGATAAGCATCAAATAAATCCACTTTCCTCCATGTTGCGGTTTCAGCCCAACAATCTGGCATTTACCAAGCAAATACAAATAAATACTTACTTTATTTTGCTAATACGTACCGGTAATATATATGGGTTGGGAATATTGCAATTGGGAAGCGCCGTTCACCTTCCAATCAGAAGGAAGTATACCTTGTCAGGTATACATAATGTTGTTGCTAATGTCCAGGGCGGGGCTAAGAGAAATACTCCGAACACTATAAAAAAGGGGGCATATAGTGTGCATAAGTTATTGAAACAGAATTTTGGAATTGTAGACTGCGGCACGTAGTAACTTTAACAATGTCCAAACCTAACCTTACCCAGTTTAGTTTACGTTCACTCATATTCACCAGCCTATTCATCACAAAAAAATAAAAAATAATAATTAGGTAGGTAACATCAAAGTGTCCACAGCAACCTTCTTGCTAAACCGTCCACTCAGACGAAAATGCTGAATACGTATTAACAAGGTCCACAACTTTGATAGTACAGTATATGCATAATTAGCCATGTGCTCTGGGACTAGAGTCGTCTGTTGTTTTTATTCACATTAAGTATCAAACTGATACTTTGCATTGGTAGCTACCCTAAGCCGAAGTATTGGTATCAGATTGGGATCAAACTATCCAGACCAAGGATAAAAACTTTGAATTAGAATGAAAACAACATAACAATGTTAACCATGTGTACAGATAGGAAAGAGCAGTTATTTAAATAGATAAATAACAAAATCAGGTGGTCAAGTAGGAAATGAGTGACTGCAGATGTTCAATCGAATACTTTTACCCATTGAAATACTGTAAAAACACACCGAAACAATGTCTAGCTCCTAATTAAGTATACAATAACATTAACGAAAAGCAAAAGTGTCTGCCTGCATTGTCGTCGTGACAATGCAAATGTGCTTCATTGTGGTTCCTGAATGAACTTCCCCCTAAAGTTTATTGATTGAGAGCGGCTCATTGTCTGATCCTTTCCATTAGCCCGCGGGATTGTGCTAAAGCTCTTAGCCATGAGCCGCAGTAATCCTGTGTGTGTGAGGCGACACGGAGTGGACAGTGGTGACAACAGTGACAGCAGGTGCTAAAGCTAATGGAGCTCATTACATTCTATTACACAAAGGCCGACTTAAGCCTCTGTTACAAACTTACTGTACAAAAAAAAAATGCTGACTGAAATCTCAGAAAAAGAGGGTTAGGCCTTATCGCGTTATGTTGTTGCACTTGTAAGGCTAGTTAAAGGCTAGTTATCTAATTGGTGGTTGAACGGCCCATAAATACATGAATAACCATAATTCTAACATTAGCTTCATGCTACATGCTAACCGTTAACTTCGTGTGTTGGTTTTTTACTTCTAGTGGACAATCTGTTGTCTCAAAAAATCCTTAGGCCTGATTTTGTCTTGACTTTATTTGTGTGTGCTAAATAGTCTGTCAGAAAGCGTTTAAACAAAGTGGAAAATAATGATTCCTTTTCCTTCGCTATAGACCACACATGCTAGGATGACGCGTAGAATGGTTAACGCTTTAAAACTGAGCCACTCGTTACATATCAAGAACATTTGCTTGTTGATTTATAATGTAATTACAACTACAGCTTTTCTTTTGTCCCTTTTAGATTGTTATTAAATGAAATGTCTGCAGCCTACAATGTAGTTTTCTTGATTGTGAGAGCAAAATATACATGGTTCATTCAGCAGCGAATCGACTGCTGCTATTGCTAACGTAAATGTGCGTTCTAAGATCCAGAGAATCATTCATTAGGCCTAACGCTGAGCATGTTTAATAAGTCTGAATATTTACTGATTAAAGAAGTCACAAATGGCATGATAGCTATTGACATGCCCTTGGCTGATACCGATTCACTTCCTGTTTTTAAATATTTTCTGTTTGCACTTATGTCATTTGGATTTTGCATTTTGTTTGTAAAGTGCTTCATGAATAAAGTATCAAGGATTAGACTTGTGTTCATTTCACCTTATGGTCAGTTTACGGTTTTGTGTGATTATTATCTTCACAAAAGGTGAATGATGTTTCCTTTATTTACTGTAACATGTTTCAATGGCACTCGACCGTTGAAACACAACAAGATAAATGAAAAGAAAGTAACAGCCGAAAATAATATTTCTTTTTACTAAGCTCGAATTATTTTTATGTAAAATGTAGGTTATAGAACAAAGGTCCTGCACAACAATTCACCAAGGTCCAATTTGGATCAAGACTGGACTCCACTAGTTTGCGTCTCTGTTGGAAAATATTTATCAAAATATCATAAAGTAATGATGATGTTCTGGTGCAATAAATGATGGTGCTTCATTCCCCACCTGATTTGTTGTCTGGTGAGAGAGTGTGCCTATGTTCAAGGGCATGTTATTTTATTTATTTTTATTCCAGCATTATAATTATTATGATAATATAACATTGTTGGAATGTTGATTCTGACATTTGCAAATTATTGTGGAACTAGCATTGTAGTTTAAGTTTTTTTTAGTTTTTGTTTTCAGGTCATTCTAATTTTATAAGGCTAAAATAAAACAAAAAGCAAATTTGATAGTTTACAGTCAAGTGTAAGTGCCATTCATTGTGACATAAATTGAAGGCTTTGTACCTTTTTTGAGTTGTATGAAATCCTTCAGAAAACCAGCTAGCATTTGTTAGCCCTACCTAGACAGTAAAACTCCACTTTGCTCTCTGAAAGTTGTAAAACATGCTCATGAACTCGTCTAAAGAAGTGTGATGCGCTTAAGAAGTTAGGATGGTTCAAACTTGCATTGTTTTTAAACAAAAATGTTAACTTTTAACTCACATTAAATCCATTATATTTAATCTAATATTGTAAAAGCATTTGCCCACCACGTGTAGCTGCCATTGCCTATTAGATAGTTGGTATTACCCTGCTTACATCTTTATTGACAGGGGCAGACGTCTCTCATTACAGTGTTCATTGAGCTTGACTAACGACATCATCTCTTCTTGTGCAAACCTACACAATCCCACAAATACATTCTGACCCTTTTATTGTAAACCAGAATTTCTTTCTTTCTCTTAAGCCCAAACTCTGGGTCGATATATTGATCCTTCCTAATGAGGATCGATAGCTTGTCTTTAGCCCGGCAGGGGGTTGCTTGGTGCGCTCTGTTTGTGCATCTCGCTTGCCTTTGTGTTGCCTGTCACCCTGAAGGTTATCTCCGCGGCGGCAGAGTCGTCGGCGCCTGACAGCAGCCGTATCCCACGACGCCGAGCGAGACATCAAATCGTCCCCCTCCGCGCTGCGTTTCCCTTGGCGACGGCAAGACAAACCATCACCTCAACATTTTTTTTTTTTTTACGGACGAGGCTGCCCGTACTTTGATAAGCTATCACATGTCCCAGGTGATGATAGCCCGTGAAAAAAAAAAAGGGGAGCTCTCTGACAACCGAATCAAGCGCGCCCAGGCCCGACACCCTGGCAACGCCAAACCAAACATACCCGAAGAATCGACAATGCCGCGTATATATTCTACATGCGTTTCTTTGACTGGGGAAAGCAACACCTTCTGACAGCGGACATTGGAGATAAGGGGTCCGATTTAGGGCTAGGTCCTGTCTGGTCCGGTTTGGAATGGTGCGCCACATGCTGCAGACAGCCACGGCGGCCAGATGTATTCATTCTGTCAATAGCGCAGTATCACAAAAGCTTTTTCAGAAGATAATTTTTTTAAACAAGCTATAGCTGTTCTGTCAATTTCTTGAAGATTTTCTGAGAAAAAGAAAGATGGCAAGTGTACGCAAAATGTGGTGACTCTGGCAGATACAGTATCGCCTCGCCTCTAAACAGCCTTAGGTATTGGAGACATTTTACTCGTCGAACCAGTGCTTTAAGTGGCCCAAAAGAGGTGCCAGTACTCTACACCAAGCGCTCGTAGTTGTAGATTGCCTTTTGTTATGTGATTTACTAGACTAGACTCTTCAAATATAATCAATCAAACTTTATTTATAAAGCACTTTTCATACCAAAGGCATCACAAAGTGCTTTACAGATTACAACATTTAAATCAAGTATCCAGGCAAAATAATGTCCAAATAAGCGTCAGCAGTAGGTGGCGACGAGCGGCGCGGGTGTCCCCTGTCCTTAGACTCTCCAGCACGGCAAGGAAAAACTCAAAAACCCGGTGGGAATATATATATAATATATATTCATATATATAATATATATATATATATAAATATAAGCACTGCATGAATTTAAGAAAAAAATATCTCCAGACATCGCTCTGGATAACTAGGAAATGAGGCCCTGTGTCAAAAATCCCGAAGTATCCCTTTAAAGCTTAGGCGCAGATGGGTCTTCTAAATGGACAATTCCCAAAGCATATGGCCAATATTGGTTACAAAGTGGCTTAGATATTATATATGTGACAGGGCGGTGTAACTCGGTAGCTTTAGCGGTATATTAAAGGTGACTGCGACAACGCCATCGGGTGGTCAGCACCGGAAATGACCATGAAACACAAAACTACCAGTAAGGTCACACAGATTTGTTTATTGATGACAGACACTTGTTCCATAGAGAAAATATATAAGTTGATTTATTTTACATTTGTTTGGTTAAAAGTGCTTTTAGTTACTGCATTTGCAACATTTCAGGGTTCTCCAAAAAACTTTTCTCCATCACAAAACTGGAGTTGAACGAGCATGTGTCTGTTAACAAAATTAACAAAACTAAAAGTAAAACAGAAATCTAACAGAAATCTAACAGAACAACAGTTGGTTCTCAGTGACTCTGGGCTCCAAATAGCCGGGGTGTACCTATGAATGAAAGTAAGAATGGTGTTAGCGAAAGGCTGCAGCTTCTGGGCTTGGCTACACCTGAAAAGCGGACGAGTGGAAGCAACATACCGTTCCCTGCCTCAGTACACCAGAGCTTGCCACTTTTAGTTGGTCGGAGGCCCACACGGCGAGTCCGACCGGATGAAACTGGGCACGCGAGATCCTACAACAACAACAACCGCACCACGGGCTTCACACAGCCAGGCGGACGTACACAGGTGAGGGGAGTCAACGTTGGACGTGCTCAACAGTCACTAAAATAAAATAAAATAAATTAGATCTAATGCCTAAATTATATTAATAAAGCGAAGGCAAATGCTATACCTGAGAACGGAGAAGCGGTCGGCGCACAACCAGGAAGTGCTTGAGGTGAGGGGACGAGAAACTAAACTAACTCCCCTTTTATAGTCATGGCGCCGCCAGTCAGCTGGGAGGAACACAACAGGCGCCTTGCTACATAGACACTACGAATATGACTCTGTCATCATTTCATCCACAATAATTACATTCAGATCTGCTCAAATAAATAACTCATAATGACATTCTAATGTAAAGATTATAAGTTTAGAAGACAGACTGTTTTAGCTGAACTCTTACAGATGGACGTCTCTGAAGCTCTGTTACAGAGTCTGTCTGTGATTTCCAAACTGTCTAACAAACACTTCCATGTTCTGGAGCTTATGCTTTCATTGCAACTTGTCAGGCTCCATTCTGTCAGCAGTCCGCCTCATCCCAGGGCACAGAAGTGTTTGTTTAAATCCATATTTACCCCTTTGTTTTGTTTTTATCGCATCTACGGGAAACAAGCCTGAGCTAATGCGGAGTCTCTGTGCGCTTTTATTTTCTTTCGTTGTGAGACTCACTCGACTCCTGCAACACTCTCTGCCCTGTACACTACATGTACTACAACCCAACTTTTGATTTTTGCTTATCAGTCACTTGGAATTTATGGAGAAATACTGGACTTGTGGGACCAACATTCTGGCCGCTCATGCTCCCTAACGCTGTTGTCATCGGTGGAAGTCCCTCTCGTCCTCATCGTCACTGAGAACCTCAGTGACCGCGGCACAAGTGCTGCTTGCGTCTGACCTGCAGCGATATTTTTCTGGCTTGGTGGGGTGTCAGCCAGCGAATCCTCTGATTCTGACCTTGTTCTTTTACTACTCTGAAGCCAGGAGAGCATAGTCAAGTGTTCACTGTATTTAATCCGAGCAACTATGGTTGCGTTTCACACACCCTCTCCGGAATCCGCTTGTTTGTGTGGACTAGCACCACATTGAGTTGTTTACAGCGGCTAAACGACACATGTACTTTTCACTCGTAAAACTCGGGTAAACTATGGGTAATGCAATCTCTGCTCTCGATGGGACAAAGTAGGAAGCATGCAATGGGAAGGGCGCTCTGAAAAGCGGTGGAGCAGCTAAAGGGTTAAAACAGACCTGCAAATGAGCGTACCGGAGTGCTGAAAGTACGTTCTTGACTCATGGAGAGGTGGCGGGACGCTCAAGAGCTATTTTTGGAAATGGCAGTACTGAGTACCGGCCCACTTAAAGCACTGCGTCAAACCTCCTGATAGGACCCCTCAATCAATTAATTTATAATAAATGTTACAAAAAACTACTATCAGTATAATGAATGATAATGTGCAATGTACTATCATCAAGTAGATTTTTCCATTTGATAAGCATGTGACACATAAAACCACATTGTTGGGGAAGAAGAAATCACAGTTATTTCATACTGGTGGCGGGAAGTTATGTATGTAGCCCTCTGACAACTCACACACACCACACACCCAAATGTGTATACTAGTAGAGACCCAGAGGTAGCAGAGTTATGCTGTGGCTCTTACTGTTTGTGTTTTTGGCTGTTACTCTGTTGATGTTAGTTGGATTTGGCCAATAATGTTCAGTCCATATGATCTTGAACCCTGTAGGCACACTTAAATCTGTGAACCTTCTATATAACAAAAAGCCCTGAAAAATGGGTAAAAAAAAAGAAACTACTCCCCAACTACTATATATATATATATTTAAAAAAAACACTACCTCACCCTCCGCGGGCGGTCTCTTTTTCCTCCATGCTCGGGTCCTCGGGTACCAGAGGCCTGGAGCTTGAGGGTTCTGCGCCGTATCTTTGCAATTCCTAGAACTGCACTTTTCTGGACCGAGATGTCTGATGTATTTCCTAGGATCTGCTGGAGCCACTCCTCCAGTTTGGGGGTCACTTTCAAAAAATAGAAAAGTGAAAAGTGGGGCGTGCATAAGTATTCATACAGCATTATCTCAGTGCATTAAATCTCCTTTATAACATTCCTAATGACTGCAGAAAGTTCACACCTTGCCCTAACCAATAAATAGAGGCCACGTGTGTGTAATCTACTCTCAGTATAATTCCAGCTGTTCTGTGAGGGCCTCAGAGCTATGGTCAGAGTGTATTGGTCACTAAACAACATCACGAAGGCCAAGAAGCACACCAGAGAGGTCAGGGATAAAGTTGTGGAGAAGTTTAAAGCAGAGTTAAGTTATACAAAGATTTCCCAAGATTTGAACATCTCACGGAGCACTGTTCAATCCATCATTCGGAAATGGAAAGAGTATAGCACCACTGCGAACTTACCAAGACACGGCCGTCCACCTAAACTAACAGACCGAACAAGGAGAGCACTGGTCAGAAATGCAACCAAGTGCCCCAAGATAACTCTGGAGGAGCTGCGACGTACTGCTGCTGAGCTGGGGGAATCTGTACATGGGACAACTATAAGTCGTACTCTACACAAATCTGGCCTTCACGGACGAGTGGCAAGAAGAAAGCCATTATTGAAAGGAGGCCATAAGAAACCCTGTTTAAAGTTTGCTAGAAGTCATATGGAGGACACAGCTACCATGTGGAAGAAGGTGCTTTGGTCAGATGAGACAAAAATTGAACTTTAACTTCACTTTTTGGCCCAAATGCAAAACGTTATGTATGGAGTAAATCTAACACTGCTCATCGTCCTGAGTGCACCATCCCCAGTGTCAAATATGGTGGGGGGAGCATCATGCTATGGGGCTGCTTTTCCTCAGCGGGGACTGGGAAGATTGTAAGAATAGTTGGGAAGATGGATGGAGCCAATTACAGAGACATTCTGGAGAGAATTGAGGCTGGGGCGGAGATTTACCTTCCAGCAGGACAATGACTCTAAACACAAAGCTAAATCTACAATGGAATGGTTTAAAAACAAACATATTAATGTGTTAGAATGGCCCAGTCAAAGTCCTGACCTAAATCCTATTGAAAATCTGTGGAAAGACCTGAAAATTGCTGTTGCAGCAAAAGGGGGTTCCACAAAGTATTAAGTCATGCTGTATGAATACTTATGCACGCCCCACTTTTCACTTTTCTATTTTTTAATAATAACAGAATCATGTATCATTTTGCTTTCACTTCAGAGTTGTCTGTTACTTGTGTGTGAACTTTCAGTAAAAGATTCAAAATAAAATCTTTATGTTTATGGTTGTAAACATGACAAAATGTGCAAAAGTTCAAGGTGTATTAGTACTTTCGAGAGGCACTGTATGTATATATATATATATTTATATGTTTGCATGTTTGAATTCCAGCTGCTCTAATGCTACTCTTATACTCATTATTGTGCTTGGAGCCTTACATTTCGACATTAGCTTTACATTAGCTTGGCGCGCTGAAGCTGAGATGTGCCGTCTTGTACAATTACAGAATTACAGGCTGGCGCGGATACGACATGACAGAGGCAGTATATAGGCCTGTGTTCCCTCCACATACATCCCATAATGAAGTGTTTCCCCATGCGCTGTCAGTACCATTACCTGCATGTCAAGCCCGTCGCCGTGGCGATGGCCTGTCAAACTCTGTTACCATGGGAACATCAATTTCAGCTATTTGAATAAAAGAGGAATTTGATTGGCCCATGTTTCTATGGCTTACAGTATGTCCATAACAAATTGTCCCTTGAGGGACATTAGAGTTAAAAATCCTTGTCTTTAAAGAAAGACGTTAAAGTGGCTGTTTGTTGGTCAATAACCATGGATATTGGAGCATTACATTCTACTCCGACTGAAAAACCATTGCACTGTACACATTTATATCCATGTGTTTATATTCAGCACTTCAGCTGTGAAAGTTATTAATGTAGTGGGCGGGGACACAAACAGCCGATAAGAAGAGGGGGCGAAGCTTCCGCTGTATTCACGTGCGCAATATTGTGATCATATGTTCAGATGTGTGTGCCAGTCCAACCAAGCGCTAATTGATTGCATGCTTTATTTCCTGGTGTCAGAATCACGGCTGGTTTATCCCACGCGAGATCTGCTCCAGGCGGCTGTACTCCACGCGCCCCTCCACCGCTCGGCTGCTCCTTGTTTGTTCTGCTAATTAACTTTATTACCCTGATAGCTCCCCACAGCCTACTGACGAAAACAATTAGCCATGCTTCTCTTTTCGCGCTGTCTCCCTCGCATCTCTCTCTCAGCCTGGGCGTTACAACTTGAAAAAAAAAAAAGAATAAAATTGATTGATTGATGGTGGTACTTGGAAGATCACATAATTTATGAGCTGATAATTTGAAGGACAAATATGAGTGAAAACTTTGAAACCACTGGTCTAGCACGTAGGTGGAACAGTGTCCTGTTCCCAGCATCACGGGTTGAAGTCCCAGTGTTCTGCCGAGACGAGCTGCTTTGTCTGACTGTACAGTATCACAGCGCGTGTGCCCAGTGCTAGTTTCTCAAAGAAAATGGTAACTGCGTTTAAACTTTGTATTACATCATTTAACATGACTTAAGGCTAACCCTAACACTAACCCTTAGGTCAGGTGTGCCCAAAGTGCGGCCCTGGGGCCAAATGTGTCCCTCAGACCAATCTTTGATGGCCCTCAGGCTTCTTATTGAATTGGCGGACATCGCCCGAGATGGTACTTTTATGACAAGTTTCATAATGCTGCACAACTTAAACCTCGAAAACTGACTTTTCATTGTGGAAATTAGCTGGTTTTAAGGTTCCAAGCCTAAATAAAGGTGTGGGACTTGGGTTAAAACTCTGCTAATCACACACATTTTCACTGCATTGACCACGGATATATTAAAGGCACACTCTGTAACATTCTGGACTATACTGTTGCCATCAATACAAAACATGCTCCTAATGACCAGCTCAACACAGAAAATGCTTTTACTACAGTGGGTAATCAAAGAATGGATTTGGATGAGAACCTAACCTATTTAAATCTCAAATTCAACTAACATCTCCATGGAGACGAGCTGGAGACGTACCCACTCCTGGTAAAGTTACAGTCATGTCTTAGGAGAGCTGAGCCGCTCACAGCAAAGGCTCATGTTTGTTTGTACATTTATGAGGTATTTTTCAATGATAAAAACATCTGTCATAAAATAATTGGTTATATTTAATTTTTATATATTGGATGACATTCTACGCAGTGTGGCTTTAAGTTAAGTTATACTTCATTAATCTCCGTAGAGAAATGTGTTCTCTGCATTTGACCCATCCTCAATGTCGCTGGGGCAACCTGTAGGAGCAGACCCATCTCCAGATGTGGAACCAGGCTAAAGGTCCCATGTAAAGGATCTTTCCCCTTGTAAAGTGTCTTTGAGTGTCCACAAAAGCGCTATACAAGTTTGATGTATTATTATTATTAGAAACACCTGGCCAGAGGATTCACCTATTGTACATGTTTTTAGTGGTACGGGAAACCGGAGTATCCAGAGGAAACCTACGCAGACACGGGGAGAACATGCAAACTCCACACAGAAAGGTCCTGTCCAGGTGGGAATCGAACCCGGGATCTTCAAACTTCTAGCTGAGAGGCACGAGTGCTAACCGCTGCGCTACCATGGCCCTCCACAACGTCTACACAATATGTGGCCCACAATGAAAAATGTTCGGACACCCCTGCCTTAGGTATTTGATTACTAAATTGATTGATTACTAAATGGAAAATGTAGCTTGGAAAATGTCACGATAGTTGTGCACATGCACAGTAACGCCATTCAACTCCTCTCCACAAGCAGCTCGTTTCAACAGTACACCGGCTTTGACAATGTGCTTGATGTGGTTCATAGCTCTTCACCTCCTTTCACGCTGAACTAGCCTAGCAAATAAAGCCTATACAGACAAAAAAAAATAAAAAATTCGACCCAGTCCAAGAATTGTTCTACCAAGGGGCAGCTGGGATAGAACCCAGTCCACTACTGAGTATGGAGTGAGTGAATGAATAATGACTACATTGTACCGCGTTGAGAAACTTGATTAACACAGACTTGTAAATTGTAAGCCATTATTATTATTATTATTATTATTAATAATAATAATAATAATAAATATAGCCGCAAAGCGGCGATTAACGGCCCTCGCCAACCGCCCTGCCCAAAGCAAAGGGGGCGCTTCGCGCCCTTTTGTCTCCCTCAATCTAAAATTACGGTATTGCTACTGCCTTTATGTTTGTTTTTAACTTTTTTCCCAAGGGTCTTCATTTTAGGATTTTTGGAATGTGCTAACGCGCACTCCGCGCTCAATTTTGGCATTATACAGAGAAAAATTAGTATGAATTTGTATCACACTATATCTGCAAACTGAAAAATATTTTTACATTTGTCTGAGAATAGATGCCCAGACTGCTGCATAGTTAACACAATTCTATTTAAGATAGATAGATAGATTAGATAGAGGCAAAGAATTTTAAACTGTTGCCGTGCCGACCATGTTTCGTCGAAGGCAAATGAATGAATGCTCTGAAACTTTACCTCTATGTCACTTCCTGTTAGAAGTTTGAAATGTTAAAATACAAATAACTTGTCTGCCTAACTCTTGTTCATTCATTTGCTGCTTTACTGAAATAAAATGATAAATATTACTTACAATAGACGTTATCCATCTAAATAAGTCATATTTTCAAGATGCTATAGAATCGCAGATTGACTACATTTACCTTTAACATAATCTATTGCAAAGTTTTGAGAACAAAATGCACAACCAAGTATTATTTTTCATCTCCCTATGGGGTAAGACTTCAAAAGTAATGTTCAATTTGAAAAACCATGGTGGAAAATAATAATTACTTAAACCTTCTAGGGCTATGGGGGCTCCTGAGCACGTATGGAGTAACTCTTGAGTACCGCTTCATAAGTGAGCCTAAGAACTGGCCTGAAGCTCAGCGGTACTGCAGGGATCACTACACTGACCTGGCCACTGTCAGCAGTCTGGAGGAGGCCGCCAGACTGGAGGGACGGGGTCACAGGACTGGACCAGCCTGGATCGCTCTGTACGATGACAATGAATCATGGAAAGGGGAGATGACCAATGACTCCAACTGCTGTAGATGGTCTGCTACTGGGACCACCAGCCCTGGGGGGTACCAGAAGTGGTCGGAGGATACACCATCTCAAAGACACTTCAGAAAATAGAGATCAGAGCGCAAGAGGATCACTCAAAACTGTGTGAATGAAGTGAATGACATGGTTTAATCAGGGCCGTCAATGGACTCTCTGGGGCCCTCAAATCTAAATGATAAATGGTCTCAACTTATAAAGCGCTTTTCCACCTTCATCAGGCTCAAAGCGCTTTACAGGAAAGGAACCAGTCACCCATCTACACCACCTCTGCTCTACCCCATTCCCCACGGGGTAATCTACTGTTTGCCGTATATTAATAAGATAAGAAAAGATTAGCCTTGATTGATCTCACAGCGGAGAAATTCATTTGTTACATCAAGAAACATTCAATATACAGTAGATCAGTGGTTCCCAAAGTGGGGCCCCCAAAGGTTGTCAAGAAAACAAGTACATTGAAAAACATTATATTTTAAATGGAAAAATACACTTATTTGCTATAATGTACTACTTTAAACCAGTATTCTGCACACCGTCATAGCTGTTGCTTTTTATATGTAATTTTAGCTGTTAACAAATTCCTTTGAATAGAGTAAATTATTGTTATCGGGGGCCCTGAGAGAATTTCGGAAAAAATAAGGGGGGCCGCGATGTCCCGGACTTTGGGAATGGCTGCAGTAGATAATGGACTCTATTCTACAATATAAACAAACACTAAATATATTCTATACTATAAACAAACATTACTTTATTTTTCTTATTCATCAACAACATTAATTTAAACATAAAATAACAAGCTCTGATTTTGCCTGAAAGGAGATGGGAAGAAGAAAACATTTGATTGATCAACAGTCATCCGTACGTTAATTGAAATAAATATAACATGATGACATTTCCTAACTGCTGAAAACTATTCTCTTGTTTCCTACTAGAGTTTGGACACAGCTGAGGAAAATGTCACAGTGGAATACACTTCCACAGAAAGTCAATATGTCAAAAATATTTGCATAATACCTTCTCCCGCAGGCAAAAAGTCATGCATTTACACATGGGTGAACAGATCCTCATAGTGACTGTGACCACTATGATATTTTATTTGCAAATGTTATGAAACATGAAAATAACCTGGTGAGAGCTAGACTGATATTGCAGTGAAAATAAGGCTCAGTAATGTTGTCCTGAGTCAGGGTTCAGCTCAATGAAGGAATGTGTGGGGACAGATTCTGGGCTCAGCTGCAGTAGAAGTAGTAGTAATAGGGTAGATATTAGTAAGAGTAGGATAAAAGCAGTAGTCAGAGGAGGAAGAGTAGGGGGAGTAGTAGTTGGTTTGGCGTAGTAGCAGCACAGCACTGTTGTAGAAACACCATAACAAACACAAATATAGCCGCAAAGCGGCGATTAACGGCCCTCGCCGACCACCCTGCCTAAAGCAAGGGGGCGCTTCGCGCCCTTTTGTCTCCCTCAATCTAAAATTATGGTATTGCTACTGCCTTTATGTTTGTTTTTAACTTTTTTCCCAAGGGTCTTAGTTTTAGGATTTTGGAATGCGCTAACGCGCACTCCGCACTCAATTTTGACATTATACTGAGAAAAATGAGTATGAATTTGTATCACACTATATCTGCAAACTGAAGCATATTTTACATTTTACTTAGGGCTGCGGCTGCGCCGCAGAACATCTACAAAGGTTATCCAAGTACTTTGGATAACCTTTGGTTCCTCACTTCTCGCTGAATTATGGAGTTTAACATTTTTCCATCAGAATAAAATGGGACGTTCTGGTCATCGCTACGGCAACACCGTGAAAAATATGGCATGGGTGTAATTGACTTTTCTGATCGGAACGACCAAATAGAATTTTGTGCCAAATTATTTTAATTTTCGTAAAACTAAAATGTGTACTCTCCATATAATTCCTATAGGGGGCGCTATCGCGCCCAATTATAATTTTGCCAAATGAAAGTGTTTAGGACTGAGACTTTAACAACTGATAACAAAATGATCGAAATCGGGCTTCATATGTGTGAATGGGAGCCATTTTTTGTTTGCGAAAAATCTCAAAATACTCCGTACAGTTTGCGGCTTTGCCGCATAAAAAACTTAAAACTTAGAAAAGTAATTTGGATAACTTTTAAAGTTCTACTTCTTAAGATTATTTTCCACCAAAAATTAGCTCGTTCCGATAAACGTTCTAGGAGGAGATAGATTTTGTACGAAGTGAAAAATAAAGGCGGATTCCCGCTTCGCGGGCTGTCATCCAAAATGGCCGACACCCAATATGGCGCACGGCGTTGCCGTAATAATATTTTTTGCTCAACTTGTCATGATGCACGTCTGTACCGATTTTTATGATTCTACGACAAACTTCATTTTTGGCCAAGTCCTATCTCGCAATGTTAAAAACGTGCCACTATTTTGAAATTCAAAATTTGGAAATAGTCAAAAGTTGCGTCGGATCGGGTTTGAATTTTGGGCCAAAATCTGTGACTTTTCGTCAATGTTCACTGGGTGAAAATTGCGACGGTGCTCTGTACAATTACAATGTTGATTTTTGCATTATATATGTATGTGCAAGAGGAGTGTGTTAGTGAGTGTTTGAGAGGAGGAAGCGCTTCGCGCTCGTTTTGTGCGTTTTGTTCGCACTTTGGGGGAGTGTGCTTCGCTCCGCGCACTCTATACAATTACAAAAGCCCCTTCGCCAGCCCTGATGGCGCTCGGGCCTAATAATAATAATAATAATCCCATACAATTCAGGAATCATTTCCATTTGTCTAAACTGCAGGCAAGGCCCCATGGAGACTGGATAATTTCTTATTAGCAAAAAGACCTAGAGAAAGGCAGACTTTACACTTAAGAATTTGAATTCCAGTTTTGATTTGATAGCGACTCAATTTCCACACGTTGGTAAAATACAGCTGCATTAGCTGAGGTTTTTGTATGAGCAGGAACATGAAGAAGTCAGGGTTGAAATTAACGCCCTAAACTGGCCTTAACAGGATCACAGCTCAACCTCACAAGTCGTCTGTAGCTTGATTTCTGAACATCTCTCACCTGGATTAAGATTAACAGTGAAATTAAAATTCCAACAATAGATGCAAGTGCCAAATGTAGGGCAGCACAATTAAAAGCAGTCAAACTGAAATCTCAGTTTGAGTGGTTGCAATTAAGAAATAGACATTTAGATGAAGAATCCTAAGCATCAACTAAATATCATGTCTCCAAAGGATTTGTGTATATTTGAACCCTTATAGTTTACACTGCTACAAACATCTGAAATCTCATTCTTACTATGACTTCCAAACTCTGATATAACTTCAAACCGTTCACATTTCCATTAAGCTGAACGAACGCCTCTCCTCTTTTTTTTTTATATAATAATAATTTTCGTCGGACCAAAGCGCTCTCCTCTCCAGACAGTATAGCGTTACATTATCAGTGGTAATTTACCTCTCATCTGCTTTCACTAATTATCCTCATTCAGTATAGTTTCATCAAGCCGAGACGAGCTCGAGAGGAGGCGGAGTCTGCAGAGCGGAGCCGCTGCAGATTCACCACAGCAGATCTATGGCAGTCAGGTTTGTTTTGAGACGGCGCCATCTTGCTGTTTGGAAGATTACGCAACAACTGAAGCCAAGCGCAGATAGCAATTGAACCCAAGTTTAAACGTATTTTCAGCGTCTATTTTTCCATCTTTCTTTTTTGCTATACGACTTAGAAGCCTGTGTGCCTTTCCTTTTCTGCTTGAATTAGGATTACACAACACCTGGCCAAATCATCATTATTGTGACGGAAATACAAGAAGCCACGCAAAAGAAATCGCTATTTGATGAAAATGTTTTGCTGCCACAGCCTAAACAAAACCCCATGATAACTTAAACTAGAAATAAATCAGCGTCTCATCTAGTTTTCCTAATTTACCTTTACTTTAGTCTTGTTTTGGCCTTGTATTCATGCATTATTATTGTCAATTTAATAGAAAATGCTGTGTTGAAATGCTTCGGGAAAATATTGCAATAATATCGTTGTTTGTGAGTGTGACTAAACTGATACCAATGTCCAAAGAAGCAGACCTGTGAAGATTGTTTTGTGTTTGGCAGGAAACTAAAAGAAACAAATGAAATGTGAAATATGAAATATGAAATCGTGTGAGGTGGATCTGCAGCGGCTCCGGTTGGCAGATGTGCTGCTGCTGGGGGGAGCGACTGCCATTAAGGCCTAAGTGCTGGAGGTGAGAGCGCGGCTGCTACACGAGAGGGACAACTCCTATTCACGGCTAATAAGAGCAAGCTGTGTGATTAATTATACAGCTTGACAGGCTTTTTTTTTCTTTCTTTCTTCTTTCTTTCTTCTCTTTTTTTTTTTTTTTTTACTTGCAAGACAGGGTTTGGAGTTGATATATACAGAAAGAGAGACAAAACAAATGGGAGAGCTAAATGAAAGTATGGGGGGGGCTGGAAAATGCAGCTTACCTTCCTGAGATGGCTTTCATTAGCAGTAGAGTGGTGAGAATTGAATTGAATTTTGCACAAATCAGCGTACTCATGGATAAAGAGGTCATTGGTATGATACAATCTGTCAAAAACCTTATTGTGGTCCTTTTTCAGAATAGTTTTTTGACCAGACTTTACATATATCTTAAAGGAAAACTCAAATCCACTTTTTTTGTTGATAAACTGTATAAATGAGTGTCCAATAGTGTTGTCTACATATCCTGGTCATAATTTTGGCACTTTAGTGCAAATTAGTTGAAAGATCAACTTTATGCCTAAAACCATCAGTGAGGCGCCATCTACAGGCTATCTGTCTTTACTGCATTTTTGAATTTGGCGCCACTATTTACCCAGGCGTGAAGCCTGACGTCAGGCTTCACTGACGGCCGCAGCGGCTCTGTATTTGCATAACGTTGACATTTTTTCAACGCTACGCAAATACAGAGCCATTTCCGGTGGCGACCACCAACCACAGAACATGATCTGACAGACGCCTGTGCGTAATTGGCTCATGCCCTTCAGCTGCGTCTCTAACCCCACCTCCACGTGCTCCTGCACAAGCGGGACTGGCCAAGGAAGTAGAGCAAGCTGAGCGACGGAAAGCCTTTTTTCCCGCTTGGTGTGAGCCCGGCCTAAAAGTGGCCCAGTCTCGCTCACACCCCCGTAGCGAGAGAGTATTTTCATCGATTGTCAGGTTTGTGATTAGTTATAGCATTTAGGTAGATTTTTTAGCATAGCTTTTGTATTATAAATAATTGTGTAGTTATAGCGTTGTTGTTGAATATTGTCGTTTTAGTCATTAGTTGCTTTTATTGCTAGATTATTTAGCTGAATTTAGTTTAATACATTTGTTAGTATTGGTTTTAGAGTTCAATATCGTGTGTAATTTTAGTGTACCGTAAATTCTCTAATACTGGCCTGTATTCCATTATCGGCCAGGTCTCTAACAGGAGCCGGGTTCATAGCTGGCGGAGGCAAATAAAAGCCGGTCTCCAAAACAGGCTGGGGCTATTATTAGAAACTATAGCGGTAGAAATATTTCCCATGTTCGGAATTTGTCTCATACTAGTGTAAACGATAACTCACGTGCAGGAAGTAAACAAACGGGAACCCAGGCCGAGAGAGGGAGCGCTGCGGAGTGGAGTAACTTTGAGACAGATTTAGCCACTTTTCAAACCTTCTGTGACTATTTTTGGAAACAGGGCAAGCAACAAATGTTGTGTGACCCTCCAGGGTTTTAATAAAGTCACCATCGCGTCCTCAAAGCACATCCAGCGGCTCCGTGTGCAGGTAAGTCCCACGCCTCAAAATAACTCCTCCGATCAGCACGAGCGTCTTGTCTTCTCTCGGGTCTGTTTATGATCGATCACGAACACAAATGCTCCGTCTAAACTCGCCTTTTACACGAGATAACAACAAATAATCCGGTCCGCGGTAAAAAAACAAAGAAAGAGAAACCTGCGAGAACGAGAAACATTGATGTCAATGTTCCGCTAACAGCAGCTAAACGCTTCCTGTTGTCTCTACACAATAAAAAGCGTCAATGTTCCAGCCGCTGGGAGAGTGTTTGCAATGTTAAATAATAAATGAACCTAATATTTTAGGTTCAAATGGACACAAATCTCATTTTTCTTCATTCTACTGGTCCGTTTTGCTCAAATAGAAATAAAGGCCTGTCTCTAATTTTGGCCTGGTTCCAATAAAGGCCTGGTCCTCGATGCGCTTGAGTAAATAAAGGCCACGGCCTATATTACAGGATTTACCGTATATTGTTTATTATACTGTATTGTACTACTGTGTAGTCGCTGGAACTCCATGCTCGGACTTTGTTTACGAGTTGAAGTAAATAAAAGTCTGATGACTCAGGCCTGTCAATCACCGACCCCCCCCTCCTTAGTCCTCCAGGCAACGCCCCTTTTCTGTTTAGATTTTCAAATCTGAGGCTCTGGAAGGGGGGGTTAGTTACTCTTTAAAATATCAGGCTACATGACAAATGATCTGACCCTCCACATCTCATATTTTCTTACAACAAAAGTAATTTAATTTAAGCTTGCGGATAAAATATACTTTTTTGGCTCTTTACAACTCTCATTTGTTTTGGCTGAAGTGGTTCTTTTGCTGTTAAAGGTTGCAGACCCCTGACCTCTAGCTGGAGTCTTATACATAGACATATTATTAATAGACCGTCAATACTCACTCCCCGTTTACCACAATGACCACGTTGGAGGGGGAAATCATGGCGGATTTACAGACTCCTCCTCCCCAGCTCTGACGAAGCATGTTCCTAATAAGGGCATAAGTGTGGGATCTTCACTGTAGACTCGGCCCTTGCGTGACGTGTAGCTCGTGCAGCTCCAATGCTAACAGTCCGACCTCCTTTAAGTAGGAGATTCCTAAAATTTATCCTACGATAACCAGCCCGGTGCCTCTAGTTGTGTCTAACCCAGTGTAATCACAGGAGGAATATCTAGCTCTAGACAGTTCCAAAAAGTTAGGCACCGGACATTAAAGTTGTTTTTAACGTGTCTAAAGTCCAATGCATTCCAATGGGGGCCTAGCAGGTATATGGCGGTACTACAGCAATGGCGGCCTCCAGTGTCGTCGTCGCAAAGCAGAGCAGTCAGCACCCATTGGTCTTATACCCTGTTTTAGGTTGATGGGGGAACCAGAAGAAACCTACCCTGTCTGGGTGGGTTTCTTCTGGTAGGAACATGAAAAGTCCACACAGAAAGGCTTAAGTAAGTAAACTTGACGACAGTAGCAGTGTGTTAATGACGAGAAGAATTATGAATAATACGTGTGTATGTGTACACATACTACGACTCAAATCAAACAGCTTCTTCAGTTATGTCAGGGAGGCAGGATTGGGGCAGCTGCTCTCACATATCCTGTAATGATGTGACGTTCATGACCGACCGGCTCTTTTGAACAGCTCTTTAAGGTGAACGGTTCGAACCAGATCTCAATTGTGAAAAGAGCTGGATCAATTTTTTGAGGCAATTTTACTCAGAACTCCCCCAAACGAACACAAGAATCAGCCCAACAACGGAGCAGGCGACACAAGTGAAAGCTTTTTGCACTAAAGTCAAAGCTAAATGCACTAAAAATGATTTGTCATAGAGAGTTACAGCCTGTTTTTATTAGTTGTAGCATTTTTCAAAGCATAAATATCAGTTCCATTGTAAATTAAGATGTCAAATCAAAGAAGTGAATCGCACCGTAGATGTTGTGGGTTATTAAACATTTTTATCAAAAGAAACCAGTCTTTTGAACGGCTCTTTGAAATGAACGGATCCCAAAGTCTCGGCTCCCAGTAATTTCACCCCCTCATAGTGTATAAAACATAAACCACTGTCCAAATCTAAGGTAACAATTTATCAGACACTTTATCAGACACCAATATCTTCTCTTGTTGTTGTTGCCATGCCCACTGCATCTCTCATCTCTGCAGTACAAATCAGTCTTCCTACTGCATATGTTCTCTCTCCCACGTCTCCCTTCTCTCTCTCTCTTTTCTCCCTTCTTTACCCAGTGTTTATTCTCCAGTTGTTAAGTCTAGATTACACCTACACTAAAATCTTAAACTGTAAAACTGTCCCACTCCCCATTTCTCATCCTATCATACACAAACACAACCACCGCTCCCCCTTATACTCACTCACACTCCCACATACATCTCATCAAAACTACATCATTTTAGTGATTGTCTCGCTCTCCCCTCCCGTGTCAGGACGAGTGGAGAGTCTGCTGACGTGAGTGTTGTGTCACACGTGCTGGCGGTAATTCGCACCTGACACGAGACGCCTCTGAATCCACGGGAAATTGCAACTTGTCAGCGGCAAATAAAGTGCGCTGATAAGTGATTAATAACGCGGGCCGCCACCTGGCGCAGCTGCACGCGCGCAGATGTGAGCGCGCGGGGCTGACGGGAGGCGTATGCGCACTCATATTTTCATTCAAACACAGGCTTAAGTAGATGCAAATGACTCCCAGCTGATGAGCGGGACGGGGGGAGGACAGGAGTGGGGCTGTCAGGGAGAAGTTCTACGACACATTTCACCAGAACAGAGTTAAAGGGACATTGGGCTGGGCGACAGTGACAATAATTAATATCCCGATAGCAATAATCAAGCAATTGTAATTTTTTTTTTTACCAACAGAAATATGCAATAAAGCCCAATGCCCATCTCGACCGCGCATGCGTGAGTCAATCAGGCTCCTAATTTCGGCCCAAACAAACCACTCCGCCATTGAAATGTGTGAGCGAGTCCAGGTAGCAGAGCGTGAACACTGAAGTATATTGAGCCATAACCGTGAACTATAAGGCTTACGGGCATTGGTTTACAGACTTTAAGTCTCAAGTGACATTTCTTGCAAATATTTAAGTTGTCAATATCTTGAAAGCGAGGGGAAAGTCAGGACGGCGGCTCCGTAGGCAGGAGCGGACCATCGCGGACAGGGGAACGACAGGACCTGGGATCAGCCCGACACAGACACCCTCACTTTTTAAATCATTTGAATTCGTCTTGTAATCACAGGGAAAAGTTCCAAAACGGTGCTGATGTTAAATATAGTGGGTAAATTTCCGTCTGTCAAATTAGCGACCGATTAGCTCTGTTGTACACCATCAGATCACTCGTAAAAAAATAAAAATAAAGTACATTTAGATGGCATAGCCTATGTGTGTATGTGGATCTCTCTGGTCACAATTAAGAAAAAGATTTCGTCTACTGTCCACCTCCTTATTGACAAAAAAAGAGTGATTCTATGTTTGAATTTCTCATTTCAGTTTAAATGTTGTGAATATCGGCGACATGAGGCCACAGTTTCAGACCCTGGACTTTGTCCAACAGTCGCCTTCAAGGGTCACAAATGTTTTTCTCACATAGTTATTCCATAGTTATTCCAACTATATGAACAAGGACTGGTCGTCACTTTTGACAGCATCTCTTCGTATGAATGGCAGTTTCGTTTCTGTCTATCTCCGTACGCAGCCCTGGTTGTAAAAATAGACTTTAAGCTAATATTGTAACAGGCTTCATGGCGACGACAAAAACGCTTTAAATCATCAACTTTCCAGCGGTTAAAAGGGTCCAAATCAGAGCTTTCTTCGTTGCTTTACGCTAACTATCATTATTGTTTGGTAGCCAAAAGACATTCCATTACCCATAATGCAACGGGCAAGCCGAGCTGGGCATTGGGCTTATAATGACAAGGCAAACAACAGAATTGTCTTGAACACACTATAAAAGTGTTATAAAAACACTATGCCCTTATATTTGAGACATTACACATGTACAACACTTTTTGGTTGATCCACTGACATAGGAGATACAGTACTTGATATAAATCTTCCAAACATTATCTTGGAGACAAAACACTGTCCACCTCTACTAAGATAATATATTGTTTAGCATTATATTGAATTATGTCTGTTGTAACACGCTCATCGTATCGGAAATCACAACATTTTGATGACAAAACCAGACATACAGTATAAATGAACAGTATAAATGCAGTATAAATGAAGGCGCCGAGTTCTCAACTGTAGAGACAGATTCTGCCAGGAATGGAGAGGGCAGGACAATACAATTAAGCACCTATTGTACACATTGTACAAGTTACTTGTTAACATAAGTTAACAAGTAAACGTAATTATATATAAAAACCAAAATAAAAATGACATGACATTTTTGTGATGTTGATCATTTCATTCCTTATTGGACGTAGCCACAAGTGACACAAGAAGAGGAAGAATTACAATAACTGCAGCCGATAGTGACGCGGTTATGTTTGCAGCACATATGGCAGAACGTGGGTTTACGGGTTGGCCTTGATAATCTGCTGAATGTCTCTCCTCACTCTTCACCCCTTCACCCTGTGCTGCCCCGTCAAATGAAGCCTAACAATAACAAATCAAACATACTTCACCAGTGGATCATGAACGAGTCCGAATTCTTGGGACTTTCCATCTTCCTTTGTCACTAATGTCGCACCCCCAAAACTCTTGATGAAATTGCCACTTCATTGCTGTAAAACTATGATTAATCCAGAGTGTATCCCGTCAAACTACACACTACACAAGTAATAATTAGGAGTAAAAAACATATCTGCACTTAAAGTCGAAAGCGATATTCTTATGGTGTCTATTTAGGAATTTTATATTGTTAGTTCTCTGTCAAATGCCAAGGTCTTAATTAAAGTTATTATTATTTTTTTTTTTTAAAGTTCACGACTTTACAAACAACTACATATAGCCGATAGAACATGGACCAATGTAACCTATGGAACCAGGACTTTAGTTAATAGGAGAAAGGAAACGAAGGGGAGGCAGTGTATTTGTACAGCTCTTTTCACGGACCAATATGTCTCAAAGCGCTTCACAACAGACCACTATCAACTACTCACACAACACAACACACCAAGCCCGGGCTAAACCAAGCACACCCATAATGAAAGACATATGACATGCACCAATAATGATTGTTTATGATCGTTGGATTCCCCTCTTGGACAAAAAGACAATAATCCAGGCCGTTTTTTCCTCATTAATGTGAAATCCATGTTAAATAAAACGTATCTGGCTAATACTGTATTTATACATAAATACTAAACTGTCACTTGGTCGGCCTTCAATGCAGAAACAAAGCAGATTTTTGGCCGCGCTGAGAAACGGTGCAGTGTTGACTTGTTGGCGCAAATGAACATTGGACACGGTACGGTAGTACAGCGGTTAGCACTCGTGCTTCACAGCTAGAAGGTCCGGGGTTTGATTCCCACCTGGGCGGGGCGGTTCTGTGTGGAGTTGCATGTTCTCCCCGTGTCTGCGTAGGTTTCCTCTGGGTACTCCGGTTTCCCCACCATTAAAAACATGTACAATAGGCCAGGATGAATGAGAGTGTGTTTGAGAGTGCGCATGGGGGACAGCGGATGCAAATTAGCCAAGGCTACAATCCGGTGTGGCTTGTTTACATGCATGAGACCCATGCATGTTCATTAACATACACTGTCCCGACCAAATAAACCAATAAATAAGACATTTTACACAAATCAATCTACTCATCAGATTTGAGCGGAGAACGTTTTCCCTCGTTAGCAAGTGTTGCTAATGTTAGCACAGCTCCCATTCATTTCTATGGCTCAGTCTAGCCTAGCAGCGTCCATTTCTTTACATGTATCAGTTAGCATGAGATTTTAAGCCGTTTTTTTCTCATAAAAATTCTCAACAAAATTAAATGATCCCAACGCCAACTGGAAAATAATCTTTAAGTAGTTTGTTGTCCTCTGTGTTGTTGAGTGAGACATGTTGAGACTGTCAATAAAAATACCAAATTACCACAAGATAAATGTAAAATGATATACTAAAACTTGATTAATTAGACCCAGTTTTTACTCAGTGGTGAGAGTAGTATGGGACATTTTAACAATGATAAACCCTAAACATATAAAGAATTACAGAGATTTAAATGAGCTTAAATTGATTTAATAAAGAAGTCAAGATACTTTACAGATAGCAGATTGAAAATCAGCATCAGAGGTGATCAAGTCTAGGTGATAAGTTTGATTTCCAGTCTTCTCTCCTGCTGCTCCTTCACAAAGAGTGTCCTTCATGAAATCGCACTTTTCTCTTATCTTTTCCTAAACTATTTCCTAATATGGTAGTTGCCTGTTGCAAACAGGACTACCACTCTAATGTATCAATTGTGTAAGAGACCAGACTGTCCAGACTGGTTTCTGTTAATATTTTCTTGTTTAGCCCTATAAGTGTGCTGTATGTGCGTGCTCATGCAAACTATAGTACAGTACCTTTTCCCTTCTTACCTAGTTACGTGCAATCTGCACTTCTCCATTTACAAGCATCTTTGACAGACATCTTTAAAGGTCAGCGAGAGGCCAGTACTGAGCATACAAATTAAGAAAAACATTCAGGAGTTTTTATTCTTTTCCACAACTGTTTTGTTACATGTTTCCTATCTGTACATGGCTCATGATCTCCATCGTGTAATTGGATGTACAATATCCCTCTCTCCATTTGTCTTTTCTGTCAGCGTAGTATTTACACTCACGGACAATTAATGAGTAAAAAAACGCAACATGCTACGACACATGAGTTACTTAGTTTGGCTTTAACATTGTTTGGTGCTCTAAAGTGACGTTCCAGGGCAGTAAATAGTTTATACTGTTGTTTAGATTACCTAGCATCATTTCTGCATTTGACTGAAGAGAACAAACTAGACCTTTTATCAGAATAACTTCTCAAGAACATGATAAAACCAAGTAAACTAATATAATACAACGCAGGGTGGGGGTGAGTGATCAGTGGGTCCCGATAAAATGACGATCAGGACGAAACCCACCAGAACATGAAGATCAAAGGCATTCTGATAGAGTTAAAAGTCCTTTATGGAACAGTTCAATATAGGACTTTTAACTATTCAGTGCCTCGGAGATTACATTTTTCTTTTAAACTAATGTAATGTTGAGTATTCTGCAACGTAGATAATACAGGGCAGATGGAAATAGAGACAAAAGTAGTAAAAGTGGTAAGTGGTACTTAAAAAGGTGATTTTTCTTCTTTTTTTTTAGCAGTGCAGATAATGTTTTGTAATGTTTGGGCTTGTTATCAGACAATAAACCCCATTAAACTGTGTGAACGGCAAAGCATCTTTTTGGGAGACACGGTTAATAGATCAGAGTAATGTCTTGCGCTGTGATAATTACAGCTCAAAGTGGACACTTCTCCCAAAATCTCCAGCTAATAGTTCAAACTCGTCCTCCAAAAACTCATTCCCTTTAAGCCCATCCTCTTTCTTGATCTGAACCACTTTCCCCCCCCTAAACCGACTTTTCCCGTGGAACGTGGGGGAAGGCGCTAAGCCAATTCACTGATATATCTGTATTGAGAGCATAGACGTGTAATTCGCGAAGAGCCGGGGATTGAGGGGAAGAGAGAGAGAGGGAAAAAAAAAAAGAAATCTGGCGCATGGGCCTCCGGAGACAAAACAACAACAATGGCAGAGGCAGGATTCAATTACGTCTGGATGGAGTCGCAGATAGAGTCGAGGGATCACTCTGCCGCTCGCTGGGATGAGATAGCGGGAACACGTCAGTCAATATTGGCACAGCCTGACCCAGCGGCGGGGAAAAGCCATCGAGACTGACAGCGAGCCCTCTCCACCGCTGCCTTGTCTTCTCCGGATGGGACGCAGTTCACTCGCGCGGACCTCTGAACTCTGGCCTGATTGGGACGACACGGAAGAGCCGGCGGGCAGGTCGATGAGTCTTAAAAATACAAGCCAGGATCAGAGGTGTTAATAAGGGCACATGCGAGAGGGAATTAGAAGAGATTGGGTAACGCGAGTGTCAGGGTTCGTCGAATTGCACAATTGTAAATTAAACTAATGTATCCTCAAAGATGAACGAGGGAACATTCCTGGGTGATAGGTTAGTACGTCACAAGGGAAACTGAACTGTTGTATAACGCTCATAAATAAAATGTGTCCGCGATACCAAGCAAGCTCATCACGCACAGATAAACACCATCAGCTCTACTGTTTTTGCTAGGAGTTTACAAAAGATGATTTGGTAGAGTACTTAATGTATTCAAACAAGGGTGATCACAGAGAATTAACAGTATTAAAAACAAAATACAAACTCAATTTATCACACTTTAATGGCACAGAAATTCAGTTTTTAGTTCCTCACAGACACACCTCAGAATTGGACATCCTTTTTAGACGATTTAGTCTAAAATAATGTCAAATTCAGCCAATTGTTACTGTCAGACTTCTTTATTACCACAGTTACAACTCATTTTTGAAAGATCATTCTCCAATGCCTTGGGGCAGGATCAAATAAGCCAAACTGCACTTGACACTTGAAAATTTCACTTTTTAGAACTTTATACTATGTTACATTGTTCGTTCCCTCATCAAAAACACACCTGGAGTTGTATTTTGAGCTACAAGCTCATCTTTGAGTAATCTTTGGATCTTTACCGGTGGCTGTTCTTAGCGGTGTGGCAACAGCTCCCACAAATGGCTCTTTTCCAAATGCAGGCGCGTGTCAGCCGAATGGCTCTTTCACCTGCTTTGTCGAGCTTTTCCATAACAAAGGCCAGGGCCAAACCGGTCTGACCAGGTATAGGTTTTGGGACCGACCTCTGGCTGTGGCCAAAGCGGGATACCCGTGTCTGATGTGACGTGAACAGACTCTGGCCTCTGATTGGCAACGACAGAGTGGACAGACCTCACTATTGACACACAGGTCATATGGATTTAATATTTCACAACATCATACTGCTGTGCTAAAAAGGGGATTTTGCCGATAATAGCATTTAGCCGCTGTTAGCGCAGCTTTAGCTGGTGTTAGCATAACATTTGCATGTAGCTTACCTTCATAATTGCATTTAGTGGTTTATTTTCTGTTTTAATACAGCTTGGCTCCTCTGAATGATTCCATAACTCCCACCAGATGACAGCATTTGTCCACATTTGTTCTCATCGCGGCTCTAAAAACTTTTAATGACGATCTGTACAGCGTGCGGCCCCGCCTACAACAAATGCATGTGTGTGTGTGGTGGAAACAGAAAGGTCTGCGGGCTAGTGTCGATACGTGCACGTAGATCGTGGCGTGCGCGGCCGGTTCGCGCTATGTGGAACGACGGCTAAAGCTCCTCCTGAGCTCCTACGTAACCAAGAAATGCTTCGCTCACCTCTGCATCTCTTGCTGAGCTTAATCCTCTCATCCTCGAGTAAAAAGACTCTCTTTATTGAAACAGCTGCGCAACGAAGGGGTGGTGAGGGCTTTTCGGGAGATTGCTTGAAAATTAGGAAGTGAAACTCAGCTGTTTTAGATCAGTATGGCATTTTCTAACCAAAAAAGTGTTGGATAGTGATAAAGAAATGTTTGACAATATACTGTATATAACCAGCAATCCTCCTCAGAGTGGCTTTAATGGATGAGTTTCTTGGTTACGCGAATCTCACGCAAACAAACCTCTCCATCTGCGGGACAATGGGGAGCTCTTCTGGAAGCGAGAGAGGGAAGTTCATATTGGATCGGTGCCGAGTGCTGTCACCGCCATTGGTTTATCATCTGCCGTCTGACGCTCAAACCCCCTCCTCCCCTTCCCCAAAGGTCATCTGACATAACAAGGGATGGATTTCAAAATGGCGAACGCGCAGGATCTTCATTTGCAATTTTCAATTTACCCCAAACAGCCCGCGTCTCGATAACGTCTGCGAGCTGTCATCGCTATCTGGGCCTGTCAGTAACATCGGCTGTGGAGAGGGGGGATATCCGCTGACGAACCGATAAAGAGGGATAAATCACATCCTGTATTTGAATGGTCTATTAGGGACGAGAGAGGGTGAAGAGTGGTCGGGTCAAATGCGCCACCTGATGGAGTCAGCGATACCCGGATGCTATTCTGCCATTAGTCGTTACCGAAGGCTAAAGCTACAACATCGGCAGTGGGGTAAGTAGAAACATCGCACGTATACTACAGAATTTTGCAATTGTCTGACCTTGGTAACGCGTTCAGTCGAAACATAGGGACGGGCATCTGGGGGTACAACTCTGTCATGCATCTGTTTGGCAAAGATGATGTCTACAAGGACGTTTTGGTTGTGATTGGATCTTTCATTCCTCCTGAACTTTAATACAAATATGCATTCTCTAAAGACATATTCTTGTAATATATTGAATCTATGAGAGCTAAATATTGAATGAATCAGATGTGAGCGGAGGTGAGCCAAATCGCAGTAAAGACGTGTTTGTTGAAGTATTTTTTTTAACAACAGAAAACACCTGGAATGCAATTACAGGTTTTCCTTTTCTATTTTCGGGTGGAATGTTGCGTGGTATGGCTTCAAAAAAGTCTGCACTTTGTCTATCGGATAAAGTAGCTTGACACAGCACTAAAGCGACCTCAGACTAGCTTTTTAAAGGTAGTGCATGTTGGAATATTGAAAAAAACAAACTAACATTGGATTAGAAAAAGGTTATTAAATGTGCAATGTTGATATCAAGTATTGACCTTACTGATAATAGTTGTTTTATTTATTGACAATTACAAAAACATTTTAAAAATGTAAAAGTTGTTCATGTCTACAGTTTTGTAAGATGAATGAGCCCTACACTTTGGGTTGCCAGACCCAATGCATAAAAGGAGTATTCTTCATTAAACCAAATAACACAACGCTCTGACCAAAATGCCCACTACCAAAATTCCAGGACCGATCCTCATTCAAGTTCAAATTAGTGCTAGTGCAGGCCACACTTGGTTCTGTTTACAGGAGGGTTGGGTGAGGTTGTTTCTATGCTGTGTACTTTAGGTCAGGGCAGAGTCAGGCAACCACTACTGCAGTGGATAATAAGATGTGGTTTTGCTGTTGTTTACAGATACTATTGCGGTTTTCTTTTGGTTTGAAACGGGCCAAAGTGGCTCATGTGCTGTTGTCGGTTGCAGATCTCTATAGGGCCAGGAACAAGGAAAAGAGAGTGAGGTATTTGAGTCATTGTTCCTCTCGTCAGTAAATTCACATTAAGAGCTTTCAAATGGGGTATGACACATTCACATAATTCTGGGAGATGAGTAGATAAAGACAAGAGACAAGAAAAGAGTAAGTTGTAACTGTTGTATTTTTTAACGAGTATAAGTGCATGTTACATTCCCTGACTTTAAAAACCTTTGCCAGATTTTTTTCTTCTAGAAGTGGAATAAAATCTAACTTTTAAAGCAGACATTTACTGTGAGGAATGGAGATGTTAAAACTGCATTCGGAACAGTTAGGAATGAGTTTGGACCACAACAAATTAAACGGCTATCCTTATGTGTTTTTTCCTCTTATGTTGTTGTTAAGTTCTCTATACGTAACCTTTTCTTGCTTGATTGTTCCATGTGTCTTCTTCCGGTGTAAATGTTTCGTGGCGTCACTGCAGATGCCTCCTTTATCCCCACTCCCAACATAACACCACGGCTCGCACTCCCGAGTTTTATACTGTTTTGGAGAAATGCGGCCCGGCGCCAGATTCTCCAAAACAGCCTCCCCATCACCGCCTATTCATCCTCCGGGGAGCACCTGACACAAGAGGGCCGCACAGACACCCCACGAGAGCTCGGGCTCTTGGCAGCGGCCCCAGGGCCTCGCTGCGCTCCGTCGAACAGCTGTGGCTAATAAAGAGTCTCATCTCCCACAAAAAAAACAAAAAACGGCACAAATGGAGTACTTGAGGACAATCCAGCCGTGTGGAGGAGAGCCCGGATGATGGGAGGGATTTGCGGGTGAAAAGCGTGAAATGACACAGGCCAATTTGCACCGAAACCAGGAGGAGAGCGTATCAATGTGGCGGCTGATTGGCGGATGCTCAGGTTTTAAAAGTGCACTGATTGGCTGTGAGAGGACACTCCTGGGACGGCTTAGGTCGATAGCTTAAGTCCAAACTGCTTCCGGACTTGAGAAAACACAGCTGGCAACACTTCTATTTTAAGCAAAATCATCTTTACTGATGGTAAAAAGGTTATATTCCAAACAAGCCTGAAGTTGAGTTTTGTTTTGAAACAACTCTCTCCAGAGCTCCCAAAACGTGCTGACTCCATGGCGTGTTGTGATCCATGAAATACTGTAAAGTTGATGCATTTTGCCTCGTCAAAACAGTAATGCAAACGTCCTGTCATGCAGCGCGTATTTTCCTCCCCTCTTTGACCAGAAAGACCTTCTTAAGCCCTATTCGCACAGGATTAGAATTACCTGCGGACGTCGGTAAAACTGGAATTACCTGGGGGCGTCAGATTCGCTCTGAAACAGCCTCCTCTGTCTAAACTTTGCACCAAAAGCATCCAAACCTTCCCTCAGACCCTCCATGTTGAACTGTCTGACATTGCCATGACAACGGGGCTGTACTTCCGGTTCATGTCTGCAACGTCGTAGTTTTTCACTTTTACACTTTTTTAAATGGATAAAAGACAGCATTTGTGTCCGAGTAATGCTTTGATAGCATGATATTATTACGATAGCTTAAATGCGGACATAAATATATTGGTAAAAAGACGTTTTAAAATCGATGTTGCCCTTATTTATACTTCATTACTCTGGTTAAAAACTTTCCAAACTCCAACATGTCGATTCGCACGGGACTAGAATCACCTGGGGACCTCGGAGTTTGCAGAATTAAGGTAAAAGGTAAAAATCAGGAGAATTTTTACCTTCCAAATTACTGACATGGCAGATTCGTACGGGACTAGAAACTCTGCGGACGTCAGTAATATTGACTTTTTACCTGAAGTCTCTAGGTAATTCTAATCCCGTGCGAATAGGGCTTTAAGTTTGCAAAATGAAGAGAGCAGGAACAGAATTTTCAAAAGTAAACGATCAAGCTCCTCCCCCTCCTCCTGATTGGACCTGACAGGCTGGTTCACAGGAAAAGCTCGTACCATTGGTCAATGCCGGAGGATACTAGACTCTGATTAGTTGCTGAGATCTGGGAAGGAGGGACTTTTCAAAATATAATATAATATGCAGCATACAACAATAAAACACAACGCATTCGAGCTTGGAATTGTGTCGTCAAAACTATTACGATTTCTAGGATTTCTGGTCCATAATAATAAACAAATAGAGATTTCATAAAGTCAAATACTGGAGTTTTTGTTGATGTATTTACCGATAATGACTCTTTAGCTAACGGAGATGTTCCATGACTCATTGCCCTACTATTTTAATGACTCTTATAGCCTCTCATCCCAACCTCCATACTATAATACTTCCCTGTAAAAGTACTATTGATCATTATGGAAGACTAATGTTATTATAATTTGAAAAAAAAAAAGAAAGAAAACATGCTCCCTAAAGCAGCCCTTACGGACGCTGATCTCTCCATAGAAGTGGCTGATAAACAGATATCCGGAGGAGGTGTGAATAGGAGCAGTCCATTTGAGGCGCAGAGAAAAGCAGCCTGGCCTTGAGAGGTCCCATCCACGCTCCCACCGCTACTGCACCTTTCTTTGTCTGTGTAGCCACACTAACCCCAACTGTATATGTGTGTGTGTGTATGCGCTCATCGGATTTGAATGGGGTGGTGGTGGCGGGGGTGGGGGGGCTCTCTGCATTAATTGCTTAAATTGAAGCGTTGCCACATCTCCACGAGAGAAGCTTTGATATGATAATGGACGCCTTCTCAGCACAGGAGAGGAGAGGCCAGCTTTGTGCCAGCGTGTTTACTTGTACGCGAGCGCGTGTCCTGCTGACATCAACGCGGACGAGTGCTGATTCTGACAACCTATTAGGCTTCTGACAGATACGCTTCTTTAGTTTTAGACTAAACTCAAACCGCTCTGCAGTTTCAACTGTCTGGTTTTGGCCAAGGAGATGTCATGTAAATTTAGTCAACAAAATCTATGCTACAATACAGCACAAAGGTTTGATATGAATGTTACAAGTAGCAGCAGGTAAAATGGAAGGCTTTTAATGCTACTTTGTTGCCCAAATGCAATATTATTAATGCCTCTCTTGCACAACATTTGCAAACAAACAGCAAAGGAATAAAAAAATATTTAAAAGTAAAAAAAGCAAAAAAAGAAGGAAAGAAAAAGCAACTTCGGATCAAAAATTGTGCAAAATAATTCATAGAAAACGTCAACAAAACATAAGTGAGAATTTAGCCCATTTTAATGCCCCATGGAAACACGTACCTGCATTTTATATTTTATAATTTATCATAATACGAATGTTAACAACTATCCATACAACAGAGGAATAATGTCTTGAAATCCAACAAAAGATTAAGGTGTAAAATAAAATCATTTGCAGATTTATCAAGTGTGTGAAAGCCTATCTTATTTGTAAAGCAATTTTCACATAATGCATTCCAACTTTGAATTTACTCCATACTTGCTATTGCTAAGCTACGTTGGTCTATTTCCACAGCTGCCCTTGGAGTAGAGTAAGAGAACCACCGACTCTCACACCACTCACCCATCCTCGTACAAACCAGGCCTTTAAACAACGCAGTATGGCCTGCTGGAGCTGGGACTTCTCAAAGAAACTTCTCAAACCCCACTACTGCAGGCATAGTTGTTCTAGGCCTATATGAATTCTACCAAGAGCTGTGTTTGGTTTCAGTCACGTCTGAGTCATCCCTTCAAGAGCTCAAAAACCTCCCCTGCTGATGTCACGAGGTGGTCCCCGTCTGTGTGAGCTGATTTCAATCACAAAGTTCTTGCCAAAGTCATTAAAGCTGTTCACACACTGAACCATCCGCCTGTGTACGTCCCGGTTCTTTGTGGCCAAACGTTTGATTGAAAAGCTGCTGTAACCAGTCTGAACCAAACTCGATGATGTGAGGTCGCTAGTGTTTTATAGTCGTCCTAAACCCCAGTACAGCGGCCCGATTCCCACAGACCAGTTCGTTACCGGCCTTGCTCATCATGCGTCATGGGCCACCGCCGGCCTGCCATTAAAACACAGAGGGATCGCCATGGTAACGAAGTGTGTGTGTGTGTGTTGCTGAGTCGGTCGTAACCCATCAGCCCTTGCGTCATCTGGAGTAGAATGAGGGCTCTGTGTTCGAGGGGTGACCTTCACTCGGACCACCCAGGATTGACCGTCTGAGGTGGGAGGTTCGGGGCCTGGGACAGCGGACGGTCCAGGAGGAGACTGTCTACACACCAGTGGTTCGGGACACAAGGGAAAGACCGGTTTTACTGGGTCACGGACCTTTGCCAGACAAGACTGTTCATTAGTTGTTTTCATAGTGACTGAGGAAATACACTCATTATGTCATGATAGTTTTAAGGTAGAAGGTTTGCACAGTCTTAGGGGTCAGGGACAGTCCACAGAGGCAGACTCTTCACCACTTGTGGAGCCGTCTCAGCTCTTAAACAGAAACAGAAACTGAATTCCAAGCTCCATCTGTGTCAGTGTGACAGAAGTTACGCAGTTCCAAAGTGCCCAGATGAAATACAAGTAGCCAAAAGTAGTCTGTTTTTCAGAGTTTCCTAAAGTTGCATCTTCTGAACCTAAAATTGGAGGTCACCCTGAGGATGCCCAAGTCCTCAGTTTGAGATCACAATTTAGTCACTTGGGTTGTGCGTTGGCATTTCTGATGTTTAGGCCATTAGCTAGAAATCAAAGTGAGCTTTATTGTCATTTCCCCCTCATGTACAGCAGCAATGTTTCTCTCAAAGACACCATGTGGGTGTTCAAAGTTAAAGTTATAGTCTGCACTGTGTGTATTAGTGGTTGAAAAATGGCTCTATAACTGAACTTGGGTTGGGTTCAGCTGCAGATAAGGACACAAGCACAAGTTTCACTATTATGTAAACATACCCTTGTTCCTTTGAAAGCCAAGAAGCTCCAAAGTTCAGTCATTGAGCTTCATGTGAAAGTTATATTTGTTTACATCCATTTCCAAAGTTTTTTGTGAGAGGATCTGGTGTGGGACTCTGCTGATGAAACCATCTCCATGGTTACGCATACATTCCATCCAGAAAACCTACCCAACAATACAATTGGTACTTCAGCATTGTAGCGGCCGCCATGATGGAACATGAAGGCACAATGCCAGCCACTCAACCAGTCGCTGGGTCAGATACGCACTAATAGCAAGTTTTGTTTTTCGGATAAAAAGTTACATAATAGTTAAACAAATTATATATAGTATAGTGAAACCATTAACCTACATATGCAACTTATCGTTTCAAACAGGAACATTCCCAAATAAAATGAAAATTGCAAAAGTTATACCTATACATAAAAATGGGAACAAACACATCTTCACTAACTACAGACCTGTCTCTCTGCTCCCCCAGTTTTCCAAAATCTTAGAGAAACTTTATAACAGTAGAATGGACAATTTCATAGATAAGCATAAACTAATCAATGAAGGTCAGTACGGGTTTCGAGCAGCAAGGTCAACTTCAATGGCCATCATCGATGCAATAGAAGAGATTACTAATAGCTTAGAGGGAAAGAAACATGCAGCTGGAATATTCATTGACTTGAAAAAAGCATTTGATACACTTAATCATTCTATATTATTAAAAAAATTAGATAGATACGGCATAAGGGGAGTGGCTTTGAGTTGGATTCAAAGCTATTTAACTGGGAGACAACAGTATGTGAAGATGGGGGAGTTTACATCAGGATATTTGGACATTGGTTGTGGGGTCCCACAGGGATCTGTCTTAGGACCAAAGTTGTTCAATTTATATATTAATGACATTTTAATGTGTTCAAAATTATTAAAATTAGTCATTTTCGCAGATGACACAAACATTTTCTATTCTAACGACAATTATAGTAATTTAGTAACTAACATAAATTGTGAACTAAGGAAATTAAAAACATGGATGGACATTAACAAATTGTCCCTCAACTTAAATAAAACAAAAGTAATGTTCTTTGGTAGTTATAATGGAAAACCAGACCCAGTAAATATAGACGGTGTAGTCCTAGATACAGTATCTGAAATTAAATTCTTAGGAGTCACCATTGACAGTAAATTAAGCTGGAAACCACACATAAGACACATACAAGGTAAAGTCTCCAAAAGCATCTCAATCATTAATAAAGCAAAGTTTTTCTTAAATTACAATGCATTATTTCTATTATATGGTTCATTAGTTTTGCCATATCTAAATTACTGTGTAGAAGTTTGGGGCAATAACTATAAAAGTTCATTACACCCCCTTGTTATACTCCAAAAACGGGCTGTAAGAATTATACACAAAGTAGGATATTATGATCACACTAATATATTATTTCTGCAGTCTAAACTGTTAAAAATGTCTGATTTAGTTGATTTCTCTACTGCCCAACTTCTGTTTAAAGCCAACAAAAATGTGCTACCTTCAAGGATACAAATGCTTTTTGCACGCACAGAAGGGGGATATAACTTGAGGGGGTGTGATAACTTTAAGATTCAAGCAGTGTCTTCCACTAGGAAAAGTATGTGTGTGTCTGTATGTGGAGTTAAACTCTGGAACAAATTGGGGGCAGAGCTCAAACAATGCCCAAATATTCATCATTTCAAATCAAGATATAAAAAAATGGTATGGTCAAAGTACCAGAAGGAGGAAATGGGTACTTGACTGCTAATGGGTGTTACATAAAAATAATACCATTACTGGTATTATTATTGTTATTATTATTATTATTGTTATTATTATTGTAAGAGGATATAATATTTAATTTAGTAAATAAGAAATAACTAGGTGACTATATTGTATTAGTAATATCTTACATTAACTATACTGTATGTCTTGACTGTATTTTTGTTTTGTATTTTTGTTTGGCTGTTGTTTTTCTTTCTTTCTTTATTTTTTCTTGTCTTCTTTATTTTTATTAATCATAGCTATTTAAAATGTATTGTGTCATATTAGTATAAGAATTGATTAGGAGGGGTAATTGTTATTGCCATTGTTACTATTGCTGTTGTGTTATCAGCATTATTTTAACAGCCCAGGATAAATACCTAACAATTTATATATTATTCTTAGAATCAAATTTAATCGATCCAGACAGCAGTATTGCTATTGATGCTGATGGTAATATAAAGGAATTAAATTCTTACAAGTAAAACATGCACATATCCACGTACTCTGCATTCAACATAACTCGTAGTACAGGGCAGACATATGGGGGCCGGCTGCTCGAGGAAAGCGTCTTCTGGCAGCAGACTCCTAAAACTTGTCTCTTTTAATGCACAGTATAGGACACCTCACGAATGATGGTCCGGTTGCTCGGGGGCTGCTCCCCTCTGGCAGCAGGTCCAGACACAGGAAAGAAAAAAGAAAAGCCCCGAATCCTTTTTAACACACATCATTAAGACTACTCTTGTTATCATGAGCATCAATCAGTCTGCGATTATTGTACCTTTCATGAATAAATGTGGAGTATGTTATGTATCATTCAAACACTTTGATCTTATATGGGCTGTAGTGATGATGGTGAATAACAGTAATACCAACGTGGCAATAAAATAGGTATAGGGAACAAAATTATACACTTGTTATAAAGTGTAACATACTATGAATGTGACTTAATATAATACATTGTTGCGTCTGTAAATATGTAATTAACTTCATTGTTAATTGTTCTGTAGGATAATAAGTACTAAGCAATGTTATTGTTGCAACCACATTATTATTTAAGTTTATGAACAGGGGTGGGAGTCAATAAGCCTGTCTTCTTCCCTCTCCTTTTCGAGCTTGAATGTAATTAATTATTTATTTTTGTTTTTCTTTTGTTGTGTTTTTTTCTGGCTTTGTGCCTGTATTGTGTGGCTCGAAAAAAAAATCAAATCAATAATGCACCTTTAAAATTAGTAAAACCAATATTTTATTCAATTGAACATATTGCCCTGAGATTTGGGGTCAAATATTTATAAAATTACATTCACTTTTCAACCCCAAGTTATTTCAAGTATTGCCGTGTTGTCATTTTGTTCTGCAAATAAAGTGTTTGAAAGAGGAAATAACTTAATAGATGATCTAAAAGTTTTGCAAGACCTATTTGGGCAACTCGATATGGCGTTATCAGTGTGATGATGTGACCTTATGTGATCTGGAAATGGGAAATGCCTCAAATGTAAAGGATAACTGGTCTTGTATGGCTGCAAGGTTACGACACAAGGAGCGGTATGTTCTAATCAATATGGCTTTCAACAGGCAGCGGTGAAAGACTTTACAAACCTACAGCAGTGCAGCCATGCCCTTGCTCTGTCAAATCTGTAAACGCACACACGCGAAAGAGGTCACGATGAAGCTATGAGCTGATGGACCTCAACTAACTGTGCAGCTACACACTCGTCGATAAATGAGTTTTAATTCAATGGAGAGAGAAACAAACAAAGGATTGAGGCGTGGAGAGCAACTTGTTGGATGAACTTCCAAAAGCCTCAGCGGACAGAGACGTAACTGAAGCAAAGACGGGAGACTGTTGTGAGTTATTTCCTTATGAGGTTATTTTTTCACATATTTTTTGATATGTTACACAAACCAACACATTTGGTAAATACATAACAGGAAAATGTGGTGTCTGTACATCTTGCTTTGAATGGAGATGTTGTCCTTAAAGAATATCTATTTTGGCCTTTCAGCATTGGAAATTACAAGTTCCCTGTTCGGCTACTTCAGTTTCCAGGTAATGACCCAAAACATTAAACATTGCTTGGATTCATCGGGTTCATGTTGCGAAAAGTGGTTCAGGGAGCATGAGATGGATCGGCCACCAGATCCAGTCCAGATCTCCCCATTGAGAATCTTTGGGATGTTCTGGAAAAGGCCTTGCACAGTGGTCATACTCTCATATCATCAATGCAAGATCTTGGTAAAAAATGAATGCAACACTGGATCTTTGGATATTGCAGAAGCATATTGAAACAATGTCACAGCGAATGCCTGCTGTAATCAAAGCTAAAGACACTACAACCAAATATTAGAGTACAACAAGGAAACAAATGCACTGAGGGAACTTTTGCACCGTTATAGCATTGCAAAAGTTGAAATACATATCCGATTTAGCAGCACACTTGAAACATCGTCATGAAAAGAATGTTAAATAGTCTGAACGTAACCATCATGAAATATCAACACTAAGACGTACTAATATAGTAACAAAAAACAAAATGTGCGGAACAATTCACAATAGAATATAGGACGGCACAATGTGAAAACAAATACTGTGATATTTGATAACTGTCTTGAATATTACAATAATGCAGTATGTTAATAAACCCTTTCAGTGTACAATCAATTACATTCAAAACAAAATTAGTGTAACTTTTTTCATCAAATTACATCAGGCAAGACTAAAACAAGACTTTTGCACATTTTTAAAGGTACCATTCATTATTGTTTTATGTTGCGAAAGCAAAATATGTGTAACTCTCAGTCAGACAGAAGACCTCGTAATTTTGCGTCACATTTTGCCTTCTTGTGATATGTGTTTAAGTCCCCTAGGATTGCCATAGCATCAATTTGGCAGCCGCATTTAATACTCGACTCAAAGGCATATGTTGTACTTTTACATTAAAACATTGGCATTCCCTACAAGTGCTTTGTACAGCAGTCACATGGGGGGGATCGGAGGCTGCTCTGACATCCTGAACCTTGAGACAAAAGTGCCTTCATGCCTTTGCTAATTGTCATTCTGAGGATGCAGCCGCCAGTGTGTTCCAATGTGCCAGGCCACAGTGGGGCAGGAGCCAGGGCGAACAGAGGGGCTATTCATGCGCAGGAACAGCTACCGAGTCTATGTGCCAAATACAGCTAGAATCATCACAGCTTCACTATCACAGGCAGGCAAATAGGATTGGCAGGTTTCATATCAAAGACTGACCTGCCCTAAGCACCTGTCGATCGAAAAGCATATCTTACAAGGCTGTTAAAAACCCATAGCTTTTGACGTTTTCCTGAACTTTTCAAACAAATAAAGAATATGTAATGTTCTACAGCTCAAAATTACATATACAATTAAACATTTCAATAACAATAAGCTTAAAAGACTGATTTAAAGTTGTACATTTAAAAAAATAATTCTTTTCAGATATTTTTTCTACCTGTTTTGTAGACATCACGCATAGATCTTGTGTCAAACTTCCCCGTCAACATCATGGACCTCTTGGTTTATGTTTTGCACTAAACTACTGCATTTGAAAGTGAAAAACATTTTTCAAAGCGTCTCACTAAATCAGAGCAGCTGCTGACCATTCCCCAACTCTTTAATTTGTCCTCAAGTTTCCTTTTTTTTTTTTTAATACCACACCAATAACACGCATCTTATTTTGTCTGTGTCAAATTGCCAAACATAAATATTTGGTCCCTTCCTTTCACTTTGCGCACCACGGCTTGCAACAAAAAGATAAACTCGACCATTTTGATTCCGCAAACTGCTGACTGCTATTTTGTTTGTTTGTGTTGAAAAATGATTGAACACGCAGAACTTGTTAACTGCATTATTAACTACATTTCCCCCCCCCCCCACACCTCAAACTTCTTTTTGTGGATTCTCCCTGTCCAATCATCCTTTGACTTGCATCCGTCCTTTGCCCCGTTTCACTGCTATGCTTCCCCACCTTTGTAACTGGGACAAATATTTTTTCCTAATGAACGAAAGCGGCCGGGAAAAGCAGTCAGGAGCGGAGCGCGGATTGGCCTCTGCTACTTGTTATTCATGAGATGTTTTGTAGAAATAGCCTTCCAAGTGGTTGTCAAACACTACTTTCGCTAGAGTCATGTATGGGGCCTATTCTTCCCAGTTGCTTTCAGTTTTGGAGTGGGTTGAAGCTGGCAGAAGGACATGTTGTGTGTGCACCGGAGAGAGAGAGAGAGAGAGAGATGGGGGGGTTGTATATAGCCCCCTCAGTGTCGAGCTTTGACTGACTGGAGCACATTGTTCCTGATCAAGGGATGGGAAAAGAGGCCTTTTGGCAACAAGCAGAACTGCCGCACACAAGCAAGCACTCATTTAGACATGAAAAGTGCCTATAAATAGTGCATGACGGTTTGGTCAGTTGGATACGGAATGTGACGAGTGAAATGTCGCCCAAAAAAGTACATTTGGATAACAAATAGAATAGCAGTGATTTTGTCCCGATATTCCCCAATAAGTTTGGTTTGTTTTCATCAACATTTGTGCCTCTCAGCGATTACAACATAGGACAAGAGTTGGTTAGCGTAGGGGTTCCCAAACTAAGTATCAAGGAATTTTAAAACATTTCTGCCTAAATTGGTCACTAAATATGGTCTGATCTTCATCTAAATCACAAGAATGATTAGACAGTGTCTGCCTGAACTAATCCCACCCAAACATTTACATTTGATCATGTTTTTATTGACAATAACATGTAAACATTCACAAGATGGTGTGAAATAAGTAAGTACATCGTTAGATTGAATAGCTGGTTGACTCTCCTTTGGCAGAGATAACTGCAACCTGAAGTTTCCTGTAGTTGCAGATTAGACGTGCCACAATGATCAGGATGAATCTTGCACCATTCCTCTTTACAAACTGTTGCAGTTCAGCAGATTCCTTGGGTGTCTGGTGTGAATGGGTTTCTTGAGGTCATGCCACAGCATCTCAATCGGGTTTAGGTCAGGACTTTGACTGGGCCATTCCAGAACGCGTATTTTATTCTTTTGAAACCATTCTGAAGTGGATTTGCTTTTGTGCTTTGGGTCATTGTCGTGTTGCAGCACCCATCCTCTTTTGAGCTTCAACTGTTGGACAGATGGCCTCAAGCTTTTCTGCAAAAAATATCTTTATAAACGTGTGAATTAATTTTGTTATTGATGATAGCAAGTTGTACAGGCCCTAAGGCAGCAAAGCACCCCCACACCATGATGCTCCCTGCACCATACTTCACAGTGGGGATAGGGTTTTGATGTTGGTGCGCTATTCCATTTTTCCTCTACACATGTTCCTCCCAAACTATTCAACTTTGGGTTCATCAAACCACAGAATATTTTGCCAGTAGTGCTGTGGAGCATCCAAGTGTTCTTTCGCAAACTTCCATCGTGCAGAAATGTTTTTTTTAGACAGCAATGGCTTCCTCTATGATGTTCTCCCATGAATCCCATTCTTGTTTAATGTTTTACGTATTGTAGATGTTTCAACAGAGATGTTGTTAGTCTTTAGCTGACACTCTCGTTTTTTTTTTTTACCTCATTGAGTATTCTGCGCTGTGCCCTTGAGGTCATCTTTACAGGACGGCCACTCTTTGGAAGTGAAGTAACAGTGCCAAACTGTCTCCATTTATAGAAAAAAAAATCACATTTTTGAACGTCAAGACTTTTAGAGATGGTTCTGTAACCTTTTCCACCTTTATACAAATCAATAATTCTTGATCGTAGGTCTTCAGAGAGCTTTTTGAAGTGAGGCATGGTGCACATCTCAATAAGGGACAATTCTTAACTTGTGTGTGTTTTCCAGTGGTAAGGTCAGCTTTAAGCCACACCTTAGTGATTGGACTTCAGGTTGGCTCACACCTGACTTTAAATGTCTGCATAAATATGTCTAATTTGCTCTTGGAGGATATTTAGCCAGGAGGTGTACTTACTTACTGTATTCCACACTCTCCTGTGAATGTTTACATGTTATTGCCAATAAAAACATGATCAAATGTAAATGTTTGGATGCTATTAGTTCAGGCAGACACTGTTTAATCATTCCTGTGATTTTGATGAAAATCAGACCACATTTAGTGACCAATTCAGGCAGAAATGTGAGAAATTCCAGATGGTGTACTTACTTTTTCTCACCACTATAATGATATCAAGGAGCAACACTTAAAAATCTGTTTTAATAATGTGGATTCATAGTTTGATCATTAATCACAAATACATGCTCTTTTCAATTCGGAATTTGTATAAATATAGTGTCCCTCATTGTCTCGTCTCCAACTTTGGGGACCATCGGGTCAGAGAGTTAGCGCACAAATCCACAGATCAACTTTCAGCTCCAACTGGTGCCCACTGTCGTCATGTCCTTGGGCAAGACACTTTACACCCAAAGGTGGTATTTAACACTGCACGTTAAGACCTTTTTCCATCTGGTTTCTCTCAAATATTCATACTTGCAGATGTGTTTAAAATACACACTTTTGGTTTGACAACATAAATCTAATATGGTCATAATTAAAACTACTATGGCGTAAAAATCTATTCCATTATTGGTTATATACCCGAGTCTTACTCATAGGGAACTCGGTCTAAATACATTTAGATGCACACCTCAAATACCAACAGTGAAAACAAGTCCTTCAAAACTTGAATTTGCAAACTTCAGTGGAGCTTTAACCTGAACATCAACTTTTTTAACTCTTCAACAAAGCAATCCTACATAGTTGAACTGATATGAAATGTGCCCTTAAATGTGGCCTGCACTCTCCGTTTAAAGTAGGAAAGTCCTCCAGTTTTATTCAAGTGCAAGATAATCTGTTTGAAAGATTGGCACAAAAAAAACTTGGTGGGCGCAAGCATCTTTTGTGACTAAGTTGGAGAATTTCACAAGTAGCCCCAATGTCACCTTTAAAGTTTGTTAGCGATCAAATAAAAAAGTTATTTCTCAAAGTGTTCGCCCCAAAGGTGTGGGATCGTTCTAAAGCCTTCTCCCACTGTTGTGAAATCTCTGCGATATTATCCAGGTGTGCTCGGAAAACACAAACTTCGGTGGCCTTTTAAGAGTTAAGCCCGAGTCTCCTCCCACCGCTCCGGCATCGCCATCAACAAGTCAATAGAATCTCCAGCTCGCCAGCGACGTTAGCCTGGAAGCTGCGGAGGTGAGCGGGAATTATGATAAGCCTCTTAGCCGTTCAGCGGGAGGTGAAGAGATGCTCTCGGTGAAGGGGAATCAATGGCTGGGAGTAATCACGCCACGCTAGACCGGCGCCCGAAATGGTGGCCGCTTCGGTTCAATAAGAGCCTTTTAGAGGGCCATATTGTCTCAGGCTTAAAGAGAGGCGAGTGGCCCGTAATGACGATGTGATGATGATAAATACACAGGGAGTAATCAAGTAGCGTGTGATGGAAATGGCGAGAGGGAGAGTGAGGTCTGATCACAATCTATATGCCCCATCATCAGCCATCCTGTTTCGGAGTCCGCCATGCCAGAATGTGCCGGGAGGGAGACGGAAAGAGGTTGACACTTTAGCACTGAGTTTGTTTTGATAGGTTTAGAGTTTGGAATTCCAGGTAAGGGAGCAAACGAGGTCAGCAATTCAAGTTCCTGGGTTAATTTACCCTATGTGGCTTATACATGTCCTCTGTTCGCTGCATGTCTGAGGTTTACCTGAGCAATAAACGCACATAACGCAGATCTGTTTTGTGTTTTTGTTTTTTCCAGGATGGAAGCCCGAGTTTGTTTTGGCTCAACTTGCCAGGTTGTGCAGTACAGTGCCCTGGTCATTAAAGGGGACATATCATGCATCATTCACCGCGTTCCCAACATCGTAGTAAATATCAAGCTTTGCATTATTGTTGATTTCCATGGTGCAGATGTTTGCCAGAAGAGTTGAGCCATGGCTCTCATGCTGTATTCCGCTCCCTTTGGCACCGGGTTGCCAGAACTATATCATGTCCCTTGGCTCCGAGTTGCCAGATCTCATATCTATGCAATACGTTTCCAGCACGGGGTTGCCCCCGTACTAGGGGCAGCCCGGGCTCGGGGCACCCCATACAATTTTAACATATTGACAACTATTTCTCCAGCTTTAGCTATATAGCTTCTGTTTATTCCGTACGATTACATTTCGGCTTCTGCTGATTCAGCTATGCTAACTCATGTTATATCAGCTTCTGCTTGCTCGTGCTATCTCGCCTCCTTCTAGCTCAGGCTGTCTCGGCTCACGCTGATTCATGTTATCTGCCGCCCTTGCCCCGTTCGTCCCCGCCGCACCCCCTCAGTAGATTCCCGGCTGCCTAGCCGTCCTTCTCGCCGTCTTAGCCCCGGCAGACTCGATGCCACGTCCTAGCTCCGGCGCTAGCTTTTACGCTATCCCTAGCGATGCCTTTTGCCTCGTCGTCCCCTGCCATGCCTTCTCCGTAGTCGTTCCAAGCACCGAGTTGCCCTGTCCAGGTTTCTTCGCAGGCACCAAGTTGCCCCGTCCAGGTTCCTTCGCAGGCACTGAGTTGCCCCGTCCAGGTCCCTTCGCAGGTCGAAGACGTCGTCCAGGTTCCTTCGCAGGCACCGAGTTGCCCCGTCCAGATTGGTTCGCCTGCAGAGAGATGCACCATGGTTCGACGCGGGTTCTGAGACGTCCCCTCCAGCTTTGAGTCGCTACTGTGGATGCCAGGGATGCCAGCAGCTACAGCGTGTGAATAACCACTCTCCATTCATCTCTGTCCGGGCCGGTGCCGCATGGTGTCTCAGTTTCACTGTATAGATCGTCAGCCGTCCGAAGCATGCACCGCATACCTCAAGGGTTACGGGTTTTGCCCAGCTGCAGCTTCTCTCAGGAACATCCTACCTCCGTTGCCTTCCCGTGCCTGCAATTTCATACAGCCAGTCCATCGTCTTGCTTCCCGGTCAGCTCGGGAAGTTACGGTTGCTGCTCCAAAGTCAAAGCTTCAGGTCTCCGTTATCCTTGCCTTCTGCCCAGTGATCCCTTGTGCCCTGTTAACCATGCTTATCTGTTACCCAAGTTCCGTCGGGTACCGTTTCCGTTGTGCAGGGGCAGAACATTGGAGCGAATAGTGCCCATCGGCTCCCTTCGTTTCTCAGAGTTCGCTCCGCCTTCCCTCGGGCCCAGCTCGGCAAGTTTCACTCGTGCGAGCATATCCAGCCAATTCCCGAGGGTTGCTTGGCCTTCCACCTCAAGGAAAGCAAGATCAACGGGAGCGGGGTTTATGTTCCCATTTATCTTTTTAAGCTGAATTCTACCTTAGTCCTTTCGAGCCCCTCATCTACTGCGTCCAGCATAAGAAGTAGAACGGCGCATTCCCGCAGGATCCGCTTTTTCACCAAACATGGTACTAGATCCTAGTTTATTCCTTTATCTAGGTTTGTATTGCAGAGTCCCTGTCCGGATTTTTCCCTGGGCACTCCTTTCAGTGTCGGGGCTGCCACATCAGCATCTAGCCAAGGCGTGCCTGATCGTCTCATCAAGATCTTGTGTCTATACATATCACAATCTGCGGGATCTGCAGGATGTGCGTGGAGATAAAGTAGTTATCTGAGGTTTGACAGCTGGACCACAACTCACCCACGCCCCTTCCGGCTGCCGGCCTATTTAAGCCCCGCGTTTACTGACCTCGTCCTCTCGTTCGGGATTTCCGGCTCCTCCCTCCCTTTATTAATTCTCTTCTGCGTCTCCTACAGTATGGGACGCGAGCCCGGGAGCTTATCTCATCGAATCCCCAGAACGTCTTATCTACTTTTGTAACAATCGTTAATAAACGTATTATTCGTTAATACTATCGGAGGTTGTGGTCCTTGTGAGCGAAATGTTATATAAATAAACTTTGACTGATTGATTTGTTTTCTGTAGCTCCTCTCATGATGCAGGTGTGGGCGGCTCTTGATGCCTCTTCAGTGTTTCAGAGAAAATGTGTAATGTTGCGTTCCCCAGTTGGGAAATGCACGTGAACGCTCGCTCGCTCAACTGGGGAAAACGACTGGAGAACTCGGGTCAAGACGAGCTTCCCGACTTCTGCACCTGACTGTGGAAATCAGCTGATTTGTTCTTTTATCGTCTAATGTGAGCTTTTTAGTTAAACTTTGCTACTTTGAGTTTAGTGTGAGCTGTCGTCATCCTCGTAACAAAATTGCGAGTGAAATGCCCGACATCAATGCTAGGAAAAAGTGAATTTCTGTGATATTTTTTAGAATTAACAAACTAACTTTTAGCTTGTGAGATGCTAACAACACATTGATGATTGTGATTAGCTCAGCGAAGCGCTAATGAATTATAAATGACCGTTTGTATTTGACAACATCAAAATTCCCACTTTCCCACAAAAAAAAACACATGAACACAAACCAACTGGGGCAATGATGTCACAACTCGGGAAAACGAGCTCCCCAGTCCACATGAACGCACCATAGGTCTCAAATGTCTTTAGCTCATAGCCGTTTGTTTACTTTCAAAAAGCTGCTTCCTTCAGGACCATTAAGGACTCTTTGCAGCAAAAAATCCACCAAACCCCACAAAACACGACAAAAATGTACAAAAGTATTCGGTGAAACAATGTGGAGCAAATGCAGTTCACAGAAAAAGGCAAAAAACCCGAGAGCTGCTTGTTTATACGTCGCCATGACGACAGTTTACTTTTCAAAGTGGAAACCATCATGGTGCGTACAGACCAAACGCTGACACGCCACCAACTTCCATGTTAACCCTATGTAGACGTGCTTCGACGCGCTTCGAAATGTAAGCAAAGATGTCCGCGCGTATGATGCATTCCAAATGCGAGCAGATGAGGATTAAACCGCGTCAAAACCAGTGAGAACAGCGCGGTACAGAGCAGCGATGCCGCGCCCACTGCTTCATGCACTCAAGTTATCACAATCTACACGTGCGTTCATTTACGCCTTGTTAACCAATCAGGGACTGGGCTCAAATAGTGAGCACAAGCGTCACCTGTTACCTGCAGCAGTGGCGCAAAAAGGGCATACGCAATATATGCCTTTCATAGGGGCGCCAATAGTGATGTGTTCTTTTTAACAGTCTATGTGTGTCGGTCGTGAACGATTCGGCTCTTTTGAACGAGTCTTTACAGTGAACGATATGAACAGGTTCGCGGTGGTGAAGTGTTTTTTTTTATTCCTCTTTGGGGGACGGGCGTCACTTTAGTTGTGCATGCTTATTTTGCGAAACAAAAGTCACTGCTGGAGTGGGGCAGAGAGGAGTGCAGAGGGACTGTCATCTTCACCACTGCTGCTGCAGCCCCACGAGGAGCTCAAAGTGAGCATAAGGCAACAAGTTTGAGAAATAAAAGTCCTAATGAAATAATAAACACGGTTACAGAGGAGATCGCGTTGAAGCTTGCGTTGTTTTCTCCCCTCTTGCGCGAGGGAGAGAGAGGGAGAGGAGGAAAAGTTACATGAATGAAAGAATTGCTTTTAATCGGGCCGTGTGATTGTTTTTTTGTGATAACAAACTCCATAGAGGGAAATGTCGATGTTATATTGTGTGAAATAGTGACATTTTCGTTAAAATAAAATCAATTCAGAGGGTATTTATTTTCTTTAAAAAAAAAAAAGAAACAACCATCAAAGAGCCATGTGTGTGTTTGTGTGTGGGAGGGGGGTAGTTGCGGTAGTTGCACTCCTGACCTGCAGCATGGAGGAGAAGTTGATCATCGCGGTTTGCGCTCGGCCTGAGTTGTATGACACACCTCCTAATTATGACGCTTGCAAAACTTCACGCACAGCAAACAGGCGTTTCTCGCGAGTGTGAAGCGGCAATGTTTGGCGTCCAACTAGAGGCTGACGGAGCGTGGACGCACGTTCGGTCTGAACGCACCTTCAGAGTCTGGACCGTGTCTTTTTGAAGCTGCAGCCGAAACTAGCTGGGATTAGCTGGACTCTGACAGTAAATTGTGAGTTTAATCACCTTTTATACTTATTCATGTGCTGTTTACTAGTATTTCTGTGTACTTATTCAGTTGTTAGCGCTAATCTCCCAAAGATAACTGTTTGGCAGTGTCTATAGAACCGTCCGACGGCTACAAACTCTTTTTGCTATTTTGCCGTCGCCTTATGGCACCCCGCCATTCCGACGCGGAGTTTACAAGCTAACCTTACCTTAGCCCTAACCTTAAAGAGTAACTAACCACCAAATCAAGTTTTTTTACTGATAAACTCTCTCAATGGGTGTCTCATAGTGTTGTCTACTGGTCCCTGACATTATTCTGACATTATAGCGCAAACATGTGTAAAATCCTAACTCTGGCCTGAAAACGAATGGGTTGCGCCCCCTTCAGGGTAAACTCTGCTACTAAATTAGAATTTCCTGATTGGCTGGAGAGTGTCCACGGCCTCCACAGAACGTCATAAGCCGCACCAGCTCCACACATCGTCATCAGGTGCTGCCAATTGTCCTGCCCCCTGCACCTGTGGTATATAACCACACTAATCAGTCTGCTGTGATTGTGCCAATGCAAAGGCCCACACACTCACCCCCCGCATGTCACCCCCAAACTTCAGAGACCGCCTCTTTCACGGCAATTTTTGACTTTTGTTTGTGGGTAGGGAAAGGCTTTGGCACGCCCGTTTAGTTACTCTTTAAGGATAGTGGAGTTTACAAGCTAACCTTACCTTAGACCTAACCTTAAGGATAGTGGAGTTTAAAGCAACACCTAACCTAACTAAGATAGTGAGACAACAACCTACTTACCTAACCTAAGGATAGTGAGTTTACAAGCTAACCTTACCTTAGACCTAACCTTAAGGATAGTGGAGTACAACTAAGGCCTAACTTGGAGTTTACAAGCTAACCTTACCTTAGCCCTAACCTTAAGGATAGTGGAGTTTACAAGCTAACCTTACCTTAGCCCTAACCTTAAGGATAGTGGAGTTTACAAGCTAACCTTACCTTAGCCCTAACCTTAAGGATAGTGGAGTTTACAAGCTAACCTTACCTTAGCCCTAACCTTAAGGATAGTGAGTTTACAAGCTAACCTTACCTTAGCCTAACCTTAAGGATAGTGAGTTTACAACTAACCTTACCTAAAAAATAGAAATAACCTTAACCTAACCTTAAGGATAGTGAGTTTACAAGCTAACCTTACCTTAGACCTAACCTTAAGGATAGTGAGTTTACAAGCTAACCTTACCTTAGACCTAACCTTAAGGATAGTGGAGTTTACAAGCTAACCTTACCTTAGACCTAACCTTAAGGATAGTGGAGTTTACAAGCTAACCTTACCTTAGACCTAACCTTAAGGATAGTGGAGTTTACAAGCTAACCTTACCTTAGACCTAACCTTAAGGATAGTGGAGTTTACAAGCTAACCTTACCTTAGACCTAACCTTAAGGATAGTGGAGTTTACAAGCTAACCTTACCTTAGACCTAACCTTAAGGATAGTGGAGTTTACAAGCTAACCTTACCTTAGACCTAACCTTAAGGATAGTGGAGTTTACAAGCTAACCTTACCTTAGACCTAACCTTAAGGATAGTGGAGTTTACAAGCTAACCTTACCTAACCTTAAGGATTAGCTAACCTTAGAACCTTAAGGATAGTGGAGTTTACAAGCTAACCTTACCTTAGACCTAACCTTAAGGATAGTGGAGTTTACAAGCTAACCTTACCTTAGCCTAACCTTAAGGATAGTGGAGTTTACAAGCTAACCTTACCTTAGACCTTAAGGATAGTGGAGTTTACAAGCTAACCTTACCTTAGACCTAACCTTAAGGATAGTGGAGTTTACAAGCTAACCTTACCTTAGCCCTAACCTTAAGGATAGTGAGTTTACAAGCTAACCTTACCTTAGACCTAACCTTAAGGATAGTGGAGTTTACAAGCTAACCTTACCTTAGACCTAACCTTAAGGATAGTGAAGTTTACAAGCTAACCTTACCTTAGACCTAACCTTAAGGATAGTGGAGTTTACAAGCTAACCTTACCTTAGACCTAACCTTAAGGATAGTGGAGTTTACAAGCTAACCTTACCTTAGACCTAACCTTAAGGATAGTGGAGTTTACAAGCTAACCTTACCTTAGACCTAACCTTAAGGATAGTGGAGTTTACAAGCTAACCTTACCTTAGCCCTAACCTTAAGGAGAGTGGAGTTTATAATCACGGGTATCAAATAGTATCGGATTGGCGCATTAGATACTGTATGTCCATATCAAACATATATGACGGCAAAATAGCCGGGGAGTTGCGGGAACCGTCCGACGGCATCGTAGACACGTCGTAAAGCCCAACGCACACCGAAACGCCTTGACACGCGGCAAAAGAGCCGCCTCCTTTATTTTCTATGAGAGAACGCACACCGAGGTTGCAGTGACACGCTGGACCCCGCGCCACGATTCAGATTTGTTTAATCCAGACGCGGCGGTGCGGTGGAAAACACAGGCTTTTAACCTCCTGCAGAGGCACAGAGGCGGGTCTGGTCAGTAACAGACAGGGAAACCGCCGTGAACTTTGTTTGTTTGGACGAGAGAAGCTACGGAGACAGAGAAACCATCGTCAGGGGAAGCATGTTAAACTTGTGTCTGCCGCCAACTCGCTATTAACCTACAAAAAAGAGCCAGGTTTGCTCTCTCTCTTACAACACGCACATACGTGTCTTCTTTTATTCATAATAAATGTATAAATCACGTGTTTAAAGCCCCGCACGGTTTGAGAAAAGCCTCTGAAGTGCCGTGACACGGCGCGCTCCGGTGTGTGTTGAAATCCCACATGGACGCGCGTCAGAGGAGGTGCCGCAGCGCGCTGCGTTCTGGTGTGTGTTCAGCTTAACTGTTTAAGCAAAACAACAACAAAATATCCTGACAGGTATGGACTAAAAGTGTTTAAGAGCAGTACTTCCTTCCTCCTGGCTGCACTGACTTTGAGTAAAGACAGAAAGAAATGTTTTTTCAAAAGACACATTTGTAAACCCCTGCTCTATGTAGTCTGTTCTGAATCTAAGAGCTTAGTTCAATATTTGTGTAAATATTTTGAGAGTTTTGATATTGAGATGCCACAATTATTGTTAAAGTGCAATTGACACATTTTTGTGATGTTTATAGTTTCACTTCCTTATTGGACGCTAACAGGAAGTGATGTAGTTGAGGCAAACAATTTTAAACTGTTTTAAACTGCCCTGAAGAAGGTCGAACGCGACCGAAACATGTCGGCATGTCCAGCTAATGAAGGACTTTTAACTAGGAATCGGAGTGCCTCGGATTTTTGTTCTCTTTTTGCTTAATTTTAAACTGTTGTTGTGCCAACCACGTTATGTCAATGGGAAATGAGTCAAACTCTGAAACGATAAAACCTGTCATATGCGCTTTTATGTGCATATTTTATACAGTATGAAGCCTTATTCGCACAGGACTAGAATTACCTGGGGACCTCGGAGTTTGCAAAATTACCCAAGGTAAAAATCGGGGGAATTTTTACCTTCCAAATTACTGACATGGCAGATTCACATTGGACTAGAAACTCCGAGGACGTCAGTAATATTTACTTTTTACCTGAGTAAATTCTAATCCTGTGTGAATAGGGTTTTAGTCACTGACATCTCTAATATTTGCTGCCCTCCAAGCAAGCGTTACCATGGCGCTTGCAAGTGCATTGCCTATTGCCATGGAAACCGCTGTTTTGTTTTCCATCACTGTTGCTTTAGCTTCCCTTAAATGCGCGATAATGTGTGTGATGTCTTTAACTGTCTTAGTGTGGTCACGCCCACTCAAAGCTCCAGCCATTCGTGGCCAGCTGCGCCCTCAGGCAGACGCAGGACAACTTTCTCATCATCTTTTCACCTTTTTTTCTGCAGAGGGACGACCTGAAAACTACAGCGGCACAGAAACGTACACCATGCTCAAACAGAAGTGATGCAGATGGAGGAAGCATCTCCTCTCCTGAAGGAGCTGTCACAGCCTGCCCAGCTGCAGTCTAAAGCAGAGCAGCCTGAGCTGGAGAAGCATGCCTGCTCTGACGAGGAAAGACTGTCCCAAGACATTGATAACAGACAATATGAGGAGCTGAGCGAGAAGCCGTCAGAGATCCTCTCTACAAACATTGCACCACAGGCAACACAGCCAAACCTAAAGAACAACATCCGTGCACATGTTGACTCCTTCATGTGGCACATCAGGGACTGGCTCCACCTCCAGCAGCGTCAGAATCCCAGCTCAGAGGACTCAGTCAAGGATCAGTCAACTGTCCTTTCCAATGGCCTCACAGTCCCCACGATCCCCCCCGACTGTCTCCAACCAGCCTAAGGGAGGGCGCTGAGATCTTTGAATATGCCTCGCCAATCCCTCTGACTCTTGAAGACGCTCTACAGACAGACACCAGAGCAATCCCTCTGACCCTTGAAGACGCACTACAGGACCTTGGAGCGCAGGTCTCTCCACAGGACAGAGTGCCATGCTCTCCACAGGACAGAGAGCTGTTTAGTGCCGCTGCAGCTGCTCCGCCAGCTCAGTCTGTCCTAAGTGGGACACAGCGCACATCATCGACTTAGTGTATGAAATGGCGTCCCGGGTCATGCAGTCTAAGAGAACTCCTGAGTTGAAGGATGTGACTGTGGACCAGACACAGGAGCTGGAGTCACAGATGAGCCAGTGGGAGATCACAGTCTCCCCAGATGATCACAACATCCAAGGAGTTGCCAACGCCGTGTACACGGAGCTGTGCCGAGGCAGGACGAAGAACTGGGTGACCCTCTCCCATCATGGTGTCTAAAAAATACATCTCTACCATCATTTGGCACATCCATCAGAATGTCACACCTCCAGGAGGAAAACTCGCAGTGAGCTTCTTCCACAGGCGTTTCTAAACCCACACCACCGCCCTTCACTCTGTCATCAGTGAGTGATGAGGCAGCATTAAAAAAACTCAATAAAACATGAATAACTGCATTTGATCTCTTTGACCGTTTGTCTGTGTTGACCTGCATGTTATCACCCAAAATCATTATCACAAGGAAATAACTTGATAAACCTAGTAACTGACTAAAATCAATAATGATTATGATGATCTTTAAAGAGTACTAGTACAGCAAAACTCACACAAATTCTGAAAACTATTGAGAATTAATGCGACCCACATAGAATTCTATAACATGAACGCGACAGTAACTGATAATAAAGCGCTGTCAAAGTGTGTATTTTACTAATGAGCTTTTCTGTTTGAGTTTTATCTACCAGCAAATAAGCAACACTAATTGGATTAATTTCCTCAACAAATACAGATGAACAAACTTCGCGTCGTTTAGCTTTAGGCAAAACATGAAGGAAATTAAAGTTATTAATCAGAATGTTCGAGTTCAAAAGCAGCTCCAAATTTTACCACATTTTAAACCACGAATGGATGAAAATGGATCTGCAGCGGTTCGTTGTAGTTTGGTCTCAGTTACCCTATGTGGCTTATACATGTCCTCTGTTCACTGCATGTCTGAGGTTTACCTGAGCAATAAACGCACATAGTAGATGTGATTGATAGAGATCAATATTACGGCTCAACAATATCTTCATTGTCTGTTCCGGAAGGTGACACAAATTCTTCTTTGACATGTTCAAGCACATTCATTAACGTTGGTAACTGCTTAAAAGACCAGGCTTAGGGACCTATAGTGAATTCAAAAACTGTACTAAGACTGTACTTTTGTAACAGGGAACGCAGATCCCAGGATACTTACTTGGGGAAGTGGCTCCACTGAAATGAACTTCTAATAAGAAACATTTTGTATTCAGTCGCCAGGACGTGTATCCTAAAGAAATGGATCCCCTTCCAAGCCAGAAACAATGGACAAATAACTTTTTGCCTGGCCTGCCAAACGACATGCCTTTTCATAGATATTTCAAAGACATATAGTCTGGGAGCGAGCGTGATCTCAACAATTTCCCAGTGGGCGTGATTGACAGACGGCATCAACCAATTAGAGCAACGCTAGATACGTTGCAGTAACAAGCGGCAGAAAGCCTTTCCAAAAACGTCCTTTTTTACGAGGAACGCTTCGAACGCTGTTTCTTGCTCCGGTTTTAGGGATTTCCTATTTTCCAAATGATTTAAAACCGACGAAAGAGCCAAAGAAAACAGTGTATCGGTCGCCATCTTTAATGTTTTGGAAGAGTGTGTGGTGGTGACAGGTGACGGCTTCCGTCTCTTGGTGCGTGATTGGACCGATGTGGGTCAAATCGTGAAATGATTGGCTGCGAGCAGCTGCCCAGACGGTTCTTCTTTTGAACAAAAAGGAGAAGTGTCTGGCAGGCCAGGCAAATAAACTTTTGCCTTACTGCACAAATAAGAACTTGCCCAGAAGAAGGCACGGTGACTTTTAACGTACTTTGACCCTTTTTAATAATATTTTGACCACGGACCATCGTTGCATACAGTATGTTGTTGTTGAGCAGATGCAATGTGGAAGGGATTTTACCTTCTTTGGTCCACATTTCTGCTTCTTTTTGCACGATAAAATATAAAAACAAAATGCATCTAAAAATGTACTTTGGCAAATATTGAAGTTACTGTGTTTTTGAGAGATATTCCCATTACTCAGGTGGTGTTGGACTTGATTACTGACGCTTTTTATCTTCACTTCCGTTTACAGTGAGACAATTTCAAAATCCAACCTTTTGTGATGGAGGCCAGGCATAATCTCTGCAAACGACGGCCTTGAGCGCTTTCGTCAGGATATACAGTGTAATCGTGTTCACTCGTGCCGTCTAAGTGTCATCGTCAAATGTAAATACTGGCAAGTGTTTCATCCAACGTTTCTGATTTAAAAAAAATAATAATACTTTTTTGCTACAAAGTGTATTAAGTCAGGAGGGGCAGACAGGCAGTTAGCGGTAGATAAAACGAGCCAGACACGCGGCCGACAAGTGAGATGAAGCCTTGCCACTCTGACACCGCACAGAGCTATTTGCAACAACATGCACCTGAAAAAAGAAAAAGAAAAAAAACCTCCACGGGAAAGTAGATAAAGTCGACACACTCTTTCATATGAAATCAAGAGTTTAGGGGCCAGAGTTCAGCCATAAGTGCCGCTGCTACAACACGGCGCTCGGCGAGGGGAGAGAGAAAAAAATTAATTTCACATTCTTTAATTTTCGGAATAAAATGGCCAGCCATTTCAGGTCGAATAATTGTTTGAACCAACGATTTTATCATTAATTCGACAGCGGCCCCCGAGAGCTAGGGGTCACGCCGGGGGTTGATTAGGTACGAGGCGGCACAAAGGGCCCTCCAGTGCATGCCATTGAAAAGAAGCAAGTCATTTAGATTGTGAATTGGTCCCCGGGTCTGCGAGGCTCGCTCCATTACAGGCCATTTTCAATTTCAGCTGCACAATAAACATCAAGCCGAGGCCAAGGAAATTACAGCATCTCGGAGATGTAGCCGAACAGATAGGTGTAGGGTGCAGACGAGATGACACGACGGGAGAGGCGCGGCGCGGGAGGGTAATGGGGAGGGTTGAGAAACAGGAGTTGGAGGGTGGGAAAAAACATACAAATTTGCAAGGATGTGCATATGATACGCAGTAGTAAATCTTAAACGCGTTGATGCTGTACTTTATTCTGTCTTTTGAAGGGTCAGGAGTAGCACCCGGATGATCAGACACAATTAGGCTGGAGATATAATGTTGAATTCATTGTATTCCACAATAAAGAAAACCATGTTATTAGAACCACCACTCAAGTCCAAATGTTTGGTGGGTCATCTCACAGTTTAAGTCCAGGACAGAATTGGGGCCTTTGTGTCTGGGTGTTAAGGTTTCTCCTATCAACCTGAAACAAGTACAGTCAAGTAAATTCTTCAGCTAGAGAAACTCCCAACAAGCATCAAGAAGAGCAACAAAACCTGTACAAAGCCTAAAACTCTAACGATTTCCACTTTTAAGGTTAAGGCAAGGTGTATTGTCCCTAAAGAAAAATCTGTCCTCAGCTCTTGACTCATTCTTTGATCCCGCAGGGGAATATCGGAAGGAGCAGTGGCATTTGCGCCTAGGGACCCATTTCCAGATGTGGAGCCTGGCTAATGGTCAGAATCACCTGGCTGTGTTGGTTTCCTGTGTTGCTATAGGAAACCGGAGCAGACACAGGGAGAACATGCAAACTCCATACAGGAAGGCTAGCCGCTGCGCCACCATACCACCATATGCATACAAGAGGGTGTGGCATCTCGTTAATTCGATTCGATTGTTGTTGATACTTAAAAAATAAAAGTAAATAAAGATTTTCAAGGTGTGACCAACATTCAAGGCCTAACTCGAAGATAGGCCTTCTTTCTAATGGCTAGTAGAGTTAGGCCTTTGTAAAATCCTGGACACTGTTGTTTGCAGGAAGGCTTGTATAATTTACATTTAAAGTCGCCAAGGCATTGTATCCCAAAAGTTAATCAACTCCCTAACAACTTCTGAACTATAGAGTCTCAGTCCCGAGTGATTTTTCCATGCTGCAAACTGGCCTCTTTAGATCTCTGACATATCTTTAATAGACAGCATTCAAAAGTTTAATTACATTTGCTGATGCCTGACAACAATGAGCGTAATTCTCCAGGTGCTGTAACAATGCCGTTGTTTACAGTTTATGTTGTATCTAAAGATCCGAAAGGCAAAAATTAATGGGAAAACCTCACTCCATTTCACTTCTTTGTACAGTCAAATATGCTACACGAGGATTTATGTTTGTTACAGTAAAAAGTATCATGTGAATGTATAGACAAAAGCACAAAAGCATATGGATCTTATTGATATTTTCCAATTTATGTAATTCATGATTTGAATTGAACCTGAACCTGGTGTGTCTAAGTGCTCTTGAATGTCAGCATCCCCCGGCAAGTTGGTTTAAATAAAAGTAGATCCAACTCAGAGGTAAACAATGTGAAACAATGAGGAAAATGTGTTAAAGACCAAACGTGCAGAGTCACCATTTTGCAGCCTTTCTTCACCTTTGTTTGTGAAAGGATTTTGTGCTAATTTTCAACTTGAGTTTCAGAAGACCCAGTTAAGAAAAGTAACACTCATGGAGGTCTAGGCGCTTAATATTGTTTATTCTCTTCAGGTTTTCATGGATCTTACAATATTCTAATAAAAACGGGTACATTTGGGCTACCGAGACCTACACTGCCATGTTCCCACTTGAAAATATTTAACAAAAAACTGACTAGTATCACCAATAACAACATGTTTGGTGTCACGTAAATGTGACTTGTTAAAACGCCACAAGACTTTCATATGTTTTGGTTTACTTTGGTTGGGACAGTGCATGTTAATGAACAAGCCACTCCGGATTGTAGCCATGGACTAATTTGCATCCGTTGTCCCACACTCGCACTCTCAAACACACTCTCATTCATCCTGGCCTATTGTACATGTTTTTAGTGGTAGGGGAAACCGGAGTACCCAGAGGAAACCTATGCAGACACGGGGAGAACATGCAAACTCCACACAGAATCCAGGTGGGAATCGAATCCGGGACCTTCAGGCTATTTTTTCATCTTGTAATTTTTTGTGCACATCCATATTTTTTGACAGAGAGGGTTTCAGTGAATACTTGGTCCAAATTTCATGCTTGTTTCACAAACAAAGTATTTTTCTTCTCATGCTGGACTATTAGCCCATCAGAAGATGTTGAGTTTAGCTGCACTCGGAGAATCCCTCTCCAGATCTAAGCTCAGATCGTGGTCTGAGCACCACCAGCCTGGCAATCACACCCAAAACCTTCTTGCCAAGAGGCCACACACTAAGCAACTGTGAAATAACTGCAGTAACATATTCCTTACCTAAAATAAACTCATTTTATGGAGCTACAAAATTGTGATCTTATTGTATCCAGTCTTTAATGTGTGCAAAAGTCCACAGTGTTTCTGCATTTGGGTGAAGTTCACTAGCATACACATATAGCCTCAGTTAGCCTTCGATGAGGAATTGGGCTAAATTCCATTGAAGTGGTCCTGTAAAATAGACTTTGTTCAGGTAGTCACTTTGTTTTCATGCTGATAATATTCATTTTCGCCCAGAGATCCGTCCTCCCTTTTTCTCGGGGTCGTCCAGCGCTGGCTGCTTTAGCGCCTTTAGCTCCTGGCCCTGGGATTAGCCGCCGGGGAGAATGTGGGGTAAAATTAGCCCCTGGCAGACCCACGGGGCGAGACCATTGATTTTCTGCCACAGGGGAGAGAAAGGCTACGGCTTAATATCCATAATGCCACCAGTGAGCCGCTTGGTTTTAGTTTGGAGACTACCTTTCCATATTTTAAATTCCACCGAAAGAAGACACAGGCCAACCACAAGTGCAGCTTTTTAGTCAGCAGCAAAATTCAACATTTTCCATTTGATGTACGTATAAATGGCTACTTAATGGGTCCAAAAAACTACTCAAAACCAACATCTCTGGTTAAAATAAAAGGGGAAACTACATCATGGACTGGGATGAAGCTAAACTCATTAGGACAAAGGACTGACATTTGGAAACGTGCACCCAGGACAGTAAACCAGGATGGGGGGATTTTTTTCTTCCTTCGCACACTTGTTTGTAGCACAAACAATGCACCCACACACCTGTCTAAATCAGCTGACAAGACACATCACAGAAACATCAGGTGGACACTCTGAGGAAGACTGTAACCAAACTGCACCTTTTTGGATTAGGAAGTAATAGAATATGGTGCAGACTGGCAAAGTAAAACTGCTTAAATTTGTAATAGTGGATGAATCATCAGAAAAATCAAAACGAGGCCGTGCAGCAGATTCATTTATTTGTGTCACGTGTTGTTCACTCAAAGAGAGAGAAAGCGCGTGTCTCCAATCGGCGGTAAATGACCAAAAACACATCGATAGTGAGTTTCGTGATTCATAATCCTGCGCGAATATCAATGCAAAACCGCCAATACAACCGCATCAACGGCAGACGCCACGCCCTACGCTGATTGGTTTACTCCGCTTCATCTTTGCTTGCGTATGTACCGCTGTGGGAAATGGAACTGACGCTGCGGTGACCAGACTCACCCGCTGGTACAGCCGTTCCCAGGCTAGGAGATGTTTGCCCACTAACCACAAGGTCAGTGTTGTGGTCTCTCCCTACTTGTGTCATTGGTAAGTCAGTTCAATCACTTTGCCTGAAGAGAAAGGTGGCAGCCATCTTTCCATTAGCAAGTAAATAATGAATCACTCATTCACTCACAAGAGTGTTGTGTTTAGGTGGGCTTCCTTAAGGTTGACCCCCATCAACCCACAACATGCACAATAGAGGATATGCAGTGCACTGTCGTCATTTTCATTCGAACAGGACCCGCTTGTTGACAAGTGAAAGTCTAGAGCCCTTGACTAGACCGGGACATAAAAATACTTGAGGTCATGACATGATCACAAAATCCATCAAACTCCCTCCACTCTACATGTTTTTTCTACAGACTCCCTGCTGTTCTAACACTAGCCATTATGTGTGACAGAGCAGCTCTGGGGAACACACATAGTGATTAACCAGGTTCTTAAAGTGAAGCCAAAATAACATGCTGTCATAAGCCCCGCCCCTAAGTGTTAATCAATAAAACTATACGAGAACACTCCATCATTTAGAGGCCGCCACTCCTGAAGCATTTTAGGACGTTTTTGCAGGCTGGGATTTGGAGAGAATATGGAGATTGTACGTAATACAATTAAAAAAAAGAAAAGAACGGAAAAAAAGAAAAACCTAGTGGGAAACTGTAAATAGTCAAACATTTCTTGAGCCAAACATTAGCACTACTTGTTTAGAATGAGATGCAATATTGGAGATGTTCGGACCAAGTTGTCTATGTCTAAATTTTTTGGTATATTATTTGCTATTAGATTTGTGATTTGAATTATAGAATCAGAGATTCGAGATGAGGTTTTGGGTTGGATTCTCAGGGCCTGATCTTGTGTTTTTAAACGTATCCTGTAGACATATACACATTATATATATGTACGTACATATACATATATATATATATATACATACATACACACACACACACATATATATATATACACATAAAAAAAAAACTCTTCCTCACCCTCCGCGGGCGGTCTCTTTTTCCTCCAAGCTCGGGTCCTCTACCAGAGGCCTGGGAGCTTGAGGGTTCTGCGCAGTATCTTTGCTGTTCCTAGAACTGCACTTTTCTGGACCGAGATGTCTGATGTATTTCCTGGGATCTGCTGGAGCCACTCCTCCAGTTTGGGGGTCACTGCCCCGAGTGTCCCAACGACCACGGGCACCACTGATGCCTTCACCCTCCAGGCCTTCTCTAGCTCTTCTCTGAGCCCCTGGTATTTCTCTAGTTTCTCGTGTTCCTTTTTCCTGATGTTGAAGTCGCTAGGTATTGCTATGTCAACCACCACAGCGACGATCTGTTTAAAGGAAATGGCCCACATTTGAGCAGAGGTGGAGTGAGACGACTGACGGAAAATGTCCTCCATGCTCTGCAAAATCAGTGGAGGCCTGAGCAACAGCAAAGGTTTCGCATGCATCCCCAATAAAAGATTCAGTCGCAGCTGCATCATCTGCACCTAAAGTAAAGGACTCAGCCACAGTTAAGGATCCAGCCACAGCAGCACCATCACAGTGTTTCCCACACATAGACTATTATCAACACCGTGCGCCACATATTGAGTTTCGTTTTTTTTTCTTTTCGTCTTTTTTTTTTTTTTAAACGCTATTTAAAACACGCATTGTATAGCACCGCCACAGCGGTCAATTTGTCTGATAGAAAGTCTTCCTACAAATCCTTTGGACTCATGTTCATCTGGTTTTATTACAGTCAGCGCTGCCTCGTGCAGCTGAATGTGTTACGCGCAGCTCCAAAGTCTTTCTGTCACCAGCGCCGCTGAGCGTCTGCTCTCTCTCTTTCCCCTCAGCTCGCGCTAATTGTTCCAAAAGCTCATGGCGTTGCAGCCTCACAAGTTTTCGTCACAACCTTAATGCTTTCACAGGACGGAGAGCCGTATTTATCCCACTGCTACAGCGGGAGGCGGACACAGGAGAGAAAGGCACAATCTCTCCTGTGTCCGCCTCCCGCGGTCCTCTGTTGGGCCGCTTCTTGCGCGGGCGCCTACGTAGCCCTCCGCCGTACCTCCTCCGGGGCCTCCCGGACCCTCTGCCCCCGGGGTTTCTCGATCAGCAGCCTCCGCGGCTTCCAGACTTGTTGGACCCAGATCCGCGGTTTGGCCGTTCCCGGAACCGCCGGACCCGTGGCAAGAGTGATTTTTTTTTTTTCCTTCTTCTTGGAGCTTCCCATTACATTTTCGTTATACCCTTGGAGCGGTCTTGCATTTGGGTCTTTCTTCCTCCGAACCTCACGACACATTGACCTGTCTGTTACACCCAAACCAGTGGTTGGGCCTGGAGTTATTCAAAGAAGACACATAAATGATACAACAGGGACACAGTTTATGGAAATGATCAGATTTGAAAATCCCCCATGTTCTAATGTTGATAATCGGTTGGACTCTTATACATCAAGCGTCTTAAATGTTTTGGATACTATTGCTCCTGTCAAGGTTAAAATGGTTAACAATAGACAAGAGGCACCTTGGAGAAGTGAAGATTCGGTCAGGGCACAGAAAAGGGAGTGCCGAAAAGCCGAACGGAAATGGCGCAAGTCAAAGCTCCAGGTTCATTTTGAGATATACAAAGTGCTTTGTGAGTTCAACCAGATTTTGCGTGGAGAAAGGGAGAAGTACTTCTCTAAAATCATCGCAAACTGCAGAAACAATTCTCGTGTTCTGTTTTACACAGTAAACAGATTAACTAACCCTCCAGTTTCACTGCCCTTAGAACTAATCTCTACATCTAAGTGCAATGAGTTTGTAATATTTTTTTATGACAAAGTCCAAGGCATAAAAAATGCCATAATTTCCACAACACAAATAGCAACACTGCCACCAGCTAGACACCTTGAGCTGACACATTTCACTCCTCTTACTGACAAAACAATCGAAGAGGTTATCTCCGGTCTGAGTTCATGTACATGCTGCCTTGATGAATTACCCACTAGATTTCTGAAGTCTGTGTTGAACAGCTTGTTACCACAACTTGTTCAGTTAGTTAACATCTCATTTGAGACTGGCGCATTTCCAAAGGCCTTGAAAACCGCGGTCATTAAGCCTCTTCTAAAGAAGAGCAGCCTTGATCCCAAGGTACTGAACAACTACCGGCCCATATCAAACCTACCATTCTTAGGAAAAGACCTAGAGAAAGTAATATATCAACAGCTCACTTACTTTCTCCTATCTAACAATGTGTTTGATACTTTCCAGTCAGGATTTAGGCCCCACCACAGCACTGAGACAGCTCTGATCAAGGTGACAAATGATATTCATATGAACACCAATGCAGGTAAGGTCTCAGTTTTAGTTCTGCTGGACCTGAGCGCTGCCTTTGACACAGTGGACCACGGGATCTTACTTCACAGGTTAGAACACTGGGTGGGAATCTCTGGTACTGCTCGAAACTGGTTTAAGTCCTATCTCGAGGATAGGACGTACTTTGTCGAAATTGGCAACTGTGTCTCAGACAAAATTTCCATGACCTTTGGAGGCCCCTAGGGGTCAAAGGGGTCAATCTTGGGACCCCTCTTATTCAACCTGTACATGCTTCCATTGGGTCAGCTAATAAACAGCAACAATGTGTCGTACCACAACTACGCAGATGACACTCAGATCTACGTGTCACTGACGGCAGGTGAACATGGGCCTGTAGATACACTCTGTCACTGCATCGAACAGATCAATTTGTGGATGCAAAACAACTTTCTCCAACTAAACTCAGACAAAACTGAGAAACAAAGTGTTATCAGTCACCTTGAGTCTCTCACTCTGAAACCAAAAAATCAGGTTAGAAATCTAGGAGTAATCATGGATTCAGACCTGAACTTAAACAGCCACATCAAAGCAATAACATCATCAGCTTTTTACCATCTGAAAAACATTGCTAAGATCAGAGGAATAGTGTCAAAACCAGACTTTGAGAGACTCATCCATGCATTTGTCTCCAGCAGGTTAGACTACTGTAACGGCTGCTCACTGGCCTTTCTAAACGAGCTGTTAGACAGCTGCAGTACATCCAGAACGCTGCTGCTCGAGTCCTGACAAGAACCAGGAAATACGACCATCTTAGTCCAGTGCTCCGGTCTCTGCACTGGCTTCCTGTCACTCAGAGAATAGAATTTAAAACAGCTCTGCTTGTGTACAAGTCTTTTCATGGTTTAGCACCAAAGTCCATCGCTGACATGTTAGAGCCGTATGAACCATCTCGGGTCCTGAGAACTTCAGGGAGGGGTCTCCTGGTGGTTCCCAGAGTCAATAATAAACACGGTGAGGCTGCGTTTCAGTTTCATGCAGCTAAAATCTGGAATAGTCTTCATGAGGATGTGAGACAGGCCTCAACTCTGACAATGTTCAAATCCAGGCTGAAAACAGCTCTTTTTACCCGTGCATATGAAAACTGAAAGTATTTTATCTGCACTCTTGCCTTTTACTGTCATTGATTAACTTTATGTTGATGTTTTATTGATTGATTTTATCTGTTTTCTTGTAATTGTCTGCATCTGTGAAGGACTTTGAATTGCCTTGTGTTCTAAAAATAAACTTACCTTGCCTTGCCTTAGCCATGCCCAATATGTTTGCCATTTCTCTAATGGGTTTGTTTTGATTTTTCAGCCTAATAATGGCTTGCTTCACTGATAGTGCTAGCTCTTTGGATCTCATAGTGAGATTTAACCGCAACAGTATGCAAAATGCAAATATAACACTTGACATGAACTCTGGACGTCTCAACTGTTCCTTATAAATGGGATAATGAGAGAAGTGGGAGGCACACATACAAACAGTTGTAATTCCTACACCATTAATCCGATTTGGATGTAAATGCTCTCAAATTAAAGCTGAAAGTCTGCAGTTTAAGTGTAATGTTGTTTCATTTGAAATCGATTGTGATGGTTTATAGAGCCAAAAACATACGAATTTAGTCGATGTCCCAATATGTATGGACCCGACTGTAAGTAAGTGCTTTATTTGTCATTGTACAAGCGTACGAAATAGTGTTCAGGTGTTAGTCAAGGGTACAATAATATATATATATATATATATACACAGTGCCTTGCGAAAGTATTCGGCCCCCTTGAACTTTTCGACCTTTTGCCACATTTCAGGCATCAAACATAAAGATATAAAACTATAATTTTTTGTGAAGAATCAACAACAAGTGGGACACAATCATGAAGTGGAACGAAATTTATTGGATATTTCAAACTTTTTTAACAAATAAAAAACTGAAAAATTGGGCGTGCAAAATTACAAATCTGGCCTTATGGCAGAGTGGCATTTTTAAAAGAAAACCATAAGAAATACCGTTTTCTGTTTGCTAGAAGCCACATGGAGGCCACGTGGTGGCTTCTAGCAAACAGAAAACGGTATTTCTTATGGTTTTCTTTCAAAAATCGCTTGATCTTGCCACTCTGCCATAAGGCCAGATTTGTGCAGTGTACGACTAATAGTTGTTCTGTGTAGAGTTTCCCCCACCTGAGCTGTAGCTCTCTGCAGTTCATCCAGGGTCATCATAGGCTTCTTGGTAACAGCTCTGGTCAGTGCTGTCCTTGTTCGGTCAGTAAGTTTAGGAGAACAGCCGGGTCTTGGTAGGTTTGCAGTGATGCCACACTCTTTCTATTCCTGGATGATGTATTTAACTGTACTTTGAGAGATGTTCAAAGCTTTGGAAATGTTTTTATAACCTAACCCAGCTTTATACTTCTCAATAACTTTATCTCGGACCTGTCTGGTGTGTTATTGGACTTCATGATGCTGTCTGTGCTTTAAACTGACCTCTGAGACTATCACAGAGCAGGTGCATTTATACGGAGACTTGCTTACACACAGGTGGATTCTATTTATCATCATTAGTCATTTAGGTCAACATTGGATCATTCAGAGATCCTCACTGAACTTCTGGAGAGAGTTTGCTGCACTGAAAGTAAAGGGGCTGAATAATTTTGCACGCCCAATTTTTCAGTTTTTTATTTGTTAAAAAAGTTTGAAATATCCAATAAATTTCGTTCCACTTCATGATTGTGTCCCACTTGTTGTTGATTCTTCACAAAAAATTACAGTTTTATATCTTTATGTTTGATGCCTGAAATGTGGCAAAAGGTCGAAAAGTTCAAGGGGGCCGAATACTTTCGCAAGGCACTGTATACACACACACACACACACACACACACACACACACACACACACACACACACACACACACACACACACACACACACACACACACACCCACACACACACTTTAGCCTTATCATTGTAGATGTTGATGAATAAAGATTCATATATACAAATGTTGGAACAAACTGAAGATAGTACAACAGCAACAAGGTCAGCATCAGTGGAAGGCATACAGTAAGTGCTCCTAGACTCAAGGAAGTCGACTGATTCTGCCAAGGCCTTCAATCAACCACTGGATCAACCACTATGGAGATACGGCTGCTGCAAACAATTCATAGAAATCGGCACTTGGGCATGTTAACTTTCAAGAAACAAAACACACGAAGGACAAGGAGCGATAGAACAGCATAATACTTGCATGTAAATAAACAGTAGGACCACATACACAAAATGAGTTGCATAATGGCTGCATAATAAAGTGGCATGTATACTAGCACAGGTTTATATGAGGAAAACTATGCTGAAAACGGTCAGAACAATATTTCACACGATTTCAACACAGTAAGCAATGTCCAACTGTGTCAATATAAAAAAGCACATACTAAACAAGGGTAAACAAACATAGAAAATTAAAAATATGCGTTCGTATTTGCTCCATTAAGAAACAACATATCTCTGTTAGAAGAATAAGCATCATTGCAAGTGTATATTCAACCTTATATGCATTTGCATTAATTCTTGTTTAACTCGATTATAAAGCCACTTTGATAAGTATGTATCCTCAAAATATAGTGTCAAATAAATCGTTCAGACATGCTGAAGCTTTGTCCCAGCTGTGCTTTCAGACGAAAGCACAGCCCCTATTCATTGAGCAATGGGCTATGTGCACATGAGTGTCCCATGACTTCTGAGTGCATCCTCAGGAACCTGCCCTTCCTGTCCCGTTATTTCCCTATGAGTTAGTAGCAGTGTCTTGTCGAAAAAAGAAATAGCTCAAGATGTTTAAAACATTGCGTCACGTGCAAAGAATTCACTGGAGGAAACTTCCGTGCTCATCATTGCAGGTGTTTATGTCTAACACTACATAAAAATTAAAATAGCACCAAGAATTTGAACAAGCCTCCTCAAAAAAATAATCAGACTGTCTTTAGTAAAATACTTTGATACTCTCCATTAGCTATGAGATTAAAAACCTGCTGAATAAGCGCTAGTGGAACATGCAGCACACTTGCTTTTAATTATTTTGATCATAAACTTAATGTCTTTGATACTGTCTGTCCTGTCTAGTCTTAGGTTCATGACCAAGAGTATCAAGCTGGTGGATAAGGCTATTGTGCAAGTTAAAGGTGAAACCTTAACCTTAACAGGAAGCCCATTCAGAACTCCAAAGGCCTTTTACACTGTCTGATTATCGATCTACAGTGGGTTGATAAAGTATCCATACCCCTTTAACTTTGACATTTTGCCACGCTATGGACCACAAATGTAAATATATTTAGTTGAAATTTTACATGAAAGAGACACACTAAGTGGCACACAGTCGTAAAGTGAAATGAAATTTATACATGATTTAGAACTTTTTTTATGAATAAAATCTGAAAAGTGAGGTTTGCACAAGTATCGAAAAGTTGCACGATGATTTCTGAATGATCACATGAGCCGTCGTTCTACATAGTGTGACCCGACCGCGCACGACCGCGCACGCCACGATCAAGGATCGACTCTATCCCGCAGACCTTTCTGTTTCCACCACATACACACCCGCAGTTGTTGTGGGTGGCACCCCCACAGATGAGCATGCTGTACAGATCATCATTAAAAGTTTTTAGAGCCGCAATGAGAACAAATGTGGACAAATGCTGTCATCTGGTAGGAGTTATGGAATCATTCAGAGGAGCCAAGCTGTATTAAAACAGAAAAGAAACCGCTAAACTACGAACTATAAAGGTAAGCTACATGCAAATGTTATGCTAACACCAGCTAAAGCTGCGCTAACAGCGGCTAAATGCTAATATCGGCAAAATCCCTTTTTAGCACAGCGGTAGGATGTTGTGAAATATTAAATCCGTATGACCTGCGTGTCAATAGTGAGGGCTGTCCACTCTCTCATTGCCAATCAGAGGCCAGGAGTCTGTTCATGTCACATCAGACACGGGCTAGCGCGCTTTGGCCACAGTCAGAGGTCGGTCCCAAAACCTATACCTGGTCAGACCGGTTTGGCCCTGGCCTTTGTTATGGAAAAGCTCGACAAATCGGGTGAAAGAGCCATTTGGCTGATGCGCGCCTGCATGTGGAAAGACACCTATGTTGGCCCAATGACTAAATAGAGTCTACCCGTGTGTAATCTAATCTCACTTCAAATACAGCTGCTCTGTGATGGTCTCAGAGGTCTGTCAAGAGACTATTGGGGAGCAAACAGCATCTGAAGTCCAAGAACACACCAGACAGGTCCGGGACAAAGTTATTGAGAAGTAGAAAGCTGGGTTAGGTTATAAGAAGGGTTTACATGCATGAGACCCATGTATGTTCATCAACATACACTGTCCCGACCAAATAAATAATACAAAGTTTTTCAAAGCTTTGAACATCTCTCAAAGTACAGTTACTGTAAATACACCATCCAGAAATGGAAAAAGTATGGCATCACTGCAAACCTACGAAGACCCGGCCGTCCTCCTAAATTTACCAAGAAGCCTATGATGACCTTGGATTAATAGCAGAGAGCTACAGCTCAGGTGGGGGAACATGTCCACAGAACAATTAGTTGTACACTGCACAAATTGGGCCTTTATGGAAAAGTGGCTAGAAGAAGCCATTTTTAAAAGAAAACCATTAGAAGTTCCGTTTGCTGTTTGCCAGAAGCCACATGGGGGATAGAGCAAACATGTGGAAGAAGGTGCTTTGGTCAAATGTGACCCAAATGGAACTATTTGACCTAAATACAAAATGCTATGTTTGGCGTAAAAGTAACACTGCACATCACCCTGAAAACAGCACCTCCACTGTCAAACATGGTGGTTGGAGCATCATGTTCTGGGGGTGCTTTTCTTCAGCATGGAAAGGGAAGATGGTTCGAGTTGATGGGAAGATGGATGGGGCCAAATACAGGGCAATCTTGGACAAAAACATGTTGGAGTCTGCAAAAGATTTCACAATGGAATGCTTCAGAAAAATTCAATATTTCAACTGGACTTTCGTTTTGATTTGATGTTGTATCAATTAAGACATTCCAACTGTCATCAGTTTGGTGTTTGAGACTGAGCACTGGTCGTATATACACAGCTGTAGGTGATGACCCATTAGGCCACACCTGTGTCAGTCTGTGTTGCCTAAAACTAAAAGTCCAGTTGAATTATTCAATTTTTCTTAAGCATTTATGTTACCTGGATGAAAAAAAAGAGCTTACACTCACAATGGAATGGTTGAAAACAAAAAATATCCATGTGTTAGAATGACCAAGTCAAAGTCCAATGTGGAAGTGGGGGTGAACATGTGCATTTGTTTTGTTTCGCGTTTACGCCAAGCGCGGGCCGGTCCGCGCCACAGCGGACGGCTGTAGCTCTTTCTCACTTGAGACATGAACATTGTTTAGCTGATGGGGTAAATAAAGTTTTTAGTTCGACCTGTGAGAGCCTAAGGCTTAAGGAAGAACCCAAGGCAGCCTAACTACAACTCACTAATAATTCCTAGAAATGATGTTCCCAAATTGGACAATGAGTTAAAAGAAATAAATTGGACTAACATGGTGTGGGATGAGGTGGACAGTAGCTGTAGGCAATTCATGAATAAAATAGATGGAATTGTGTCTAAATACCTAAAAAAGAGGAAAAGTGGTAAACAGAGATCTCTACCCTGGATAAATGAATCTATTAAAAAGCTTATGAAGCAGCGAGACCAAACCCTAAAACAAGCAATAAAAAGCAAGCTTAACACTGACATGGTTTTATATAAAAGCCTAAGAAATCGTGTGATAAAGGATATGAGACTTGCTAAAAGAAACTTTTATATCACAGCACAGCAATTACTGAGGCAAGAGGAAATCCATCAGCAATGTGGAAAACAATCAACAACATTGTGAAACCTAAAGGAAAGCAACCCCACCTGTGTGAACTCAAAATCGGAGATGAGTTTGTAAATGATAGTAAGCGTATCGCCCAGGAACTTAATAATTATTTTATTTCATCGGTTCAGGAGCTGTCGGATTGCTCTGATTTGAATACTAGGGTAGAGCATCACCAACCAAATAATCTAACTGACACATTTTTCCTTGAACAAACAACTGAGCAAGAGGTGCTAGCTGTCATAGAAAAAGTAAACAATAGTCATGCTAAAGATCTTCTCAACATTGACACTTCCTTTCTAAAAAGAAATAAAGAAATACTGGTAAAACCTTTAACTCATCTGGTAAATCTCTCTTTTAAAAATGGAGAATTTCCAAATGATTGGAAACAATCTAGGGTTATACCGATATATAAATCCGGAAAGGCAGATCTAGCATGCAATTATAGACCAATTAGCATTTTACCAATTTTTTCAAAGGTACTGGAAAAGATTGTAGCCAATCAGCTAATGTCTTTTTTACAGCTCAATGACATACTGCATCCTCTACAATTCGGATTCCGGCCCCAATATTCGACGGAAACGGCCAATTGCTATTTCATTGAACAACTTAAATTAGCAATTGACAAAGGCCAAATAGTTGGAGCAGTTTTCTTAGATATAAAAAAAGCCTTCGACGTACTCAATCATAATGTACTTTTACAGAAATTATCCCAGTTGAACTTTGACAAAACAACATTACAGTGGTTCAAGTCATATTTGGAACATACACAACAATGTGTAATAATTAACAATGAAAAGTCATCCTTCACAACACTGAAAACAGGTGTCCCCCAGGGATCAATTCTTGGGCCTCTCCTTTTTACATTGTACATAAATGATTTACCAAACATCTGTCCGGGCGCAGGTTTCCAAATATATGCAGACGATACAGTTGTTTTTGTGAGTGGTAAAAGTGTTGAAGCCATTACTGCGCAGCTGCAGCAACACCATAACTCTGTGTCAGTATGGTTTCAAAACTCAGGACTAACCCTAAATCTTAGTAAGACAGTGTCAGTTTGTTTTGCTTCCAGATCACACCCCTTGGAAGAACTGCATCTGACAATTAATGGTCAACGCATTGCCCAGGTTAAAGAAGTTAAATATCTGGGCCTAATCCTGGACTCCCATTTATCATTTGAAAGTCATGTCAAAAAGATCACTAGAACAGCCAAGGCAAACTTGCACAGTTTCAGAATCATACGGGACTGTTTACCATTTCATGCGGCAAATATATTTATGCATGCAATGATTTTCTCTCATCTCAGTTACTGTATAACCTCCTGGTCACAGGCAACAGCCACAACAATCAGGCCTCTAAGACTGATTTACAACAAAGCACTAAAAATATTAGATAAAACATCTGTCAGAACACACCATTGTGGAGTATTGCAGAGGTTAAACTTTTTTAACTTTGAAAATTTTATTAAATTTTGTAACTTGAAATTAATGTATAAATGTCTGTACAACCAAGCCCCTGATGTTCTCAGACGAGGAGCTGCTAATGGAAATGTGAAAGTGCCCGTTAGTGCCCTTCGGACAGTCGGCTTTTACTGTCCAGGGTGCTAAACTCTGGAACTCCTTGTCTCCTGAGTTGAAACAGGACTTAGATCTGGGGGCTTTTAAAAATGAACTAAAGCGTATTTTAAAAAGAGATCAAGTGTGCAATCATTTTTAGTTTGCGCTCAAATGCGCATCCTTTGTGTAAAGTCAGTAATGTTACTATAAATGTAATGTAATGTATTTTCTGTACTCTGTGTGTGCATTTGAAAAGCCCTTCTAGGGACGGACATTGCAAATTAGCCTTGGCTATAAATGTTGTAGTGTGGTACATGTTTATTGTTCACACATGTCCCTATCAAATAAATGAATAAATGTAAATGCGGAAATGAATGTCAGTGGTGCTCCCATCAGAGCGGTCACCTCCTCTTGCAACGCCCTCTCAGAAGTGGCGGAGGCGAATAGCGCATTATCCGCCACTCAGTTCGCCAGAGGACTGCGCACCTCGTGTGCCAGGCACAAGATCTGGCCCAGTGTGTCTTTCACATAAAATTGAATATATATTGAATATATTTATATTTGTGGTCCATAGCGTGACAAACTGTCGAGGGGTAGGGATACTTTTTCAACCCACTGTATAAGCACTTTACTGCCAAGGCACAATAAGTAAGTCAATAAAAGGTAAGTCCAGTTTACTGCTTAGTAACATTAAAGGCACACTGCGTAACATTTTGGACTATGCTGTTGCCATCAGTACAAAACATGCTCCTAATGACCAGCTCGACACAGAAAAGGCTATTTTTGCAGTGGGTAATCAAAGAATGGATTTGGATGAGGTCCTAACCTATTTAAATCTCTAATTTTGCTGACTTTGGCTAACATCTCCATGGAGACGAGCTGGAGACGTACCCTCCCTTTGTAAAGTTACAGTCATGTGTTAGGAGAGCTAAGCCGCTCACAGCAAAAGCACAGGTTTGTTTGTAAATTTATGAGGTAGTTTTCAATAATGAAAATATCTGTCATAAAATAAATGCTTGTATTTCAATTTTATTTTTTGGTTAAAATTCTACGCGGTGTGGCTTTAACAAAAAACAACCAGGCACCCTCTTACAAAATTCCATATTAAAGCCATAATAATCGGCCTGTGCGCTTTTAAATGTGCCGTGTCTATCGTCACTGCGTTAGAGCTTTCCACCTGCCATCACTTTCCCAAACAATAGAATAATTAAGGCGCTGGCAAAAGAAAGTATATGCAAATGGCGAACATCTGCTTCTTCTTGACTGGTTTTGACAGAAGCCTCACCACTGGGCAGCAAACAATCAGCTGGTTTGTCTCAAAGCAATTATCCACATCATCCAAGCTCCCATGTGCCAGTCAAACGCAACCTGGCTGGGTAGATAATCTCCTCGCAAAAAGCAACGGAGAGAGGGGGCATCCTTGTATGCACCCCCCCCCCCCCCCCAACAAGGGTAATGTAAGCGTAATGACATCCTATAGCTGTTTGTTTTGAAGGTTCTAATCACAAGTTGTCGGGCTTAGCGGTACTTGATGTAAGAGAAGTTGTTGTAAACTAGAAGCACTCAAGGCAATAAGTAATCGTTTGTTTCTATTGGGAGAACATACCCGACAAAGTGAGCGCAGCGGTAAATGATGAACATTTACATTTTGGATGAGGAATTTCTTCTTGTTCAACCGTCTGTGCTAAAGTGAAATATTTCTATTTATTTGAGCTGTCACAATTATCGCGTTAACACACGTGATTTATCAAAAACAAATAATGCATTAGTCCTGACTTAACTCAAGTTAAACACATCCTGTTTTCCGCTCATTCACCCTACAGCTTCTTGAGAGACAGAGCAGGTCATTACCTCCCAGTTCAGCTGGTCTTAGGAGCCGTGCATTACAAGACAGCAGAGATGCTGAGGCGGACATAATAATGATCGCATGTGCAGCCATGAAATTAGTACCGTAATTTCCGGCCTATATGCCATTACTTTTTTCCCACGCTTTGAACCCTGCGGCCGATATGACGGTAAATAGTCTATAGTATTTGAATCATATCTTAGTTTCACATTTGAAGTTGAATAACAGTAATAAATGAACTTTTGAACGATATTCTCATTTTCCGAGTTTCACCTAGTATATTAATATATAATATACTATATAATATAATTGCATAAAACCGCAATTGATCAAATTTCAAAAGTGTGATCAATCTGATTTTTAAAAATAATCAATTGACAGCACTACTGGGTGTATTCAGACCTGCACTGTTTGGTCCACTTTAAACGGACCAGGGATGGTTTCGAACGCTGGTCCGGACCTTTTATTTTATCCTGGTGCGGATCAAAGAACCGGACCGAGACCCGCTTTTTCAGGTGGTCTCGGTCCGCTTCCAAACGGACTCTGGTGCAGTTCGCTTCAGGTGCAACTCCAGGATACATGCGCCAAACTTAAATGAAAGTACAAGACGCATTAAAGAAGAGTGGAGGAACAAGACCAACAGTTTGTCCTGTGGACAAAATAGAAACAAACAGCTCAGCAGTTAATGGTAAGTGGTTTAGTCTCTTACGTTTCTTTTATTATCATAGTAAGCGTCAAATATCCATTTTATTTCATTTGTTGTGGTCATTGCTGTGCAATGGGAGCATCGATCGTCACACACGTGTATGTGTTTACAAAATATAGTTCACTTGCAAAAGTAGTCTGAATGCGAACCGCACCAAGCGAAAAAAAAAAAAATTTGCTTTTGATCCAGGACAAACAAGTGGACCAAAGGAGTTTTCTCGTCTGAATACACCCCCATTTATTAATATTTGCAAACTTTTCACCAAAACTTAGGGCTGCAAAATTTCCTTGCCCAGAAACACTTGTAGCTTGAATAATGGTGGCAAATAAGTTAGCACTTCCAGCAAGATGGTCAAAGGTTCAATTCCCGGACCATGTGGAGGTTGTTGAAGGTTCTGAAAAAGTCTGGGTAAGAGTAACTCTGGATCATCCAGTTTTTTCATCAGTCTAAAACTTATTTAGAATTGACAGTAGGCCCAAATCAGGCACAAGCCACTAAATCCGCAGTTCCACATAACGCGCTTGTATCCCACACGCCTCGGTCTAAGTGTCTAAATCTCTACCCAGTACAGGGTTTCCACTAGACATAGGATCGCAGTTGTTGCGGGCGGAGCTCCCACAGATGCACACACATTACTGAAGCAACAACAGAACGGTCTGAAAAGTTTTGTAAGCCGTGATGAGAACAATGTGGACAAATGCTGCCTTTTGGTGGGGTTTATGGAATTATTCAGAGGTGCGAAGGCAAATACTAGAGGAAAGAAGCCGCTAAAAGAGAACTACTATGAAGGTTGTAACATGATAATGTTATGCTAAGACCAGCTATAAATGTGAAAACTGCAGCTAAATGCCATCATCGGCAAAATCACCTTTTTCAACAGCGGTATGATGTTATGAAATATTAAATCTGCATGTCCTGAATGTTAATAGTAAGGGCGGTCCTCTCTCTCGTTTGCCAGTCAGAGGCCAGTGTCTGTTCATCATCAAGTCTTGGTTCAGGACGCTTTGGGCACGGCCAGAGGTCAGTCCCCAAACTTATAGTCCTGGCCTAGGCAGTGGAGACTAGGGATGGGTATCGTTAAGGATTTATCGATACTACTACTCTTATCGAGCCAGTACTTTAACAGTACTGTTATCGGTACTTTAAAAGGCAAAAAAAATAGAAAGATAGAGGCTACTGTATATAGGCAATATAGCCTATTTAAGTCTCATGAGTGTTTTGTTAATCACAGGCTGTAGCTGTGGGGACTGAGCTCAAATGAAAACTTAAATATAAAATAATAATGAACTAGAGCCACAGCCTTTTATGTCCTCGTTGTCACTCTCAGCTTGTGTCCAGTGGGTCAACACCGGCTCATGCCGACTCCCGCGTGCACGTGTGGGTGCGTTCGCACCGCCGTATGTGGAAAATTAGACTCCATCGGAAACTCTTTAGTTTGGGTATTTGTGAATGAAGAAAAGCGTGGCTCGTCTACGAGGTTGTTATGTTTCACTTTTCACAGCGGGTTAGCGACAGCAGCTCGAGGGCTTCTGAGTACAATAAGCACATTTTGAATGTCTAACACCACGTGTCTTTGCCGCGCGTACCTGTCTTACCGCATGCACGGTTGCGGAGGGAGGAAGAACACGGAGATGGGCCGACACCATGCGCTCTCGTGCGGGCATGCGTCAATGAGAGCGGAGAGAACCTTTTTTATTTTATTTTATTATTTGAGCGTGCGTGATTAGCAAATGCAGCAGCCCCGCTTGATAAGGCTGGAGCTTATCGGTCTGGGTGGACCGGCACACGTGGTCCCCAGGCCGAACTGATACCGGAGTTCGGTACCCATCCCTAGTGGAGACGCTCGCCTTACCGGGTTGACCAGGCATTCGGCTGGGTAGGGCCTGACACCCCATAATTATATGTATTTTAAAAGCTACTGAAAACTCACCATTACTGCAAAAAGTACACACCTGTCCCCCCAAAGTGAATATCTCCATTCATAGCACAAATCCTCAAATGGACAGAGATGCCTTTGAATGGGGCAGAGGTGGAGATAGGACGAGATATAGTATAACTGAGAAAAAAAGGGATCTGATTCCTCTTCCACACCACTGCCTTCAATTTAGCACAGGTGCTAAAGTTAGCAGATAGCAGTGACAGTTGCGCTAAGGCTCCACATGAGGAGGGAAACACAAAGGCAGGCATCCACGGGTGATGGGCTACAGCATTTCTACACACACATCAGAATGAGTCAGAAAATATGGAGCGACAGACACAAATTATGTTATACAGTTTTAGGGTTTTTGATGCGTTTATGTGTTTTTCATTCATTCAAAACAGTAGGACTCGACTATCTAAACTATTCTGAGAAGAAACGGGGGATTTGCGATCCAACCAAAGAGTAGAAGTAGAAGTATAGTCTTGCCTATAGCAAAAATGCAGCAATTATATTAATACATTATGTATAAGTAACAGTAAATTAAATAACTATAACAGCCCAAAAGCCCTAATTTCAAATAATTGCAATATGAGAAAGAAAAAGAAAAGTCCCCCATTTGCGATACAGACACTTCATCTTATACTGGAACAACCTGTTAATTTTCATCTGACCATGTCAGCAAAACTCTTTCATTTAAGAACCTTAAAATTGGTTCTGTCCATCTCCTCGGTTCCACCAGCAGTGCCCTCCTCTGCGTCAAACTGCATAATATTTATCAAAAAATTGTCTTTATTAAGTTGATGGACTTGGAAATGATAATTCATGCTTTCATATCTACAAGACTTGACTATTTTAACTCTGTCTTTACCGGTCTGTATAAGGCTGCTCTGAACAAACTGTAAATTGTTCAAAATTCTGCTGCTAGGTGCCCCTCGAAGGTCTCGTATAACTCCAGTCTTGTCGGCTCTCCATCGGCTCCCTGTAAAATTATTTTAAAAAGGATCTGAAGGCATGTTTAATTAAGAAAGCTTTTGGTGGATGGGTTTTCACTAGTGTCACTTTAATTTTATATTGTTTGTTTTTACCTATTATCTTGTATAGCACTTTGTGATTTTATCCGTGAAAAGCACTTTAAAAATAAACTTTACCTACTTCCTTGCTTACTTACTAGCATATATTGAAATGTAAATCTTGGTTGGTTTGGGATCAGTTCCATTATTAACTCCTATTAGTAGTTTCCAGCCCAGCCATAGAGCTTAGGAAAAAATAAGAAAAAGCAGTATATCTGACTGGTCTATTCCTGGAGCTCAGATAGGTAATTGACCCCATGTCATCCGTTGAGACCAGCCCGGAGCAGAGGTGACGACCTGCTGTAACAAATAAACTCTCTCAGTCACTACAGTCTGTTCTCTTAAATACGGCAGCTGCCTGCCTGTAACAGCCAGTGCATAAAGCTATCGCTGGATATCAAATTCTGCTACACTCACACACACAAACACAAAAACGTTATTAGATAACTGTGATAACTGCATTAACCTTTTAGTGTGATTTAAGAATACTTTTGATAAAGTAACTTGATTTAAAGCGAATGCACCAAATTTACATTTTTGCATCAGAGAAAAAATATTTTGCAACCATTGTTGTATGCAGCAATTTTTTTGGGGAAAAACACCTCACCATCTGACAAAGCTGTACATGCATATAACTATTATAGAATAGAATAGAATGCTTTATTTGTCATTACACACAAGCGTAATGAAACTTGTTTGGCTCTAAGGTCTCAATAATAAATAGTAAAAAAGATAAAAAGATATAATAAACACTCGCAGACAAAGACAACAAAAACAGCAAAAACAGTAGTAGCAACTGCAATGTGGTGCTAAAGTGCTCTTAAGCTTGTCTTCTTCCCACTCCTTTTCGAGCTAGAATGTTATTTATGTTTTCTTTTTTATATATCTTTCTGGCTTTTGTGCCTGTGTTGTGTTGCTCGAAATAAAAAATCAATCAATCAATCAAGGTGTGATGGAGCTAACAGCTTGGTGGTAAAAACTGTTATTGACAACTCAACTATAGGCAAGGCAACACACTGCACCTATAGCTGACTTTTACAATATGAGTCAGATAGAGGAAAATGGGAAAAATTGGGTACCCACATTTAACTAAAACCTAAAGTTAGAACAAAAGTAAGTGTCAAGTAAGTTTCAATCACTTGATGTTAATGCTTTAAAGCAGTAGAGCAGTGGACTCTAGAATCTAATGGAATAAATATAAACCTCAAGCCTTTATATTTAGACTACAACCATAAAGCTCACACAGAAAATTAACTGGGGTTTGCATCCCATGAGTGTCACTTTTTCTTTTTACATGTCGCTGTCAAACGACCAGTGGCATTTGCGAGTGTGAGACACAAGCTCTCGGGACTGGTTCCTATCATTTCTTAAGGTGCTTTAACTGCATGAGGCATCTATATTATAGCATCACAGCTGCTTATTGCATTTTCAAAATGTTTCACTCCCTAATGTAGCCAGCAGAGAGCATCAAAGACCAAATCCAAGTGTTCTCTAAAACACTGAACACTCAGAAAGGGAAAAACTATGAAAACCAATGCAAAGTAGAACCAATTCGCCAACTCTGCAACAACGAAACATCCAGTCTTCTGCCAGTTTTATAGTCAACATTACATGCTTCTCTTAATGGCAGTATCTAAAAGTGATCGACCCAATTAAAAAGTAACATTCATCTGCACAGACTAAAGTTTCCAAAAAGTTCCAGCCACCGCACATACAGTATCTCCTTGAGTTGCTTCCAAGAATTTCGCAACCATTTTCAAAACAGAGGTAATGGCAGCTGACAGCTTGTGACAATCTCTCTTGCTTAAATCAACAAAGCAAAACAATTTGACTCATCAAGGTAACAATGTTTTGTCCCGGACCATGGCGTTGATCCGTTCGCTACATTCAAAGCTTCTTAATGACAAGCAGAGGATGGTAAAACGCAACACAAATGCCGGATGGTGGAGAGCCTTTCTACTTACTTGCCTGCCTTGGGTTTGAATGGCGATGATCGGGATTGCAGCTGGCCTCCGTTAGCCTCAAATGCATCCTCATTGTTCTAACCCATCCTCGGTTCGGTGTTGTGGGTTGGAGCGCTCGAGGGTCGCTAACAGGTGTGGAGAAGGGGGGGACGGGGGAGACGGGGACGGAGAAGAGGCAGAGAAAATGAGTTTTGGATGGGATCCCTGGCGCAGGCACAAGAGGAGGGTAAATCAAAAGCATTATCCGGTCCACTCGAAGATGATGGTGCTGTTAGAAGATAAGAGGGACATGGAGACACAGTTTTAAAGGATTGAAGCATTAGACAAACACAGACTAAGTGTTAAGGGGAATTGTAAGTGGTAATATGAATGTAGTAACATGCAAATGCGTGTTCTTTGTGAGAGAAAAAGCAACCACCATTCTATTTACACAAGAGTAACTGCTAGAAAGGAAGAACTTAGTACACATGGTAAGATGGGAGATGTGACCACACAAATGAATTCACTTTACTAAAAGATAATGCATACGTCTTCTTGTGCAAGGACTGTGTGATATCGCAAGAAAAAATAAAACCAATCCCATGTTTGTAATCAATTACATTTTTTGATTTTAATTTTCAAAACAAATATAGGTGTGGTTAGCAAAACAAACATTTTGAATAAACCTCTGTCCAAACAAAAAAACTAATGCTTTCCAGTTTCATTTTTCACACTGTGCTTGTCACGATAATTACAATGTCAACTTCAATCAATTCAATAAATAACCAAATAACCAAGAAATATGTTGATAACCAACATATTTCTGGGCTCAATATTTATCGTCAGTGTGTTTACTTGCACTTTTATATATTTTTTCCTCCTACTTTTGTAACACTTATTCCACAGTAAAATGTGTTTCGTGTTTATTAGAACAAAAAATGACAATGAAAATGTGATTTCCATTTTTGAGTGAGTTTCAGTGGAAAGTTCTTTGTTTATCGCTGTATTATCCTGCCTCAATATATCAAACTTCACACTTTGCTGTAATCGAGATTGACCAAAATTGAGATTACGATTTTTATTAAAATATTGGCTAATTATTACGATTTGGTAACTTTATGCAGTCTCAGTGATGCCTTCATATATGCGTGGGTTTTAAGTGTCCCGCCTTGGGATACAACAATCGCATATACAGCAAGAATCTATACAATCCTAATCCAGAGAGTTCACTGACTGGAACTCACGGAACATAACTACTCACTGGCCACACAGCATCACTCCTCCACAAAAGCTAAAAGTTTGGATTGACTTTTTACCATCCGTTTCCCCTCCCACTTGGCCTCTCCTTGGTAATTACCGCGTCTCGCCGCAGAACAACAGACCACAGCGAGCTCCAGCCGATCCAACTGAAGACCTTTTCATTTCCTACTTTTTTTTATCGTTCCAAAACAGGCCGCTTCCAACCAAACTCCTTCCCATTGCCCCCTCCCCAAAAAAAAATCTTCGTGTCCCGCGGGTCCCTGGATGCGTCCTCCCCTTCACTCGCAAAATCTGGCTGCGCGGACCTCGAAATCTTGGCTTGACGGGGAATTAAACACCAAGCAATTACAGTGACAAAAATTGAAAATCTTAGTTTTTTTTTTGGTGGCGTCGAGATGGGACGGGATTAGCCTAAAGCTGGACTGGCGTTTGAATGCTGAAGAGTCCCACTTGTTATTAGCCTATGTAAACATTTGCCAAGCGGCTGAGAAGCTAGTAAGAACACACTGGACATAAGGATGAGTGGAATTATCCCTTCGTACATTAACAGGCTGCTAAATACTTGATTCCCCCTCCCACCCCCCACCCGCGTTTGCGCTAGAAATGTTGTGGCTCTGTAATCTTATGAAGACAATAAGTAAAAAAAAGGGGGGGGGGGGGGAATTCACCAAAATCTTGAGCCCATTAGGAGCAAAGGCGCCTTATCTCTATCTAGCAATGCCAGCTAAAGACACTGATCTTACCTCCGCGGAGAGGCGTGGGTTAGGGTGAGGGACATGCGGTAAATCTCATGTCAGAATGAACATAAAGAACGTCCTGTGCTGGTGATGGGAGTAAGCAGGGAGCAGTTAGCAATCGCGAGAAAACAGACCTCAGAGATGCAAAGATTTAAGTGTTCTATCTTAAATACTGGTTCACTGGGGGCAGCAACAGTCGCATTTCAATCCATTCTGAAGTATTACGCGCCATACTTTGTTATTCCATATCGTTCACTTATAGAAAAGACCAGTACGTTTGCACAAGTATAGATAGAATAGAGGTCTTTAAGTGGGATTTTTCAAGAGAGACGCTGGTCCTTATTAGGCACTTGAACATACTTACTATGATGAATAATCCTTTAACCATAGATGCAATGTATGAACAAGCTACAGTATGGCTAGACGGTGAACACATAAGAATGCTATGGATTGTCAAACGGTTGTCACTGCTTCTATGCATTGCTTCAAGAAATTGCCAATCTATAAGTGGCTAAAATGAATCTTGGATTTATTTATCTCAAAATATTCTAGCCAGATAATATATTAAAAATAGGCATAGAGTAGAACTTTTGTAGAATTATTGTAAGTGCCTACTATGATAGAACAACAAAAACAATGTTCACAAACCTGGCATTGCTTTCCGTGCACTGTAAGAGATCGTTCATTTTATAAAACAGTGTTAGAGGCCTGGATGCATCAGCTGTTTGCTGATCATTCACCAAAACATCTGGCGAAAATTGCGGAAAAAATCCCAACGGCGATCGCTAGAATACTACTGCTGCTCTAATGTGGGGATTCTCAACTGGTGGGTCGGGACCCCAAAGTGGGTCACAGGACAGGTTTTAGTGGGTCGTGGGACTGTTTTCAGAGGGTGGTGGGCCAGGGCCAAAATTACTGTTACTGAATAGTTTTGATAATTTTTGATTATACTAATAATCCTTTCATGCAAGGTTTCTCGCATTGATCCGAGGTTTCACTTTTCTCCCACTGGGTTTTTGAGTTTTTCCTTGCCGTGTTGGAGAGTCTAAGGACGGGGGATGCCCTTGGTTCAGTTCCATCTGCTGTTGATGCTTATTTGGTCATTATGTTTGCCTGATCACTACATTTGCTTGGACATTGCATTGTTTCTTCTGTTTCATTGTTTTAATGTTTGGTGCAGCCCTGTTGTAAAATTGGGCTATACAAAACAAATTGATACATTTATAGATTGATAGATTGACGTGTAAATCAACCGAACGCTGAGATGAAATAGACTTTCACTGGGACAAAATGCTTGATAGACAGAAGCTCTGCACACCAAAGAAGGCGACAGGTGCATAAGACACGAGAATACTTAACTTGAAAAATAAAGAAAAGCTCCCGCACACTGTCACACTCTTTTTTTGGCTTTTATTGCTGCAATGTTTCGGTCACACCGACCTTCATCAAGCTTGGGACAAAATGCAAAATGTTGAACTTAATATTATTACTTGGGTCGCGTCTCGTCGAACGAGACGTTGAAGGTGAAGCTACACAAGTTAAAAACCACTGCCTTAATGTGCACAATATCAAACGTTACATGTTTTTTTTTAGGCTTCACAACTTTCTTGCAATGAGAGAGAGACAGCATTTCTTGCTTTGGACCCAGGAGGCTGCAAACCAGTTTAATACACTTTCTGAAACTCTGCATGTAATCACACTTCACATTTGAAAAGTCTTAACTGCGCCAAAGAAGTCTAAAACCCACTAAAAACCATTCCCGTGGGCAACAGTTCTACAGATCGATACCAACCCACTAATCCAGTCGGCAATAAATCACCTTCAAATTGCTTGTTCTCGTTACTACTGTATATTGTGTACATTTACCCTCTCACCGCTGTGCCCGCCCGCCTCTCCAGCAACTCCCCCATGGCCATTGTTCCCCATCATTCCTCTACAAACGCAGCATAAACTGTAATTTCACCGCGCCACATGTCACGGGGATGCCATTACGACCACGCCAACCCGGGTAAGCCTATATTACGCTTAATATATTGCAACCTATAGTCTTTATGTCACTTGGTTGATTTTTTCCCCCCTCTCCCCCCACTAGAGAGAACTCCCCCCGCGCCTGTGAATGAAACCATCTGCATAGTAAGATTAGGCCCTGTAATTATCCAGCTAGCAGCGCACGCATTGTCTCTATATGTCTTTTCCCGACGCAAAAAGCCATTATGATAGTAGAAGCACGTGAGCGAGCGAGCTAGCAGGCAGGCAGGCCCCTATTCACGGAGCGCTATTGTTCGGGGCCAAGGTAAGTAGAGAGCGAGAGAGGGGAGACTATAATCACCTGCGCGCGCACACACGCACACACCGGCGAGGGAAACGCAACGCACGCGCCGGCATTGATGTGGAAATGAGAGCAAGGCGAAAGTGAGAAAATAAATATTAGGCAGGAAACAGCTGCTCGTGAAGGTCTCGCCTTTTTTTTTGGTGCAATTAGATTTCAGAAGGCTTGCAAGTACAAATTGTGTTTTAGGTGTGTTGTGATTTAGAGCTGCGTTTCCCATGAGTAACTTGATTATTTCCAAAAGAAAGGATATTTTGCAGGTAAAAAGGTATGAGCTGAGAGTATTTTAGCTTTAATTTCAACGCAATGTATCTTTATTTGACTAATAAATTGGAGTTTTAGTTGAGCCCTTTCTTAATCATCGTCTACATGTTTGAAGTAGGGGGCAGTGGAAGTTTCAACGCAAGGCCCAAGGGTTATGCAAGACAAAGAAGGTTAGGAGCCACTGATATAGAGGGGGAATAACACAAAAGGAATGGTGTTTTCAAGACATCAGATTCGAACTGTACACTTGGTCACTGCATCGAACAGATCAATGTCTTTCTCCAGCTAACCTCAGTCAAAACTGAATACATTGTATTTGGCCACAGAAACAAAGAGACCCTTGCTCTAAAACCTAAAAATCCGCTAAGAAATCTAGGGATGATAATAATGGACTAAGACACATTAAACCTACAACATCTGCAGATTTTATACTATCAAAAAACATCGCAATAATCAAAAGTCTAGAGTCTAAACCAGATTTAGGGTCTAATCCGTTTAACTCAAACAGTTTAGACTACTGTACATCTGCAGTGCATCCCAGAGCCTGGAAATAGGACCATATTAGTCCAGTGCTCATGTCTATGCACTGGCTTCCTTAGAGAATAGGCATAAAAACAGCTGTGAGGCTGTGTGCTGGTGCCCGGAGTCAGGACTAAACGTAATAGTCATTCAGAAAATGTGCAAATCTTCAAATCTCGGCTGAAAACCACTTTATTTAGCTGTGTATATGGCCCTTGCTTTTAATTGGATTAATGATTATATTTATGAATCATTTATCCGCCTTCTTGTAATTTCCTGTAGCTGTAAAGCACTTTGAATAGCCAGTGTTTCCCCTGGGGTAGACTGACAGAAGAATAGACCGGACCCTCCAACCGCCATCAAACACTCACTCACACCGGCTTCTGGGTGTTTCGTGGCAGTTTCCCATCCAGGTACAAACCAGGCCCTACCTAGCCAAGCTTCCAAGATCTGACGGGCTCGGTGGGATTCACAGGGCGGTAGGGCTAGGCAATATGGCCAAAAAATAAAATCTCACTTTTTTTTTTCTCAGTTTGGACGATTTTAAATTGATTTTATTGGAAATAAGCTTGAAAAGGTCTCCTGATCTTTCATATGAAGAAAACTGCTCATCAATATTTAGATATTGGCTAATATAGCCTACAATCAGGCCCATTAAAAAATGTTATTTCTCTTTTAAATATTTCATGTCTGCTCTCAAAAGTAAAACTTCTTATCAAGCCATGGAGTTTTCAAAAGTGTTCTAGTTATATCGTCCTCATGCCTTGAGCTCTGCTATGATTGACAACCGCCTCATGGAGACTCAAGGGGAGGAGTTAAATGGTGCTGTGTCTCACAGTGAGAGAAGTGCAGAGGATCCGACTGTTCTAGCGGAAGAAAACTTCATTGTGCACTATGAAAACACAACACTCGCCTTTGTTGAGCAACAGAGATCGTCAGAAAGTCGCTGGGTTCTCCACTGGTGTCATTTCCAAAAACAGCTGCTACGGAGCATCTGAAACGCTGCTAAATTGGCAGCATGGCTCACGTGAGGGGGACATGGTGTGGCAGATGTAATTTTACAGTTTAGCCATTTTCCACATCGTTTGATTTCAAAAGCGTGAATTAATCGCATTAATTCGATTTATCACCCAGCCCTACAGGGCGGTATGGCCAATCAATCAAAATCAGGGTCAGCAAAACAAAGTCAATTCAGAAAATCGTGACTAAAATTTGGATCTTGTTATAAAATGTTGTTTTACTTATTGTAACCCTCGAAAATTAGACGGACGTCTCAAAGGGCATTCTATGAATAAGTTAAATAAAAACTAAGAGGGTCCTTTACCAAGCATTTGCTCATGTATAAAGTGAGTCATTTACACATGTTTTAGTCACGCAGCATTCTGTCTTTTACATATCAGATTTGGGGACCTAAAACTGTAATCCACACAATTTTAAATGGTAAATTTGGAGCAACATGCCCATAAATAGCTGTGTACTATTTCCAGCTTACACTCACTGTTTAGCCCCTGTCTTGATTAATGACCCCTAAGACTTGAAACTTAGCCCGTGTACTGAAACTCTTAACATCGTGGTTCATTCGATGTCATTGCTATGTCTGTAATGGTCCTACACTGGATTTTTTTCTCCAAGTAGTGGTGAAATTGTACTGTTTATTTGGACCACAACTGACAATTTAATTTCCGTTGTTTGTAAACCAAGACAAAACAAAATTGTGTTTTGTGTTTTGCAGGGCCTTTAAATAGATACTTAAAAAATATCTAAATGAAACTGAAAGCTAATTTTTAAGACCATGCGTTTTTGTTTCAGGCTTTGTTAGCAATGTCTAAATCTCTAATGGAAGACCTCAGAAGACCTTGGATATTGCGTCACATAATATTGTCATAACAATAATTTCACAACATATCATGCAGCACCATGATGGACAGGTGGTACATATCTTAGACTATAGAAACAAATCTCAAACACTTTCCACTTTGTGTTCACTGTAAATCGGGAAAACAACTTTCAATAAAAATAAGAATACATTTTAATCCAGTTCCCGCTTGTTGCTCAATGCTAGCAGTGTAAACATTCCTAGATTTCAGAGTGGGACTGCCTTTTGTAGAAGAAAGGAACCAGCCAAGCCCAACTAATGGGTCAATATTCAGCGTGGCGCACCTCCAGATCCCTGCCCTCCCGTGGGTGAAGAGTCAACACGGAATGGGACTTTCATTTGGAGCCGGAGCGGTTTTATCAGAGCAAACAAGAGCTCACTGTGTGTAAACTAATGCTGGAACACAGGCCAGTTCTCACGTACTCAACACCTTATTCTGCCTCCAGCTGCAGAATATACATGACATAGCACATTGTCAAGCAAAATCAGTGAACATAGACATTTCAAGGCGAGTGAATAGAGGAAAAGTCTACATTTATAGAAATCAATTTGATGCTTTTGCTGAAGATTACTGTAAATATGAGTTTTCTGTCATTTTCAAGACATTTTATGCATTAAGATTAGTTGTATTTTCGGTGACAACATCTAATTAAATGCTGGATTCAATTTTGTTTAATGGTTAAATTAAATGTTATATTATATGGTTTTAAAATTTGCACTGAAGACATTTTGGATATCATGTTTAGTTTGTGATTAAGCTTGTTATTACTGTAATTTCACCTTAATGATAGGAGTGTAAAGCCCAATAAATCAGGAAAGAACTAGGTCTACAAAAAATCCATCTGAAAAGTCCAAGAAGTTTGGAGTTTGTCGGAGCTATGAAAGTGGAGGTGTTGAATACCTCACTTTGAGAAATCCGTAACATATGCACATGGATCTTTTTGGCTGGTGTCTTCCAGAAAGAAAATGCCCATATATGGATTACAGAGTCTTGTCAGGGGAATTCCATGTGTTTGCGTTACCAAACATATTTGTATTGCAATATTTGTGAATGGATACGCGTGGAACACAGCAGAAAGCAGCCATGTGATTTCAGATCAAATCTAAGGCATGAGTTGAAAAAACATCCTAAAATCGACATCAGTAAGGGTGACTTTGGTCTATTTTTTTTACTGTGACATCAAAACTAAGATGTTAAGAGAGTAAACTAGCCGAAAATTTCGTTTTGACCTGCCGTGCGGCCCGTGCCTCACCTTAAGAAACAAAATAAACTGCATTAGCGGGCTGTATTTGTGGATTGTTAGCCCTTGAGGTGCTTTTATTAGGGGGTGCTGTGCAGATACTCTCGATGCAAGGAATGTCTGTCCCCGTTGCTGTACAGGTGGTGATTCAGCCGCTATTCTATTGTGTTCGAGGTCGCAAAGTTATTAATCGTAACAGTTACTTAAACTGTCTGTACTTTCACTCGAGTAATGAAATCAAGTACTTTGACCACCCCTGTCCACGTATAAGGGTCCAGTGGCATAGGTTTTCTTAGTCTATAGGCAGCAAGTGAATGAAACATTTTCATGGTGTCAATAATAATGACGATCATGAATTCACACTGTCTCATAATGACACTAGAGAGACCGTGTGGCGTATAGTGACTTCCATAATGACAGCAAACACCATTCACTTTAATACAATCCTCCTCCTCCTCCTCGTAATGTACTTATCACCTTTTCAAAAACCACACATTTATTCGCATGAGCTACGGTTGACAGTTATTTCTCCCCGCGCTATCCGCCAATCCGCCCCTCTGACATGTTTGTGTTAGTTCGGCGCGGCTTTCATTAGAAAAACACACAGGTAGCAGTAGCTCCACGCCTCCTCTGTTCTCCTCCACTGTGCCATTCCCTTTTTTTTTCTCTTCTCTTCTTTTTTTTTTTTTTCCTCTTCTTCCTCTACAAGCTGAAAATTGTTTTGTGCTGTTTCACGGTTGAGGCGTTATGGTAATCCGGAGAGGCACTAGGCTGGAAACTAATGAAGTCTAGAGCTAGTACTGGGAGCCCAATTTCGACCCTTGTATCGTTGATGCTTTATTTTACTGGTTCGGGCAAATGGAAAGAGCCGTGCTTAATTAAAGTGCATTCAAGTCTGGCGTGACGTGTTGCCGCCGCGTCGGGCCTGACTGACGGATCATGCGGGGCTGCGGGGGGAGAGGATGTCAGGATAAGGATTGGAAAAAGTCAAATTGACGCCTTTTCATGAGGCGTTTCACAAAATGTATCAGAGCTTGGATGGTGAAATGGCAAAGTTTTGCACAAAGTTGATGAACGGTAATGGGAATATTATGTATGCAGTATGAATTAGTTAGATACTGTATTATATAACAGAGTGAAACTATGGAGGAAAATTGGACATAGATTGAAAAAAAAAAAACACCTTGAGGCGATAAGTAGTTTACTGAAGAGATATCACAATATTTTACAAAACTATTTCAACACAGTGCGGTCCATTAAATTTAAACAAAAATCATAAGCAATCTGTGTTTTTGTTTTTTACCAAATATTGCTCAAACAAAGGTCAAAATCGAACTAAATTAGGACTAAAACTGAAGTTGATATTTTTTCACTGTGTTAATAAAAAATGTCAAAGTGAAGAGCTCAGTGATTTTGTGTTATATACAGTGACTTTCTTGCGATATGATCATTGTGATGATAAACCCTGGCAGAGAGATGTGATGCATTGATGACACTTTAGGAATAAAATTGATCCATTCAGGAGGCCGATGGTTCTCCTGCTGAGGCGGAGATTAACTTTAGTGTAGCCTTATCAAGCTAAATTTCCAAGTCTGAATTTTTTTCTTCCTCTACATATTGATTGACTTAAAAAAAAAAAAAAGTGATAATTTTGGCTATTATTAATATGGTTTATGAGCTAAATTAAAACACAAATCAAAACAAAAAAATGAAGGCTTTCCCCACCATTCAACACGCTATGTGCAAAAAAATACAAACTATTCCCAGGCAAACAGCAATGTACTAGTATTTGATTTCCGGCTATTTAGAGTCACCAGCACATTTGACTTATACATGACTTTGGAAAGTATAGCAGAACAAAGTACCAACAGAGATCCTAGTACGACCTCTTGTTGGGAGGATGAAGTGCTATTATTTACTTAGATGCAAATGCAAAGATTCAGTATGTTGCACGGTTCATTGACAGTATTTTTTGTCACACGTGCAAACCAGCGAGTGTGGAAACTTGCCCAAAGACACAATGACACTTTGCTTTTTATAGTCATAGTTCAGTTGGAACCGCCAACACATAGCTTATGGGCAAACGCTGACCCCCCGAGTCATTGTTGCTTTTACTTTTGTTACCATTGTCAGGTACTATAGAAGGATGAGTTCCACAAAAGGCCAAGTGTCCTCTTCCAGCTCCACATTCTCTCTTGGTTCCATACAGCCCTATCTATATATGCTGTGTATCCAGTGAAAGTGCTGAAAACATCAGATTTAACCTAAAAACTCCATCCTCTTTGACATGACATATATGATGACGGCGCGGCTGGCCAATGGCAGTGAAGAATTGACAACTCCGACAAAGATGGGTAAGATACAATTCTAGTTAAAACTCTGTATAAGAGGAAACTTTCCACAGACTCATTTATCTAACTCTGTGTAAACAAGCCCATGAGCATGCATACTTTCTATGTGATGCTTTGATAAATGCCTCGATAGGCGCATTACAACTTTCGCTCTGCTTGATCTCGGTAGGCACTTTAATCCACGAACCTGATAGAACTTCATTTTCGGGACACTAACTTTCGTCAAGATTACAAAAACACTTAATTATACACATTTTGTTATGTCTAATGCTTTCAGAGTAATTTCCCAAAGATGCAAATGGAGAAAAAAATGTTGGATATAGAGTGAGCAAATGTTCCCCAAATGCATTTTTCACTAATAACACTTTATACAGATGTTGGCGGCAGCAGCAGCAGCACTACGAAACGGCGGTATCTCGCATCTTCTGAGCGCCGGGGATCTAATATGTGTGTAAGCTTTTATGCAACACAGTCAATGTAATGAGCTGCCCCCCCCAATCCTCCCCATCACACAAAACATATTTCCATTTTAACCATGATCAAAGGCCGGGTTTAATATAATCACTTGAAACCGCATTTGCTCGCCCCCGCCTTCTCTCTTTTTGCTTCTAATATCCCGTTGATGCTCATTGCCATTTATTTTCACCTCATCTGTCCACCCGTGCCCCCACCCCTCTCCATTTCAGGGGTCTCGTGTCGACCCCCACTCTCCATCCCATCCCAAAGCCTCTATCTATCCAGCCACAAACAGGTGCTCGATAATAGTAAATTAATTAGACGGCGAAACGGGGCAACCTTGTCTGCAGCCCCTAGTGGCGTCGGTGGGTTCGCACATAAATACACTACAGTCTACGCCTGGGCCAAAGGGAATGGAGCCATCTGGGCCCGTGTGCATGGATGGGAAGTGGGGAGGTGTTGAGGGGTGTCCCTGGGGAGGGCTGAGTGAAAGCTGGGACTTTGAGTGACTGGCCGCAGTGATGCTTTTTACATGACAATTAACCCTATTAGCCTCGGGACCCCTGCAGAAGTAACTGTGTCTGTTAGGTGTGTGGTGCTCAGGGGGATTGGTGAGCTTAGACATAGCTCCGGACGTCCGATGTAAGGACACCCGAACAACAAACGACTAATGTATAAATAGACAATAATTGAGCTAAAATTCTGTTCAATTCTGCCTTGATATTTCTTTCAATAACAGAATATTTAAGGCGAGGCACTGCAGGTGAAAAGGGATAAAGATTTAATTGAGAGATATTGACCTTTATTTAACCAGGATAGTCCCACTGAGATTAAGAATCTCTTTTTCAGGGGAGTCCTGGCTCCTGGAGAGATATCATTGTGAAACTTTTGCTGAACATTACTGATATAAATATGAGGGGAAACAAATTATTGCAGGTTTTTGTCATATTATGTTTTCATATAAAAATAGGACATTTTACTGTATGCATAAAAATTGACCAAATTGCCGATATTTTCAGCAACAAAATCTAAATAATGATTGACACAGATTTAAATTTATGGTTTTATGTTATTGACATATTAGTAACATATTTATTCAGTGGGGATTTTGGTTAACTTGTTTAGTTTATGAATACGTTAATCATAAGTGAAAAAAATCTGTAAAAACCTTTGCCTTGTTTTTTTGTGTTCAACGCTGAACATGTTAGGCTGGGAATTAGATGTTAAAAAACAGAAAAAATCTTGAAAATCTTGTTAAGCCCAAGACTGGATTATTTGGAGTCTGTAGAAGCTACTATCATTGCCATTTCGTTGCATGAGTGGAGCAAAAACTTAATTTGGAGAAAACCAGCCCTAAAGTTTTGTGCGACGCAGTAGCTACAGTACTTCCGGGATATCTCCGCTTCACGTGTGGACAAAGCATCATAAAATAAGTATTGTACACGGTGTTTTTTTATTTTATATATATATACTCTGACATGAAAACTAAGATGTTAAGGGAGGGAACTTGCTAAAAAATCTCCACTTCAGCCATTGCGTGAAAAATCAATACTTTCACCTGCTGTGTCTCACCTTAAGGCAAAGTGCTGCGGTTAACTGATTAAACTGGTTAACTGGCAAACACAACGCCCAGTGCCTGGTCAACCCTTTTCGACCGCCGAGGCCAGAGCCAAACCGTTCTGACCAGGTATAAGTTTTGGCACCGACCTTGGCAAGGTGCGCTGAATTCGAGACCGAGCTGGTGTTAGCATGACATTTGCATGTTGCTTACCTTCATAGTTCGTCTTTTAGCTGCTTCTTACCTCTAGTATTTGCCTTGGCACCTCTGAATGAGTCCTTAAACCCCACTAGAAGGCAGCATTTGTCCACATTTGTTCTCATCGCGGCTTACAAAACTTTTCTGTTGTTGCTTTAGTACAGCGCACATCTGTGGGGGCGCCGTCCACAACAACTGCGGCTGTGTAGTATAGCGTTTACTGATAACGTGACAAGGCGAGTACATAGACCGAGGCGTACGGGACACAAGCGTGCTATGTGGAAAGGCCCCTAAGGTGTATCATGACCCACTTTGGGGAACAGTTGAGAAGCACTATTTTAAATCAGTTAGATTATCAGAAATTAAGACATCAAATTCAAGTCAATGAACAACTTTTAAGTTGTATCTTTTAGACAACCTACAGCACCTCTCAACATTAATTATGGCATCAGTCTAGTTGACATGTGAAAGCCATAAATCTAAGCAAGATCAGACGTCAGGATTTTATTTCCCCTTTCCAAAATACAGTACTTGGAAATACAGTAGACTTAGACCAAGCAAAATGGCGGTATTCACTCTACTGTCAATCACCAAAGGAAGTACAGCATCATTTAAAATACATTTTGGCTCATTTTCCCTAAAGAAAACTGGGGGAAAGTGCAGACGGCCTTGTCCGATGGAATGTATTCTCAATGTAATTCCTGTAATTCTCCCAGACTTGCAGTACATGTTATAAACCCCTTAAGAGTAAACATGAGCCAACATGCTGACAGCTCTGTTTGAACCGGGGCAGGCTGAGAAGCGCAGACAAAAGGAAGTGACAGTTGAGCGTTTGATTGACAGGTTTGTCTTTGACTGGAGAGTAATTATTGCAGGGGGATATGGCAGGGAACAGGGAATACAGGCACAAAGACACCGGAGGGAGGGTTAACTAACATGGGATTTCTAAAGCCCTGTGCCAAATGTTTTGTTCTGGAACTGCCATGTCACACTCAATATCTAACGGATTCAACTAGTTTTGTTTTTTTATTAGAGGAACTGACAAGATTATAATAAATGCATAGTCTATGAGGAGAACGCCAAGTTTTCCGTTCATGTAAATTCATTTGAGCAGTGTTTCTGGGAATGCAAGCTTGACATTTTATGTTTTTCATTTGAAATACTGTCCATGTGAGAAAAGACAACAAAGAATGAAAGACTGGGCTGGTCAGGATTTGAAACGGGTTTGGATTGTCTGGGATTCCCAAAGTAGTGGGAATGACATGTTATAAACCAATAAAAACAAGCTTTTACTTTCAGCTAAATGGCATGCTGGCACCATTTTTAGTCTATAACTAATCAGATCCTATAATTTAGTGATGGACTATGGGCCTTAAAATGATAGAGGACAGCTTTGTGTTCCCTTAATGACGCAAATAATTTCACTAAGTACAAATCGAAGCGCAAAGCAGTTCAAGAAACAACCAAAGCGAGCAAGATAACTCAAACTACAAACAAAGTACAACTCCGAGTATGTTTTTATTTTAACGAGGGAATGTCATAACACGGTTAAAAGCTAAAATATGCAAATTTTGCCTGATGAGTCTTCCTTAAAAGTTTTGTTAAAGGTAACTGGCATCCTCTCTTTGGGAGCCAAGACAGCTGCTGAAACAATCACAAACAATTTACAAAAGAACAGTAGCAAAAATGCGGCATATTAAAGATGTTCTTGATGGAAACATGGCGTCTAACAAGATATCAGAATTTTCTAAGCAATACATTAAAAGTGTCTCTTTTTAGCCATGAGTAATCAATGTAAAGTGCAATGTGCACAGTGAACTCCTGTCAAAAATGTTCCGGTTAATTTATTTAAAGAAATATCCACTTTGAGGTTTTCACCGTGTTATAATGTTAACCCCTCATCAGTCACGTTCTACCGCACTAAAAATGCTGGCCCCAACTCCAATATAGGTCACTGAGAGATTTCCATGATGTTTCTTTGTGTTTTAAAGTCTAGACATTTTCACTAAACTTATTCTGACGAAACATCATGTTGTTTTTGCTTTGTTGGTCACTACGGCACAAAAGAATTGTGCCTTCTGCTTGCCTGAAGTATAACTGCTCTTTATCATACCATTAAAAAAGATCATACTTAGATACGTACGTGATATCAGTTCACACTACAAAAAATATCAAGGGTAATATCTGGAGATGGATCCACATGGGTTGCCCCCATGAGGCACTAGTTGAAGGATGGGTCATATGCAGAGGCCAAAGGAGCAATGAAGTCTACAAATACAGCAAACAGACTCGATAATGGATTAGACATTGCTTTTGCCTGTGGTCAGAATGATGTACCAAAACAGCAATACAATCAGAATCTTTTCCTCTGAGGGTCAAAATGTCAGAAGGAGTGAAACCGCGCGACTGTATAAAGACATGAGATTATCAGTATCAACTTGTGCCACCGTTAGCGTACGCACAATACAAGCGCTAACAGTCGCTAACGGGATTAGCGCCACTTCACTTTCCTTGGCACAGCCTCCCCCATGTGTCACACAGATTTAGAGATTAATCAAACAGAGGGGCGACAGGGGGCTGGGGAGAGGTGCCAAGTGCCCTGTCCCATCCCAGCCCTGGCAGTTTGAGAGGCCCCTGGAGGTACCTCCTCACTCACACACACACACACACACACACGTACCCAGGCACAGGGGGTGTCCCGCTGAATACAAACACTGGGGCTATGGCACTGTTTGAGGAAGGCCCCTGAGCAGATGGTCGGGGATGTTCGTTTAAGACACTCGATTGATTTTCGGAAGCAGATATCCAGGCTCGTTAAACAGAAAGCACCTCTGGGACCACGCCGCAGAGAGGGAGGGGGCGAGTGTGAACTTGTCAGACCAATCTTGTTGTGTTTTTGTAATTTGCAACAATCTTTTTTATTTATTTATTTTATTTTTTGCAAAGGTAAAGGAAATCTGATCTGGATGGTACTTTTTGTTTTACATAACAAACCCAAAACAATTCACAATGGCCAGTTTTTCCATTTATTTTATACTTGGTGGTGCTATGTATGTGCCCACAGATGCCCTGGGGTAGACTGACAGAAGTGGGGTTCCATACACCTGCACCAACAGACCCTCCGACCTTCACCAACCACTCACTTGCACACTATTCACTTGGTCTCCCATCCAGGTGCTCACTAGGCCTGACCCTGCAAGCCTCCCAGACCAGACACTCACAAACTACGGCCAAGGTCAATGTTTTTCCAACCATCCTCCAATGTTGCTGGAACAATCTCTCAGGAGGCACACTCTACCTCTGAGCTGCAGAAGAAGCACTGTCATACTGAAGCACATGCCAATCACAAGGCCCACAGGCCCACATGATGATTTGAAAATTCTATTATGAGCGGCCCGGCGATAAATTACATTGAAAGCCTTTGGACTGCAGCTTCCAGTGTGCAACGCAGACTTAGCGCCTAATCGGCCACTCCCGCCACTGATTTATTAAACACACAGCTGAGCAAAGAGAAAGCATAGCTCTTCTACAGAGACGTTTCAACTTTCCAAAACAAAGAAACGGATGAAGGGCCAGTGGGAGTGTCAGTCTGATTGTTCAGTGAAAAACTGCAATGAATCCAATACAGGTGCAGCATAAAGCCGTGCATAGAAATGTAAAAAAAAAAAAAGAGTCAGTAATACATTGATTTATCAATTAACAAGCACTGATTTGAACCCCCCTTTGGGAAATGTACAGAAAAAAAACCATATCTAATAATAAAATGAATACTAAAATCCTGGCCTCTGTTCCAAATGAGTCTGACACACCTGTTTTAAAGCCACACTGTGTAACATTTAACCCACTTAAATTAGAATCAAATTTAAGCATTACAGGTGTTTACAAATACAATACATTATACGTTATTGATCCTTAAAGGAGATATACCTGATTTTACCTCTAGAAATGGAATGAAAATTATTTGATCCTCCTTAAGTATGTTGTAAACTCAAACGTGTGTGGGGAAAACAGCGTGCACCAAATTATAGAACATTTGTCTCAATTTCATGAAGGCTATTTTTCTAGCATTTTTGTGGACGTGACTTTGAAAAGTGACCGTGCAAGTTGTGAAATGTGCCTATAAACTTGTCCCTGTAAAGAATTTGGATGCAACAAATATATTAGGAAAGCTACGAATGAGTTTGGACCACAACTAATATTTTTATTTAGTGGCTTCCCCTTTCATTGTTTGCAATCAAAAAAACTCAGGTATAGGGCCTTTAAGGAAATTCAGTGTGTCAAGTATTGTGAAAAACACCTTACAAAAAATGTCCACAAAGTCACAAAGAAAGGGCTCTTCTTCAGATCTCATAACTTTGCAAGAGGCATCACCAGCTTGTCTCCATGGAGATGATGCTACTTTAGCCAGAAAAGTTGAAGGTAAATGATGTCCTCTTCTCTATGCTTCACTTTGATGATTGTAGAAGCAGCTTTGTCGAAGTCGAGCTGATACGTATGAGTGTGCGTGGTATCGCTGCCATGTTTATTTATGCATCAGCATTTCACAACAGTTTTCGCCGCTCTTGTGACGGAGCAAGATGTCAGGGATGTTCGGCAGTGTGGCTTTTAAAACAACTCAAAAGAAAACAAGATAACAACAATAGCGTATGGGTGCTATTTTTCTGCTACAAAACTAATGTATTCCAGGCGGGATAATGAAATGCAGGAGTGATGGTACGTTTGCGTGGAGAGCTTGTTTAACCTCTGCCTCGGTGAACTGCGGAGCCGTGGATGGGCGAGGGAGCGGGCTGTGATAGCTGTAATGAAGTGTGATAAGCCTACATGTGCGAGCGCGGGTGGGGGATATGAGAGAGAGAGAGAGAGAGATGGAGAGAGAGAGAGAGAAGGGGAGAGAGAGAGAGAGATGGAGAGAGCTGGAGAGGAGCGGACAGGGCCAAGATAATGGGGTTAATGCTGGAGACAAACTGCACGGCTGGGGTTAATAGCACACAGGCCGTCTCGGGAGAGGCCCGGTTTGATCTGCAGTAATACGTTCAGAAGAAGAGCCCACGAGAGCTTTTAGAACTATAGTCTCTGAGGTGGTCTCTCCGTAAACAAGCGGAAAACAGGGGAGGTTTACTGAAGTGTTCTTGAGACGAGGAGAGACAAATAATGAAACTATACGGTTCATCCAAAGGGAGAGTTTGAAGGGATGGAAGAGAAATTTTCAATTTACCTGTTATGCTAAAGACAACATTTTACATCAACAAAAATAACATGTTTTTACAAAAAGAAAAAAGCATTTTTTTGGCCCTTAGGGATTATTGGACATTTTATTGTCATTTTTATGCCTTTGAGTCACAGTTTTGTTGGCATAACAATATTGCTTATTTTCCTGCTTCAGTATAATGAACTTCAAGTTTACTATTGTGACAAGTGGTGTAAAAAATACAAGCAATGTCCATCCATCCATCCATCCATTTTCTTCCACTTTTCCGTTGCAGGGTCGTGGGGGCAGCTGTTGGAGCTGCCCAAATCACATTGCACCAGCCCCTATGGCTCCTCCTGCAGGTGCTGGGTCCACAGAAGGACGGCCTCATGATTCTAACCGGGCCTGTTGGTCTCTCATGAGGAGCTTCTGAACCGCTCTTTGTCTGACCCGTCAAATAGGACCTGTTTGCCATGGGAGACCCTACCAGGGGCACAAAGTCCCCGACAACAGAGCTCCAGGATCATTTGGGCGCTCAAACCCCTCCACCATGTTAAGGTGGCGGTTCCAGGAGGGGACAAGCAATGTCACTATTTTTAATTAAATTAAGATTTAAAGTCTGTTGGAATCATATCTAATACTTTTTAATGACACTTAAGGCGTCAACTTTGGCCCAATTCATTCAATGACTTTGAAACCTTTTTAATGCCTCGCAGAAACCCTGGAGACACGCATTCGGCAAACTCCCTTTCACAGATTTTTTCCCATTTCGTTACATTACATTGATCATATTCTGTATTCATAGGGTTCATTAAACGCCTATGCGCTCACAGTGCCCTGTAGACGCACGTGCCCTGCTTTTAATCATATGTGGAGATGACGACATTATGCGTTTGTGTTGTATACGGCGGGGCGACCGTGACCAGGTGAGTGTGTTTCAGGGCGCCGCAGATGAATAGTGGAATAGTAGAGAGAGGATCACATGTCTGTTATCTCTACAGGCTGAGCGCGTTATTCATTTGTGTGTTCGTTAGCGAGGGGGTGGGGGGGGCGAGCCTTAACCTTTAGGCTGAGCGATGAGGGGTGGGGGGTGTGATGTTCTCCAAAGGTCTCCCCTCTCTCTCGCTCTCTCTATCTCTCTCTCTCGATGAATCTATATGAGTCTGTATGGATGTGAACAATGATGTGACATTGGCTTAACAAATGGTATACAATGTCTTTAGATTTATTAGCTACGATATGCAGACCACTAGGAAAGTAATTTGACCTTAAAAAGTTTCATGTCAAAGAGGACATATCACAGAACATCCACTCTATAGAGCTTTCGGCGTCGTTCCTTTGTCAAAACCCGACCTGGAGTATATATTTTCTTTCATTCATGCATTCAAGTATTGAATTATTCTGTCGGTCTTGGTTGTTTCTTCTTCTACAGCTGCTAAAACACTTCGATAATGTATTTTCTGGAATTTGTTGCAGGAAATACTAAATGGAGTACAAAATTCTCAAAGTGTGTGGCATCAATTAGCTGTTTATAGGCGTCATTCCCACTACTGCCTGCAGAGAGCGCTCCAGGTCAATTACAAATCCTGAATAATGAGGTTTAAAAAGATTTAAAAAAGACCTTTTGTATTGTGCTTTTCTTTAATATGCCTGTGATAGGGAGATACTGTACCATTTGCCAGTTCAATCAAGCAGTTTCATACAACTGAGAACTATCCACCGGAGTAAAAAAAAGTGCATAGGAAAAATGCAATGGGGCTGAAGAAGAAAAGCATTAGTGACCTGTGTGTAAAAAGTGGATGCATTAAGATTCACACATTACATTTGTATAACAAGTCCTGGGCCGAACACACCACTGCTCAGAAAGAACATCACTGGGGTGTATGTATATTCATATTCTGAAATATATAGTTTAATACCACAGACTGCCTAATCTGTATATTATGGTATATTAGGGGTGTTGATCATTTCTCTGTTAAACAATGAATCGTCATAGGCTTAGGCAAATATAAAATACTGTGTGTGTCCTGTATAGAAAATGTATAATTATGGCTTACTTTTTTGTGTGCTTGACAAGCTTTTCACTGAAAAACTAACATGAATAAAACACTGTTTTATGTTTGGTATCTTTGCATGTCCACACACTATATGGGCACATCCATCAGTGATTGATACATTTATTTAACACCAATTAGTAAAAATGCTCAACTTTAGGAGCAAAATTCAAAATTATTCTTTCCAAGACACTTTTGCATTAGTATGGCTGAACGTGGGTGTTAGATAAAAGTCAACTTGGGTACATTAAACAAAATCTGAATACCAAGAAGATTCTCCTATTACTTTATGAGTTCTTGAGAAGAATAGACAATTACAATATGGCCGCCAGAGCTGGACAATAGTTCCAATGGATTACCATGGCAACGTCCTATCTAGAGTTTTACTCTACTGTAGCGCTCTTGGTTTATGGCATCACAGTATCGGTAAATCTGGGTTTGATCCTTCCTGGGATATATTCCATCCTAAAATAGCCCCTCAATTCCCCAAAATACTTTGTTTCTCCTTTTTCCTCCATGCAGACAGAGGTGCGACCTGTTAGTATAAAATCAAGCCGGCCTCCCTCCCTGCGGCTGTGTAATTGGCTAAAATGATACCCTTTCATCAGAAGCACCTTAAGGGGGGGAAAAAACGCCTGGCAAAGACCAACACTTTTTTTTCCTTCTTCTTTTTTCAATCAAATCATGGTCAGCGCCAATGTCTATGGAGGCCACGCTGCTGCTGAGCCTTTTGTGCCGGAGCATTAAGAAATTAGACTGCAGAGGTGGAGGAGAGGAGAAATAGGATGCATGGAGATTATCACTGGGCACACAACACACGCACATTTAATGTGCTTTTTTTAAAGCACATACGTGGTTTTGGAAATTACACCGGTCGGATCCAGCCCAAGCATATGAAAAAGATTGCTGTTGGAATCTTTAGTGTATTTCATATGACCTAAAACGTACTGTTGAAATGATTTAGTAAAATACAGAAATAATATCAGTTTGTAATATGCAAGACAGCCATAATTTTTGCAAATTATTTCACCTATGGTTCCATTGTGTTGTTTTAATTACTGCAGTGGAAATTCAACCATGATTTTTCTTTATTAGCTCATTATTAATCTCGTTAAAATGTTATGTCATGACAATGCAACTTAATAGCAGCTTGATACTGTAGGTCTGTACTCCCACTGCCCAGTCCAATCACGGTCTTCTGGTTGCATCTGGGAAGGCATCTGACTTTCTTTTTTTTTTAAACTACCAAATCGCTGTGCAACTGATTAGATGAAGCAACCCCTGACAAAAAAAAATACAGCATCAGAATAAAAACAGCATATTGTTAGCCTCATAGCATAATTGCCTAAGTCATATTTCACTGTTTTTGGAAAAAAAGAAAAAACACAATTTTAGAAAACACATTGGTATTCTTTAGTGATATTGTAAAAATACAAAATGATTTAGACAAAAATGCTCTGAGGCTAACGATATACGGACACTAAGCGACACAAGCATGTTGTCCTTTCTTTCCACACTTTGACAAAATATATTCAAAGAAATAGTGCGTTTTCTCTTATGGATCTTCTGTATTCATCCACCAAACACATTTTTACCCATTCACGTATAATTTCTAATGAAAACATTTCTCTCTTTGGCCCACAATCATTTGTCATTTCAGCTCCCATCTTTTAACATGTTTTCTGCGTGCATGTGGGGTAAAAAAAGAAGAAGGAAAAAAAAACAGTCTATTACTGTAGCCTATTCTTCTCATGTCTGGAGGAGAGGGAAAATATAGCAGCGGGGGATTCGGCAGTGTGGGCATTTAAAGATGTCTGCTCTCCAAACCGAGCTGCCTCCCAAAAATAAACACATAAAAAGTACGATTACGACTACTGCGATTTATGTTGACGGATTGCATGTATACACACTACGGATAATTACAGTTTTCTTACTATTACTGCAATAGCGCTGAGATGCATATTTAAAAGAAACACCACAAAAAAAAAAAAAGGTTAATTTCAAAAGAGCACATTTTAAGTAGTGAATTAACATTGGAGAGAGCACTAAAACTAATACAAGCATGGCCTTTCAGAACATGCTTGTTGACAAATTTGGCAGATAAGTTTATATCTTGCCAGCAAACACACTGTGGCTCAAAAGATTACGAATTAAAAAGATATGAAAATTGTAACGTGGTAGTCGGAAGCCAGTCAGAGGCGACTGCCGCTGAATTCACAAGAATTCCATCCTCCTATACGAGCCCAAAAATCCGACAAACATTATTTACTACCATGACTCGTGTCTACGGAATGGATGATGACAAACTACAGCAAATTACCGCAAGACAGAGCATTGTGCGGAGCGACGAGGGCGGGATAATGGCGCGCGATTAATCACATTAGGAAGACATAAAGCCGGGTGACACGTTCAGGTTATAATCCTGGAGTAGGAACTGTCAACGTCGGAGAGTTACAACCACTTCACTGTCTGCCTGTAAAATAAAATGGGAGGTAAAAAAACAAAAAAACAATAATAAAATTGAATTGGTGCCTCAGACGTATATTTTTGTTGTCACGTCAAATTAATCTGCCGACTTTTATTGGCGAGAAATGAGCGGCTAAAAGACAATTTGCAGGTGCGTCCATTTGCATAATAAAAGCGTTTAGTAAAATGGGCATTTGATGTGGCGCGGGTGCTTTGTAATAAATAGGGGGGGAAGCCGCGGCGCATAATAGATTAGAGTTATTAGGCTGTGAAACAAGAAGGTGCTGGGACAGGATGGAGATTTATTTAATTTTTTTTCTAAGTATTGATATTTATTTTTTTGTTGGGGAGAGGGGTTGATGTCATGTGTGGAAGAACTTATATAATGAATTTTGATCATATAGGCTATGTATTACAGTGAAGTCAAATGCCTTATGTAAACACCCTAACAGACATCATTGCCGTCTTGTCATTCACAGAATATAACTGTAAAATCCATGCACTGACGTAATTGTGCGGGAAAATAATGCAACAATATAATATTGAAAAAGTCATTCTGTAAACGTTAACCGCGATATTCATATTATTTACAGCTCATTATTGTAAAAAAAAAAAAGAAAAGTTGCAAAATCGTCTCTACTTGAAGGTGCAATATTTCAGGCAGCAACAGTACACAATACTAACTTAATTTGGTCCATGTCTGTCCAAATCTAGTTGAGCGCATCATTATAATTTTGACTTTTACTGTATCTCATATACAAAACGCTAAAATCATTTAAAAAAACTTGTGGTGTGTAATAAATAATGGAGCAGTGCTGTTATTAGTAGTAACTGTGATTGATTTTTGTATGAGTTGTCTTGCAAGAAATATAAATCTGGCCGTGGCTACAACAAATACATTTTTTAAAGATTAAAAAAGTTGCAATGGTGGTCTTTGGGATCTGGTTAGAGTATAGCAATGGCATGCTTCAGGCTCCACCGCTCTTGCATGACAGGGCAGAAAGATGGAGGCATTTAGCTAGGAACGCCCACACACTGCTGCTGCCGCCGCCGCTGCAAGGAATCTATGGATAAATACGTATTTGATATCAGCAGACTGGAAACGCTCTAACAAAACACATGTGGGATTTTCTGCCATGTTATTCAAAGGCAGAAATGCAGTGGGTAACGCTCCAGTTGGCTCGACGCAGGGATATTAAACGTTTGGGTAAAAATAAATCCCAAACTGAAATGGATACTGGGATACTTTGAGGGATGAAAATTAAAAATGGCAATGTGTTTTGACTGAAATAAATATACTAAATTCATATGATTTGAGCTTTTGATAGTTCGAAATCAAAAATTAAATTCCAAAGAGTTCGCTGGTCATTGCCACAATTACTGATCATTTTTGACATCTATAAAATATGAGTGCGTTTATGAAGGTTCAATCAACAGAACTTTGAGAGAAAATAGTGTATTTTCAATAAATATTCTATGAAAAGGTCAAACTGCATTACTTTTTTTTATTTGATAAGTTGAAATAAAGTATTATTCATTTTGGCTGTGGCTTGTCAGAATAGGTTAGCAGTGGGTCCCGGGGCCACACCAGTTGAGAACCACTGATCAAAAATCTTTAAAATGTATATGTTTCGAAATCACGTCAACTCGAAATCTAGAATTGCAATGGATCAGTTTGAATCAAAGTAAAAACTATATCAGTGTATTCATTTCTTCTTATTTGTTGATTTGGTTGGTCTGGTTTTGCTGTGTCTGGGGTTAAACGCTCCTCTGCTGCGTCTGGGAGGGCAGACTGAAGCCTGGTGCTCTGTCGCCATCTACAGGGGCCTGGTGTTACACCTTATTGCAGTGTAGCCATCAGGGAGGAGGCAAATCACAGAGGGAATTATTAGCAGACGCCTAGAAATATAATTAGAGAAGAAATTAGTCATAAACACTTAACTTGGTTTTGTGAATTATGTGGCATTCATTTTAGAAAACAAACAGCAATTGTACAATGGCGGTACAATGCAATATGTCATTTGGTAATAAATCCTATTAAAATTAATAACAACTGCACATTAAAAGTTGTGGCAATTGACGTTAATATTCATGCAGTAATTTTGAAAAATAGAATGTGCAGTGAGTAAGTGAATATATACAATAGGGCAATTTGAATGAAATCATCTTCATCTAAATTATTTTCATGTTACAATTAGTCAAACATGAAACTATTCTGCTATATACAGCATACTATATAGCATAAGTGATTATTTTCTTTTTTTAAATGATATTGATCATCCATCAGACTTTTTCTATAGCACACACAGCTTGACTCCCAGCTCTGCGTAAGCACAAACCACTCACTTTAAATACCTCGGCGACGTGACCCGTCTAATGCTGTTGAGGAAATGTTCCTGTGGACTGCAGATAAAGAGAGAGATCCTCCTTTCTCTAGCCAGTCTTAGTATGAGCCGTCAATGTCTTCCATCTGCATTTGATGAGGTAAACAGAAGCTAAAGGAATAGCCTTTGGTAAGTGTTACACAGCAATATTTAAAGCCACACCGCGGAACATGGACATACGTATGGTGCTACATCACGCAGACACCAACAATGCTATACCAGAATAAAGCATTTGGATGTGCTGATGTATTTGAACCTCATGTTTGGCTTCCTGTTGTCAAAACATACCAGCAACATCTTCTTGGATGCAAAGTTGCAAATCAGGTCTTAAGAGAATAACGGGGGAGTTCAAGAACCCTCTGCCTCTATAAAGTTCATCATACATGAGATAATATTTTACAAAGCAAGTACTATTTGTTTCTCCTTCCCTCTCCTCTGCACCAAATGAGGGCAAGTCCCTATGGCTAATCACAGCTTGCTACCTCACAGTTTATCATCACTGTTGTCCCTTCATAGCATCAGTAGGCTATGTCTACTAGTTTGAGAATGAAATGATAGAGCATTTAGCTTCCGAACTTTATCCAATATCTACATCAATTTGTGATTGCGACAATGTGTTGGTGGAAGCTTAAGCTCCTATTTAAAGTGAATAAAGGATGAGGGTGTAGGATGAGAGTGTTCATGTCAACATTTTACGTATAGCGAGTGTAAAAACACTTGACATGGTATAAATTATCCTATTAAAGTGCTGCCCAGTAAATAAATCTCACACATTCGGTTGCCAAATCCTATGGTTAAAACCAGCATGCTGTGAGTATAATGCCTTTCTGGTAATCACTTACTGTACTCGCACATTGCTCAAACCCTCCTCATTAGTGTCTTTGGTCACTTACTAAAATATTCATCTGTAATGGTCATCTCTTCCATATTCCATAAAGTCAAATGGATGAGTGAGCGGCCACAATAGAAGCGAACAAAATGTATTCGCCACGGCACTTGAGTTTATTCAGAAAGACCTCCTGCTTTCATTTTTTCAGATATATTCACAGCAAAGTGTTTGGTGTTAGCTGTCTAAGGACACACGCTTTTTCTTGTCTGTGTTCGGTGGAATGACAGACCTTGTGTCAGACCTGTACCTTATTGCTATAGAAATGCCTCACAGTACATTACGAAAAGGGTTATATAAAGAGCAGGTAAAAACAATGGCAGTAGCTACAAAAAATAAAATTGGATTTATAAGATGTTAATGTGTATTACACCAACATGTTGGAAGGTCATACGGAATAAATGAGGACCTAACATTGAGCCTTGCGGTACACCTGGTTTCTGAGCTTATTAATACTCTGTACACTATCACGGAATCAAAGAGTGGATTTCTCCTAGACACAAACACAATAAAGAAACAGACAGAAAAAGAAAAAAGCTTAACTATATAAAGAGTTTAAATAGGTAGGTCAAAGATTTAAAATTAACGATGTCAAAATACTCCTTATCCAACTCCTCGTGAACACAAGGAACAAACTCCCATTCACGCTCAAGACCTAACCATAATCCAATTCAGATCAATCAAACAAAAGTCAATTGGAACATGGCTATTGTTACGATTACATTAATGCTAACGTTAATGAAACTAAAGACCCACAAGGTTTGTTCTGACGTACAAATACTATAAGCTTAAAAAATTAATTCAGCAAAATATGTCCACTTCAAACTCCCCACTTCCTCTCCTCCTACAGCCATGTTTTCCTGTTTCTAAACCCCCAAACACCTACAAAGGCTACATTTGAGTTTTTCAATCTCTCTCCTGTCACTCAAACTGCACGTACAACACAGTTCCCCACAATCCTTCTCCTGACAGTGTAAACATGTGCACAAGTGTGTTTTTCTCTCCACAGCGCTGGCATGTGGATCGGCAGCTCAAGGCCAGCTCTGAATGAAACAGAAACAGCTAGGCGACCTCGGTGCAAGGCTGCGGCGCTCTTCATGCTCTCCAATCACGCTGGATACATCTGTGCACCGCCATTAAAAAGGAAAATACTGTCGCCCAGTTCAGGTGGAAGCAGCAGCACAGTATGAGAAAATATCAATAAAGTATTTAGGGTACTGTAATATCTGTGTCCGTGTTTTTTAACATAATTTGTTCCGTACATGTCTTTGATTATTTTTTTCTTGCAGTAAAGTGACATTTGGCCTGCCTCATTGCTGTACATTGTATTTGCCGACATTTGTGAAAAGATCGGCGTCAGTGCACTGTCAGCAATGTGATGAGATTTTTTTTTTTTTATATTCCTAAGTAGCGCTGATACAGTACACCGTTTTACCCTTGAAAGTTGCAAAATGTGTCGTGAACTAATGTTTATAATCCACTAGTTGAGTAAGGAATGAGTTGGGACCACGGTTAATAGTTCAAAATTAGCCAGTTACCTGTATCATGTAAAACTGGGGAACTAAGCCTTTAAATAAATAGTAAATAGTCACATTTTTATTGAATTAGGTACCTCTACTGAAGAGCTTTTAATCAAGGAACTATGTATCCGTTTCCACACTCGTTTAGGCACAGCAATGGTAAGGTGGTTCCAAATGCAATAGACTTTCATGCACATTTATATACAGCACATTAGTTCAGATCAGCCCATGCTTTTCAGAAACTTCACATTTCTACATTTCTTCAAACATTAAATACAGGAATTAATAGTGGGGCTGGTCCATATATACAGTACTATGATAACATTGGTGTACCTTTAGTAATATGAAGAGAGTGTGCAGCTGATGCAGCGTTAACCACAGAAAAATATTTGTGTTACTTAAGGAATGTCATCAGTTAGTGTTTAGAATAGAACAGGATTCTTTTATAGTTTCAAAGCTTCTATAGTTTACCATCTACCAAGTTTTATGTAAATGTTTCATGTTGCACTTTTGCCCCAAAAAGAAAATTCCTAGTTTGTGAATTTCTGATTCTGAATATTTATTGTATCCTTACGGAGATAAGGAAAACCTCAAACGTCAAATGACTATTATATTTTCTACATTACAGATTCAGTTCATAATAGTCAGTCTAAGGCACCATAGTTACTCCCCAACCTGAGCCTACTAGTGAAAATGTAATGCTAACTCATGGATGGACGTTATATGGAAAGTAGCCATGTGGACTGACGCTGAGATTCTGTTTACAGGGCTCAATATAAAATAGACCGGCCCTTTGTAAGGGAAAAGAGCTAAAACATCATTTTATGGGCAGATATAAGCTCAATGAGAGTCAAAATACAGTGCCTTGTGAAAGTATTCGGCCCCCTTGAACTTTTCGACCTTTTGCCACATTTCAGGCATTAAACATAAAGATATAAAACTGTAATTTTTTGTGAAGAATCAACAACAAGTGGGACACAATCATGAAGTGGAACGAAATTTATTGGATATTTCAAACTTTTTTAACAAATAAAAAACTGAAAAATTGGGCGTGCAAAATTATTCAGCCCCTTTACTTTCAGTGCAGCAAACTCTCTCCAGAAGTTCAGTGAGGATCTCTGAATGATCCAATGTTGACCTAAATGACTAATGATGATAAATCAAATCCACCTGTAAAGCAAGTCTCCGTATAAATGCACCTGCTCTGTGATAGTCTCAGAGGTCAGTTTAAAGCGCAGAGAGCATCATGAAGAACAAGGAACACACCAGGCAGGTCCGAGATACTGTTGTGGAGAAGTTTAAAGCCGGATTTGGATACAAAAAGATTTCCCAAGCTTTAAACATCCCAAGGAGCACTGTGCAAGTGATAATATTGAAATGGAAGGAGTATCAGACCACTGCAAATCTACAAAGACCCGGCCGTCCCTCTAAACTTTCAGCTCATACAAGGAGAAAACTGATCAGAGATGCTGCCAAGAGGCCCATGATCACTCTGGATGAACTGCAGAAATGTACAGCTGAGGTGGGAGACTCTGTCCATAGGACAACAATCAGTCGTATACTGCACAACTCTGGCCTTTATGGAAGAGTGGCAAGAAGAAAGCCATTTCTTAAAGATATCCATAAAAAGTGTCGTTTAAAGTTTGCCACAAGCCACCTGGGAGACACACCAAACACGGACACACGGAATGGAAGAAGGTGCTCTGGTCAGATGAAATCAAAATCGAACTTTTTGGCAACAATGCAAAACGTTATGTTTGGCGTAAAAGCAACACAGCTCATCACCCTGAACACACCATACCCACTGTCAAACATGGTGGTGGCAGCATCATGGTTTGGGCCTGCTTTTCTTCAGCAGGGACAGGGAAGATGGTTAAAATTGATGGGAAGATGGATGGAGCCAAATACAGGACCATTCTGGAAGAAAACCTGATGGAGTCTGCAAAAGACCTGAGACTGGGACGGAGATTTGTCTTCCAACAAGACAATGATCCAAAACATAAAGCAAAATCTACAATGGAGTGGTTCACAAATAAACATATCCAGGTGTTAGAATGGCCAAGTCAAAGTCCAGATCTGAATCCAATCGAGAATCTGTGGAAAGAACTGAAAACTGCTGTTCACAAATGCTGTCCATCCAACTTCACTGAGCTCGAGCTGTTTTGCAAGGAGGAATGGGCAAATATTTCAGTCTCTCAATGTGCAAACTGATAGAGACATACCCCAAGCGACTTACAGCAGTAATCGCAGCAAAAGGTGGTGCTACAAAGTATTAACTTAAGGGGGCTGAATGATTTTGCACGCCCAATTTTTCAGTTTTTTATTTGTTAAAAATGTTTGAAATATCCAATAAATTTCGTTTCACTTCATGATTGTGTCCCACTTGTTGTTGATTCTTCACAAAAAATTACAGTTTTATATCTTTATGTTTGATGCCTGAAATGTGGCAAAAGGTCGAAAAGTTCAAGGGGGCTGAATACTTTCGCAAGGCACTGTATATCATTTGATATTACCTTTCAGATGGAGGTACACCTATAGATTGAATACTAAAAGGAATAAAATAATCTTATCCCTATCGGCTAAAAGCCATTGTTTGTGTTTCACGCGTATATTGGCGGTTATATGTTTTTTTTCCAATATTTCTCTTCAAATTTTAGGCCATCTTGCCTCGCCTAATAAATACGTAGAATGAATTTAATTTATTGTCCAGTCCTACCTCTTTCCTTTCTTCACCTCTGAGTTGCTGTCTAAAGCCTGGAGTAGTAGCCAGAGTAGTAGTGCGATGGCTATGGACTGTGGGGCCAGTAGGTCTATCTGATAATTGACTGTCAAATAAAGGCCTATTCCTCCCTGACACCGGCATCAATCTGAGCTCACTTAACGAAGACTCTGCTGCCTCACAATTATCCCTCCATCCAACCACTCCTCTGCTGGCCCTTACCGCTCCTCTCTGTTTCTTTGCCTGCTACTCTTGACGCTGGTTGACGCTAATGGCTCTAAAAGCAGCGTGGGGGTGCCAGAGTACGAGGCCTTGGGTGTGAAGAGCCTAAAACATGCTCAGGAAAAAGAGAGAGAGAAAAAAATATATAGTGCTGACCGTGTACTTTGGGATCGATACGAGTTGCGGTCTGTTCGCGGTAATGTGGGGAGGCTTTATATTAAATTGGCAAGATGAAGAGACGGGCACTTGTCTCCTGGATATGCACGGAGAGGAAAGTTTATTGCAAAAGTACTCAGAGCTATCAGTAATAGCGCTGGTGAGGGGAAGCGGGAGTACTTCAGACTCATGTTGACAAAAAAGTATGTGGTCGCAGACTTTTACAAGGTCTTCAGAAGAAAATACTGGATCGATCGATTATTTTTGGACACAGATGTAAAGCTTTCTTCTTTGTTTAGTTGGAGTGGTAGACTGATCACATGGTTGTTTGGGAGGATTTTATGCCTGAATGCTCTTCCCTTTACAAGCAGAGCATTACTGTTGGTACGTGAACGTTCAAGCCACTGTACACTACCACGACTGGACTATTATATTTTACATTGTCTGTAGCGGCCAGTCATATAGCTTATATTTTTCTTTTGGGACTTGTTCAAAATATGTTAAGTTTGAATATTTCAGTTGACCAAAACCAAAAAGTCAAATTGTGACCTGATATGGTTGAAACTTCCAATAGTGTAAAACCTTTTGGATATTTTGGTTCCTTCAAACAACTTACTGATCTCGAAGTAGCCCTCGGCTCTAGGACTGATGGTAACCCCGGAAAATGGATAGAAGAATAGAAAAATGTTTGTAAAGGTTGAACGCAGTGGTTCCCGACCTCTTTTGTCTGGCGTCTGGGTCTGTCATTTACCCACTACCTAGAGAGTGCTGACAATTATTTAGATCTTAGAAGTATAAAAATACATATAAATACTATTCAATTTCATATAACTACCCACTGCTATGTGTTTGTGTAACCGCAGGGGTCCCCCTATCCCTGGTTCGAAAACATTCATCTAAACTACAGGGTCATAAGGTTTTTAACACTACATAGAAACAATATACTGTATTTTGCTGTTTAATATGATTGTGTACTTGGCCCTAATGATTATTTATTTTGTCTTTTTTGGCTAGTGTAACAACGCATTACTCGATATACTCTACATTACAATGCTGTGTCAGAAATTCATACATCCACCATATGAACAAAAGAAACATCTAAAAACACATGATTCTTGACAACTACGTCATCTAAACGAGCGGTTACATGATAAACACACGCTTTGAGATGTTGTTTTTGCAGGGCCACATCCCATCCATCTCCATTTGTTGATTGTGTTTACCTCACTGTCCCTGTGACACAGTGAATGTAAATGGCTCTCATTATACAAGAGCAGAGTGTTTTGGTGCGTTCCTTGTCCCTCCTCTCACCACGACTGCATTGTGAGGCTGTCAGCTCGGCGTTTGATGAATTGCATGCAATTTCCCCCCCCCCCCACCCCACCCAGCCCCTACCCGCAGGCTCATCATCCGCCATTAGTTATAGATCCACGTGCAAACTGCTTATTTCGAGGGACATGTATGAAGTGGGCACCGATAAAGACAAAAACATCAGCTTAGCTCATACGATTTAGTTCAAGGACACTTTTTTTTTTTCACTCTACCGTTTGACTCTTTGTGTCCTCTTACTTTATAAAGATCTTCACTTTGGTACTGTCAGCAGTGGGTTGTAACCTTCTACCCTATCTCAAAGTAATATGAAATATGTCTTGAGTATTGCTGGTACCATTAAAGTGCATATGACACATTAGACTACATTTTCACAAATACGTAGTTAACACAATTACATTCAAGATTCATGTTAAAATTTTCCCTAAATCTGGCAAAAAAAGACCTTTTATTTTGGAAAAGAAAAACACTTCCGCATTAGCCATGGAGCCCCGGAAGTGACGTAGAACAAAACTGAAAATTGTTAACGGTCGCTGAAAGCCATAGAAGTCAATGGGATAATTTGCCCAAATAAACTGCAAACTGTCTCTCTCCCACAAACATTTAGCGAACCACAACTATATCACCATAAACCTGGGACAAAATGTGACAGGCTAAGGACCAACGATAAGAACAAATGTTGAGCTCTGATATTTAAAAAGGTCTTGATGCAATGAATGGAGATCAGCGCCGATAACGCAAAGAAGCTAGCAGGCTAAAGCTAACTAGCCCGCCGCTGCAAGCAGATTCATTCAGGATTAGTTTGTTTGTGTCACACCACTTTTATGTTGTGCTTTGCATTAACGGGAGAGCAATTTGCTCACGGTACAGATGTAAAATGACAGTGGCTGATGATAAACTTGGCCTCTACACTGTAGCACACAGTAGCCAAAGCCAACACCAGGAGACGACATCTTCACGGCTTACAAACGCGGAACAAAGGCTCACAAACACAAACCGATCCATCAGATCAAGTCTGCAGAATTAAATCACACGTGGATCTGTACCGTGACCCTGCCATAAACAGCAGGATTTTACTCTGGAAATAAAAACTGCACTAGCATCGTCTGTAGCCTGATATTGACAACCATCGGTCGTAGCCACCATTCTCTCTTTGAACCATCGCACACTGTAGACAGAGCAGCTCACGATTTTACAAACCTCATGTTGTGTCAAGTGACTTCTAAACATCTTAGACAAAAGTAAATCGTACAGTGAACGCCAGCCCTAAGAAGCTAAGAAGCTAACCACCACAAAGCAGCAGTATCTCATAGCCAACTGTTGATTCACTAAACATGCAGAAAAACTGAAAGTTACAGTACTCACCAAACGCAGACATCGCTCTTCCATTGTGTGAAAGCCTTCAGTCCTCAAAGTATCCCATAAATAATGTCCAAGTTTTGGAAAACATCGGCTCCTTAGCCACTGGGTAGGCCAGCCACTGCGCCACACGCAGCTAAAATATCCATCCTGGTATAGATATGGAAAAGCATAATCGTCGAAATAAAGTCCTTGTGTGCACAGATAAACTCCTGTTATTCCGCTGTTCCTCCGATGCACGTGTGTCCTGTCAGCATTGTGGCTGTTTTTGTTTTGATGCAGGCGGCGCAAAGTGAAGGAGGAGCTTATTTCCTGCGTGGAACCAACTTCTTATAAATATATTAAAAAGAAACTAAATAAGCTGCATTTCTAAATAAGCAAACTTTTAATGACTGCAAAGAATTGTATAAACATTATAAAATAAAACGAGCTACACCTTGGCTGAAGAAAACTGCACCAGAAGTGCATTTATACAAATGGCTGACTCCACACACACAATAATTATTTATTGAAGTAAATTACCAGTGCAGTTTAATATAAATATAGCTAATCATGAAATCTGATCAAGAATATAAGAAAAAAGACTGTCAAATACCTACAAAAAAGAGTGCCATCTGCTGTATTTTTATTGCACCTACCTTCCTCTACGTCAGCACTGAAGAGCGTTCTACTGTTGCTAAGGAGTTGCTAAGGACATTTCCCTGTTCGATTAACTACAGTTTTGACTTTTTAATCATATTTTCTCCACAAGCTGATATTTTATGGGTGTAAAACTGTGATATTTTCCTTAACACAGGTATTATCCCACCAAATCAAGAAGAATTATAAAAACTTAATAACCTGTCATATGCACTTTAAATAAATACAATTTATAATAACAATGGCTCATACCAAGTCTTGCATGGAAGGTATTAACTTTACTAATAAGTTACATGGTTCTTATTGCTTAGATACAGGTAAAGTATCATTCAGGTTCCGTAAACACTCAAATTAAGTATATGTAGTCATACCACAAAAATGAAAAGTACTCAGCCCTAGTCCTGAGTCAAGGAAAACTTCATGTTTGAATCTGACAATCACAAAGTATTATGATTTTAAATTTCCTTCAAAAAAATGGTTCATGGTAAGAGCTTATATGGTAGATACAATTGCTGAATGACAACAATAAAGCGTACTCATTCTACCATGTCAAAATTGAGCGTATTGTAAAGCTTTAGCCTTTGAACCTTTAAAGTGTGATGGCCACAGAGGGAGAAGGAGCAATAGTCAGCTGAAGTGACCTTGACTAACAGCAATAATTACTTAAGAACCAGCCATATGTGACAAAGGTAATTGATTAAAAAAATAAAATAATAAAAATACTCTACATCTGAAATATAAGTATTAACTGTATCATTAAGCATTTTATTGCAGGTGTTTTATTGCAGTGCAACATTGTCAGGAACCGTGGGCAACTGACACCTCATTTACACTGAGTATGTTATGTCCACCGCCCGTTTTATATACCATGACAATAGAAATTAATTAATAAAAAAATATAATTAATCTGGTGGTTTAGACCAGTCCATCATGTCTCTGTCACGTCTTCGGTTCTACAGTAGGAATACGCTGCGATTCTATTTTTGATGGATGCCACAGTGTCATCAATGGCTTTTTACTACAGCGCAGTAGTGTGTTTTAGGGCGCGCCGATATTTGGGTATTTTCAATATCGGCTATCAGTCGATACAAGCTGATAAAAAGGCCGATATTTCCGGAAACGAAAGTGAGAAGAGACTCAGTCAGAGCTTTAAAATGAGCCCTCCAACAACTTCCTAGGCCTCAGGGGAACAGAGAAACATTTTGGTGAAAATCAGTCACAACTTTGTACACCATTTTTTTGTGTATTTTACAGGGGTGGGAGATAGGGCTGAACGATTAATTGCATTTGCAATTTTATCGCGATATCACACAACGCGATTTCCAAATTGCAGAGGCACGCGATTTTGGCCCAATGCCCATGCAGCTGATGGCCGCGGCCCATCGAAGTGAATGTAGCGGCGAGAGACGGCGGCGATGTCCACTCCACAGCATGCTTTTGTTTACTTCTCAGTCTAGTTAAGGTGCGCAGCAGATCGTGGATGTACAGTGAAAATATCAGCGTTTATGATGCAGCCACCGTGAAGGACTGTTGCTTTTTTTTCTCTGTTAGCATTGCGTTAGCCGTTGCGCTAATCACTCTATTCAGAGTACCAGACCGTGCTGCCCCACGCTCTGATGCAATGATCACAGATACTCCCTCACCTCCGACTGTCTCTGCCTCCACAGAGATGAAGGTGAGCCGTGTGCTGCTTGTAAAGAGTTGTTTGCAGCTCAGTTGGGACTTTTTAAAACCTAAAAGAAGGCTAATGTTTGGGAATGTTTGGATGAGAACTTATAACTTCATAAGCACTGACAAAAAACACAATTAAGATGCAAATAGCAAGAAATGATTTAGGCTATTTACAAAACTATTACAGTAGGGCATACAATTATAAAATGTAAAAAGTAAGTAATACTTAAATAAGTCAGTTGTAAATATTTCATGAGCAATAACATTGTCTCAGTTTAGGCTATAATTTAAGTTATACTGTATGCAACAAAAAGTTATTAATGGTAAATGGGGGAAGGAAAATCGAAATAAAATTGAAATTGCAATATTTATTGAAAAAAATCGCAATATTGATTTTTGGCAAAATCGTTCAGCCCTAGTGGGAGATATCGACAAAAATGAATATCTCTATATTTTTTTCAATATCTCGATATCGATATTCAGACGATATTTTTGCAATCCTTCAAAGAAATGTGTGCAAACTGGCAAAGAAGGTCCAGTTGGTCTTTTGACTTGCTGTATCTGACCTATTATTGTATAGAATTACTAGTACATAAAAGATGAGACATTATTGATTTAAACATTAGCGCAGGGCGATATGAACAAACATTTGGTAACGCTTTAGAATACAGCCCGCGAGTTCCAGGTGTAAGTACGGGTAACAAGAAAGTAATTACACGTATAAGTACAGGTACTCTAACAAAGTGTAACAAGGGGGAACAATGTGTAACAAGGCAGTCCAAAGTGTTACAAGGGGGAACAATGTGTAACAAGGCAGTACAAAGTGTTACAAGGGGAACGATGTGTAACAAGGCAGTACAAAGTGTAACAAGGGGGAACGATGTGTAACAAGGCAGTACAATGTGTAACAAGGGGGAACAATGTGTAACAAGGCAGTACAATGTGTAACAAGGATAACGATGTGTAACAAGGCAGTACAATGTGTAACAAGGGTAAACGATGTGTAACAAGGCAGTACAAAGTGTCACAAGGGGAACAATGTGTAACAAGGCAGTACAATGTGTAACAAGGGTAAACGATGTGTAACAAGGCAGTGCAATGTGTAACAAGGGTAAACGATGTGTAACAAGGCAGTACAATGTGTAACAAGGGGGAACAATGTGTAACAAGGCAGTACAATGTGTAACAAGGGGGAACAATGTGTAACAAGGCAGTACAATGTGTAACAAGGGTAAACGATGTGTAACAAGGCAGTACAAAGTGTCACAAGGGGGAACAATGTGTAACAAGGCAGTACAAAGTGTACAAGGGGGAACAATGTGTAACAAGGCAGTACAAAGTGTCACAAGGGGGAACAATGTGTAACAAGGCAGTACAAAGTGTCACAAGGGGAACAATGTGTAACAAGGCAGTACAAAGTGTAACAAGGGGGAACAATGTGTAACAAGGCAGTACAAGTGTAACAAGGGAAAATGTGTAACAAGGCAGTACAAAGTGTCACAAGGGGGAACAATGTGTAACAAGGCAGTACAAAGTGTACAAGGGGGAACAATGTGTAACAAGGCAGTACAAAGTGTCACAAGGGGAACAATGTGTAACAAGGCGCAGGTACAAGGATGTGTAACAAGGCAGTACAATGTGTAACAAGGCAGGGAACAATGTGTAACAAGGCAGTACAATGTGTAACAAGGGGAACAATGTGTAACAAGGCAGTACAATGTGTAACAAGGGGGAACAATGTGTAACAAGGCAGTACAATGTGTAACAAGGCAGTAAGTTGCCAGCGCTCGGGGGCAAGTAGGGTGAAGTGTCTTGCCCAAGGACACAACGACAGTGTACATTTTGTGGGAGGTGGGATTCGAACCCCGATCAGGGGACGACCCGCTCTACCAGATGCGCCACTTAGTACAAAGTGCTACAAGGGGGAACAATGTGTAACAAGGCAGTACAAATGTAACTACGTGTCAAGGTGTAGTAAAGTTATTCATTTTCATTTATTTATTTATTTATTTCATTCAAAAGTGACATCATACAATCACAACAAAACTGCTAAGAGTGCTAGAGTATGAATGAAACGGAGCAATTAATGGTGCTGAGCTATCACATAGTTGTGGCAAAAGGTAATGTGGTATTGTGCATATATTTTAATGTTGCAGGACAACAGTATTACTGTTGTGAAAGTGAAGACATGACTCTAGGCATTTTCATTGATTGTGGTTTATTTATTTTTTATAGTTGCCTGTAACAACCAGAAACAAGAGTGAACAGACAAAAATACAGTAAAACAAGGGAAATTACCACGTTATCAATGTGCATGTACTAGGTAGGTAGAGGTAGGTAGGTAGAGGAGTGCACGCGCTGTAAATTGAAGTGAGACACCGTTGCATGTAACAAGCAGAAACAAGAGTGAACAGAGAAAAATAAGTCTCCAAAAATTATCACACTTAATTATCATTCCTAAGTCAGACGGAGCCTTTCTGTGCTGATGTGAATAGTTGTATGGGAAACGGGAGGAAACCTATTGGCACAGGAAAAACATGCACCTGGACCTTCTAGCTGTGAAGCAAAAGCGCTAACCACTGCGTCATCATATCACATGTACTTATAGTGTACATGCACTTTGATAGTGTGATAATTTTTGGAGACTTGTTCTGCTTATTTTTTCTCTGTTCACTCTTGTTTCTGCTTGTTATAGGCAACAGTGTCTCACTTTAATTTACAGCCCGCGCTCTCCTGTCCCTACACATTAGTTACAGTATACATGCACATTGATAACGTGGTACTTTTCCTTGTTTCGCTTTATTTTTCTCTGTTCACTCTTGTTTCTGCTTGTTACAGGCAATGGTGTCTCACTACAAAAAATAAACAACAATCATTAAAAATGCTTGGAGTCATGTCTTCACTTTCACAACAGTAATACTGTTGTCCTGCAACATTAAAATATATGCACAATACCACATTCCCTTTTGCCACAACTATGTGACAGCTCAGCACCATTAATTGCTCTTTGAATACCTTTACTACACCTTGACACGTAGTTGCACGTTGTACTACCTTATTACACATTGTTCCCCTTGTTACACTTTGTACTGCCTTGTTACACATTGTTCCCCCTCGTTATACTTTGTACTGCCTTGTTACACATTGTTCCCCCTCGTATACTTGTACTGCCTTGTTACACATTGTTCCCCCTCGTTATACTTTGTACTGCCTTGTTACACATTGTTCCCCTCGTTATACTTTGTACTACCTTATTACACATTGTTCCCCCTCGTTACACTTTGTACTGCCTTGTTACACATTGTTCCCCCTCGTTATACTTTGTACTGCCTTGTTACACATTGTTCCCCCTCGTTATACTTTGTACTGCCTTGTTACACATTGTTCCCCCTCGTTATACTTGTACTGCCTTGTTACACATTGTTCCCCCTCGTTATACTTTGTACTGCCTTGTTACACATTTTTCCCCTCGTTATACTTTGTACTGCCTTGTTACACATTGTTCCCCCTCGTTATACTTTGTACTGCCTTGTTACACATTGTTCCCCCTCGTTACACTTTGTACTGCCTTGTTACACATTGTTCCTCCTTGTTACACTTTGTACTGCCTTGTTACACATTGTTCCCCTTGTTATACTTTGTACTGCCTTGTTACACATTGTTCCCCCTTGTTACACTTTGTACTTCCTTGTTACACAGTGTTCCCCCTTGTTACACGTTGTAAAAGTACCTGTACCTGTAATTCCTTTCTTGTTACCCGTACTTACACCTGGAACTCGCGGGCTCTATTCTAAAGCGTTACCAAAAAATTATATCACAGTATGAAAAAGAAATATCACAATAACGATGTATTTGGCGATATAATTTAAACCTGACAAAATACTTCAAAATCAAAGCCTTTAGACAATAGGGCTGGAAAGCGGAAGTGCGAGAATTTGCGAGATTTCCGTCCACGGATACAAACAAACAACACACGCTGGTTGTCCTGTACTGATATCGCGGACTTCATACGCTCTGATGGCTTTTTCAGTGTTATTTTGGACACATTTCGTCACTGGGACGAAAAACTTCGTATACGGCCATGCTAGTCGCTGAGTGGATCGGCAAATGCCCCGCTCAGGTTTGTGGCACGGTCCCATTTAGTGATAATATTCGAGTAAGTTATACTCGTAGTGACATGCGCCTTTTTATATCTGTAGACGCCTTGGTCAAGGAGGGTCGACACGCCCGCCTGCCCTTTCCTCTGCCTTTGATTCGCTTTTTTTTTTTATTCCCCTGTCACTGGACATGTGGAGCTCCGTGTGTGAGGGCAACAACACCTCTACTGTGAAACAAACCACGAACTAAATATGGTCATAACCTCTTAACCCCCACTTTAACCATGTACATTTTCATCACTTTGGCTTTTGTTGATTTTTTTGTCATATTTTTATAACTTTTTTGTCGCTTTTTTTATCATGTTTTTATAACTTTTTTTGTCATGTTTTTGTCGCTTTTTTGTTGTGTGTTATGCTCGTTGCTGAACTGGTGAAAATGTGCTCGGTTAAGGTGGGGGTTAAGAGGTTTTAACTAAAAGTAAAATAAACTCGAGTCTTTGGTATAAATTGCCTCTGTAAACTATTTTATCAACAACGGACCTACGTGCCTTAATGTGCTGGTGTTGGTCGTCTCCAGCTGGCGTTGATTGGCATTTTGTGTTTGTGTTTGTGTGAACTGCTAAGGCTAATCACTCGCTATGTCATGAAAGCATTTTGCACTATTCAATTCAGCCGCCTCCTCGAACAGCTGGTTGTTTGTTTGTATCCGAGCGAAGAACCGGAAGTGCTTCTGGTACGAGACTTTCCAGCCCTATAGGGCAAATTCATTTAAAGCTATTTTATTCTAGCCTGGCCATAGCCATCCATAAACTCCAGTCAATTATCTTTTCCCTACATGTACGTCTGGGATTGATCTCAGTGGCTGCGTTTCATCGGTTGAATTTCAACCTACCATTCAGCGAGCGGGGAAGGCGGGTGTTATAGGTGACGTAAAAAATTTGCACCGCATTTGCTGGTTGTAGTTCGGTAATGGCGGCGGATACGAACGTAAAGGAAGCTCTTCAATCCGTTCTAGCTCGGCTCCTAAAAATCCAGAAATTATAACTGAAGCGCAAGGAATGCTCCCAAGACTTATGATAGCTGCTTCACTCACGGGCGCATTACATACGTCACGCTAGCGAAAATCAGATCCAGTCGTTTCAAAGGAGTTCACCCCTCCCACCTGTTAACGAAGCTCAATTGTGAAAATCCAGACCCTTGTAGGCAACGAAATGAGTACGAGGGTATGGTAAAACCAGGCTAATTTTATTATATTTATTCATCTAAATCTCTACCTTCATCTGGAAGAACACAGAAGATAAGATAAAATAATATTGCTACAATATTTGCAACTTCATCTCCATCACAGTGAAATGCTCCTGTAAGTTCACCTGCCTCTGGGCAGTTTACCCAGAAGCAGGTTCACGTTCACCTAGGCAAGGCAAGGCAAGGCAAGTTTATTTGTAGAGCACAATTCATACACAAGGCAATTCAAAGTGCTTCACTGTTAGTAGGTGAACGTTCAAGCCTCTGTACACTACCACGACTGGACTATTATATGTTACATTGTCTGTAGCGGCCAGTCATTTTAGTTTATATTTTTCTTTTTGGGACTTGTTCAAAATATATTCAGTTTGAATATTTCAGTTGACGATTTATTGAACAGGAAAGAACTCTCGCACACTGTACTTGCAACACCCGTGTTGACGATTTATTAAAACCAAAAAGTCAAATTGTGACCCGATATGGTTGAAACTTCCAATAGTGTAAAACCCTTTGGATATTTTGGTTCCTTAAAAACAACTTACTGATCTTGAAGTAGCCCTCGGACTGATGGTAACCCCCGTAAAATGGATAGAAGAATAGAAAAATGTTTGTAAAGGTTGAAAGCAGTTGTTCGCGACCTCCTTTGTCTGGCGTCTGGGTCTGTCATTTATACTCAGAGTACCCGCTACCTAGAGAGTGCTAACAATTATTTAGATCTTAGAAGTAAAAATATACATATAAATACTATTCAATTTCACATAACTACCCACTGCTATGTGTTTGTGTAACCGCAGGGGTCCCCCTATCCCTGGTTCGAAAACACTCATCTAAACTACAGGGTCATAAGGATTTTTAACACTGCATAGAAACTATATTTCTGTATATTTCTGATTGAAACCTTTACTAAAATAATAAATGTTTACCTGTAGGCAATTTGAAAGTTAAAAAACAAACATCAAATTAAATTACTTAAAATATCGGCCTATATATCGGCTATGGGCCATACCAATTCTGTATCGGACCCCATAAATCCATATCAATTGGGGCCTAGTTTGTTTATCCTGTAAAATGAGGGGAAAACGCAGGATAATTGCCTAGTTTTAATATTAATGTCAAGGCGGAACCGCTTTTTGATGTTTTGACACAGACACGGGGAGAACATGTAAACTCCACACATTAAGGACCTGTGGGGGTGGGAATCGAACCCGGGACCTTCTAGCTGTGAAGCATTGTTGTGTCATTGTGCTGTAACACCAGTCCAAACAACAAACTTTGAAGTGCCCCTGGAAAAAGGTTTAGCCTCTTCAAAAGTTTTGTCTCTTCTATTCAGCCAAAATGAGCGAGCTAAAGACGGGACTGTCCCTCTACCGTCACCGCACGCTGAAACCGATTGTACGGCTCGGCTTTTAACTTTTTCTCTCACATGGACTCACTACGATTTGAAACTCCGGGACCGAGAGCACATTTGCTTCAGACGTTAGATGTGAGGATGGTGATGAGGCACAACAAATAAACACTGAGCATTGCCTAACAATGAAGTTAAAATGTAGGAAATGGATATAGGCTCCTATACTGTATTTTTATCTCAGAAAATAAACTGCATTACTATATTATTACATGACGGATTAAAGCTGCATGGACACTGTAAACTAGAAAGTGTGATATGACGTGCGTAAAATGGACCGTGGACATAACATACTCAATGTAAATGAGGCATGAACCTTCCTCCAGATTGTTGGTCAGTATCTTGGTCAGGAGTACCTGGTGCCAAGTGCCTAAAGTGTATGATTCAGATTGCTGGGGGAAACAAGAGTACCCACATAAAACCAATCCCCTGGGGAGCCAAGCACACGCAATTTCCCAGTGCCAAATATATGAAAAAGCAGTTCAATAAATCAACTAAACTAGTATTGTAAAAATGTTACTCTACAATGATTGAAAAAGTAGGCACAGTTTCTCCTCCCACAGTCTGATTCCTATTCATAAATGCCACTCCAAAACCCCTTTCACCTCCCCTAACCCTCATTACTTTATCAGGACAAGACAAAGGGGACTTTAACCATCCATTAGCAGATCAGAGTCCAAGCTGAGGTCCCATACCTGCCACAGGTATTACTGTTTGAGCCATGTCCGGAGATTCAACAGTGTAAGCCTCTCAATATCATAAGACAATACCTCTGTCATTTGAATATATCCAGTGGTCATCCATTAACCCCCAAAGTTCCCCTAAACCGGTAAGATCCTCATTACCTTATCGGGCTGAAACAAGATGAGGTAAAGGTATAGCTTAGGTTCACGTGTGGGCTGCCAGGTTGACTTTGCTAGCTCATGGATTAGCCGGAGGGCTAACATAGCGCGCTAGGCCAAGGTTAGGACAAATTTAATGCCGAAATCTGCCTAATTTGAGCTTTTATCGCAGCCCGCAGCACTTCAGAGGGGAGCCGTGCTAAGACAAAGTATTGTGAGGTTAATCCCAGCAATGGAAGTCAGGAGGTATTATTTAAATGAAGTAAGCCGCGCACCTGTTTTAAAACGCACTGCAGGGAACCTGAGGTAAAGCACTGCACATCAGTGTGGATTTTAGAAAAATGCAAAATCATTCAGTGTTTTTCACAAATATTGCACTGATTTCAAGCACACTAGTTTAAACACTAGCTTAATATACTGAATTAGGTTTGTTAAAGTGCATGTGTAGAAAAGAGTTTTCTTTTGTTGTTTTCTTACCAAAAATAACGGCTTGTACTCTTGTATTGCACTTTACAAGCTTGAATTGACAAGATTATCATAACACTACATCCGTAATATGTATGTGTGGTTTTGCACATGTGCGATTATAATATTGTTTCTCAATTAGGTATTTTTGAGATAATTGAATAAAGAACCAGCTATTTTGTTCGGGTTGGGGTTGGGGTTCAATAAATTTTACTTCTCCCCACTTCTCCCCAGTTGTACTTCTCCCCACTCCATTTCAAGCATCAGTGTATAAGTTATTATTATTGTGTATCCTTTCTGTTTTGTTCTTGGCACAATACTTCCCTGAAATAAATGAAATGAACTACACAATTCATCACTGATTCAGTCCATACTCTATGGTGGTAAGCTACTATAGTAGCCACAGCTGCCCTGGTAAAGACTGATGGAGCGAGGCTGCTAATCTACACCATCGGCCCCTCGAACCACCACCAACCACTCACTCACACACTACAATCACACACAGACAGTGTCTTGCCAAGGACACAACTACAGTTTGCACCTGTAGGAGCCGATATTCCAATCATTGAGCTTCTGATGAAAAGATGACCCACTCTGCTATCTGAGCCACTGCTACCTCTTTCTCCTCTTATCTGTAAGAATGTGTAATGAGATCATGTGATAGTCAGTTAGTCCAGGGGAACTATGGCCACAGAAGTCACTTACCACTTAGAGTGACTGTGAGGGGTGAATGAATTATACATGTTCAGTGTTCAAATTTGAGGTACCCGGTCTGAGTTTGAGAACCTGTTTTGACAAATGTATAGCATTTAAAGGATTAGTTAGTGTTATGGAAAAAAGATGCTGATTTTTAAAAAAATGGAGAAAAAAAATCTGCAATTTTGTATAAAAACATCCAGAAATGTCAGATGGGCTTCCCCTTTCCTCCCTAATCACCAAAGGTCTTTTATTTAAACAATAGCTGAAATTATACCAATTCATCTTCATCTCTAATTGTCTTTATTCTTTTCATAAAGCTCTCCCTTGATTAAAATAACATTAGCACCTGCAGATTCAGCCTCACTTCCTGCTTTCGGAGCGGCAGAGATCAGAGGTTAAACACAGGAGCAAGCCTGAAGCAGCGGGTCAAATGCGCGCAGGGGAAAATGATGGGCTTAATGGTGGGTTGCTGCCTGTAATGACAGTGTAGAGCCAGGGGGACGAGCGGAGTGTGTGCATGCGTGTGTATGGGGAGATGGAGCTTGACAGGTGTGCCCCCTCTCCCCGCTCCTGTTCGGCCCCTTACTTTAACAGCCCATTAGGCGTTATTAGAGGGTCCCACGGGAGCAGCACGGGTCACAGCGCTTTGGCGAACATCGCTCAGATTAATAAAGCGTGAGATCCAGCACAGGCAGTCGCATTCTCAATCACATCTGACACTTGGACAAGCAGGAACAGGTGCTCGTCAACCTTCATGACATAATACTGGGATCATTCATGGAGTGATAGTGGAGCAGTGGGTGGAGTTTGTGCCCGCCAACCTGAGAGAATACTGTTGTTAAAAGTGACCCATTAGCACATTGTGTGCCCGAGCATTCTAAGGGGTAAGATTCAGTGAGTTGGTGCTTAGGTTTGTAGTTTGATATGTGCACCTAATGAAAGGACTGTCAATGTTACTAGATACAACAATTAGATAATTGTTTTCGGTAAAACATTACTGCGGGCAGCCCTTGGCTCGGTAATACATTTAAATGTTTGGCTTCGAAGGAAAAAAGTTTGGGCATCTCATCCAGTCATACAGTAGCTGGCAGCATGGGAATATAATTATCTGGTATAGAAACTTGCTTAAAGAGTGGGTATTATGCTTTTTGCAGGTACTTGGTAATACTGTAATCTCAAACATATCTTTATCACTATCTTGCACTTTGTTGGTTAGAAAATGCAATATTGATCTAAAACAGCTGAAACTAAATATGCAGTAGTTTCACTTTCCGGTGTTCACACGATCTCCCCGTAAGCCCCTCCCACTACCCCTCCTCTTGCTCCCCTTCACTGCACAACTGTTTCAATAAAGAGTATAAAAAAGAACACAATTCTGTAGTGCTTCTATAGCTGTAGTGAAGTTATGGCGAGTGTTTTTACTTGGTGATGAAAGGATTAACCTTACCAAAAGATCAAGAGGTGAGGAAGCACTCCTTGGATCTCAGGAGGAGCTTTTGGAAGCTGCCACGGCGGTGCAAAGAATAGCCACTGACGATTAAACAATTACTCAAAGGCGCACGAGCGGGTTAAAACACAGCTCCAGGTAGGTTTTTGATGAGAGAGCAACATTGTAACGTAGTATAAAGCTCTAAAAAGTAAATTTTGCATAATGCCTTTAAGTTTTTACTTTAGCTGCTTTTGGACTTAATTATTGTATTTCATGTTTTATAAATCAAAATTGATAGATGAAAAATGTGTTTATATTCAAGCATCTGGGCTTTCATTTTACAGTGAAATGTCATGTAATTAACATTCGAACTAACAGTGCCACATTCAATGTTCAAAACGTCTCCTTTTAATATTTTAAAAAGTCTAGAATATTTTTGTAAGAGAAAAAATCAAATTTTCATATTTTCACATAATACACATGACAGTAAACTGGATTCACAGTCGCCACCTCACACCTTGTTTGTTGGGAACAATCTGATCACTGATGCGTTTTCTGAGACCCCCACAGTGCAACGTGCACATGCCCAGCAACGTGCACACACACGTTCACGTGAACACACGCAGACAGCTCATTATCCATTCTGCACAGGGCCAATCTCAAACACACCATTTGTTCCTGTGCAAATTCTGACATTTCAATATGCCAACAGAGAAATCAGCTACTTTCAGATCACGGTTTGTTGTGAGGAAGAACAGCACAGGGAAACAAAACTATAGGTCTAAGTTAGCAAAGCCAAAACTGAACATTTTAAATTTACAATTGGATGAGAAATATGGCAAATCATTCTAATCATGATTTTTTGTTAATTGTGTACCTTAATATTGCCTTCAAGAGGAAACTAAAGCTGTTTCTTGAGAGTTCACACTGACCGTGACTGGCCAACAGAAGGAATGGGTGCAGAACCATGTTAAAGTAGATGGTAGAAACAAAGTACTAAGTCACACAGAATAACATTCTTCTACATGAGCATGGCACATATAGCCCAGATTGTTGAATGACATCTAGTATCTGTTATCAAATGTAACACAATGTTTCATACTGACATTTCATATGATTTTACCAGTGACCTCCAAATCTATGTCAGACACACAAAAAATGCAGTTTCATTTCTAAATGACCAGCAGAACATTTGCTTTAGTTCTAAAAGTGCACCATGTATTGCAAAAAGTCACAGTTTAAAACTCCTAAAACATACCTTGCAGATTTAGAACTTCTGAAGTCATCCAGTGCTACGTGTAGATCACACAGTGTTAAGTAGATGGTACTGGATTCTCTCAACTTTCTCCCAACGTCCTCTTGACACATGCAACAGATGAATGTAAATTGATTCACTACCAATCACTGGATTGGAACATGTCTAATTTAACTTGACCATACTATAGAATCATAGTAATTGTTACAACTGTTGCAGCCAGTTTACAGTTAAAAAGAGATGCCCAAGCTTTAGATGATTTACATGTTTCTATTACTTATAGAGACTCAATATTAGGGAAACGCTTTCGAGCTTTAGACCATGTTATTTTATGGACTTGATGCAATCAAAATGCATCATAAGGAGACATCCTTTATGAAAAATATGCCTGATATAGTGTTTGCATTCATGTATGCGTCTGTCTCTTTTTCAAGTTAGAAAAACAAGTTCAAAGAGTTCAAAATGCCCACCTCTGTTATTTCAAACTCCAGACAGCGTCATCGGACTTGTTTTAGCACAGAAGAAAGATTATTATAGGACCTTTTTAAGTGTTGCTCTTAGATAGAACAGACAGACTTCACTCAAAGCCACTTGTCTTAAACATTTTCAACTGAGTAATGTTAAGATTTGACTGTTGGGAAGGGAATCTTATTTGTATAGCGCAGAATACTGTATTGTGTTGAGACGACAGTGTCTTTCATGAACATGCAGTAAACATTGCACTTTAAATCATACAAAATTCAAGGTTACGTTTTAAAACACTGAATGATTTTAAATGTTTTGTTTTCATACTGCTAAATATCTAAGCATTCATTTTTTATAACTAAACAAAGGCATGAGAAAATGATCAACACATCTCTGAGAAGTGAGAATACAGAACTGCACAGAGGGGAGTGAAGCAATTTAAAAATAGGCAAAAAGCACGGTGAGCATTGATTTTCATCAGTGCGAGTCAAGTGACACAGCCTGAAGCTTGGAAACATGTAGCATCACATCATGACATCACCAGGTGGGGCCGAGCTTTTCAGGTCTCAAGGAGACAAACTGAATAGGCAGGATTAATCAAATATGCATGAATGCATGACAACTGCAGGCATACGTTTTTCATGCTTGAAAACCTGAGGCTGTTATATGGTTAAAAGTTTGTTTGTTATTTAAAGTGAGTATAGCAGGATAAGAGTTCTTTGAAACAGTTAAGAACAGCATTCTGATTCCAGTAAAATGCTCTGACAATTAGACAAGTTGACATCGCCTTTCATAAAGGAATAGCTCATGAGTAGTATATAAATAATATGCAATGATATTCTTACTATAAGGCAAAAAGAAAAAGACCTACCCAGGCATCATGTACAATGTCATTCCAGTAGGGGCCATAATCCATCCGCAAATCTGTAATTCAAAACCCTCCATCTCCACATGGGACCCTCCTCTTCCCCATCCCAGAGAAGAGGGTGGGGGGGGGGGGGGGGCTTCACACCTGCAACAGAGACCCGCAGGTAAATGTAAATGCTCCTTAGGTGTCCCAGGATAGTCCCAGAATTGTCCCAGCTTGATCCCGTTTTGAAATGGTCCTCCTGAAGAACTGCTCCGCTCAGCTGCTTGGCGCGAGTGATCGGGCCAACTCCTCCGTGCTGTATTTTTTTTTACTTAACCACACAAACACGCAACACATACACTGCTCTAGCGCCTTGTGTTTTCTTTCTTTTACTTTTTTTTCCCATTTTCTTTCTCTCCTCAGCATCAGCAGCGGCGGCGGAGGCAGCCTAGCTAACCCCGCGCAGGGCCTGAGATGCTCTCTAGCCCGCGAACACAAGACGGCTTTCATTATCTTGCCCGTCGCAGCGCGAGGCCTAGCGTCTAAAAGCTACTGATTTCTTTCTTGCTTTAGCCCTGCGCACAAAGGGAGGGCATTTTGTAAATTACTTGCTCGTTTCAAACCAACAAAAGGTACTTTCATTGAACCCTCGCCCCCCCCCCCCCCCGCCAACCCCCTTCTGCCTGCTCCTCTTCTTTGCCGGCGCCATTTGATTTTGCTCAAATTTGATTACAAGGCTGGAAAGAAAAGGAGAGAGGAAATAAGAAAGAGCCCCACAGATGGCGTGTTCTTTTGAGGCGGGCTGAATGGCTTTATACGGGGCCGCCTTTATACGCGTGGCATCCACACGCCTCAGCCGTGCGCTAAAAAAAGGACTTGACAAAATTATTGGTTTGGTGGCTTTCTCGGCGACTGACACTGAACCTTGGAGGAGAAAAGATGTCTCTGCTGCTCTCTCTCTCTCTCTCTCTCTCAGGCTGTTCAGGTCTGCATCAAAACAAACTACAGTGATTGAAGATAAGAATGAGTCAATGTCCAATCAGCAACTTATGATACTTAGGGTTATTTATTAAAGCAGGAGGACAGACATATTTGAGGTGGAATGATATTTGCTCAGAGAGTTGTACTTGAGGTTGCATGATTTGACAGATAATAATAATAATGGCGTGAACTACGGGCTCTTAGGGTTGTAAAAAAAACAACTAAAAGTTATTAGCAATGGATTTGATATTTTGCAGTCTCTCCGTTTTCTACCCTCTTTTTTTCTTTTCGTCTAGTATTTAACCTGGAAAGTCGAAGAAAGATCTGATGCATCGCATAGGCAGATAACATGATTATTCTTTACCCTCTAGTCGTCACTGCAGGATAAGGGTTAGACATAGGTGGTGATGCAGTTTGGTAGTCGGTCAATTATTAGACAAGCACTCAAGTTTGTTGACTGCTCCATGCGACACTTTTTATTATCTATTAGGATTATTGTTTGATATGAAGTTGAATGCACAGACTACTTAAGTAAGAAATCAAGCAGCAAATTATAATGGAAAGCCTGCCTTTGGAAGTTTTTGGGCAGACATCGAACAAACAGTGATTAGCATCAGCGAACATGCTCCGTCTGTGAGTAAAGGTAAAAATATCCATATGTTCAAAGTGTTATTTTGGATAATAAGTCAATAGTACACTTTATTGATCCTTATCAGCATGTAAAGACATAACCAATTACAAATGTACCATAAACAAACCCTGTTTGTTGAATGCGAACCCTGTTTTTACTTTTAAATATAAAACACGCAATTTCACGGTATACCGTGATATCGCGGTATTTTTTGTCAAGGTTATCATACCGTGGAAATCTCATACCGTCCCATCAGTACCCACAGCATGATGCTGCCACCCCGTATTTCAAAGTTGGGATGGTGTTCTCAGGCCTGCAAGATTCTCCCTTTTTCCTCCAAACGTGACAATGGTCATTATAGCCAATTACTATATTTTTTCCCCCTCGTCAAACCACAGGATTTGACTCCAAAAATTAAAGTCATTTTTTATTTGCAAACTCAAAAATTGCTTTTTTGTGTTTCTTTTGGAGTAAGGGCTACTTCCTGGCAGAGTACCCTCTCAGCCCATGTCGGTACAGGACTTGTTTCACTGGATGACAAACTCTTACCAGTTTCAGCATCTTCACCAGGTCTTTTGCATTTGTTCTTGGGTTGATATTCACAATTCAGACACAGCACTTTCATCTCTGGGACACCGAACCAGCCTTCTTTCTGTTCTGTATGACAGCTGGACATTTCCATCATTGCTTTAACCAATGTATCTGGCACCTTCAAGTGTCTTGAAATTGCACCCAAGAACGTCATCTGGGATTTCCCAAGGTATAGTAATCTTAGTGTATGTAAACTTTTGGTTTTGTAAAAAGTAATTCAAAATTGTGTAGAAAATGATATCTCTTATTCTTCTGGCATTTAGCAAATATAAATAATTTTTAAAAATAAAATAAAAAAAAGTTAATTCTGGTTTCATGTCAGACAGTGAGAAAAAAATGCAAATGTCATGATAGGGTATTGTAAACTGTTTACAGTCTATTGTAGACTGTAAACCTGCAAGGCTAATACTGACATTTTTATTATAGTCTGTTTTTTTTTTTACTGTTTACACTTTTTGCCCCCACTTTCTTTAGTAGTCCATCCATCCATCCATTTTCTTCCGCTTTATCCGGGGCCGGGTCGCGGAGGCAGCAGTCTCAGCAGAGATGCCCAGACTTCCCGATCCACGCACACCTCCTCCAGCTGTTCTGGGGGACCCCGAGGCGACACCAGGCCAGCTCGGAGACATAGTCCCACCAGCGTGTCCTGGGCCTTCCACGAGGCCTCCTCCCAATAGGACATGCCTGGAGCACCTCCCGAGGGAGGCGACCAGGAGGCATCCGGAACAGATGCCCTAGCCACCTCAGCTGGCTCCTTTCGACATGAAGGAGCAGCGACTCTACCCCGAGCTCCTCCCGGGTAACTGAGCTCCTCACCCGATCTCGGAGGGTGCGCCCAGCCACCCTGTGAAGGAAACTCATTTCGGCCGCTTGTATCCGCGATCTTGTCCTTTCGGTCATTACCCAGATCTCATGACCATAGGTGAGGGTGGGAACGTAGATCGATGGGTAAATGGAGAGCTTTGCCCCCTGACTCAGCTCCCTCTTCACCACAACAGTCCGATACAGCGACCGCATCACTGCTGACGCTGCACCGATCCGTCTATCGATCTCACGCTCCATCCGTCCTTTAGTAGTCATTGTATATAAATTACCTCTATTAACTATTTCATTGTTTGCACATTTCCTGTCTATTCTGCACATCCTGAGTGTTTCTGAGAGCTGAATGTAACCAGTGAATTTCTCCATTGTGAGATCAATAAAGGTTATCTTATCTTATTGTGTGTAGAATAGATTGATGACCCAAAAAAATTTTTGGGAATAAGGCTGTAAGCAAAATGTGAGAAAAATAATTGAATACTTTAGATAATACAATAGATATTTAATCTACTATGAGTGCACAATTGGAGCATGTCCTGGAGCATATACAATTCACCCAGCACGTTTAATCTCCCTGTCCCCACATTTATTTCAATTATTTTAATTACTGTAATTATTTTTTGCACAGGTGTCCCTGTCCATACAAATATGAAGGCACATTTCAATGCGTCTCCGTCTTCCAGTACTCTCATCAGCATATTTGAAAAGTATCCCTTTTAATGGCGGTACAGCGGTTAGCACTCGTGCCTCACAGCTAGAAGGTCCCGGGTTCGATTCCCACCTCGACGGGGCCTTTCTGTGTGGAGTTTGCATGTTCTCCCCATGTCTGCGTAGGTTTCCTCCGTGTACTCCGGGTTCTCCTACCACTAAAAACATGTACAATAGGTTCCCTCTGGGGCCAGGACTCCCCTGAAAAGAGATTCTTAATCTCAGTGGGACTCTCCTGGTTAAATAAAGGTCAATAAAATAAAAGGCTCTTCACATTAAACAGCCTAAATGAAGGCGCTCCTCTTGGTTTCTAATCCTGTTTGTACAATGCACCACTTGTTTTCTTCAGGAGGATAATTATAGGCCTCCATCATCAGACCCATGTGCACACAGCACAGCACATGTGCACATCCCTCCTCCCATCTCCGCACTGCCCCTAGTCTCCGGGTCAGAAGCTCTAATGGACTGCTGTTAGATCGGAGTGCAGCGAGGGCACACAGTCAAAGCGAATGGAGTGGATATGATAGTCACCCGAAAATAACTCTTTTTAGTACAGTATCAGGGATGGGCTTCTCTGTGGTTCTATCCATTTTGTAATTTTTGTATCTCAAAATCATAGGTAGTATTTTCAGACTGAAAGTCTTCTTCTGAACAGATTTAAATGCAGGTCTTTAATATATGCCAATAAATAAATGAAACAAAGAAGTTGCTTATAGTCCATCCCCAGACTCACCGTGATCTGTTTAGCACTACGTTTCAGTCATACTGACGCCACGTTGCTAATTTTTAGCAGCGTGGCAAATTTTGTTTTACAGTGTCGCAGTGGTTAGCACTGGTGTCTTACACCTTTCTGTGTTTGGGGTTTGTTAGGGCTGGCAACTAGGACCCCACTGTGGCCAGGACTCCCCTGAATCGAGAGTATTTCTCTCAACTGGGACTTTCCTGATTTGGTAAGGTAAAAAAAAAAGAGTTTGAATCCAAATGACTAATCATAGGGAGTCCCGAGATAAGACTTCTCACCTTTCCACAGTGAATTCTGTGTCTGAGTGGTGCAGAAGCTTAGGAAGGACAGGAAGTAATTCAATAATGAACTTTTGTAAAGCACTTCGATTCCCAGCAGGGCTGCTACCAGACATGTGGGTGTCCTGTAGGCAGAATTATTTGGTGCCCTACAGTGCAGCATGTTATGGATTCCCAGATCTTTATTTATTTAAATGTCTTTGTATATTTGATCGGGACAGTGCATGTTAATGAACGCACATAATATTCCTGCATGTAAACACATCACAATGGATCATAGCCATCGGCCAATTTCCATCCTTTGTCAGGCAAACCTAGTCTCATTCATCATGACCCCAGAGAGGAGCCTATTGTACCCGTTTTTAGCGGTGAGGACAAACCTACACAGGCACAGGGAGAACATGCAAACTGAGATCAAACCCTGAACTTTCTTGCACTGAGGCGACAGCGCTAACTGCAGTGGTGAAACTGCATAGTGAGGCATTTAAGGATGGGTCAGGTTTTTGTTTTATCTTTATTGGATTTGAATTAACCACCTACATTGTAATCCTCTAAACTGAAAAGCATGATCTCGACTTATAGACACCACACACCTAATATCCAATATTGTTTTATCCAGCAGCACATTTGGTTGGACTTATCTGGAGCGCTCAGACAGGCTGCAGACAGACATGTTTTGAGAGGGAGAGAGATATGAAACTGTAAAACGCTGACAGGACGCTCAGGTTTTTTTTTTTTTTATCCTCTCTCCTCTCCTCCAACCTGCTCCATGCATGTAGCTTAAACCCTGCTTTTGACTTTACTATTTCTGATCAGCACCCAGATTCTCCCCGGCAGTGGTCAGCCTCCATCCCCTCCATCCCACCGCCAACCACAACTCATTATTGTGCCAAGATAAAAAACCTAATGCAGAGGTGCTTTTTTCCAAAAAGGGCCAAAATAAACCAGCGATAGAAATGACCTTAATATTATTTCAGTCTGTGCGTATTTCCCAATAAGAGTATTCCATCTTTGCGTTTGATAAAGGGATTATACGTCCAGGCGGCTTTATGGGCCCACTCGAATCGCGCGATGGGAGGAGAGCGGCGTGATTGAGTAATTCTTGTTTCCTTTCTGCAGGGTTGGCAGTCCTCTTTGGTGAAAGTCGCAAATCAGCATTATGCCAGATTTCTACTTGTGCCGGAGCCTGTCTGCATATAAGGCCATCAGTGTTCATGAGTTTGTCTGCCTACAGGGAGAGAGTGTCTGTCTGGGAGGGGAAAGGACAGGGCAACAATATGTTTACGAACTAAACATCGAAAAAAATATATCTTGAATCTTTATGGAAATGTGTGTAATTTATTTATTTTATTTTATTTGTTTGAGCAGTTAACCTGCTCAAAGGGAGTGGGCTGAAGCCAAAGGCTTATAAGCGCCCACCCCAAAATAAAAATAGTAACATTACATTTAATATTTACAAGGTAGCAAATCATAAACAAAGGAACATAGGGCAAAGTAACAATAAATGATGAAGAATAAGACAAAAACAACAGCAAAATAAAGAACAAAAGAATGTGCTACTTTTATGTTATAAAGGTGCATTCATACATATTATACTCTGAGATCTTGCTACTTCCCAGTTGTCATTACTATCCTCAATATAATTTAATTTGGGTTTAATTATCATTAATTATCATTATTAAAGGTGCATTAATACATATTATATTCTGAGATCTTGCTACTTCCCAGTTGTCAATACCATCCTTAATATAATTTAATTCGGGTTTATTTATCATTATTATTATATTTGTTTAATTGAGTTATATGTGAAGTATGATGTAAGCCCTGCATAATGAGGTGCATTAAAAAGCCAGGGTGTAGAACGGGCCAGTTGAAGAGGGCAGTAACTCCCCCTCAACAAACCCCCACCCAGCTGCCCTAACAGCTGATTTGTAGATGATGTTCCTATGCTGAGTGGTGCATTAAAAGACAAGGTTTTGAGCCCGTTGGGAGGGTCCCTCTCAACAGATTCATAACTTGCCTACCCTAATTCTCAATTTGTAAATTTGAGCAATAGAATGACAACCGTTCCAAGCAGCAACACTCTTCCTTGATTATAGAGGAAACACACATAATTGATCCTACTGCGCCTCCTAGTGGCAACACATTTCTTGTTCTCTGTATATTTCAAAAGTCTTTTGTTTGTATTTATATTTGAACAGGTTGATATTTGGACTTCGTTTCAACTCCATTTCCAGTTTATTCCACAATTGTACACCATTAACTGTTGGGCTAAAACTTTTCAAAGTTGAGCTATGTTTCTGAGTCCTAAAGTTTAATTCGTCACGTAATTCATAACAACCAGTACGTTCTTGGAACCTTCTTTGTATTTGGCCTGGCAACAGTTTGTATCTTGCTTTGTATAACATCTGTACAGTTTGGAACTCAACAATGTCACAGAACTTCATTATCTTTGATTTTAAAAATAATGAGTTTGTGTGGTCCAAAAACCCAACTTTATGAATTACTCGGATAGCTCTTTTTTGCAACATTACTATTGGTTTTAATGTGTTTTTATAAGTACTACCCCAAACCACAGTACAATAATATAAATATGGCAAAATCAGAGAACAGTATAAGATATGTAGAGCTTTGATGTTTAAAATGTGCTTTGCTTTTGCTATTACTGAAATGCTTCTAGAAATTTTCGTAGATATATATTTAATATGAGCTTTCCAAGTAATTCTGTCATCTATAATAACACCAAGGAATTTGATTTCATGCACTCGCTCTATGACAACACCCTCTATCTGAATTGCTTCCTGAGCATTGGAATTACAGTTGCCAAATATCATCATTTTGCTTTTACTCAGATTTAGAGATAATTTATTTTGTTTGAACCACTTATTGACACTTTTGAGTTCCAAGTTAACAATCCGACACAGTTGCTGTAAGTCGTCACCTGATGCAAAAATATTTGTATCGTCAGCAAACAAGATAAATTTAAGTACTTGAGACGTTTTACAAATGTCGTTGATGTACATATTAAACAATTTTGGGCCCAGAATGGAACCTTGAGGTAAACCACACACAATTTGTCGACAATTTATATATTAAAGTAACAAAAACGTATGTTATAGATATAAAGCTTTGACTAATGGACACTTTAAAATAAACTGAGTGCTGAAATGATCTGAACTAGCCCAGTGAAGCTGTCTGGACTTCAAAAACATAGTAGAGCACCACCTTGTGACATCAGCAGGTGAGAGACAAGCGTTTTAAACTCTTGAGAAGGAGATAGACAGATTCTAAATTACTCAATATCTCAATTCCAAGTGTAATTATATCATCTGCTTAATTGCTCCATAAAGTCAGTTTAGACATATGAGCTGTGAAAAGTTTCCATTGATGTGGCTACTGCTACAGCTGCTAGCACATAGCTGCTAATGGCTTCGTGCAGCTTCATGCCATTAACAGCATCATAACAAAATAGGAGTATCCTATGCAGAGCCTCTCCTGAGCAAATAGCACCTAGTCGGCAGTTCAACTCCAGTTCCAACCTCAGCTTACTGCAGTTGTCCTTGGGCACGACACTTCAGCCACATTGCCAATGTAAGTAAGACTATGTGTGTGACTGACTGGAAATGGCCGGAGGAGTGAAGATTGACAGCCACCTTTTTGCCATCCTTTTGTCCCAGGGCAGCTGCGGCTACAAAAGTCTCTTACCAACAGATTGGTAGTGAATATTTGATTATGTATAAACATGTCATTGTTATTTTACAGACCAAAAAAAGTTGGAGAAAAACAAAACCAAGTTTGTTGGTTCACTTTCAAACCTTCTATTTGGTAACAAACACTTCACCCACTGCTGCACTATTATCTTTCTTTTACCTCTTAACCCCCACCTGAACCAAGCACATTTTCTCCAGTTTGGCTTTACCCAAATCTAAAAGCTTCTTGAACAAAGCATCAAAATAGCGACGGAAACGAGGATAAACGCGCAGCAAAAAAGTGACCAAAAAAAGTGCTGGAAAAGCAACAATAACACAATAAAAGAGCAACAAAAACACAACTAAAAAGTGACAAAAAAACGACACAAAAAAGTGTCAAAAAGCAAGGGAAAAAAGGGACGAAGAGAGCAACAACAAAAAGACAAAAAAGAGACAAAAACGCGGCGATGTCTGTGGAAGTTGAAAAAAATGACCATAACTCCCAGAAAGGTGCGTATTGTGTCAGAAGTTCACTAAGTCAGAGGGACGACATGCTTCTATAAGAGCTCTTCCCATGTCTTTCAAGCACAATCAATCAATCAATAAATCAATCAATCAAGGAAGTCACAGAGATTCACAGAGAATATATAGTTGTTACAGGCCTTGTATATGGAGACAAATTGGTCTCATTCTTTCACATGCACTGCTCTCCTTGTCTCTCATAACAATTGTACAGTTTAGTGTCTGGGGTCAAATTAACCTTAGCATTCTTAAAGAGACTAGATGTAAGTTAGGTCTTACGCGAGTTATTATTTATCACATATAATTTTCAAAGATAATTTCCAAAAGCTTTAGTACTAATCGTTTTGAAAGCGAGGCATTTTAGGGTTTTCATAGTTCAATAAAAATTACTCAACGCCGCCTCCTACTGGACAGAGTGACTCACACTTCCATGGTCAAGGCAACATCCTAAAGGCACAGGGCGGCTCTGCCTTCACCTCTCATATCATTGCAAATATGTGTGTTCGCGCATGCGCAGTCAGTTTACCCGTCAAAAATCATTTACGTGAAAAGGCAGATTGCTACGCTGCTTTTTACGTAACTGTGCTCCGCCGACATACGCCAATCGTCTATTTACGTTAACGTCAAATTAGTGAATAGCTAAGTGGTACGCTACCGGCAGGATGACAGCCAGGATGACAGCCAAGATGACAGCCCGCGAGATGTTCAAAATTTTAGTCATCTTTCTTTCTAAATTTTTAATGATGCTTTCAGGTATTCTTTAATTTAATGTGTGTGAACCCAGGAGAGCGACGTCTTTAGCGCCGCGGACAGCTCCGCATCCAAGTTGTCATTTTCTCCAGACAGAAACGAGGAATGCGCTGTGTTGTCACGACATGTAAAAGTAATTGGAAGAGTCTGGGGACTGCTATTTAAATCATTGTTTTAATTTAATGGTGTCTTGTGATCTTAATTTTGTTAGATTAAGCGGGCACTTACCTGCCTACACTATAATCAGAATCAGAATTACTTTATTAATCCCGGGGGAAACTCTTTTTGTTACAGTTTAGAGTATAATAATTTGATGCTGACAGGCAGGAATGATTCCCGTGTCTCTCAGTGGGTTAGGAGTCTATTGCTTAAAGAGCTCCTTTAAAAAATTTAAAAAATAAAAGGTCATTGATCTGTTTGTTGCAATTTGCGATAGCCTGCCTACCTAACCCTGGAGCTTACTGCACGTGCCTGTACGTTTCCCGAGCCAACTCCTTGCCTTCACAGTGTGATTTAAGACAGAAGGATGTAGCGCGGATTTGCCAAACTCTATTGAAAAGAACTGAGCGACGAAAATGGATTTACCACGAGTTTGCTGAGCAAAAGGCACGCAAAGGTTACTTCAGACGGGTGAGTGAAAGTTTGTTTATTTTCGACAGTCATGTAGTCCACGAGGAATGAACCTGCTATTTACACAAAATCTAGGTCTCTACAAACTTAAACTAATCCATAAATGTAGTCAGCGCATCCCTAGCTTTCACCAACTATTTATTAGAGAGAGATCCGCTTCATATTTTCGGTTTTATGGTTGGATAAAGTTAGGCTGGGTTTGTGGCGTGAAATGTAAACAATGCGATCATGCACGGCGATACGTTGCAATGTCAGCCTTTTCCTCTCGTGTGAATGAGAATGTATGTGCATTACTAAAGTAGTACAGGAGTCTTTTCTACAGTTATAACTTTAGTAATGTCTGGAGTCTGTAACTTTCTCAGCGTGAGGCCCCAGCAGCTCACGGAGGTGGAGCTGACACAGAGAGGGACTGGGGAGAAGCTATGGGAGAAACACGGAGGATTTTGACTGTAAATAAAAGAGTCGATTATTTCGTTTATTTGGGCTGCAAGGTTGTTATTAGTAATGCATATACATACGATCACAATGCTAAGATGATGAGATGATTGTCTCTGCAAGATTGTGTCCTATATTTACAAAGTAGGGATGGTCCGATGTGAAAAATTTTCTGCCGATATCGATATCCGATATTTGCCTCGCGGCTAAGGCCGATATCCGATATTTGCCGATATTTATTTCGACATTAAAAATCAATAGAAAGGCTCGCTGAAATGTTGTAAAGTTTGCAAATTGTCGTTCCATTATTGGAATGTCTTATGCCTGGGACTCACTGTCTCACACACTGATGAAACAAACAATCCTTTTTATTAGAAAAATATTAAAAGATCAAATGCAATGTTGGAGTGAAATGCATATAATTCAATTATTTGAACAATTCGGATATGCAGGAGGGATTTGTGAGAGCTAGAAACAAGTTTGGGTGAAGGCAAAAAATCTCACAGGCAAAATCAGGTACCCCAGCTTTAAGGCGGGGGTTATGAGGTAAGGCCGGCTAAATGACAGTCAATATCTAAATACGGAGAGTTAAGACATTTACTAGTCATTCAAGTCCAGGGCTGATTTACTGTCGCATCGCTGTAAGGCTTTGATTCCCAGAGTGCATCTACATTAGGTCAGCAGCACATATGAGGGGTGAGTCCTGAGTCTCATGGGTGCATTCGAATGGATGTCATCTCACAATGTAAAATCCCATTTATAAACATAGGTTAATCCCGCAGTGTTGGAGTGGTTACCCGTCATCACTCAGAGTGCAGCCCATTTAGTGTTTAACCCCTGTATTTAGTTAACACAAGAGGGTCGTGGCCCCTGACCTCCGCCGGCTGCCCCAATCATAGGCTGTGATTCAAATAAACAGGAACAGATTAAAATGGGGATAATGCTCTCTCCTATGTGACCGTTTCCTCATACACATTTTCAACTCAAACAAGTCTTAGACATTATAGAATAGCCTACAGCAGCTGGCGAGATCTGTCCTATCTGTACTATTTATTATTAGGCCCGAGCGCCATCAGGGCTGGCGAAGGGGCTCTTGTAATCGTATGGTGCCGAAGCGCACAAAACGAGCGCGAAGCGCTCGCCTCCTCTCAAACATGCACTAACGCACTCCTCTCGTCGTGCACGTTCCGTGCACGTGCACATGTATCAGACAACGAACATTGTAATTGTACAGTGCACGGAGCGAAGCGGAGTGCACTCCCCCAAAGTGCGCGGAGCCCTCGTCTCAAACACTCACTAACGCACTCCTCTCGTCGTGCACGTCCCGTGCACATACATATATAATGCAAAAATCAACATTGTAATTGTACAGAGCCCATAAAAGTCAATGGGCGACTGAGAGGTAGGTACCATGAGGTAGGAATGCGCGAGCACTTTCCGAAAATATATAGTTTATGGTACCCGCGTAAGCGGGAACATTGTTTTCGTATGGCAATATTATTCTTTCTTTCTTTCTTTCTTTCTTTCGCACCGTCGCAATTTTCACCCAGTGAACATCGACGAAAAGTCACAGATTTTGCCCAAAATTCAAACCCGATCTGACGCAACTTTTGACTATTTCCAAATTTTGAATTTCAATATATACCTCAATATATACCTCAATTTTTTTTAACATTGCGAGATAGGACTCGGGCAAAAATGAAGTTTGTCGTAGAATCATAAAAATCGGTACAGACGTGCATCATGACAAGTTGAGCAAAAAATATTATTACGGCAACGCCGTCCGCCATATTGGGTGTCGGCCATTTTGGATGAAAGCCCGCGAAGAATCCGTCTTTATTTTTCACTTCGTACAAAATCTATCACCTCCTAGAGCGTTTATCGGAACGACCTAATTTTGGGTGGAAAATAATCTTGAGAAGTAGAACTTTAAAAGTTATCCAAATTACTTTTCTAAGTTTTACGGTTTTTATGCGGCGAAGCCGCAAACTGTACGGAGTATTTCGTGATTTTTCACAAACAAAAAATGGCATATGAAACATATGAAACATGACATATGAAGCCCGATTTAGCTCATTTTGTTATCAGTTGTTAAAGTCTCAGTCCTAAACACTTTCATTTGGCAAAATTCAAATTGGGCGCGATAGCACCCCTATAGGAATTATATGGAGAGTACACATTTTAGTTTTACGAAAATTAAAATAATTTGGCACAAAATTCTATTTGGTCGTTCCGATCAGAAAAGTCAATTACACCCATGCCATATTTTTCACGGTGTTGCCGTAGCGATTACCAGAACGTCCCATTTTATTCTGATGGAAAAATGTTAAACTCCATAATTCAACAAGAAGTGAGGAACCAAAGGTTATCCAAAGTACTTGGATAACCTTTGTGGACTTTCTGCGGCGCAGCCGCAACCCTAAGTAAAATGTAAAAATATGCTTCAGTTTGCAGATATAGTGTGATACAAATTCATACTCATTTTTCTCTGTATAATGTCAAAATTGAGCGCGGTTTGTGCGTTAGCGCATTCCAAAAATCCTAAAACGAAGACCCTAGGGAAAAAAGTTAAAAAACAAACATAAAGGCAGTAGCAATACCGTAATTTTAGATTGAGGGAGACAAAAGGGCGCGAAGCGCCCCCTTGCTTTGGGCAGGGCGGTCGGCGAGGGCCGATAATTGCCGCTTTGCGGCTATATTTCTAATTATTATTATTTACTTGCCTTGATAGTGTATTTATTTTTCATGTAAAGTAAAGCACTTTAATTACTCTGAGCAAATAATGCTTTACAAATAAACGTGCCCACTAAAATAATGAATACATTGTGAAATCTATTGATGTAAAAGCTTTCTGACTGGTATAAATTTTAAAACTGAGGTGTTTGTGTACAATTGTATGGGAGAATAAAGTCAGAGGTCCTGTGGTTGCATAGATGCCAAATAAGTTTACGCTAAAGTGGTGAATAAAGCTGGGTGGTTGATATTTCAGTCTCTCATAAACGCTAAAAGGCCACAGTGCAAACGTATTTATATATCAGCTTTGCACCACTAATAATATAAACAGTTCCTAATGTTAAATCAGGTGCAACACGCTTCAAAAAGGCATGAGCTCATTTTAAGTAGGACTGGCATTCTAGCACATGGAGAGTAAATCAGGCTCAGTGTTTCTCTTAATGCATCAGTCAATACGATCTGAAGAGAAGATCATAAATGGAACATTACGGGAAAAATCAAATATGGTTTCATTTCATTCCATGTCAAATCAACACATTTTTGACAAACATCCTGCTTCAAAATTTGGCCTCATTGCTGATGGTAAACCCTAACGTGGTGTGTGTGTGTGTGTGTGTGTGTGTGTGTGTGTGTGTGTGTGTGTGTGTGTGTGTGTGTGTGTGTGTGTGTGTGTGTGTGTGTTTGTATCTTTTGTAGTTTGTCAAATAATTAAAAAAGGTGGGAGTGTCAGGCCAAAATCAAGACTAAACCAGATCTAATGGGACCAAGCATTAAAATTGGTTTAAGCACTGCACAGATATCATTCAGTATTTTCATGGAGGATTGGCTCTTTCAGTCCAAAAGGTTGCAGACCCCTGGTTTCAGATCGCACAAACGGGTAAGAGAATCATAATCTCCACTTTTTAGACATTCAAAGTCACACGATAAATCTTATATCCTCTGCTCAGAGGTGGTAAATCTTCTACTGCACCCACAAGTGGAGGCTAATCCGCGACAACAGTCTTGACCACCGTTCATTCACTGACTCTCACACTTATTCAAACTCAAGCACATGCCACTTTCAAGGTATCATTAGTTCACAGAGACGATTGAAGAACCTGATTGAAGTTCATTGTTTGCGTTCCATCTATCAGCATTTGCCTTTATTCCATTACTGAAGTGTACATCACAGTCTATAATGCAACATTCATGTAGTCTGCGTCTTTAATCAAAAAGTAGAGTGTAATGGAGCACCCAGACACTGCAGTCTTCTGGGAGGGGATTATGGGAACTGAAGCTGGTCTATTCATATACTACTTCTGTAATTAACATATGGATTAATTTACATTCAAATGCATATACTTAAGCCATGCTATTATACACTATGTACTATATCCCTCCCTAGTTCTTTGTAAGCCCCACAGGAAGGACTCTGAAACACAACCCAGGCATAAAACACAACACTTTATATTAAGGCATAACATATGAACTAATAAAATACGAATTATGTATAAATGTTAGAGAGCAAAGAGTTAATTATATATTGCACTGTAAGATGTATGTCATTTAAAAGCCTTATGTGAACAGGTGCATTTGTAAAGCATTGGTTCTATTTTAGTCCAATATTAGTTCATGGTTGACTTGTGTTTGTTATTGCTTAGTACCTGTTGTTCTTAACTTGATCTTTATAACTATGCCTGTTATTAGATTTACAAAAGAAATATAAGCTAAAGTACATGACAGGTCAAATGTTTTAGAAAATAAATCCATCTATGAACCAATATGTATTCTAACCTTTGGGGTTGCTTTGCTGGATCCAGGCTCGGTGACTGGGTTAGACACCGTCTAAACCAAAATGACTACCACAGCGTTCTGCAGCGCCCTGCTGTGCCTATTGGTCTGGAATTCACTCTACAGTCACCGTCCAAAAAAGATGGTGACAGTGGGATAGTAAACATGGAGAGGCAGCAGTCTCCAGGTGGAGCTGTTTGGGATGAACTTGAGAGAAGAGTGATCGCAAAGCAACAATGAGGCATTAAACAGCGTTTGTAAACTGATTGGGACTTAAAACTAGTTTGTCGATACTTAAAGGGACGAGATGCAAGTTGGTCATTTTATACTTACTACTGCCACCTCAGGTCTTATGCGTAACTGCAGTTTCTATATTAAGCTCGTGCATGATGGTGGATATAGCTGGTACTGCAGCCCGAAATACTAACGTTTTGAGTGACAGTGCAGGATTTTAGAGGCAGTTGTGGTGAATAGGTCTGGGCTCATTCTACACATTAGGAGATTGCTTTGAACATGTAATGGGAGGAAAATACATAATTTTAACATTTGTAAACTATATAGTCCCTTTAATTAAAAATGACCTAAACTAAAATAATGCTTTACAAAGATGCAAGCCCTACATTATGCTTCTAACAGAAATTATAAAAGTCTTACATTAAACTTAATAACATTCATTCACTTTTCTTATTCACTAATGGTTAAGCTTTTATTGCAGCCACAGATGCCCTGGGTAGAATGACAGAAGGGAGGCTGCCAATAGTCACGCGCTCACACACTAAACTGAGTGTGGAGTGAAGTGTTTTGCCCAAGGACATGTCGACAGTATGCACAGGTCGGAGCTGGGATCGAACCGGCAACCTTCTAGTTATGAGACCATCGCTCTAACACCAAATTACACACACAATCCAGGTGGGGCTGGTATCACATTTGAGACATTAAACAAGTATTGGGGGGTTGACTTTTACATAACAAAAATGGCAGAGCGCTACTTGTGCTTTGAAGACACTTGAGCCACTATTCAAGTTAAGAGGAGTTTACCCTGCACAGTTAGAAGCCAAGATGAAGATGAATGATTCAACACATAGACTTTGAGTGTCCTCTATACACTAAACTATTTCTGCCTAAATGTTTGGCAGATTCTCTTCAACACACTCAGGACAATGGAAAATGCATCAAAACTATGACATATAAAGCGCGAGCACAAACGTGGAAAGCCTTTGGGGAGTTACTTGGCAAGGGCTCAACATATTACATGTAAACAATAAACAAATACAATACCCTTAAAGAAATTGACGTCTGCATTGATGCCACTGCAAATGTATGCAAAGCCACATCCACAAGTATAAGAGTTATGAGTTATTTTATTCCAAAACAAACACAATTACGCAACTCACTTGGACTTAAAGTTCGCTATAACATTATGAGTATAGTGGCCATAATGAAGAACTATTGCAGACTATTGTGAGAAGAAACAATTACAACAAGTTTTTGCTCAATAAATTGGAAAAATTTTGAATATTTAAGTCACTTTCTTCATTGTCAAACACTATCAAATCTATCAGAAATCTATCAGAGTGAAAAGTTGGAAAAGCTTTTGAAAAACATTTATATGATTTTTTGTGTGCGCATTTTATAGAAGATGAATTTGTTTAATATTTTCACTAATCATTATCTTTTGTAGTAAAATGTATTAAAATGGCGTCCCTAATCTCCCTTTGCGTCCATTCCAAACTCTGTGCAACAAGTTCCAAACCACCTCATTTCATAAGACAGAAAAGTTCAAGTTAAAAAGTGCTCAAAGTTAAAGTCAACATCAGAATCTCCTCATGAACCGAGCACCAACAACGACAGGAAAATCAACTCCAATGGCAACAGCTTCAGCTCGTCACGTCTATGTAAATGTTTCCCCAAATCCTTTAGCCTATTGGCAGTCAGCCCCATAAGCACAAAATGATTGGTCCACCAAGTATTATGACATGTGTCCACCCAAGCCACCACCCATCCAGCTCCCCAAAAGTCCTCCAAGATGTCACGGCCAACCTGTCAACTTTGGCAAAAACTTCTAAAGACCACTGCATTTCCTTCGGGGAGCTTCGACACTTCAGTCAAAAAGATCCCTTCTTCTGAATCCACAAAACGCATCTTCTATTTATTTCAGAACTGTCTCTTAACGCCTTCCATTGTCGCTCCTAATCACTCGCTTTGCATCTTAAACAACCTTCTAAACTTTTCTCCGCATTCACGCCAGTCCCTAATGGCTTCTGCCGCCCGCGCACAACAAAACAACAAAGTTCATAAATAAATAAATACCTTCCGCGGATGCCCAGAGGAAAGCTCGCGTCGGTCGGCGAGATGTTGTTGATACCGCCGCTTGGTTTTTGCTCGGTCCTCTCTGGAGCTCCCTGCCTCCGTGCTTGCCGCGCTGGGGAAGAGTGAATGGCTTTTTTTTTGCGCCTGGCATATCTAATTAGAAGCCAGGACTGCTGCTTCTGCTGTCGCCGCCACCGCCGCCGCTAGTGCTGCTATCGGCCGAAAGGATCTACCTCTCCAATCTCTCCTGACTCAATCTTTCCCCCCCATCTCTGATTTTCTTTTATATTTATGCCGGAATATTTAATTGTAGACAAAAGGTTACTCTGGGCTCTATTCATTGCACACACAGGCAGAATAATCTCCTTTAAAAGGCTTGACATTTCAGGCTTTTCAAAGGGGGCTGAAAAAATTATATCCCCGCTTTTGTTAATCAATGAAGTAGAACTCCCCCGAACAAAGGAATTAAATTGCTTGGTTGGTTTAATAAAACGCCGCAGAAATAGCAGCTTCCTCTTGGGCTTTTGTGTGGAGCTAGCTGCCGGCTGGCTCCCCCACCCCTATACGCGAACCATCACTGTAATTCCATATGATTTGAGGGGCAAAATCTCCTCATTTCTCCACACAGTTGGCTTTTGAAATCCTATTGAGTGTGCAGAGGCTACTGGGGCGATTGGGACCCAGAGCAGAGCTGTGCGAGTTGGTTGGTTGGTTGGCGGACAAGGCTAGACAGCGGGTCGACTACAATTTACAATTTCTATACTGTCTCTGGCGCGGAAAAACAGTGTAATTATGCAAATGATAGGGGCAATAATTAGGGCCCTGGCGGGTGCCCATTGTGTGAGCGGGTGCCGTGTTTCGGGCCAGCGCTAGAGACACGCAGCGGGGCACGTACCGGCTGTGGATGCGTCCTCGGAAGAAGATGAAGCAGCTGTCCACAGCACCACCAGATCAAAGAAGAGGCTACAGAGAGAAATATGAAGAAAAACCCACATTTGAAACACTGATACTGAGGCAGGAACTTTAATCAACCATAATGTTGTTTCATCCTTCAGCAAAACAATTTGCTTACATATGCAGAGTGAGTACCTGTATGTCAGTGTGCCCTAGGGCAGCAGTGGCTACAAAAGTAGTTTACAAGTATCAAGTCTGTATGTGCAGCATCACATGGTATAAAGACACTAAAGTTAAGGCATTCTTTATTGTCCCTAGAGGGAAATGTGTCCTCTCCATCTGACCCATCCTCCGATGCCACTCAGAAGACCTGTCAGGAGCAGTGGGCGACAGTGCCGTGGTCAGGGACCTGTCTCCTGATCTTGAGCTAGCCTCATGGTCACAGACACCCAGCAGGAGGATTGATAATAATAATAATAATAATAAGTATGACTTACACTTGTATTGCGCTTTACAAGCCTGTGTTATAACTTTGTCAAAGCGCTACACTGTGGTCATTATTCATTCATTCTATACTCAGCGGTGGTAAGAGACTGTTGTAGCCACAGCTGCAGTGGTATAGACTGACGGCTGCCCATCTGCGCCACTGGCCCATACTATCACCACCAACCACTCACACCCACAGTACATTCACTCAGGCAAGGTGGGTGAAATGACTTGCCCAAGGACACAATGGCACTCTGCTCTTAAGGTGCTTTCAGACCGAACGTGCGTCCACGCTCCGTCAGCCTCTAGTTGGACGCCAAACATTGCCGCTTCACACTCGCGAGAAACACCTGTTTGCTGGCGCGTGAAGTTTTGCAAGCGTCATAATTAGGAGGCGTGTCATACAACTCAGGCCGAGCGCAAACCGCCATGATCAACTTCTCCTCCATGCTGCAGGTCAGGGGCGCAACGCAACTACCCCCCTCCCACACACATGGCTCTTTGATGGTTGTTTCTTTTTTTTTAAAGAAAATAAATACCCTCTGAATTGACTTTATTTTAATGAAAATGTCACTATATAATACACAATATAACATCGACATTTCCCTCTATGGAGTTTGTTATCACAAAAAAACAATCACACGGCCCGATTAAAAGCTTCTGTTGCTTCATTCACGTAACTTTTCCTCCTCTCCCTCTCTCTCCCTCGCGCAAGAGGGGAGAAAACAACGCAAGTGAAAGAAGTGTTTTGCTTCAACGCGATCTCCTCTGTAACCGTGTTTATTATTTCATTAGGACTTTTATTTCTCAAACGTGTTGCCTTATGCTCACTTTGAGCTCCTCGTGGGGCTGCAGCAGCAGTGGTGGAGATGACAGTCCCTCTGCACTCCTCTCTGCCCCACTCCAGCAGTGACTTTTGTTTCGCAAAATAAGCATGCACAACTAAAGTGACGCCCGTCCCCCAAAGAGGAATAAAAAAAAAAACACTTCACCACCGCGAACCCGTTCATATCGTTCACTGTAAAGACTCGTTCAAAAGAGCCGGATCGTTCACGACCGACACACATAGACTGTTAAAAAGAACACATCACTATTGGCGCCCCTATGAAAGGCATATATTGCGTTTGCCCTTTTTGCGCCACTGCTGCAGGTAACAGGTGACGCTTGTGCTCACTATTTGAGCCCAGTCCCTGATTGGTTAACAAGGCGTAAATGAACGCACGTGTAGATTGTGATTACTTGAGTGCATGAAGCAGTGGGCGCGGCATCGCTGCTCTGTACCGCGCTGTTCTCACTGGTTTTGACGCGGTTTAATCCTCATCTGCTCGCATTTGCAACACTTCATACGCACAGACATCTTTGCTTACATTTCAACGCGCGTCGAAGCACGTCTACATAGGGTTAACATGGAAGTTGGTGGCGTGTCAGCGTTTGGTCTGTACGCACCATTAGGGGTTCTGGGACTCAAACCACCAACCTTCTACAGTATACCATCTGAGCTACCGGCACCCGGATTAACCTAATCCGGGTGCCCTCAGCCCATGTTTTGAGCTGAGGGAGAAATCAGAGCAGCCGATGGAAACCGAGACTGAAAGAACATGGAAATAAAGCACAGAAGGCCCGGGAATTGAACCCGGGACCATGCTACTGTCTGTGAGGCTACCTGTGAAACACTACTATTACCATTGGACAGGGTAGGCAACATCAGGCCCAGCGGCCAAATCCAGCCCTCCAGCATAGAGCCTCTGGTTCCCTGGATTATTTTAAGAAATATTATTGCATAAATCAGCAAACAAATACCTGCTAACATACTCTAAAAAATGGAAAAATACTGTCCATTTCTTTAACATTTCCTGGAAAAAGACCTCATTATATCATATGTGATGTACAATGCTGGCAGCTGTGCAATGAGGATACTTTACTTTGGGCCACAATTAGGGCTGGGTGATATATCAATATTTAAGATATATTGATATATTTTTAAATGAGATATGGAATTAGACCATATAGTTCGAATTCAGATAAGCTATTAAGTTAACAAAAAGAAATAAGTAATCTCAAGCTGATGTTTAAAAAAGTTTATCTTAAACTGAGAACTTTATTTTGTTTATATCTCTTCATATATAAATGCCGCCCTCAGAAAAAGATTCATTATTGATTATTTTATAGGCTATTTTATTTAAGATATATATTTATTTATTTTTTCATTTAAATGTGCACTTTACAGAGCTTTGTTATACAGTGTTTATGTTTACATTTTATTGTGAGTTTTCAATAAAACTATGTGTATATGGCTTTGACACAGCTCTCGGGATATATCGGGATACATATCGTATATGTAGGATGGGGACACTCACGCGGCTCGTCACCACCTGCTGCTGACGTTTATTTGGACATTATGTTTGCCTGGATACTTCATTTGCCTGAACTTTACATGAGGCAACTCCTGTTGTGTATTGGGCTATACAAAACCATTGATTGGTTGATTGATTGAAAGGGAAGTAATGGCCCCAAAGCAAAACTTAATTACCCAAATTAAATAGTGATAAGGCCCCCGTAGCAGCACGATTTCATAGTTGCAAACTGAGACGTTTGTCAGTAATATCATTGTAGATGTGGTTATTTTCATTTTTAAAAAAATCAATCACAAAAATCTAGCTTTAAAGGTGGGGCGTGAATGATTGTTTCTGCTTTGCCGCTGTTTGGATCAAGCAAGTGTCATATTAGCCAATTCCAGCTCGTCTCAAACAAGTCTGGAGCAAGCACCTTGGGTTTTCCGTTGTCGCCGTGATTTAATTGGCATCAATAAAAGGGCTTATTTTTGCCGGCTATGTAAAAATTGTCTATTGATAGCAATACTGAGACTTGATTGGTCCAAAACACCAGGGCATAATGCTGGAGATTGGACTCTGTTAAAATGTATTGTTGTGAGGATCTGGCAGGAATTCTTCTTGCAGCACAAGATTAACTTGAGTGCCCACAGATCTAACGAAAGCATGTCCGGGTCATTATGTTCTACCATTTCACTATGCCCGGAATTCATGAAAAAATAAGTGTTTGTGCATGATCAAAAACAGGCAAACCACGAACAAATGTCTTTTGTCTTAAAGACATGTAGTGTCCATATCGTTCTATGCACATAATGTGATCAAAAATATGCATATAATAGCTGAAAATAATCTCCAAGAATTGCTTACCAGGCCAAACATGGCCATATTCAAGTCTTTTGACACCTTTTGGTTTCGTCACATCTAGGAGTGTGACAATATATCGATGTTCCGAAATATCGCGGTATTTTGCGGGACGATACAATACCAACTTTTTATTCCAATATCGATACTTTTGATGGCGTCATGCATATTAATATCAATAGTGGCCAACAATGATCAATAATTCAGTCAGATCAGCAGGGGGCAGCACTACAGTTTTAAGCACTTGGGCCAAACACAAATAAATTACTTTTGATGATAGTTTTTATATTTACAAATAAGATTAATTTGGGATCGATTTACTCGTTTTTAAAAAAGGACTGTGGTTTCTTGTTTATTCAAATGTAAATGAGCTCACTGACAGATCTATAGACCCATTTTCAGTGTGTAAGTTAGGGATCATTTATAGACACAGAAAAAAGGGGTACAAAGCACATCTACATGTATCGTAGGTTACTTTTGTGCAATATATTGATTATCACAGTATCTGCTTTCGTGTGATAATTGTTACTGTAAGCCATGTATCGCGACGCGTATTGTATCGAATCATGAGGTACCCAGAGGTTCCCACCCCTAGTCACATCAGGCGAACCCGATTCATTTTCTTTTCTAAAGCATCCACTCACAGTAAACAATGAGGTCCATCCAACAGAACATGTTTAGGATTATTTGGGAGTTGATTCGGCTGCAAATAGTTTGTCACACAAGATTAGTGTAGTTTGGACAATATTTAGAATGACCAATCTGAACAGCTATATTTGTGAACTCCGTTAGCTACCAAGTCACTACTGGTAAAAATATTGTAACTTCCAAATGTTTAATATTGAACAATAATGTGTAATTGGCGACATGTAAACAGGCAGCAACCTCCCTCTCTCTTGGTAGTGGTACACTGGTGTATGAATGAGAGTGCAAATGGGTGAGTGGATCCTTGCTGTAAAGCACTTTGAGTGCCTAATGAAGGTGGAAAAGCGCTATATAAGTTGAGACCATTTACCATTTCCCATTTGGTACGGCTGCAATTTTGCCTTTTTCTGCGAACAGCATTTGTGGTTTCTGTGTTCCACACCTTTTTACTTGATACTTTTGTACGTCTTTGCCGTGTTTTTGTGAGGTTCAGTGGATTTTTTACTGCAGAAAGTCCATCATGGCCCTTTCCTAACTCCTTCCTAACTGACAGCCCTGCTCGTTTCGGAAGGGGCCTGAGGCTGATTCCGAAACCCGTAAATTGGTAAGAGGTCCAAGGCCAAAACCGGATGTGCGTCAGTGTCCGCCATGAGAAGAAGCCTCCTAATAGTGCTGTCAGTTAGGAAGCAGTTAGGAAAAGGAGCCTCAATGCTAACTATCGTAGCTACTTTAGCATAGGGACCTCTGGTGCCAACTAACCGGTGATTAGGAGCTATGTGCCATCCCATAAGCCACCGCGCCGCCAATACCCTCACCCCCCTCGCCCCACCCTCGAGTGATCACTGTTGATTGACAGGCACACATTTAATTAAAAAATATATATATAGGATAAGATTCTGCACAAGCCAAACTTTATAAAAGTGACGAAATACATGTTGTCGTCACCACAGCACAGTCACATATCAGTGTTTTAAAGAGCCGCCTCAGAAAATGGCTTACATGAAGGCAGTTTGTGCTTTTGCTTTCATTTAGTAGAAACGTAAGCCACGTGGCTAATCTGCATACTGTAGCTTTATGAAACCGCTGTTGAGATAAAATAACGCTAAAGAGAAATGTGATGGCTCATTTGGATTTCTCTGGGGGGTTTTTCTCCCTAAATGTCTTTATTTGGACACTATGTTGTTGCATAATGCAGTAGGTGGCGACATGCAATTTTGTTTGGCCTGCAGTCCGCCAATAACGTTAACGGCGCCCTCACACCAAGAGCGGCGAAAGAGAGGAGAGCGGCGAGCTTCCATTCATTCCCTATGCTGCGTGGAGACCGGAAAGAAGCCTCCGGAAATACACAGGAGAGCGGCTCGAGAAGGGCGGCTGCAGCGGCTCTGTATTTGCATAGCGTTGAAATTTTTTTTCAACGCTATGCAAATACAGAGCCATTTCCTGCGGCGACCACCAATCAAAGAACATGATCTGACAGACGCCTGTGCGTAATTGGCTCATGCACTTCAGCTGCGTCTCCAACCCCGCCTCCACGTGCTCCTGTACAAGGGGGGCTGGCGAAGGAAGTAGAGCAAGCTGAGCGACGGAAAGCGTTTTTTTCCCGCTTGGTCTGAGTCCGGCCTAAAGAAGAACAGCAGCTGTTGGTGATGTCACTTCCTCTTCCCCTGGGTAAGGACAGTCCAATTGGGCAAATGCTGCTGAAGCACAAGTTCACTAACTGCATAGAGATCTAACAGTTGACCCCATTAAAGGTTAAGGATCAGGAGCTAGGGTTAGGACATAGAGGCTATAATTTGATGGTTTCAAAGCTGAGGAGCTCAGGGCCGCAGAGAACGTTCATGTTTTTAAAAGTAGGCTCAAGACCCAACTTTTTAGTTTAGCTTTTAACTAATATTTATTTATATTAACTTTATTTATCTGTTTTAGTTCTATACAATTATTTCTTTAGTTTCACTCTTTTTTATCTTGTGCTAGTTCGCTGTTTTAATTTATCTTTTTTTTTTATGTTCACCCAGTGGTTCCTCTGAGGGAGCCCTCTGTCCCGGGAGTGCTGGTTGGCTGTGGCCGTGCGGTCGCTCTCCTGTGGGTGCCTGGATGGAGGTTTGACGTCTCTCCTACACCTCCTCCGGGCGCTCTGTGGCTGTGGCCGATGGGTTGCTCCCGGTGCAGACGGCTCCTTGGATGGTGTTTCCTTTTTCGGTCCATCTGCACTCAGTCTTATGTACCCCACTTTATGTCCTTTTTATTTAAGACTTTTAACTGCTGGGCTGTCTGTATGTATATGTGTCTGTGTGTGCGGGTGGGGTGGGGTAGGGGTTGTTGTTATTTATGTATATTTGCTGGTGGGGACGATTTTAATGATTTTAAGCACTGTAAAGCACTTTGTGTTATATTTTGTATGAAAAGCGCTTTATAAATAAAGTTTGATTTGATGGTTTCAGACGCAGTCCCACATTTTGCGTTGCCAGATCCCATGACTAAAACAAGTAACTTAGAGGAACTCTGATCTCACACCAAAATCCCAACACCTGTCCCCAATCAAGTCCTAATTACTGCCAGTGCAGGCGCGAGTTCAGTAAAGGTGCATGCTAACTTTAATGTCGCTGCATGAATTGGGCAGATTTTAGTCATTTGCACAGCACCAGTGTAATACCAACTCATATTAGGAAAAAATAATGTGTTGAGAGGCCTATCCCAGAATCCTGCTAACCCCCTAATTTAGAAGAAAGAGTGCACTTACCACACTTTTGCATCCTATGGTTGAATTCTCTTGCTTTAGGCGCCATTTTCTGCCTGAATTCCACTGTAAAGACATTTTACACATGTCCTTTTTTTGAATCAATTGCCAATTCAACTCGACTTTACAAGCTTACAAAGATACACGTCACGATTTAATAGTTAAGAAGCAAACTTACCAAGCTGTATGATAATTCTTGCATTGAAAGGAGTAGAAAGGCGCATTTCACACATATTTTACATCAAAACTGGAAAGCATAGCTCGTTTAGAGTTTTGGCCAATCACCGCGCTCCTCACTGACAGGTGCTTGCTTTGCGACACTTCCCGCTGCTTTCCGTCACAACACACCAGCGACACTCAAGAGATGAAAGCATGAGAGGTCAAAAGTTATGATAACCAGCTACAAAAACCACGGGACATAAACTATACACATGGTAGGCTGCCGCAATAACTAACGAGCTAAAAGACAATGTTTGATCGTTATAGGGATGATTATTATTGCAAATCTTGAGTCAAAATTAAGGCTAAATCCAATGCTAAGCTATTATTATTAGCTGTGTGAAACGATGCCACATTGTGCTTTTCTGGTTCTGGGATCGTTTTATTACCATGTGCAGCTGATACGTGAGGGACGTGTGTAAAATGCATTGAATCGACATGTGTAATTGGTTAAAATATTTGGAACTTAAGCTGTAGAATTAGGTAGTAAGGTAACTAACGACATGCTGATTTTATTTGCACACTTCTGGTCTAAGTTGTGTCTTTTTGTCTGTTTTAAGGCCAGTTCCGCAGTGGCCGTGGGGCTGGCCCTAGCTGCAGCTGGATTTGCAGGTAAACTAATACGAAATACTGCTATGAGGAGTGTCTGGCTATGTCTTCTGTCTAGTAATGTCCAGCTGTGTTGATTTAGTGGACTGTTAGTCAAAAGCTAGTTCAAAAAAGAGCAGCTTGAACTGGATGTTTTACCATTCAAGATTGCTGGCTTATAAATCATTGTGCAATTAGAGCTTAATAATAAACAGGGAAAAATAGATATACTACAGTACAGGTTATGCATTGAAACCATATACTGTAAATTAGGAATGGACTAATTGTGACCTACTTCTTCCTGAAACCATAAGGAAGTGGGGGCTGGCTCCTTTTCATTGAAACATGTTTTTATTATAGAATATATATATTATATATTTTTTGCTTCTTTTTTACTGTCATTATTGAACACAAGCTTGGCATTCTTACCTCCATGTGTTTGGCTATATTTCAACTTCAATTCAACTTGATTACGGACTCGAGGTCCAAACACGCACAACATACTTTTTTTTTCCCCCTTTCGGTAGTTCTAAATTTCTTTACACCCTGTTGAAATTCAAGCATGAGCTTCAGTTAGCCTGCAGGGTCCGTGCACTTTGCGGGGGAAAAAATCAAGAATTGCATTTTTTACATATTCTGTACTGTTGCAATATAAAACAAACAACTATTTTGTTTGTTTTTATAATTTCCCTGTATCAGACAAGTATTTCATAATCACTTGTGCAAAAAAAGGAACATACAATAATTAAGCTTTTATTGATTATCTTGAATCATTTTCTGCGTCAACTCAGAAGTGCAACTTGAGCTCGTTGAGGAAAACAGCAAAAATAAAAAATTTTAGTACATTACTCTGAGAAAACTCCTGACAGGCTGAGGGGCCACACACACTGTCGATGTATCGCACGTGTGTAAAAATAAGATTGATTCTATTTTGAGGAATGCGTCTTGTGCGTTGCCCCCAGCACGTGTTACGCACAGCTCAGTGTGGCCCCCTTCAATTAAATCAATGTCAAAACGCGTCAAAAAGGTTTATGCAGAGCAGGGTCTTGAACGCGCAGAAAACGTGGCCTGTGTGCCCTAAAAGTGGTGCTGCGTGGTTCCAGACAGGCAGACGCAGATGTGTAAAGCTTGTCAAAGCATGACTGGCGCACAGGCATTTCCCGTGCTACTATTGTTAATCAGTCATTTGCGTTTCGAAGTGGCACAAAGCGAAAATCTCTCTTTGCAGGAGAGGAGGAGAGGGTATCCTTTTGGCTGTCCATTCTGTGACATCATCCTCAACTACTTTTACTGTAAGTTCGCAAACTGGTGAACAGCCTGTATGTCGCTGGGTCTTGTGGCAGCTATGGCATCAGCAGGTTGGGACAGTGCAGGTAGGCTTTTAAATGAGCAACAGGTAACCTATAGAACGAACAATCCAGCCACTGCTGGCTTTGGAAAGCAATACGTCGACACGGGCACTTGTACCTTGGCCATCTTTACACATCTGTTTATGCCTGTCTGGTATTGTCCTCGCACACAGAGTCTGAAAAGTGCGCCCGGTACATGAGCCGCACTATGGGGTCATTTACTAAGCGTTTGCTCATGTACAAAGTGAGTAGCACATGCAAAAGTGGATCAGCAGCAGAGTTATTTATGCATTTTCTACTCACACAGCATTGTCTCATTTACATATCAGCTTTTGGGCCCTAATACTGTAATACATGCATCATCAAATGATAAATTAAGTGCAACAGGCCTATAAAATTGCATATTTTATTTTTCAGCTTGCACCCGCTATTTAGCACCTGTCTTGATAAATGACCCCATATGTCCACAGAACGCACTGTGCAAGTTTGGCCAGAGCGCACACAGCCAGATGATCTCCTGTTAAAACCGTGCGTAAACGACACGTCACATGGCCAGAGCGCACAAAGTGTTTGTGAACGTGAGCAGAGTGAAAGCCAGATGCTGAGCACTGGTCAATAGTGTTTGAAATGTATCTTTTAGCCAAGAGACTCAGATCTACTAAAGTTTATTTTGTGCTACTCTCCTAATCAAGACAGTTTCACTTCAGGGTATTCGAGTTGATGCAGAAAAGGATTCAACGTAATCTATAAAGGTTAATTATAGTATTTTCTTTGATGGCAGTGTCTGTTTATCAAGTTGGCTAATGTCTGATATAGACAAATGAAAAACAAAAACAGTCAGTATTGTTTTATATTGCAATAGTACACAATATGTAAAAACGCAATTTTTGATCTTGCATATTGCTTTTAAAATCGAAAATACAATGAACGCAAAAGTACATGGACCCTGCAGTAAGCACAAAAGCACACATTGTCTTGGCCAGGACTCCCTTGAAAAAGAGGTTTTTAAAGTCAATGGGACTTTCCTGGTTAAATAAAGGTAAAGAAAAAATACAAAAAATAGGGGATACCATCCTCACTTAGTCCATTCTTAATTTACACTCCGACTGAAACACATTTCATTGAAATAAATCTAATCAAAGGCGATTACTTTGGCCTTCTCTTGCAGGACGCTATGTCATGCAGGCCATGAAACACGTGGAGCCCCAGATGAAAGAGGCTCTCAAGAGTTTCCCCATGACGGTCCGATATATTTTGTCACAACCTCCTCACATTTTTACTCATGACTGAACAGGCTTTAACTGTTCAATGTGTTGTAGGCTTTTGGTGGAGGCTACTACAGAGGTGGATTTGAACCAAAAATGACCAAGAGAGAAGCTTCCTTAGTTTTAGGCGTCAGGTATGTGAACATTACTAATACATTCAACTTGTGCTTCAAATAATGTTTCTGTATGGAAAGAATTTCAAGACACATTCTTAATTTCTGAGCATACTGTACGAAAAGCATGGACAAGCTCTCTGAGTGAGGGGAGTTACAGCAGGTTTTGCCCGGATTTGATCTTGATCTACTGTAGGTAGGGATGGGACAAGAAACAATATCGTTAATCGCGATAAAAAAATGCGGCAATTAATCGATTGCAACATTTTTTTTTATTATGGCTATGAAAGATCAGCTGGTTTTCAGTCTATATTTATAATTTATTGCAATGTTTTTTTCTTTTGATGAGATTTGAGTTGAATTTGTTTAAAAATACTTATATACGTAATATAACATTTATAGGAGACAATGAAGAGGACTATTTTGTTACTCCAATTCCCATCATTTCTGCAGCTTCAGTGACAGGCAAATATCGTGATATCGTTAATCGCAATTATTTTGGTGAAGATAATCGTGACCCTAAATTTCATTATCGTCCCATCCCTAGTTCTAGTTCTGGTGGTAAATATTAAACCTTTTGTAGGCGGTACTGATAACCACTGACACAGACTAACTGAAAAGGTCTTGATTGAAATGTTTTTGATTCAGATGAGGAAAAATACTATTAAAGCTAGAACAAAAAAAGTTTAGCAGAGTATGGCCCTTCATTGATATTCTACACTGCCTTATTACTGTATTGTATGTATTGTTTTGTGTTTTAGCCCAACAGCCAATAAGAACAAAATCAGGGACGCACATAGAAAACTGATGATCTTAAACCATCCAGACCGAGGCAAGTAGAAAAAGGACACATTTATACTTTGTGTAGTTAAAGTACTGATAATTTTATCCACTACTTGTGTATGTTTTAGGGGGTCGCCGTATCTAGCATCTAAAATAAACGAAGCCAAGGATCTAATGGATGGCCAGGTGAAGAAGTGATCACCATCACTTTGGGAGATCAAAGGAGGCATTTTCTTAACGATATTGTCCTTGAATTGCTGTGTTGTAATATGATCATGAGTTTAATAAATGATGGTCACAAATTCACTGAAAGATTCCTTGATACAATCTAAACAAGAATATTATTCAAATTGTAAATTCGATTTTCTTTTTCATGGAAATCTCAAATGAAGACAAAGGAGGAAGCCAGTTGACTCCATGTAGCTCTACATGGAAAATCAAGTTTATTTAAGAACTACCCATACAAAACATATTGCACATCAACCAACCAGAACAATCCTTATAAAACATACTGTAGTTGAGCCAAACTAACACACTTGAGACACAACTCTCAGTAGTCCAAATAGTCTCCGAGAGAATCCAGTAACGCCAGTTTTAGTGTCAAGACTTTTTTTTTTTTTTCCCTCTCTTCTTTTAAATACTGTACATTTTCTTAAAATAAATATACCCAAATAAACCATCCTCAGTGGAACAGTCAAGACCAGTTTCCCGCCAGACTGTGGAAGAACCAAGTAAGTGTCGTCGTCCTGGGCTACAGTTTCCAGAAACATTTCAAGACTTATTTCGTACAGCTTCGTGAATTTTTAACGTTACATTCTTTCTTTTTGACTTGGGGCTTTGGATTTTTGAAATGGGCTTAAAAATAGACTAATGTGCCATTTACAGCAGTACATTAAACAGTCTTTTTTTTTTTTTAAGCCCATTTAAAAAAACAAAACAAATTCCCCTTCAAAAATGAAAATACAAAATCTTAGAAAGTTAGAATTGAGATGTTTACAGGAAAACTATGTTGGTTACATCTTTGTGAACCACTCAACAGTGACCGGTCGGGTTCGAGAGGCGAAAACTATTAAAGTGATGAAACGTTTTTTACATTATATATATATCAGTGCAAGGTTAACAACTGTTCTATGCTCGGATTCTAGACACACTCTGAAAACGTATCTCTATGACATAAGTGGTTGCATATTGCAAAACAAAAATAAAGAAATAAAAAGCAGGAAAAGTCCAATCCCTCAGCGTGTTTACAAGAAAGCAAAACTGGACTTCTCATACACAATAAAAACAAATGGCAGACTGTATTAGAAAGGCGTCCCTCTGAAATCCTTCCAGGTGCGTGAGCAGTGTGTAAACTCTATATAGCAACAATAGGAACATTGTTGTGTGAAAAACAAATACTTTTCCTATGTTTTTACCTGAACATAGAGAAAATGTAGAAAAGTCTATGTTTTGTTTTTTTTCCTGAACACGCGATTCTGCATTTTCTGACATTTTCCGCATGACCAACTTTTACGCAAATATGAACGGCTACTGGAGTAACTATTTGACATTGAAGTACAAAGTTTATAGATACAATACATTGCCCAGCCAAAAAAAAAGTCGCTACCTAAAAAAAGAATCGCACTGTAATGCAGTCTGACCACTGTGCAAATGCTCCTCCAGCACATCCCAAAAGATACTCAATGTCGTTAAGATCAAGTTTCTGATCTCCAATCCATGTGTGAAAACAATGCCTCCTTCTTCCTGAACCACTCTTTTCTCATCTTGGAATACGTATATTGAGGTATACCTTTCCTTTAAGCATTTAACATTACTGAGGCTTGTACCTTTTTGATTGGAAATCCAGGTAGCAACTTTTATTGCATTGGCTGGGCAGTGTATTTCAACACAAAGAAAGAATACTTTACAAGATTTACCTAAATGTTTGCAGATTGTGTTTAACATGCTCATAACCAAATATTTTTTTGCAATATTTCTCATCTATTCAAAACATAAACCATCCTACTTACCCATTGCATTACCTCAAGCTACTGCAGGTGATTTACAAAAAAATGAAGAAAAGGCAGATGAGTTATTAATCTGAATGAACTAACAAACTTAACTGTTCTGAAAGGATTTCAGGAGACAGAGGCAGGCCACGACATGTTAAATCTACTCAAGGCACAACAGCTGATCACACGTCAGACTTACTGTATCTTCTGGTTGTAAATAACTAACATTGGGATACAAAGGAGGCTGTCCGAAGATCGGGGAAGCATCGGTGTCTATTTAAAGGTAGATATTTATTTGTATTCAGACCCTGCTACTCGATTTGATACCACAGTTTGAGAGTAATCCCTGTCTATATATCTGTGTGCAGCCTCTCTCAGTGAAGAGGGGGCTGTGAAGGACAGTTAAAGTGTGTCCCACTGTCTTTGGCGAGCTCATTCAGGAAGAACTATTGTAAAATATTGTACAAATTGTAATAAAGTGAAGTACTGGGCAGAAGAGTCGCAGGAAATCAGAAAACAGTGCTTGAAATTAAATGCTTGTGTGGCTGTTCGAAGCCTTCTGAAGTATTTGAAACCCTCCCCCCGCGGTGTCGCGGACTACGACACGCCGTTGACCACTGTTTGGCTGGCCTCGCCTTCGTATGAGCCGTTGGCCGGAGTCTCGGAGGACGGACACGGAGCTTGGGAGCCGTCACTGCTGGAGCCGTTGGCGGTGGCTGGGGTCGGCTGTGGGCTGTGCTCAGCAATGGGCTCCACCTGGGTCAAAGGATACGCAATCATTTAAGTTATTGTATTCCAAGGGCCTTTCACATAAACCTGTCGATTAGCGGTGCAGTGGGTCACGATTATTCTGATTATCAAAAATACAGAGATTCTCAAATCCTTTACAGTACTGTCTAAATGTCACACGTTTTTACGTTTATTTAAGGGTTGTTGTAATTGAAAACTTTCAGCAAATATTAATATTATTATCCATATCAAAAGATATGCCATAATAAGATATTTCCTCTGATCTGGTGACTTGTGAATTCACTGACAAACAAATGAACAAACCTGTCCGCTGATTACCATGCACTCGCACAGTTTCACTTTCATTTTCTGTTACACAATAAACGCAGCTGCATGTGGTTATTTACACAGTAATGGTAAAATCAGTTTATCTTGACATCACTACAGTGCAGTAATTCAATCTACCCCACTGGACCGCTGTGGCTACATTAGTAGCTTACCACCACCAATGGCATGAATGAATAATGACAACAGTTTAGCGCTTTGAGAAAATTGGTAACACAGGCTTGTAAAGCACAATAACAAGTGTAAGCCATTATTGTTATTCATAATATTATTATTATGATTACTACATTTGTAGCACAATTTGACAATTAGGTGGAAAAATTCTGTCTATATTAACCGAGCATATGATGATGCGCCTTAAAGTGGCTAGTATTTACTAACACCAAGAACATGAGTAATGTTTTGAAGTAATTGTACTTCTAGGAGTAGTTTTATCACATAGTGCATTTTACTTGAGTAATATTCTTCTATTAGTATAGCTTCTAGTAGTTTTAGTAATAGCTTCTATTAGTACAGCTCCAGGAATTTGTATCACACACACTCTTTAAAATATCAGTTTCAAAACGTACCACTTCCTTGATTTTCTTGGTTCCTTTTTAGGCATCTGTCGGCTTTCAGACTCCGCTCTGGATATGTAGTCCGCCACCGTCACTATTGATGACAGAAAAATACAATTGAGGATTGTCATTGTGGCGTGTTCGTCGAATTATAAAGCCAGGACAAACAACCAACCGTGTCAGTGCAGCAAATGAATGTAAAACACACAGTATTTCATTTAATGCATCCAATTAGTCAGGTTTAAGCAATAGTCTGCCAGCAAGCCATCTCTCTTAGCCTTTGGTCTCCATGAAAATAGTTTTACTCAGCAGTTGACACACGAGTTAGACGACACTCCATGCGTTAAAAGTTGGGTTTAGTGTGTCTCCGAGCACACTCCTTTACCCACAGGCGGTCACCGTGGTTACCTGGCTGCCTCTCCTCCGGGTAGCGCACCCGACGGCGACGGCTACGGTTGCGGCGCTGAGGTTTGGCTTCAGACTCATCTGGAGATTTTACCACAATGTCACAGACTTTACTTTGATCACCTGTATGTCTAATTTACACGCTCAACTACTGCAGCTCAAGGGCTGAGGATCAAAGGGGCGCTGAATGACATTAGGGCAAAAATGAGTTCAGGTATGAAATGTCATTCGTCTGAGAAAAAAAAAAGAAGAAAAAAAAGAGTCCTACCTCTCAACTGGGGCATCACCAAACCAGTGCTATTGAAATATTAGGGGATGCACTTTTCGTATAGCAAGATCTGACTGACACATTTTTGCAAACAGAAAATTACAAAATAACAGAAGTAACTGTATTAATATGCAACTTTTCAGATTTAGTCACGAGTTTCAGTTAGCCCGCGTGTGTGGAGTTCTCTCTGTGCCTGTAGGTTTGCACTGGGTACTCTGGTTTTGCTTAACTCTAAAAACTAGTCTTTGTTTGATTTAGTGACAGTTTTCATTTCACAAGACTGATTCAATACTTGGATAACTGAGAATTTACACCTTATAGACAATTACTTTAGGCACTGCTTTATCCTATTTTAGCCATATTTTAAGTGTTGACCAGATTTAATATTGATATAGAGATAGGTGTCATTATGGATTTATACTTCTACTCTGTGGTACCCTCATCTTATTAGCCAAAAATATATCGTGCTACAATTGGACCAGATTTATTTATAAATCAAGTGTTTGTCCATGTAAATGTAAAATACAAATATAAACTTAAATGTAGTAAATATTATTAAAATTAAGTGGCAAATGAGGGATTAGGTTTCATAAATGTGTTTGGTTATTCAGAGGCTGTTGGTCGCCATAGCCCGCTTTCTCCATGTCGTCACGCTCAGCTTGTGTCCAGTGTATTTGTGAATGAAAACTAGCGTGCGTGGCTAGTTTTTAGTTTAGTTTTCTAAAGATCATAATAGCGGGTTAGCAGCAGCTGCTCAGGTTTACAGTAGAATAAGCACGATTTGAAAGTTAAACGTCACATCTTTTCCTCGGCGCTTCAGAAAAGTAGAAAGGGCACAGGCTATCTACAGCACACCTGTCTCTGCGTCGGTCTTCAGATAAGCGCAAATGAAAAACAGCACTTCCCCATTGGGGGAGGGAGGGGAGCGCAGACATAGTGTGTATAAGGGCAGACCACGCAATGAAGCGATCAGACGCATGAATATCTAGAATATCGAATGTTGTCAGTGACACATGAGCTTTTAGGAAAAAAAGAAAAGCCTGTTCAGAGTGTGCCCAGTCTGTTCCCCTGAAAGTCTACCTTTTGAAAGCCAGTCCTTCAAAACACGTCTCTCCTTGAGAACCTACCAATTCCGTTCTCGCTGACGGAGGCGTTGTCGGATTCACTCATGCCGTCCATGAGCGTGGCGTCTTCATCGGTCTTGCGTCGCCGAGACCTGCGGCGGCGGTTGGCGGACAAGTTGGACTCGCTGGCATCAGTGTCAGCCGTCTGGTCTGTCTCAGTGTTGGCCTCCATAGAGCCGTACGCATGGTTAGTCTCATAGTCACGATAGCCTGGACAAGAAGGTCAACAATGTACAATCATTCAATAACATCCTTTCTATGCTTCCACTGACAGGAACATTACATTTACATTGTTTTAGGATTTTACATAATGTAAAAGAAGGGTAGGACCAGACTTGCATCTTTCATTTTATCACAAATATACTAGTATTTGTTAACTTTCTGAATATAAATGATCCTAATGTAGGGCTGCCATTCCGAAACATAGTGCTTGTTGAATGCAGTCTTTACCAGAGGTGTTGCTGTATCCGCCTCGCCCCCCCCTGCCTCTGCCTCCGGGCCCCCTCTCCCTCGGCCCGGTCCTGGCCTCCTGCGGCTGTCCCGCTGCGGACGTGGGCCTCTCTCCTTCTCCCTGTTCGAAGGGAAAACATTTAGCTCTGCGCACTCAAATACATTGACAACAAAGTGATATTTGCAGATGGATCGCTGACCTGTCCTGGTCCTCTCCGGCTAAAGACCAGTCGCTGAGCTCGTCCTTGCGCTCGGAGTCCGTCTCTGAGGCGTTGGACTGCTCCGAGTTGGTGCCTAAAAGCGACACGAGAAAAGCTGCGTGATACGAAATTCGTAAACTGCACAGACTGCCTGCTCCGTTTCATTGTGACCAATTAAGGTATTTTCCTTCCATCCCATGTAGAGGTCGACAGATATGGGCTTTGTCTTCACCAATAGGCTCTGAGGTTGATATCTGGGTTCTGGTTTTCAGAAAAATAATAATATTACCCTCACTTCACTAATCAGACGAGTAACCGAGATTTCTGTAGTGTTTATTGATGTTTTACCATTGAAAGTCAACAAATGTTGGCATATCTGAACTGTTCAAGTAGAATTTGGAGAGAAAATAATTATTACCAAGTGGTAGGTATTTAAACTCACCCATTACAAAATGTATAGAGGGTATGCCTTTTATTCATTCTAAACAGAGCCCAAAACAGTCCAGACTGAGAGGCAAAATCAAATACTACCATAATCAAACTGTAATGCTTAATGAAAACGTAATGAAAGTCATGAGCAAAATAACATGCAATTTGGCAAGTGATTTTTATGATACACATGTCTAGAATGTCTCTTTGGACACTTTTACTAGGAATAATATGTATAGTTTATGTATAAAGACAACAGTTAATCTCTTCACCCCCACATGAACCGAGTTTGGCATTACCCAAATCTAAAAAAAACATGCTGGAAAAGCAACAATAACACAATAAAAAAAACAGGACAAAAACACAACTTAAGAGTGATGAAAAATCAACAACAACAAAAATCAACAAGAAAGCCACATAAGATGCGATGAAAAAGTGACCAAAACATGACAAAATCTCTTAAAACAAAAGAAAAGTTAACTGCATGTTACACTGTATGTATATATGTGTGTGTGACCAATAAACTAAAAACTAAACTAAACTAAAAATGCAACAAAAAAGTGCCAACAGCGTGACAAAGAAGTTTCAAGTGAGGCGTCACACTGGCCGAACTGGAGAAAATGTGCTCTATTAATAATAATCAATTAAGAGGTTAATCAATGATCGTTTGAAGAAAAGAAATTTAACACATTGTGCATTCCTTGTTCATCCCCTTTCAGAAATACATAAATAGTCTATTTTTATACAGTAAGCAGAACGTATATTATATCTAAATACACAATAATACTTACCATATCCGGTGCTGTAGCTGTGGCCCCTGCCCCGGCGGCCCCTCACGTTGTACGGCCGATTGGAGGCAGAGGAGTTAGAGGGGCCCTCTCCTCTGTCAGACGAGGAGCGGTGGCCCTGGGTGATCTGACGCAACTGCTCGTCAATCTGCAGCCTCTCCATACGGAGCTGCTCCACCTCCTTCAACCAGAGACATGAAACAAAAGCCAAAGGTGAGCTCCGGGACTCGCCGAACAAAGGGAGAAGCGCGGTAAAGTCATCCTGTCACAATATGCAAATGTTGGTGACAAAACCTGATTGGATTCTCTCCTGACACACACATCTACAGCTCTTCCTGTGAGCCTCCTGTCGTTAAATCTGAATCGTGCTAGGCTTCCGCCCTGTGAATAATCCATAATCTGCCTCAGCTCTTCCTCTAGGTGCTGGTTCTCTGTGAGCATCTCCATCACATCCTACGCACACACAATGCAAACAAGACACACAGCAGTAAGCATGCACAACACCGGGACAGAATGCACAGCCAAGTAAAGACATATAGTTAGTAGCATACAGTTAGAAATAGCTCTTACTTGCTCTTACTAATACCACGGCTACATAGTGTACTCTAGACTTTGCTTTAAAGGCCTAATGCCGGCTTTTTTTTGTCATCAAACAATAAAATTGTTTGTTACAGTTCAAACTCCCTTTCAGTTTTACTAACGATTTCTAACATCCTAATTCTTCACAGGGATGAGTCAACATATTCGATGTCGTTAGTATATTTTGTTAGAATTCCTGTTTTTTTCTTTTCTTCATGCAACCTTCTTCTTCACCCATTAGCAACTTTGTTTTCCATCGTAGCCGTAAGCCGTCTTCTGAACTTGGTGGGATATGAGGATTGAGAGTTGTCCATCTCTTATCCAGGCAATGTTCATTTTGACAACATATTATAATTTAGTAATAGTCTCTGGATAAAATTGTTGTCATTTTTGTTTCAGTCAAGTTTTAGCCAATCATCAAGATTAATTTCGCCAACTTTACATTTATATTATTGTATTCAAACATGTTTAATGATATTGCACTTCTCCCACACGCACCCGTTACCTTTGGCGTCACATTTAAATGATATGAGGCACTAGAAGTTCATATGTTTATCTTATTTATTTAACGAAAATTCACCAGAAATGTAGTGGGGTTTTTTTAGGTTTTAGTTGAAGTTTGAACCTCTTTAACTTTCATTTTAGTTTCAGTCTAATTGGTCTTTCACAAAACCCCGCCCCAAAATGGTAATTGTGTAATCATACATCCTAGCAACCGTTACTATGACGCTAGGTCCGTCAAGCCGCAGACCTCCGCTGCAAAACAATGGTTCATACCAGCACTGAGTAGATATCCACCAAAAGCCCTACCAGACGAAGGAGAAGACGCTAAATGGTGAAGCATCATGTAAATGGGACACGAAGTACCACAAGAGTGTGTCTGGGGGAGTAGAGTTCTTTTCCTTCCCAAAGCCGAAAACACAACTGGAGCACTGCCTACAATGGATCAAACAATGTGGACGGCCTACGCCCAGCTAAATGTCTCCAAAATAAACAATCCTACGTCTGCTCTGAGGTAAGGCTAGGGCTAACACCTTAGCTAGCTAACATCTAGCTCCTGACAGTCACATAACGTTACACAAACTGGAGCTGTTTGGTGTCACTTTGGTGAACTTTTAGAAAGCCTCAGTCCCAAATCGTACACTACGTTTTTGGTGTGTGTGTTTTTTTGTTTTTTTCTCAAATGTTTAGCTGTCTCCCTTTATTATTGTGGCTTTTGTATGTTCTAATGATAACTGGCTTGCTGCAGCTTATTAGCATTGTGGCACCTTACGAGCATTAGCTAACTTTAGTGAACCAAAGCAATGTTCATATTTGGAACAATACAACAAAAATAAGAGAGTGCTTACCCGGCAGTGCAAAAGCACGAGCTGTGTTGGTTGCATTTAAGGAAGAGATCATGAGGTTTCTCTGATGTTGCTTGAGACCTGCATGTTTTAGTCTCAATAGTTGTCCTTTACCCTTAGATAGTTTAATATCTTTAATACTGTATATCCTCTGCTGCATATATTCCCCTTTTGCCTCGAGCTGGAGAATATCGTGGATTTATTTTTCCAATAAGAGTCACTAACACAAGCCACTCCAGCACCGGCATCAGAAAGTTTGACGGACCTAGCAACAGTAACGAAGTGGGCGGGGCTTTTGTAAAAGGTCAATTTGAATCATAACTAAATATTTTGTCAAAATTATAATCTTGACTAAAATTATGATAACATATTTTATAAGGAAGTAACACTTTGTCGTTGCTGACAGACAAAGTGTTACTTCCTTATAAAATATGTTCTATCTTCATTTGGCAGCAGGCCGAATAACTTCAGTTGTGATGGCGTCCCAAAGAGGGGTCTGGGGCCCATAGAGCTTACCTACCAAATTATTGCATTGATATAGTGTTTGAAAGGAAATCTTTATGTATTTGTTAAAATGTACTATTCTAAAACAGTATGTAACCTACAGTTTTTCTATTTGTTATCTTTTGTGTAATTGCAAGCGGTAAAAACTACACAATCTTTAGATCTTTAGTGTAAATTAAGATAGATGTGGGGATCTTTTGACTGATAAGGGGACCGCGACACTCCGGAGTTTGGAAATGGCTGTTCTAGACCATAACTTTTTTTACAATTAAACTCCTTCAACAGGATCGCTATATTTTCGGCCTGTTGCCAAACAAAGATCATTAGTTGCTGACAAAGCTTTTAGGATGAAAGCCAAAACGTCCAACACTTAACCTAACCCTAAAGTAGTCTGTCTGCATTTTCAGACAATATAACTGCAGTTTACACATATTATTTGAATGAATATGAATATGAACAGGCTCAAACGCAGGCATGTCACTCTCGCAGGCATGCCCCCGTAGCCCATGATTAAAAGTACATACTGGAGCCCTTACATTGAGGTAAGAGATGTGGTACTCCAGCAGAACCTGCACGTTGCCAATGCTCTCCTTTGTGCCGACGAAGATGAACGGGACCATTCCCTGTGTCGTCAACAAAGACAAAAAACAAACACTGTAAATAAGACGATAGAGGAAAGGTGGGAGGGAAACAAAAACATATTGGTTTTATGGACAATTGTAATCGTCCTGTATTTACAACTACAAAAACGTTCTGCATGATGTAGAAGTTGGTTGAGTTGGTTACATTTTTGTTTTATCTGAGGGTTGCCAGATTCTTTGGCTAAATCCAACTTGGAAAACATAAAGGGACTGCTTCAGTAAAAAACTTGCAGCTCTAGGGAAAACTGTATAAAATGAGTGCCTTTTTTAATGGAAGTATAAAGGCCTAATCCATATCCCTTCCTGTCGGTGTAGTAAGCTTACTTCCTGTCGGTACGGCTTCTGCTGCTTGTTGTCGTTGTCTCCTTCGATCCGGACTCTCACGACACCAGACTTATCCACAATCTCCTGAATCACCTTCCCGTTCTTCCCGATGACTTTGCCTAAAAAAAACAAGAAGAGTCTAAGATGAGAAAACTCCTAACTGTCTGAGCATAAATATCTTCAAGCTCAAGGAAATAGATTTAGGTCAAGTGTTTACTCTGTTATAATGTTTTACCTGTTGACGAACAGTTTGACAGATTATTTAAATATAGGGTTATGTTTCTGTGCGGAGATTAAACGGCTAATTGATTACTGACCGCTGAGGGCTCCAACAAACAAAAATAAGAAATCATGTGTCCCTAGTCCGTGATGTTTATGTGGTTTTTGTCCCTGTACATAATAAAACACTCCAATCTCGCTGTGCTTTTCTTTCCTACTTACCCACAAGGCCCCTAGGCACTTGCACAGAGTCCTCCACAAACTCCAAGTAACCTCTGGCCTTCTTCACCGCCTCGGCAGTCTGTAAGAGAACATTTTCTAATATGATTGGATTCTTAATATGATTGGATTTGCTTATCGGCAATAACAATAGAGGTGAAAATATTCTCTTCTTTATATGAGAAATGTAATCAAATCAAATCATGAGAACAGAGCTCGTCATGAACCACGGAGGCACACTGTGAAAGTAAGTGGACCACCATGTACCTCTCCGTAGATCCTGAAGGTGCCCGTCTCCTCGTCCAACTCAATGGCGGTGACCCGGACACCTTGCGGGCGTGCTGGATGTTGCTGCCGTGGCTGCCGATGGCCAGGCCCATCAGATCTGCTTTGACGGTGAACTCCTCCTGGAACGAGGACACCAGGTTCCTGGAGCTCTGCACAAACGCATCATCACAGTTAATATGGCAAGGCAAGGCAATTTTATTTATACCGCGCATTTCATACACAAGGCAACTCAATGCATAGATTACAGCAGCAGAATCAGCTCAGTAAGACTAGATTGGTGAATCTTTATGGCGCTCACAAGTCCCACCCACCTCCAAACCCGCTCTGGCTCTGGAAGGAAATTTTCTATTCATTTTCCTCAGAAATAAAAATCAATCGAAAAACAAGAGACGAAGCAAACCAGTGACTGTATGGGTAACTGCTGAAAGAACATTTCTAATACTTGAGAATCAATCTTCTGGTTGATAAATTCTAATCTAATTAAAATTCTGTGTATTATTGTCATGAGTTACCTCGTCAGCTGATTGGCTTCCAGCTTTGATTGAAACTCTTAAAGGCCTATTCATACTCCACAAGATGCGAGAACAACCCAGAGCTTGTTCGGCAGCTCTTGCTGACACTTCGGCAGGGCTGCGAGAACTCTCGCTGTGATTGGCTGGATGTTTAGTGGGCGGGGTTAATTTGGCGGAACCGGGAAGCGAGAATCCAATGTTTACTTCCTAACACCGGTGCGGAAAACGGGAGACAACATGGATAGTTTTGAGGCACCGCTCGCCGCAGTAAAACACTTCGCTGAAGGATTACAAGGACACGCAAATGGCAAACAATTCCTGGCGAGAAACACGTGGACGTTTTGGGCAAGGACGAAGAGGAAAGCAGAAGAGCCTGGCGCTACCTGCGTGAAAGACACGAGTGATTAAAAAAATAATAATGAGTGGTCAGGCTCGTGGACAGAGGGATACCAAGCTTGTAAACCTTAGACCCTTCATCAAACACCGGGAAACGTCAACCAACATGTTCAATGAAGGTTCTTGGATGGACAACGCCTGTACTGAGAGCCTACCCAGATGTCAAACAACATGATTTTAGCGAGTGACACAGAGGTAAGCTTTTAACGTTAATGTTTTCTAACATAATATACCAGCGGGAGATGTGTGCTAAACTCAAATGGCTCGTTCTATTTCTGTAATTCCTTGATGCCCGAAAAAGGGGGCGTGGCAGTTCGGCAGCAACACGTCTTGTAGAGTATGAAATGTCAGAGCCCAGACGAATTTTGTTCTTGTTCTTTTTGCATCAAGAACAAGAACAAAGTTCTCGCGTCTTGTGGAGTATGAATAGGCCTTAACTCTCTATTTATGAATGTATTGTTATGCATGTATTTTATTTAATTAAAAGAGCCCGTAAGGGAAAATAAAGGGAGCTTTAGGCCCAGAACCTAGAGCAGGTTTCGAGGTGGGCAGGATTGAGACGCTATAACCCAACAAGACAGCGATCAGTAAAATAAAATGATACAAACTTGGCAGACTCGAAAATGTATCAGCTACAATGTTTCAACCATCCTAGGTCTCGACTAGGATTTGTATGGTTAACCAATTAACCGGTTAACAGTTACTAATTGCTTAACTGGTTAAGAGCCCTTTTCCCGGTTAACTGCGAGTGTCACGTGTCAGCTCTGCTGTGTGCACTGACTGACAGTCGGCGTCAGTCAATGTCCGACTGTCTTTGGATTAATCTACATGGCATTTAAAAAAAAGAAACAGCCCCGAAACGATAACAAGTACGACCCGTCACCGTGTTTAACCTATTCCACGGTGTAATGATGACGGCGGAGGAACAACCAGGCTGCAGGAGATGTTCGAGAAATAAGTCAAGCCCTGTCTTTACAAACCGAAAGCATGGATCATTGTGGCTCCGTACAGTTCATATGAAGTGAGTGAGATCAGGTGAAAGGCTGTATTTAGTAGATCTGGCCAAAAAAACAAAGTTTGAGAAGAAATGACCGGACGTGTCATAGTCGGGTAATCAGCTTGTAGTATGAGTATTATCTTTCTTGTGAAATTTCTGCACTATGGTCCATAGTTTGCACAAAGCTCATTATCCTCCATCGTGCTTTTAAACTCTCTTACTATTTCAATTTTTTTAAGAAGTCTATGGAGATTTTGAACGTGATTATAACTTCCAGCAATGGGAGGCGCCTGCACTGTGGAGCTCCATATGCCTGGAGGAGGGGAGGGGAGATGTACATAGAGCAGGAGTCTCCTACCTTTTTAACCCGGTGATCTACTTTTACGTAACGTAATGTCGAGGAGCTACTTATGTTTCAAAGGTACTTGTGTAAGTATGAGACTTAAGAGGAGTTCACCCTGGAGAGGTAGTAGCCAAGATATTTAAACATGATTAACTTGTCACTCAATTTGCTGCTGTTGCTGTTAAGATATCGCACACCTATAACCTTTATTGTGTAGGGTTGCACAATTTATCTGAATCAAATCAAAATCACTATTTTAAAAGGACTGCATTTATCGGGGTAATCTGTTCTTTGAAAACAACAATAAATCTGTTTCCAAAACAATTTATCATGTATAAAACCCACTTTAAAACGCTAACTTTGAGAATCTCATGCAGCAGTTCATATGTTAGTCTTCTCTAAAATGTGTATGCTTCTAAAGTTATTTAAAATGTGCACTTTACACGGAATCTTTATTTTAAAATGAAAATAGCAGATCTAATTGCAAATATTGTGTGCAAACTGACCTCCAGGTGTTTTGTAGCTTCCTGGTTGCGCGACATGAGCATCAGCTTGGTCTTGATGCTTCTCAAATGCATGTCGCTCAGCAGAGACACGCGCTTCACCGTGGCCTCGTTCGTTGACTAGAAATTAGAAAAGAACAAGATCAAAAAGTTGACTTCAGAATGTTATTAGGATAAAATGCTTCACATACACAAAATAATCTGGCAAACGCACATGCAGGAGAGAACTACTTTCATACTCATTAACAGTGTTTTATTATTATTATGACCAACGCTACATAAAAAAGCAAGTTAGCTAATTACAGTGATATCAACTATAAGTTTACTGAGGCTGAGCAATCTATTGAATTTGACGCAAATGATCATGATTAAATCTATGGGCCATATCAAATATAACGGCTGTAAACATGACGCAGAGGTAAGCAGTTGGAGAATATGTATGTGCAGACTGTGCAAGAGGACACACCACAATGAGCAGCTGGCTGGTCTCTGGGCAGAAGGAGATGTGACAGGCTCCTACAGCTTTCTTGAAGTCCTTGTGGGCATTCTCGTTCTGACAGCTGGAGGACAAGGGCAGAAGAATGCGTTTGAAAAGTGCTCAGTATTGTCACAGGCAGGAGCAATGGTGAAGGTCTGCGTTCACATACGCTTGGGCCAGCTCCGGAGGCACAGGGACGGTGCACTTGCTGAAGCAGCTCTTGGAGATGGCCTTGTTGGGGTTGACCGGGCGCAGGCGCTCGAAGGTCACGATCTCATTGTAAGTGGCGTCGCAGGCCGCGTACTCGATCACATAGAACTGGGAAAAGAAAGGGGAGGGATATGACCAAAGCAGCCTTTAGCACCCTTTTTATATGTTACTGGGTTTTTACAAGTGGCAGCAAGTCAAACTGAATGATTTTTAATGGCATTTTAATGCCTAAATACTAGATTTCTCATGCCACAAATGCTAAAAAAATCTTGTAAGATTTGCAAACATCATTTGAATGGGAGGTATATTAAAACTATTTAAAACTAATATTTTAAATACATTTAAAACTAAATTGGACTCAATGGGCAACTTTTGAGCAAAAGAGAGTGTAAAACTGAACTGCAGCTGAATTTGTTTTAGACCATATTATTTGTCAAACGTATAAACATAGTTGAGCAATATCATCTCGAAAGAAAAATGATATTCTCTACATTTAATGACACTTTAATGACTTTTAAAGCCTTCATATTGGCATAATTCATTTAATGACTATTATTGCTTTTTAATGCCCTGCGGAATAACTGTTACATTCTTTACCTTTTATACAGGAAGCAGCAAGTCTTGCTATTTAATGCCATTTTAATGCCAATGGAAACAAAATCTGCATATTTCATTTCTTAAGATTTGAAAGTATTCCATCAGCAATAAGGAATAAAATTGGACACAACACACAACTTTAGATGTAATTGTGTGCAAAAAACAGCAGTTGGAAGTGTTTTGTATCATTTTTTTTTTTTTTGGACAAACTTATGCAGTGAAAAATATAGCTGACCAATGTCACAAATCCTTTAAAAACTTTCAGTGCCTCTTGGAAATCCTATAACTTGTTTAAAAAAAAATAAAAATAGATAAAAAATGTTCCTGTAACATTTGGAATTTGCCAGTGGAAAAACGTGTAATAAAGTTATAATTTTCCTGTTGTTTAGGGTGGTTTCAGACAGCAGGGAAGACTTTTTGATGACCTGTCCTGACCTCCACTGTACATCAATATACTGGTAATAAATGCCAAATGATGATAACATGATTCATAACAACTGCATTGGACAAAAAAACATATTGGAAAATCCTTAGTTTAACAGCAGAGATCAAATTTTTTGCGAAAGAGAAATATTGAGGTATGGCTAAACTGTGACTAACTATTACTAACCAACAAGACTTCAATATTGCAATAAGAGGCATTTTATGGCATGCTTATACTGGTCTATGCTTGAATGGTTACCCTACTTTGTAGAGAACGTATTAAAGGAGCTACAGTGAGGAAAATAAGTATTTGAACACCCTGCTATTTTGCAAGTTCTCCCACTTAGAAATCATGGAGGGGTCTGAAATTGTCATCGTAGGTGCATGTCCACTGTGAGAGACATAATCTAAAAAAAAAATCCAGAAATCGCAATGTATGATTTTTTAACTATTTATTTGTATGATACAGCTGCAAATAAGTATTTGAACACCTGTCTATCAGCTAGAATTCTGACCCTCAAAGACCTGTTAGTCTGCCTTTAAAATGTCCACCTCCACTCCATTTATTATCCTACATTTAGATGCACCTGTTTGAGGTCTTTAGCTGCATAAAGAGACCTGTCCACCCCATACAATCAGTAAGAATCCAACTACTAACATGGCCAAGACCAAAGAGCTGTCCAAAGACACTAGAGACAAAATTGTACACCTCCACAAGGTTGGAAAGGGCTACGGGGAAATTGCCAAGCAGCTTGGTGAAAAAAGGTCCACTGTTGGAGCAATCATTAGAAAATGGAAGAAGCTAAACATGACTGTCAATCTCCCTCGGACTGGGGCTCCATGCAAGATCTCACCTCGTGGGGTCTCAATGATCCTAAGAAAGGTGAGAAATCAGCCCAGAACTACACGGGGGGAGCTGGTCAATGACCTGAAAAGAGCTGGGACCACCGTTTCCAAGGTTACTGTTGGTAATACACTAAGACGTCATGGTTTGAAATCATGCATGGCACGGAAGGTTCCCCTGCTTAAACCGGCACATGTCAAGGCCCGTCTTAAGTTTGCCAATGACCATTTGGATGATCCAGAGGAGTCATGGGAGAAAGTCATGTGGTCAGATGAGACCAAAATGGAACGTTTTGGTCATAATTCCACTAAACGTGTTTGGAGGAAGAAGAATGATGAGTACCATCCCAAGAACACCATCCCTACTGTGAAGCATGGGGGTGGTAGCATCATGCTTTGGGGGTGTTTTTCTGCACATGGGACAGGGCGACTGCACTGTATTAAGGAGAGGATGACCGGGGCCATGTATTGCGAGATTTTGGGGAACAACCTCCTTCCCTCAGTTAGAGCATTGAAGATGGGTCGAGGCTGGGTCTTCCAACATGACAATGACCCGAAGCACACAGCCAGGATAACCAAGGAGTGGCTCTGTAAGAAGCATATCAAGGTTCTGGCGTGGTCTAGCCAGTCTCCAGACCTAAACCCAATAGAGAATCTTTGGAGGGAGCTCAAACTCCGTGTTTCTCAGCGACAGCCCAGAAACCTGACTGATCTAGAGAAGATCTGTGTGGAGGAGTGGGCCAAAATCCCTCCTGCAGTGTGTGCAAACCTGGTGAAAAACTACAGGAAACGTTTGACCTCTGTAATTGCAAACAAAGGCTACTGTACCAAATATTAACATTGATTTTCTCAGGTGTTCAAATACTTATTTGCAGCTGTATCATACAAATAAATAGTTAAAAAATCATACATTGTGATTTCTGGATTTTTTTTTTTAGATTATGTCTCTCACAATGGACATGCACCTACGATGACAATTTCAGACCCCTCCGTGATTTCTAAGTGGGAGAACTTGCAAAATAGCAGGGTGTTCAAATACTTATTTTCCTCACTGTATATCATGCAAAATCGACTTTTTAGCCATGTTGTTATGCTATTTCCTTATCAAAAACACCCCCAGAGCGGTTTTTGGCTTCATTCACGCAGTTCTAAGTAATCCTCCTGAATCCTGCTCTCTGAGCAGCTGCTCTGCCCTCTCCTGGTAAACGACTGAGTTGTTAAGTTGTGTCTTCACAAAGGAACGGAAGTGCTCTACGTCTGTAATGTAATGCCTTACGGCCTGGTTTTTATTTATAAAACAGCTTTTTCATTTTTTTTTGTAAGAGAGAAATAAAGAAAAAGAAAAAGAAAAAAAAGAAAGCAGCAACTCTCCGACGCGTCTGTGCTGTCCCGCGAGGCTAAACAAATGCACCCACGGCCGGAGGAGCCATGGATCCGAGCAGAAGTGTTATTTTTCAAGACTGAGCTCTTTCTAACCTACTCTGGACACCGCCTGTTCTTTTTTCTTACTGAACGATAATGTCACGGATGCGCGTTTGGCTACGAGAGGAACAGGACTATTCAACCTTCCTAAAGAAGAGTGCACTCGCCAGAAGTTGGAATTTCTTTCTGGGATTCAGCTACTATATCAACCAACCTGATGGATGCTTGGTGAACCTTGGCCAGAATCAAAGTGGATAAACTTTTATAACCAACGCGATCTCATGGGGAGGCCAGGCTGAGCGGTGAGTCAATCAAAACGCGTGTTAGCGTGTGTGTTAGCGTGTGTGTTAGCCATTTATGAAACTGTTGCACGTCAACTCCTTATAACTGCATTATGTGAAGTAACTTCACTTTTTGCAGCGATATTTATATTTATAATACTGTAAATGTGGAATGAGCGGAGAGAGGGGCGGAGTTAACTGAATCGAAGCGTTTTGTCTTCCGGGTAGGGAAAATACCCCCCAAAATACTTATATATTTCTCTCAAAAATGAGTACTCCATAGTGATAGAGGTACAATATATCATATATATGCCTATACTTTACTTTGGAATGGCTAAAATAGCATGATACAGGCCCTTTAAAACCATTCCTCTTCTTTCCATTAATTGTGACAATTTAAAAGTCAAGTTTTAATTAAATGCAATGACTCTTTCAGGCCGAGGTTTCAAGCCTTTTATCGTTCTCCTTGTTCGTAAGCACATCACATCGAGCGAGCCTTACCTCTCCCTTCATCATGCGCACTTTGGCCAGCCACCACCCGCATGGCTCCTGATCGTTGGCTCTGGAGAAGATCTGTTGGAGTTGTGAGAGGCGGAACATTGAGCATTGTAACCCAGAAAGTGCTAATAAAACAGAGAAGCTGCCGCGCCCACCTCCACCTCCTCGCCCTCTCCGATGTCCGTCTTGGCGTCTGCGGGCGGGGGCAACCTGACGTCGCTGAAGGGCACCTGGCGTTCTGGCTGCCAACTGGAATGGCATATACAAAATTACATATCATTCGTCGATTGGTAGACATTTAGTAAATAAACGTACTTGTTCTCAAAGGCAACGGTGAGAGAGTCATCGTGGATATCTTTGACAGAGCCCTGAGGAACAAATAAGCAGACCATGATTAGAGATAGAACATTTTCAGCAAATATCGTATCTATAGCAACCTCAAAATATTACTGTGGGGGGGAAAAAAAGAGAAGAATGGACAAAAATAGGGCTGGGTACTATTACATTTTTTTCGATACCCAGTGCTTTAAATACTGTTTTCCAATGTCTATACTAAAATATTTGTCGTCTAGGACCAGGAATCAGAACTATAATGTGTGGGAGATCTGCAAATTTACAATATTGGGTTAATCTCCAATGTCAGGAAATGTGTGAAAAATGGGAATAATTTGGGGGGAAATTGGAAGAAATCGTGGCAAAAATATGGAGGGAAAAAGATGTTAAAAAAAATGGGGGGGAAATATTTGTAATAAAAAATGAGGGTACAAATTGGGACGAATTTGGGCAAAATAAGAACAACCAAGTTACTTCCTTTAACCTCTTAACCTCCAACGACACAGGCAAATATTCTCCAGTTACTGTATTATCCAGATCTCCAGGCATTACCCAAAACTAAAAGCGTCAAAATCAAGACGTAAATGAGGATGAAAAAGGAACAAAACGCGCAACAAAAAAGACCACAAAAAAGTGATGGAAAAAAGCAACCAAATTTGACAAAAAGCGTCAAAAAAGCGACAACAACGTTACAAAAACAAAACAAAAAAGCGATGAAAAAGCTACAAAAAAGTGACAACGCGGTAACAACACATGGAAATAAGTGGAAAAATCTTAGCTTTCGCTTACACTGGCCTGTAGGCTGTAAGATGTTTTTAAGGAATGCACTCCGTTAAAGTGGGGGTTAAGAGGTTAATGCTGTCCCTGGACCAACAGCATCAAAACGTGGTTCGAAAGATATATTTTTTCGGTACCTGCTTTCGATACTTTCATTTTTTCGATACCAACAGTGCCTACACTTTTTTTCCCTGATACCAGACTGGTATCGTTTAACGTTTAACTCCATTCCCAATTACAGCACGAGTGAAGTTTTATGAGAGTATAAAGACAGTTAAAACTTATTGAGTGTCCCTCCACTCTTGGGACAGCTGCCCTGGGCGCTTTAGCTCAGCCTGTAGGTTACGACAGCTGCTGCGCCCTCAGACATACTGTATTTCTGCAATTGTGGACAGTGGCAGACCATTTCCGGTCCATTTCTTAGGTCAAGGCATTTTCCCTCCACATCTGCAATTTCATTACATTTATTCTAAATTCTATTCAGTGGATAACGATAAAAAGCCAGTTAGTCTGTAACGTTATTATCTTGACATTTGATGCTGAAAGCCTTTCAGAGCTGCATGAGGTGTTAAATGGACAGATGCACACTGGCGTAGTGACTCGGTATCAGCACTATGTTGTGCACTATGCCTCACATTCAGTCACCTTAGGCAACCCTTCCGAGTTTGGATTCGATCTATAAAGACGTGTTCAGCTGCAACAAATATAAAGTATTTTCCGTAAATCGGTGAATTCCAGATTGAAGTACATCAGGCCTACACAGAATCTGAAAGACAACATGGTCAGAGAGAAGTTTCTGTTACAAGGTCAGGCATGGGCAGCCTTAGGTCTGGTGAAGTTCGGGTTCAGCCCTGGTTTGGTTTCGTCCCCCTAACCTATCCATTTCATAGGCCTATCTAAACTTCCCCATGAGACAAACTTACAGCCACTTCTGACATATTCCATGATAAAGTCTCTGATCAGTTAGCAGAAGAAGAGTTCAGCCTTTCAGAGTTAAATTATGAAACAGAACTGCAGCCCTTTTTTGTGTGTGTCTATGTAAACCTTTAACACAGTGTGAGCCAGGGGGATGTAAGCGGAGGAGAACTGAAGTGGCAGGTGAATTTATGATTGCCTATTGCCACTGTAGTTATATCAAACCATAAGTATCAAATATGTTTGTTACTTATGATTTGAGGTTTTGGAGCCTGCGACCCGACAAATAGGTATAACCCACACAAATGAAACAAACACGTGAGATTACGGCTGGGTACCGTCAAGCGATACAGTCTAGTATAAAAAAAAAAGGTTCTATGACAAATATCTTTCATCGTTCAGGTATTCGTATAGAAAAAAAACAAGAATCGTTAAAGTACTGGTACTGAAGACAATGTCACGGAACCCAGACTGAGGTACAACATCAAAAATCGCTTGTGATCGCAGGCAAAACTCTACAATTCAGGCTAAAACTCCTCTGGTGTTTCTGGCTTTAGTATTATTGAAAAACATTTATAAATTACAAGAAGGTTAAGACTTGTGTGCATTTAGTCAAAATTCATTTTAGGATAATACACCAACTGATTACCAGAACAATGTAATCAAGGGAAAGGATTCATAACACTAACTTTGCAAAGTCCTTAATGCACCCCCACAAAGAATGTTTAGATTCTATGGCAGGTCATAAGCGTCTGTCTGTAGAAGTTCATTTGCAAGGCAATGCATTTGTTTACAAAAGTGCATGTGTTGGTGTAATTTGCACCCAGCTAATTGTCCAATATATCTTGCATATAGTTGAGTAAAAGAATATACTTTTTTTTTTAATTATTCCAGCAGCCATAGTTCTGGCCATCATATGGATACACATTAGGCAAGTCAGATAGTAAAATGTCACACAAGTGCTTATAAACAATGTTAAATTAAGCACTTGGACCTCGGGTGACGGCTGAGACTTGCTTTTAGCACAACTGACTAAGTGAAAATGCTATTCTCAGAAATCAAAAGTGGGCGGGGAAGGGAAGTAGTAGCAGTTGGGGGATGACGACGACTGAGACAGGCCTGGGGCAACAGCGTGTTCAGAAATAGCTTCTAAGTCTACGGTATCAGCCGGTGGCCCCTCCTGACACGCCAACTGGGCAGGAGTGACACAGACAGCTGGCCAACAAACAAGTCCGGAGGTGCAAATAACTCCAGTGTGATCATGTATCGAAAAATAAATGAACCAAAACAGTTAGTGGTGTATGAAAAAAGACATAATGTCCTCTGCTCAATGGTCACCTCAGAGAGTGTTTTAAGTTACTACTTATTTAGGAGCTTTTGCTAGCTACAATTTTGGAATGGTATTTTCCCTCTGTGACGATTAGAAAGAACGAAAGTGAACCTGTACAACGTCTATTATTCCTTAATTAAACTTGCGAAACAGTTTTGATGTTTTTAAATCGTGTCTTTAACAGCATAGTTTTATAGGCACGTTTTTAAATAAAGGTGGTTTAGCTTTAGCAAATCGCAAAGGATGAGTCAAGCGTATTCTTAGTATTCTTAGTAAATATATTTATACTAGTAAATTCATTTTCTTGTTGAACTAATTGGCTAGTGTTAGTCAAACTTCATATAATTGCCAGACGGTATCAAAATACATATATATTTGGACGGTTATCTTGTATATTGCAAGCTAGTATGGACACTATCAATAAAAACATGCAACACTGGGCTCCAAACTTATTGACGTCGACTAGCACGTATGCTAGCTCTACGCATCGGAAAGACGTGACTTTTGTGAGCAATCTTAGCTCTGAATGCGTCAATCTCCAGAGCTACAGACAAAATAGCCATGTGCCCTGCATGCAAGGTGATAAAGTGCCAGTAAAGTGTGAGCGTGAGAGTCGGTAAAGCCTGGCAGCTAGGTTAGCACACAAGCTAATCCCGGCTAGCTTCGGCACTTGAAGCTAGTAGCAAACAAACCAAACGGGGGACTGACGAGCTAACGGTAACTCTCGTGAACTCCGTTTGATGTAACCCGACTTAGGTGAGGTTGTCGTGGTCCGCGGGGTGTAATAAAGCCGCTTTTACCTTGTAATAAGCCCCGTTGGAGCCACGGACCTCCACCGCCAGTTCTTCCATATTGGACACGCAAAGGATCTCGGGACGACAGGTGCGTCTTCAGACAGCCTCAACTTTGGTGAATGGGGAGGCTCCTTGGCATTTGTAGAATATTTGTATTAACTTTTGGATATTTCTTTGTCGTAGCGTTAGACGCTTAATTTATAATGACAGCTCCGTTGGTATCGATGGGGTTAACAGTTAACGTTACGTCGGAAGCAGGTTGCTATGGAGATTCTCTAGCTTTTGTTGCCAAAGTAACAAACATCCAAGGCTGGAGAGAGTTTTCTTCTACTTCTCTTGATATTCTTGATCATCATTACTATGCTATGTTAAAAAATAGGTCATGTTAATAGTGGTAGAAAGAGGATGTAACATTAGTGTACATTAGGGGTTCACCAACAATATAAATGTTGTTTCAAAAGTAGGTTTGGCTTAATAACAAATACAAAAATTGTAGCTAGGTCATACATTAAGTGTTGGACTGTTTTAAAGAATTGGCCAACAGATAAACATTTGACGAAATTAAAAGACTGCAGTGAGCAGCAGGAAGGGAAAGGGTACAGGATTGTTTTTTGTTTGTTTGAAGTGAGCAAGACCTGCATGGTTTGACTCACCTCACACAGGGTTTCAGGTTGGAGTTCCAGGCCAGATGAGACTTGTGTATATTAAAGACACTATAACAGATTTTTTTTGGTTTTCTTTCCTTTTTTCCCTAGTATCGGAATGACATTTGTTTTGTCCTCCTTTAGTATATTGTAAGTGACCCTGCCTGTTGAAAAACTTGCCTATAAACCATACTATGAACCCCTTGAAGATTTGGGATGCTACAAATATGTTAGGAAAGTTAGGAATGAGTTTCGACCACAAATAATATCTTACTTTAATGGCTTCCTCTATGACTGTTTGTGATTAAAAAAGAAACAGTCTGCAACAACACCTTTCCCTGTCATCCCAAAACATGCACTATGGGAAAATCCTAGGCTCCAGTTAGGTACCTCTTGACCAAAATCCTGGCTACCAGCGACACTGGTTGAAGGTTGGATACAATGTACACTGTAAGGGACAATAAAGTCTACTACAAATCCAATATGTTTTTTGTTTTGTTTTGTTACAGCTGTGGTTCTCAATCTCAACCTTTTCTAGTGTGACCAAAAAATGCTGGTGTTTGCCACCCCCATAGGACAGTTTTCCATTCAAACTACTACTAAGTGGGACACTTTTTATTGAATCTCCAGGAAACATCCAAAAACATTTTGAACCTGCATTTGTTGGTGTCTTTTTTTATAACTGTTAATCATTTCTTTTTTTAAACGGTCTCCCTTGTGTACCAGAAAGTCCCCTCCCTCGGTTGGAGGTGTCTATTCAGGTAAAGTGGGACACAATGGTTGGTAAAGTGGGACACTGAATTCCAATGGGATTTCCCATGGAGTCATATCATGTGAAAGGGTGCATTTAGACAGGCCCTTTCTCTTTTAAAAGACATTTCACCTTGACCCAAAGGACTGGACATGTCTAAACTCTTTTGGATTAGTAAGTAAGTAAGTAAGTGCTTTATTGTCATTGTACAAGCGTACAACGAAATAGTGTTCAGGTGTTAGTCCTGAGCTGCTGCGGCTGAGCCGCGCTGCCACTGTGTCAACCTGACCAGCATGACCTTGGAGGTCGGGGAAACTGTAGCACTCAGAAGAAACCTGCCCTCTGTCTCCTCTGATCCTCTGAAATGGTGCCACGCCTCCTGGGTTCGTTCCTGTTTTAGAGCATGGTGTCCTGCACCATACAGTGAGGAAAATAAGTATTTGAACACCCTGCTATTTTGCAAGTTCTCCCACTTAGAAATCATGGAGGGGTCTGAAATTGTCATCGTAGGTGCATGTCCACTGTGAGAGACATAATCTAAAAAAAAAAATCCAGAAATCACAATGTATGATTTTTTAACTATTTATTTGTATGATACAGCTGCAAATAAGTATTTGAACACCAGAGAAAATCAATGTTAATATTTGGTACAGTAGCCTTTGTTTGCAATTACAGAGGTCAAACGTTTCCTGTAGTTTTTCACCAGGTTTGCACACACTGCAGGAGGGATTTTGGCCCACTCCTCCACACAGATCTTCTCTAGATCAGTCAGGTTTCTGGGCTGTCGCTGAGAAACACGGAGTTTAAGCTCCCTCCAAAGATTCTCTATTGGGTTTAGGTCTGGAGACTGGCTAGGCCACGCCAGAACCTTGATATGCTTCTTACAGAGCCACTTCTTGGTTATCCTGGCTGTGTGCTTCGGGTCATTGTCATGTTGGAAGACCCAGCCTCGACCCATCTTCAATGCTCTAACTGAGGGAAGGAGGTTGTTCCCCAAAATCTCGCAATACATGGCCCCGGTCATCCTCTCCTTGATACAGTGCAGCGCCCTGTCCCATGTGCAGAAAAACACCCCCAAAGCATGATGCTACCACCCCCATGCTTCACAGTAGGGATGGTGTTCTTGGGATGGTACTCATCATTCTTCTTCCTCCAAACACGTTTAGTGGAATTATGACCAAAACGTTCCATTTTGGTCTCATCTGACCACATGACTTTCTCCCATGACTCCTCTGGATCATCCAAATGGTCATTGGCAAACTTAAGACGGGCCTTGACATGTGCTGGTTTAAGCAGGGGAACCTTCCGTGCCATGCATGATTTCAAACCATGACGTCTTAGTGTATTACCAACAGTAACCTTGGAAACGGTGGTCCCAGCTCTTTTCAGGTCATTGACCAGCTCCCCCCGTGTAGTTCTGGGCTGATTTCTCACCTTTCTTAGGATCATTGAGACCCCACGAGGTGAGATCTTGCATGGAGCCCCAGTCCGAGGGAGATTGACAGTCATGTTCAGCTTCTTCCATTTTCTAATGATTGCTCCAACAGTGGACCTTTTTTCACCAAGCTGCTTGGCAATTTCCCCGTAGCCCTTTCCAACCTTGTGGAGGTGTACAATTTTGTCTCTAGTGTCTTTGGACAGCTCTTTGGTCTTGGCCATGTTAGTAGTTGGATTCTTACTGATTGTATGGGGTGGACAGGTGTCTTTATGCAGCTAAAGACCTCAAACAGGTGCATCTAAATGTAGGATAATAAATGGAGTGGAGGTGGACATTTTAAAGGCAGACTAACAGGTCTTTGAGGGTCAGAATTCTAGCTGATAGACAGGTGTTCAAATACTTATTTGCAGCTGTATCATACAAATAAATAGTTAAAAAATCATACATTGTGATTTCTGGATTTTTTTTTTTAGATTATGTCTCTCACAGTGGACATGCACCTACGATGACAATTTCAGACCCCTCCATGATTTCTAAGTGGGAGAACTTGCAAAATAGCAGGGTGTTCAAATACTTATTTTCCTCACTGTATATACCATATATAGCCATTAGGTTAATATTATCTTTACTTTATACATTGGTCACAATGCTTTCTATATTTCTCTGATTATATGGAATATTTTAAAGACACACGTGTCATTAACTTTTGCAGCAATCACAATCCAAACATCAATCAATCAATCAAAACTTTATTTATAAAGCACTTTTCATACAAGGTTGTAACGTAAAGTGCTTTACAGATGCACCAGGAGCGGCACATCAGCCACAGCCACAGGGCACCGCCACAGGACGCCCAGCTGAGGCGCAGCAGAAACACCACACCTCCATCGGGGCACCCAGAGGACAGCGCCCACACAGCCACAGCCAACCGCCGCTCCTGGGGCAGAGGGCTTCCTCAGAGGTAACACTGGAGATTCTAAAAATGCAATATCCAAAAATAACATTCAAATAAGATAAATAAAAACAAATATAAAACTAACTAAGAACCAATATAATAAGCTAATTATAAACATAAATAATAATACAAATGACTGAATAAATAAGTAAATAGATATCAACTAAAAGCTAAGCTAAAAAGGTGGGTCTTAAGCCTACTTTTAACATGAATAATATTCTGAAGAAATGACTGATCTGTACAAATACAGTATACATTAAATGTTGCTTAAAGAACCTGTTGTTCTGACTGTATTTGAAGCAATGAGTACACTTTCCAAACAGCCAGGGTGACACCTGGTGGCCAAAGCTGCACATAAAAAAAACCACTGGATAATATGATGGTGAAATTCCTTCCAAATTTACATATTTGAGAAGAAATAACAGCAATAATAAAGCGATATAATGAGGCTGCACATTTGGTAATTTTTCAAATATTTCAATTAGACAAGCCACCAGCATTTGTGGATTATTCATATTTTGATTATTTATTTACTCATTAATTAGAAGAGCTAAAAGCTTGCCCAAATGGATTGTGGTTTGATTCTTCCAATATGCAATTCTTACATATCAGCTTTGAAAGTCACTTACTAATAATATTACATCAAAGGCTTTGTGTAAAACTGACAAAACGTACTTACTTGAGTCTTCTGTGAGGCGGTGGTGTACTGTCCCCATGTGTTGAGCCCACCAGGTGAACCGGTTTTCTTCCATTACTGACAGTCTTGTGCCAGAGTCCTCCACGGTGACTCTGTGTTGTCATTGTTGTTCATGTTTCTATGAAAACATCAGAAACCACAATAAAGTAGCTAGTTCCTTCCTTTAATGCAGGAAGTTGAAGTCTTAAAGGTCATGCAATATCAAGTTTATGAGCTTTTTACAATGTTAGAGTGTTTCATCATACCCAGAGAAGTACTTTCTTCATTTACCCAGGTTTGAGAAATCCAGAAATCCTGCTTAATTTGGTTGAAACTTCTTCTACTGCTGAAGTGCTCCAATCTGTATTTCCTGGTTTCAGTTGTGTAATTGTTTCATAGCCTTTACATCACGGTAAGCGGTTAGCACTCTCGCTTCACAGGTATAAGGTCCCGGGTTCGATTCCCACCTGGACGGGGCCTTTCTGTGTGGAGTTTGCATGTTCTCCCCGTGTCCGTGTAGGTTTCATCCGGGTACTCTGGTTTCCCCTACCACTAAAAACATGTACAATAGGCCAGGATGAATGATGTGTGCAGTCACCCCCAGGGGAAACTGAACACCACTGAGTATGGGGTGAATGTGCAATTGTCTCATGTGAAGTCCTTTGTGACTGTATGTCTGTGAAAGGCGCTATATACATACATATACATATACAGAAGGACGGCCTCATGGTTCTAACCGGGCCTGTTGGTCTCTCATAAGGGGCTTCTGAACTGCTCTTTGTCTGACCCGTCACCTAGGACCTGTTTGCCCTGGGAGACCCTACCAGGGGCACGAAGCCCCTGACAACAGAGGTCCCAGGATCATTCAGGTGCTCAAACCCCTCCACCACGTTAAGTTGGCGGTTCCAGGAGGGCATCATGTTATTAAAAATGTAAAAATAATAATAAATATAGCCGCAAGCGGCGATTATCGGCCCTCGCCGACCGCCCTGCCTAAAGCAAGGGGGCGCTTCGCGCCCTTTTGTCTCCCACAATCTAAAATTATGGTATTGCTACTGCCTTTATGTTTGTTTTTAACTTTTTTCCCAAGGGTCTTAGTTTTAGGATTTTTGGAATGCGCTAACGCGCTCAATTTTGACATTATACAGAGAAAAATGAGTATGAATTTGTATCACACTATATCTGCAAACTGAAGCAAATTTTTACATTTTACTTAGGGCTGCGGCTGCGCCGCAGATCATCCACAAAGGTTATCCAAGTACGTTGGATAACCTTTGGTTCCTCACTTCTCGCTGAATTATGGAGTTTAACATTTTTCCATCAGAATAAAATGGGACATTCTGGTCATCGCTACGGCAACACCGTGAAAAATATGGCATGGGTGTAATTGACTTTTCTGATCGGAACGACCAAATAGAATTTTGTGCCAAATTATTTTAATTTTCGTAAAACTAAAATGTGTACTCTCCATATAATTCCTATAGGGGGCGCTATCGCGCCCAATTTGAATTTTGCCAAATGAAACTGTTTAGGACTGTGACTTTAACAACTGATACCAAAATGAGCGAAATCGGGCTTCATATGTGCGAATGGGAGCCATTTTTTGTTTGCGAAAAATCTCAAAATACTTCGTACAGTTTGTGGCTTCGCCGCATAAAAACCGTAATACTTAGAAAAGTAATTTGGATAACTTTTAAAGTTCTACTTCTCAAGATTATTTTCCACCCAAAATTAGGTCGTTCTGATAAACGCTTGGAGGAGATAGATTTTGTACAAAGTGAAAAATAAAGGCGGATTCCCGCTTCGCGGGCTGTCATCCAAAATGGCCGACACCCAATATTTTTATGATTCTACGACAAACTATCGCGCCACTTTTTTGAAATTCAAAATTTGGAAATAGTCAAAAGTTGCGTCGGATCTGCTTTGAATTTTGGGCCAAAATCGGTGACTTTTCGTTGATGTTCACTGGGTGAAAATTGCGACGGTGCGAAAGAAAGAAAGAAAGAAAGAAAGAAAGAAAGAAAGAAAGAAAGAAAGAAAGAAAGAATAATATTCCCATACGAAAACAATGTTCCCGCTTACGCGGGTACCATAAACTATATATTTTCGGAAAGCGCTCGCACATAGAGGTCCTGGGTCCTGAGAGCCATGGGCGACTGAGAGCAGGGCTCTCAGTCGCCCATTGGCTTTTATGGGCTCTGTACAATTACAATGTTGATTTTTGCACGACAAGACGTGCACGACAAGAGGAGTGTGTTAGTGAGTGTTTGAGAGGAGGGGAGCGCTTCGCGCTCGTTTTGTGCGTTTTGTTCGCACTTTGGGGGAGTGCGCTCCGCTTCACTCCGCGCACCGTCCAATTACAATGTTCTTTTTTGATACATGTGCACGTGCACAGAACGTGCACGACGAGAGGAGTGCGTTAGTGCATGTTTTGAGAGGGGGCAAGCGCTTCGCGCTCCACGCACTCTATACGATTACAAGAGCCCCTTCGCCAGCCCTGATGGCGCTCGGGCCTAATTAAAAAAGAAAAACAGTGCTGAGGTTCTCAAAAGCAGGTTAAGCCATACTGTACATATGCATACGTACATGATACAATTTTTCCCATTTTCAAATTATGAAAGGAGGATGTAGATGTCAAACTGTCAGCCGCCATGTCCCCAACTCATTTCTAGCTCTCACAAACCCTTCCACACATTCTGATTCACATGAATGAATTGTCAACCTCTTACTTCCATGTTAGCAATCAATAGAACATTTGTACGTGCGTTTGTTTTTCTCACAAATTGCTGCACAAAACGCAACATAACATTTCAAGCATGCTCCAAATGTGTGTCAACAGCAGACGCTCCCATTGGTATCTGCCTACACAGTGTTGACGCCAGCGTGTTCCCATGCTTGAGCCACAGCCGCCGTTAGTCTGCGTGTAATATTGTGCATGGTCTGAAGACATTACGGCCCTCCCTGTCTGCTGATAGACTGTCCTCCAATCCAGTTTACCAATTCCATTATGCTAAGCCCGCGCACTGGTGGTGGTGGGTGGTGGGGGGCGATCAACGATATAGTGAAACACATAATCTCCCCCGCTCTGCCGTTATTGCAAAACGACAGCCAAATTTCATTCATCCTATCCAATTTCTTCCTTATTTAAGGGGAGAAAATTACTGGCGCCGGTAATCAGATATGTAGGCTCTGTGTGCGCGAGTTAAGCCCAGTGCCATTTTTTTTTCTCTTCTTCTTCCTTTAAAGCGAAGTGGCCCAGGAAAACGCACCAATGCGGGGGGCGGGGGGGGGGGGGGGGGGTACATGTTGTTAGCGCGCGGCCTACCCTCCAAGCTCGCATGACAGCCTCGATTCAAGGACTCTTCGCCCCTGCCGGCCTTGGGAGACTTTCAGCCGACAGCGATGCCGGGTAGAAAACACAGCGGCGCTTAAGTGGCTATGAGAGCGGGACGCAAAACAAATATCCAAGGCTTGTGTGTGTATAGGCAGGCAGCGACTATAGCGAGGCTGGACTCAAGCACTTCTCAAGCACTTTCAAGGCCCGGTTCAGAGAGTTTCCAGGCTGTAAAAAACAATCGTGTTCAAATTGATTATTCGCTTTCGCTACCATGATCACAATTTAGTCCAAACGAAAACAATGATTCCATATTGTTAAGACCAGAAAATAGTGCGACACGGTAACGGTGGTGCAAATAGTTAAAGGCGCTATACCTGATTTTTAGTTTTCCAGTAGTGGAATGCAATTTGGTTTGTTATAAAGCATTTTTATCCATCATGAACTAGCAGGCTACACATAGTTTACATTACTGTGGCAGCATTGTCTCCTAAAAGTTTTGAAATTAGTTTATAATGCCAGGTTAAGAATTGGGATGCTAGAAATGGGTTGTAGGATTGAGTTTAGACAACTAACTCTTTATAATTTTGCACTTCCTCCATCATCATTTGTACACACAAAAATCAGGTATAGGTCCTTTAAGCATCAGCTCTCTAACTAGTCACACCTTTTGGCATTGCCCTTTCCAATCACACAATGTGTTTGATTGAGACATGAAGGATATCCCTAATGGAAACCTGTCAAATCCCCATGAGAATGTATTTGTTTTTTATTTTGATTTAACTTGCAAAGTCCCGCTGAGATTCAGAATCTCAAGGGAGTTCTGGCCCCAAAGGAGACCAGGGGTCAACAAATCTGTCACATGTTATTTTAAAATGTATATGGAAATCTGATGATGAACTTGTATGCATTTTCTGTGTATGAAATTAGCTGTCAAATCGGTGAAACTTACTTTGTCATCAGGTTAATCCAAAATCTACCTATTCAAGTCTAGAGGTACATTGATAGCTCTTTGGTGGCATCTGGTGGTGATTTGATAGATAACACCCCTGCAAATCACGTTAGGCTTTTGAACAAAATGGCTTGAACTAAATTCAGTATTTAAAAAATTCTTGTGGTTTTCTTGTACTGACAAAGGGCAGATGTCTATCAAGTCATTAGCCCTATTCTACAATCTATACTGTGTAATACTGTATCTAATGCTTGAATATATTAGCATGATGAGTCTTCTCTTGCAAAGAGTAAATGAAAACTCTTCTTTGGACAGTTATCTGATACCTCATACCAAATGTCAATTCTTGCATTCTTGACAAGCATTTCAGTAGGTTGCGTTCATGTTCTAGAATTTGATGACGTATGGAACTCTCAACTCTTAACAAACGTATACAATTCTTTGGGAGAGATACAGTTTTTTGAAAAATGGGCAAATGTTGAAATTGATCATTTTCGAGTGATTGGATTCACAAACCTGTCACATTCACTTAATTCAATTTGTCGTTCTTCTTCTTGTTGCGGGAAAGGTGGACAGCACTCGACGTTACGGTGCATTAATTCAATCTGTGGTCCTGGCACTGGCACTTATAAAAACATTCACAGTGGCCCTAAAGATGACCCTATTTGATTTTAGTTTCAGGAGGACCTGGAGCAAACCTACGCAGGCTCCGGGGGAGAACATGCAAACTCTTCACAAGGCCCCAATTTTTTGTGCGGGCCTTTTTGAGCTCAGGATAAAATTCATCATAATGTGCATGTGCTGCTTTGGAAACTTGCACATAATGAGTTTTCTTTCCACTGCATAAACCACCTGAAATGTGTTTCTTCAGTCATAAACGCGACTGCTAACAGGGTAGTTAGCCATTTGTAGCCTATCTTTTTTTGTTATTGATATTCTTTCCCTTCCAAAACATCACCATTTTGAAATTACTCTCAATTAGGTACATCTGCCTTGATTATCCTGCGACCGATATGAAACGTATTGTCCATTCGCTCTCGGGCCACTCTTCCGCCTTCATCTGTGCCCGCAAACACGCCGCTGCACATTTAAGCACCGTGTCATTTGCGCCTAATAGCCTGTGACTGTACGCCGGCCTCTTACCATCACAAACAAACCGCTTGCGTTGAGCCTATGCCGTGTTTGTTCTCATTCACAGACACGAGGCCAATTTCTCCCTCCGTCCACTCGGGAATGCATTATAGGTGTATAATTGAAAATTAGCAGAACATCTTTTTTTTTTTTTTCTGCGAAGGGTAATTTATCAGGCCTTATTGTTCCCGAGTGACACCTCCGGGAGCCTGGTTCCTAACAAGGGAGACCAGAGCTTACGGCTATCCAGGGCGCGCGCATCTCTATGGGGCCCCATTGTGACTAATTGTGGCCTCCCTCTCCACTCAATTGCCGGCTCGGTGCGGTGAAGCAGCCGGTGACGCTCTCGCCATTATCAAAGATACTCTTGATCTTTTTGAAAAGCGGGAAATAGATTTTTTTTTCTCTCTCTCTCTCCCGCTCACCCTCTTCCTCCACAATCACACAGGAGGGGCTGCTCTATGAGAGAAAAGTAATTTGCAACGCGTCCATTAGTTCTTCATTAAAGCGAGATTAAAATTGCACCTCAAATCACATCTGCCTTTGCTCAGACTAAAGGGTGACAGTTTTAGGGCCAAAACTAATTACTAGTGCGGATGAATGGGCGAGGCATACAGGCTGTTTTTGCATGCGATAGCGCGGACCCTTATTATACTCAGGCTAATTCCACTTTGGACCTCTGCTAATGAGACGAGGCCATCCTCAGCTCTATCTGACTGCCACCACTCCAAATGTATCATTTTGATAGCACTTGGGAGTTTGCATTAATTTTACTGTGTGTGTTTTTTTTACGCCAAGACCTACTTCCAGTGCCAAATCTGTGAGGTCTGAAATCATCATTTTAGTGGGAGAAAAGATACAGGGGCATAAAATGATGGAAATGCCACGCACTGTTACAAAGTTGAGTAAAGAAGTAAAGAAAAGGAAGAAAAGTCAAATTTTATATATTTATTTATATAAACAATCTGCAAATCTGGAAAATGTTTCATCGTTACGTAGCAGAATATAGCAAAACCTAAGTAGAGATGTTGAAACTTCAATTATTTTCTTTAACTTGAGATGTCGGTGGCTGTGTGGAAGAGGAAAACTCCTCATAAAGTGTCCGGCAGCTAGTCAGAAAGTTATTAGATGTTGATCAGCACTACAGGATGGAAAGCAGTCTTGCCTCACAGCCAATACCGGATTTATGCAGGGGCGTACAGGGGCTAAGCCCAGGGTCCCAGCAGGCTGAAGGGCCCATGGCCATAAGGAGAAAAGGAAACTGGGAAAAAATATGTACCTATTGGTCTGTTAAAATACACGAGAATGCACCAAACTGCACCATTAAGATAAAAAAAATCTCTGTGAGAGGACCCCCAGACCCCCCTTTTAAATGTGTCCCCCCACCAGTCTGGCAGTAGCAAAGGTTCTTCCGCGGGGGCCGCAGGGCTCAAATTGGGGTCATTACAGTTTTTTTCACTTTTTTTTTTTTTGAACTTTGTTTAAGAAGTTACTTCTGCATGTTCAAATAAAATAAAAGAAATAATTCTGAGAAATCGGACAGACATACAGTATATGGGGGGCCCTGAAAAAACTTTAGCCCCAGGGCCCATTTTACTATAATCCGGCCCTGCTCACAGCAGGAAGATCCCAGTATTTGATTTCTGGGATTTTCAGTGGAGATTTGGCATATTACGAACAGAACGGCAATGAAGACACATCTTTTCAGACAAGCTTTCGATACATAGCCACTGACTCGATTGCTGTTTTTATGTACATTTGTGTTTTTATTATTGATATCTATTGTGATTCTTGTTTCTATACTGGAAAGCGCCCTGGGCACCTTCTGGCTGTTGTAAAGAGCCATACAAATACAATTTGATTGATTGATTTAATTGAAAAGTTTTGTGAGCTGCGGTGAGAACAATGTGGACAAATAATGCCTTTTGGTGGCGGTTTATGGAATTATTCAGAGGTGCCAAGGCAAAAACTAGAGGAAAGAGCAGCAAAAGACAAACTATGAAGGTAAGCTACATGCAGATCTTATGTCTTATGCTAACCCCAGCTACAGTGGCTAAATGCTATCACCGGCAAAATCACCTTCTTCAACAGCCATATGATATTGTGAAATATTAAATCTGGTATGGCCTGCCTGTTTTAGTGAGGGCTGTCCTCTCTCCACTGGCCAATCAGAGGCCAGCAGTCGGTTCATGTCAAAGTTAGTATCAGTTCAGTGCGATTTGGCCCAGGGCTAAGCTTGGTCCCAAAAACGTGTACCTCAACCACTTGGGTAGACCTGGCACTGGGCTGGAATTGCCAGTGGAAAAGGTCTATTGTCATTCGGATTTCCCCTGGTTCGATTCTAGTCTGATTAGAGCTGCGTGTAACAAGTAATGCTCTTCTGCCCCCAGAAACTACACCACAGGCAGATGTCAGACTGCAGATAAGGGGACCTAAACACTACGTGCAAGCTATTACGGAGATACAGTCGTCCATCAGAGCCCAATGAGGAGACCTAACGACCCAGAAAAAGAGTTCAACATTCTGGAAGAGCAAATCATCGAGTGTCCTCGAACGGGTGATCTCATCAAGTACTGCGCAGCCATTGTTAAATTACCCTGAACCTTAAAAATGTTTTGAAAATGGAAATAATTGATATGACCATGTAGTTTTATGGTAAACAAACAAAACACAAAGAGCACCAAGCATTTCAACTCTGCTGTAAGTGTTTAGACCTACACTATATCTTACAATGGCACAAGAACCAACGAATATTCTGTTATTGATGTTATCGGATAAATTCAACATTTAAAGCCACACTGCGGACCATTCCAGGCTATATGCAGCTGTCACAAGCCCAACTAAACTGTAGAAAAGGTTAAAACAGAAACAAACACCAATCCTGCTCCTGATTATAAGCTAGACATTGGAGATGCGTCGTCAAAATAAAAGCATTTGAAAAAGAACCTGACTAAACCTGATGTTTGGCTACCTGCAGTCAAAGCTTTTACAATCAGTACTGAATCCATGGCCAGACTACTAGGACTCTCCATGTACATAAAAACTGGTAACCGTATACGGCATTAACCGTATAACTAGATGAACGCTTGTCCTGACATGCTGCCTCTCCACTCCACATCGGCTAACGCACTTCACTCATGTTCCCGGCCTGGTTAGATTAGCGCAGCGAGCCAAGAGCCCAGTCCTCCAAACAGGATTTCAAATGTTGTCTCAGAATGCCACTCCTGTCTGAGATCCCCTGGTTCTGCTGGAGAGCCCGGCGCATAACGTGCTTACAGGGCAAACTCGCACCCCGATTTACGCCGAGCCCAAGGAGTGCAGAGGACGCCGACTCGGCACGTGGGCATTTGTTAGTGGTGGTTTTTTTTGCCATTTTTTAAATTAGTCAACAATGACGTTCACCTCTTGTACGGTGTGTAAATCTCTTAATGCACGTTACAGGCTTTCCAGCTGATTAGCCTGCTCAAGACGATTTCTCCCTTACTTAAAATATATTTTATACACACAGTGCATTTTTCCCCACTCACAAGCCAACAAACCTCCTTTCGCTAGCAGAAAAAATCATATGCACTAGCACTAATTTTTAAGCAGAGGAATCACCCCAGGTTTTTTGCTGAAGTCAGATTTGGCTACACTTGGTTTCCCAGAAATTCAAGCCTCATACCGTCCCAGCCTGAGCTTATCCTAAGCTTGTTAGTACAAATGATGCGGGGGGCCGATAGAGACCTCTACATTACCATAACGTGGCTGAATTAGCTATGATCTTCCGCTGCACCGCCAGAGAAAGTGGTCCACTGAAGTTTCGCAATATGCTGCAGAGGATATTATGATAACACGCTATAATAATAAATGTTTATAATCTACTTAGCCGGGGACCAGGGTTCAAGTATGTTTCTATATTAGGCTTATTATTAATGCTCCTAAAGATTTTGCACAGAATGGAAAATGTGCACACATTTGCTAAAATCGCAAAAAAAAAAAAAAAAAAAATCAAAGGTCTGGGAGAAGGAGGTAATTAAAATGGAAATAGCGGCGATTTATTTTCAAACGCAAAGATGTGCTGCTGTTGTGGATTTCAGAATTGCACATGTTCAGATATGTTACATGGATAGGATTGGGCAAGTTAAACAAATTATAGCCAGGATTGAATAATATAAATGTTTTTTCAACTTTTCTGAAGCTTTAATTTGTTCAACTGTTCCAACCACTGTGCAGCTTAATAAACAAAGTACAGCACATCAGATGTTACACTGTTATACTGCGTATAGGACGGGGCTGATGCTTTTGTCACAATACTATGGAGACAGTAAGTTGATATTGGTGCATATTTGGTCTTTCAGTGACCCAGTGGCTGCTTGGGTGGTTAGCAGTTACTTTCCATCATAGTGGCCCCTAAGACGCTCCAGAATAAATTGTTTTTAGGGTTGCTGGTAGGTTTTCACTGCTGGTTTCCATGGTTACACATACATTCCATCTAGAACCTACCAGAAACGCTAAAAAAATTGAAAATAAATGAATCCTGAAGCATCATTGAGGCCATCGGGATGAAAGTAAAGATGCCAGTTGATATTAGGCACACTAATACAAACTCTTCTTTTTCAGTTCAACTTAACCCAACTATTCAACTTTGGGTTAATCAGTCCACAGAATATTTTTCCAGTAGTGCTGTGGAGCATCCGTGTGCTCTTTCGCAAACCAAAGTTGAAAGTTTGGGCGGAACACACAACGTCATTTGTGGAGGTAAAATGGAACCGCACCAACATTAAAGTGAAACCGTTCCTAATTATAACCCTAATCCCTGACCCTAACCCCAGCCCCCTGATCAGGGGGGACAGCAAGTAACAGGTTAATGAGCACTGCAGTCTCATTTAGGCGGTATTAATTTTTATTTAGGTACAAGACTAAAATCCCTTTTGCCCCCTTACAGTATATCTTGCTTGCAGATATTTGTGGGAGGAAATAAACTGCTGCCTGGCATATTATGAGCAACTGTAAAAACAGAAGCAGTGGGCTAAAGAATTAGCCTCGTGGAGAATTCATTCTTAGCAACACGGATGTTAGGAAAGATACAAATACGTTTGGATCGAATACTAACTTAAAACTTTGGATAAGGTGCTCACTTTTGGTTTTGGGGTGGGGGTACAGGGCATTTAATATGCATGATGTACTTTAAGTATTTTTTTTAAATGTAGGCCTATAACGATATATCACAAACCGATTTATTGTCCCAGCCCTACAACCTAGTGACTACATATTCAGTCATTTTCCTGTTGATTTGAGCTTTGACGAGTGTCTGAGTAACAGTTTTTCCCCGGTCCTCTTGTGACCCGCTGTTAATCTGCCTTCTGCCTGACAGTCACCGCGCCAACTCCATACAGGGCTCTACATATTCAAAACGCCTTAGCCACATATGCCGCGTGACTATCATTATTACTCCGTCCGACTTATTTTGATAAACAGTAATTTGGTGTCACGGAGGACAGCGGCGACTGAATGGGACTTGTCTGTCTATCTGACTGTCTGCCATTCACCGCAATTCAAGCTTTGGGTTACGATTTCCCCACTTCTCCTTCTATGCCCCTTTTCAGTGTTGACACATATACATATCACACAGCGGGATTAGCATGACGGTGACTGTAACAAACCTCTCTTTTGAATCCAAAAAGAGAGAGAGAGAGAGAGGGAGAGAGGGAACGGGAAAAAAAAATAAAGGGGGCCCATTCTGGTTTTGCGGAGGTGCCCAGCCAGAAAATAGCATACTTAGACAACAATGGAGTGGTAAGTACCTTAGCAAGGATCAGCGCTGGCAGAGTGAAACACATTACTAAACAATGGAGCGCGAGGCTGTCTGCTTGGCTGCCTGTCAGAACGTGCCGTGTTATTTGTCATGGGAGAGAGACACACATCATCATGGGCACCGCGGTAAACACTGGTGTGAATGACTGGGCACACGCGGGGCTATAATCCCCTTCGAATCTCCCCATGATCCCCCCCTCTCTCTCTGGCGGAGTGCAGCGACTGATGTTGTTCCATACAAGCATAGAGCGGGTGGAGTGCGGCTAGGGGTGATGGCGAGATCAGGAGATTTGGGGAATGCTTATTTGTGATCTTCAATTGGGACTTGGAGCTTAAATTGTTTACATAATGTCTACCAAAAAAATGACACACTGGACAAGCAAAAGGAGTAGGAAGTATGTTTTGGTGAAGACCTGAGGAATCCGTCGTTAGTTTCCATCATAAAGCATATTTTAAAGTGGCCGTATCGTGCGTAATACGTAGATTTGTGTACCTCAGCCGTGATATTTTACCTTTTAAAATTTGAATCTATGTAACAATCTATGTTTTAAGACAATAAAGAGGGCTGGTCAGGATTTCAAACTGGCATGGAGCAACCTCTCCAGGCAGAAGTGAGAATGACATGCGATGGAACAGTGAATCCAAGATTTCAATTTGAGACAACTGCATGCTAGCAAATCAACAACACCGTGATGAACACACTTTGAGAGCAAATGGTCCAGTGATAGATTATGGGCAGCTTTGTCTTCCATCTACTGTATTAAGCAAGCGAATTCAGGAAACTCAGTGGAGCGTTTCAGCGGTAGAGGAATAAGCAAACAAACTGACAAGGATTACCCTCTTAACCCCCGCCTTAACCTAGTGCATATTCTCCAGTTCAGCTTTACCCAAATCCATAAGATCGAAAGCCTATAGGCCAGTGTAGCACCTCATTTGAAAGCTAAGACCTACAAACTGATCTGAATGGATCTTTTTCCTTACGTTGTTGCTGCATTGTCGTCACTTTTTTGACAATTTTCGTGTTTTCGGCACATTTTTATCACCGTTTGTCACTATTTTGTCGCTTTTTTTGTAGCGTATTCATCACACTTTTTTGTCATTATTTCATCACTTTTCTGCTACTCTTTTTTCGCTTTTTTTCGCTTTTTTTTTTCTTTTCTGTAACTTTTCTGTTGCGTTTTTGTCACACATTTTTGTCACGTTTTCATCTCTTGTTTGTGGCTCTTTTTTTTTGCATTTTCATCTTCGTTGTCGTTGCTATTTTGACACTTTATTGGAGAAGCTTTCAGACTTGGGTGAAGCCAAACTGGAGAGAATGTGCTCGGTTCAAAAATAAAAGTCCAGGTATCACTGTGTGGGGCCAAGCTAACCAGTCCACTATGAAAGGTGTGATCTCCCTTGACAAAAAGCCCATGATGACGCACCAAGGTAAAAGGGCCACAGATCTGGAACACTTTACCTGCTGATCTGAAAACCTTAACAGACCTGAACGAGTTTAAAAGTAAAGTTAAACAATGGCTCAAACTGAATCAAACTTATGGACACAACAGAAGTTTCTAATATTTTATTGCGAACCTTTTGTAATTTGTATTATTTGTAATGATTTATGTCAACGTATTTTTATGGCTTAGGGACCAGGTCTGCGAATTAGCTGGTAGCTATATGGCCTATGAACATGGCATTGGTTATTTGTAACAATGCTTCTTGTTTTGTCCCTATCAAATAAACGTATAAATAAATAAATATGTTTAAAAAAAAAGAAAAAAGGAACCCAATAAAGATGATTTGGAAAGAACATGTTTCTGTAACAATGAAAACAGGTTTTGGATGGGGGGGTAGGGGGTTATACACAGGGCCCGCAGTGAAGGGCCTCCAAAACGCCTGTACTCATACAGTATATGTATTGCTCATATATGTATTGCCTAAAATCCAGCAGAGAATATGTAGTGAAAGTCCACTGAGATGATTTGTACCCGGGCCCAGAGTTCTGTACTACATCTCTGAGTAGATAGAAACGAAAATCTCAAGTTGGCCAAAGAGAAACTGTTGAAAAGAAGGGAATTTCAATATTACTTAAATTATGTTTTTCAGTATAATGTTTGACTTGGAGAGTATTTTAGCGCTACTTTGAACAAAACACTCTACTAAATATTGAATAATCTATTTTTAGTTGTTCACTTTGTTAAAATTTTGGCAGGATCCTCAAGTTAGGGGGCACTCAGAGTATAAATTAATGCCTTAAGGGGTACGTGGGACAAAAAAGGTTAGGAACCACTGAATTAGACAATTTTGACAAGTCTGTCCAAGCACAGCTTTGGCTACAGAAATTATATTACCATATCCAGTGCTCACCAGTGTCGGGACGTCTTATTCTCCCTGCAGGTGTATAAATTCAGTGTTAGTCCAAAAAAAATTAGGCGAAAAAAAACCGACCCCATATAATATCCATACAAAAATCTAAATACATGGATAATGTTTTAAAAAACAAAGTCCTATCAGTGAAATTCCTGCAACCCTCCTTTTTTAAGCTCTGACCCAACAGTTGAGAATCCCTAAATTAAAAGAGCATGTCTTCAAGTATTGGATTAAAGCCTATAACAACTTCCACACCACTGCACCAAAAAAAGATTACCGAGGCAAAACAAATTAAAAAGAGCACCATTTCAAAAGAGCGGTAAAGAATATGCTGCCAATATTGAGCTAGTGTTCACCTCAATATCACGCCTTTCACAACGACACATTCACACTGCAATGTTTTGATAGGATCTAAATCAGGAAGTCAAATTTATTCCAGCTATATTATTGGGAGGGAAAGGGGGGGTGCGATAATGAGTGGGGACAATTTTAATGTAAGTTAAAAGCTGGATAATATGCGAGTGGATGGTGTGTGTGCGTGTGTGCGTGTGTGTGTGTGTGTGTGTGTGTGTGTGTGTGTGTGTGTGTGCACGCGCAGGGGGAGGGGGCGTCACTAATGATATAAGAGGCCAATGTGTTAAAGCATCTCTTCAAATCTGCCAGAAATCCGAAACGTTGTCGCTGTCCCCACCGCTTTTAATGCAAACCAAATGAGCCTGCTCGGTAATAATAATAAGAAGCTTCCCCCGAATTAGTTTTTACAGAAAATTGCATGAAAAAAAAAAAAAGTACTAGTTTTATCTATCACTCCGGCATAAGCAAAAAAAAAAAAGAAAGAAGAAAAAAAATCACATCGGTCGACCCTCCTCCGACATTATTTGGCCGACAATCCATCAGTAGCTAGAAATAACATTGTGCAAATTCTATGCATGTTAATGATAAATAGGAATCCACCTGCTCACAGATAAAAATGAGTTTAATTCGGTAGCCCCCCTCCGTTCTCCAACTCCGCCCCCCTCTATCCTTCCTTCCCGCCGTTGCCTACCCATGTGTCTGGCTGGCCCTTGCAAAAAAAAATTACTTATGCACAGCCATTATGAAAATACGGCCAGAGCAAAATGAGAAAGTAGCTGCTATCTCTCTAGCTCTGGGAGAGGTTGGTTTTCTTGTAATGCCGGGCGCTAGCTTCACGTAGTCAGCGTTTCCCCGACGCCTCCCCATTCGCTCGCACGCGCGCAGCTCTGGTGGCAGCCTTGACCTGTGTTTACCACATTAGTCCAATCTGCAGAGTGTTATAATGGGATTTGCGTACTCCTTGAAAACTGTGGATGTATGCTAATAAGCGCTTGTGTTATATGAGAAAGCTTGCACAATTTTTCTCCCCCCCCCACCCTTGCTTTCGTTTGTATTTGTAGTAGCGCGGCTTGTTCGAGCGCAATTTTGTTGTAGCAGGATGGTGGAAAATTTGCCTCAGCTGTACAAAGTGCTTGAGCCCGCATCTTTGAGAGAAGCCGAGGAGGTAACAATTGGGCGCTAAGAGCTTTGGAAACAGCGAGTGGCTGTGAGTATTAAATAAGCACATTTTGAGGCTATGGTTTGATGACATATAAATATATTGTAAAAAAAAAAAGACTACATGAGGAAGACAAGATGCGAAAGAGGATAGGACGTCAAATAAAAAGGCACAATGTGGTGTTTGTGTTATAGGCAAGTCCTTTCATACACTTCCCAAGTCACTGTATGTAGCCTTGCATGATAAAAATGGCATTCTACATACAAAAAAAAGCAAAATCACACCAAAGCGACACAGCTACATGGCTCACTGGAAGAACAACGGAGCTTGAGCGGCAAGTCTTCTCTTTGACCTTTTGTCAAGTCTTTCCTTCCCTATTTCCCACCGTAAAGTTGCTAAAGCTGCGGAATAGGTTGTGTTCACGTTGTAGAATTTGATGATGTCATGATCTCAGATGCGATACGACTCTACAGGAGATAAAGTTTATTAAATAAAACTACAAACAGCAAATTGACAATGTAGTGATTGGATTCACAAACCTACCAAATTATTTTTATAGCAGAAAGGCTACTGACCAACATCAAGCACATGTTTTTGAATATTGTCGCAATGCATTTTGGATGTGTTTCTGAGAAAATAATCTGACTTTAGTTTCGACACGCTGACAGAGAAGACATTGAATTTGGAGTTTGTAGGAAACTACGGTTCGGGGGTTTTGAGAACATTTCGGTTGGGATGGATTTGGCTGCCGAAACCCAGCAATTCAGCTAGAGATGATCATTTTAAGGGCCTATCTCGGCAGTTGCGGCAGTCTCCGCAACATCTCCCCAACTCAGACTGATTGCACGCATACAAAGGGTGTATCTCACCGGCCTAGAGATTAGCTGGAGACTAGAGTCGCCACTAGTCCAGAGATGTCTCCGATATGTCCACTGGCAATAAGGCGAGTCTCCAGGTAGTCTCAATGAAAACGAACAGGTTCGATTTCAGCGGAATCTCCACATGGTCTCCGTGGTCTCAAGCAGCTGTGGCAACGTTGCGAATACTATTTGCTGTCCTCAACCAGTGACACGTTTCTGTGATGTCCCTGCAATGTCTCCGAGACCAGACGGACACCAAGGAGATCTCAAAGAGTCATGGAGTCTCTTTGAGATCTCCTTGGTATCCGACAGGTCTCGGAGACATTGCAGAGACATCACTGAAACGTCTCAGTTTGAGGACAACAAATAGTTTTCCATGCAGAAACCTCTTGGAGACCATGTGGACACCATGCTGAGACCAAATGGAGACTTTTTCAAGTTTCTATGCTGTTGCCGTTGAAATCAAACCTGTTTGTTTTCACCGAGACTACCTGGAGACTCACCTGATCTCCCGGGGACGTTTCGGAGACATTTCCGTGACCAGCAACAACTTGAGTCTCCAACTAGTCTCCAGGCCAGTGAGATAGGCCCTTAAGCAATATTGCAAAAGAATTCCTCCATCACTTATTGTTCCAATCAATTGATTAGGAGGTTAGGAGGAAAACCTTGAACGTTCTCATTATGAGGCGACCAGCGTGCCACCTGTGACAAGCATAAAGAAAAAGCCCCCTCCCCCCACCCCCCCAAAATGAAACTTCTCTTTTTTTCACAACAAATACTGTACTTCCCCACTTCCCTGATTATGGACAAGGGCCCCGTTCCTAATCACATACCCATATTTTTATTTGGAAAAATCCAATTTCACGTTATTAAGCATTTGGAGATTGAACTGATGTTTGAAAATGAGTTCTGAAATGCTGGCCGATGTCAGAGTGCTTGTGCTTCCTCCAACCCGGCCCCATTAGCAGATCACCGGATTCCTCTCATGTCTCACTCCGGCCTTGAACACGTCCAGCGCATTGAGCCTTTTCAGCAGCGCGCCTCACCTTGTCGCTCCTTCACTCCCATTCAATTACCAGAGAAAAACAACATCAGCCCGGAAAGTCATTAGGCGAATGAAAACATGTGGCTAAATGGGAGGAATATTGAGCACTTGAAGGTAACGCACTACTGACATGGTGAGAAATTAAAATCCACCAAGGCTCGTACACAGGGAAGACATAAGATAAGTGCGCAAGAGTATTATGAACAAAGATTGCGGTATTTTGTTTGCAATGTTGGTCCATCTTTTTCCCAAAAGGCACTGACAAGTTGAGTGGGTCAAAATATTCATTTGGTTACCTCAGCATTGATATTTGAAATTTTGAAATTTGTCGTTGTAAAGAAAATATCCTAAGAAGTGAATGACTGGGCTGGTGAGGATTTCCAACTTATAACCTTTTGCAAAAGCACCCCCTTCACAAATGTTAGCTAACTGCATCAAGAAGTGGAATAATACACACGTCATATCGGGGAAGAAGTTAGTGACTGTTTTTGGTGCAATACCAGCACAATGTGGGGCTTCAGGAAAGACACAGCCCCACCGTCCCCCCTCGCCCTGACAGACTCTCCCACCCCGATCTCCATTGTTGACTCCTTCCATTTCCTGGGCACCACCATCACCCCGGACCTCAAATGGGAGCCAACCATCAGCTTCCTCATCAAGAAGAACCAGCAGAGGATGTTCTACCTGGGGCAGCTGAGGAAACTTAAGCTGCCAACCAAGATGCTGGTGCAGGTCTACACGGCCATCATCGAGTCCATCCTCACCTCCTCCATCACCGTGTGGTACCCCTGCGCAACAGACCGGGACAAGCATCGACTGCAGCGCATTGTGCGTGCTGCTGAGAAGGTGATTGGCTGTAATCTCCCATCTCTCCAGGACCTGTTCACCTCCAGGACTCGTAGGCGTGTAGGTCGGATCACAGCTGACCCTTCTCACCCTGAACACAGACATGGACACGGACAGGCAGTCTCTATGGGTCTATACAGACCCATAGATCCCGCCACTTGAACACTTTTTTCCCCACTGCCATCAGACCAGCTCTTCTCTCCCCATGATTCCGGCCCTTGCTGATGTCGCAGCCTTGTTGGGACATTGTGGCCATTCACCAACCATACTCTACTCCATCCATCTGACCATCCAGGGTTGCACGGCACTCATCAGTTTGAAAATGAGTCTTCATGCATTTCTGGGCCCACTGGAGCCGTTTCTGCTTATGAGATTTGTTTAGGGGAGGCCGGATATACGGTTTATGGACAATTGCAAGCCTCTGGAGGGTCCTACACCTTGATGTTCACGGGACTCCAGAGGCACCAGCAGCTTCAAATATTTGTTTGCTGCTTTGTAATGGCACTTTACTTGCTGTTCTCTTTATCCGAGGTATTTGTCTGGCAGAAACCGTCCTTATTGTGCCTTTATCTGCACAAACCAAGGCATTCAACTAGTTAACACTTTTCATCAGCAGAGAGATCCTTTTTCTTTCCCATATTGCTTGAAAAATGCTCTGCTTAATAATGTGGAACGTCCTTTTAAGGTGTTTTTCCCTTAACTGGGCTCACCTGGCAAAGTAATTATCCCAGGCGTCTGAGATAGATGTCAGTGATTCAAAGGGCCCTGAGACACTGTAAACAAAGGCGACTAATATCGGCCCCAGACTGTTCATTATCCACCGTGCTGCTGCTGCTGCTCTTGTCTGTGGAAGGAAGGAAGAAGCGGAAATAAGGTGTATTTGCGTCATGATGTTCTCCGTGCAATGAGACGTTGTCCGTTTGGATCAGAATATCCCAATTGATTACAATGACCATGTACACAGGAGTAACTGCCTGCTCACATGTGTACACAGGTTATTGCAACTGACCCAGAAACTGTAATACTGACCTTCACCCGAATATTGACTACATGTAAACGTAGTTGTGGTTCTTCAGCTGCAGTGCATTGGCGTAAAAAAATCCCGCACTGCTGAAATTAGGATTATGGATGTTAAAAAAAAATATGTATTGCATCTAAGAAACAACAAAATCCAAGAAATGCATATCAGAGCAGTAGAAAAAGAAACAACAGACATAAAAATGGAAGAAAAATAGAGTAGATTTTACCTTATATGTCTCCTTTATAACGTCCAATGATTGCATGATGGCCTTGATGCATAGGTCCATAAGAATAAATAAAAAAAATCTGGTGAGGTAATCTTTAGCAGCTTCTTTAGCATGGGTACAAGGCTGCATTTTATTTCTCAACTGACAGGAATTTCTTATTTCTATATGACTAAACCTGCAACCGCAAAGTTTTGTGAAGATTTCTATGTGATTGTCGGGAGTATGGCTAACTTTCAAAAGTATACTGAACTTTGAAATGCAAACAACAAACAAATTGCCTTTGCCTTTCAATGGGGAATATACATATTCTCGCCTCGTCTGGGCAAGGTGTTCATTCAAGCTCAGGCCATTTCCGTCTGTAACACTGGCACGGTGTTTTAGACTACAGGTAAGCTTCAATGACAAATCCAGACAGTCAGTGTGGGTCCAACAGCCCTAAGGCAGAGTTTATTAACAATTAAATAAACACAGAGGAAAATACCAAATATTGTTGAATTTGACATATGGTGTGGCCTCGAGCTGGGGTGAGGGAGGTATACTATTAGTGAAAAACAAACACAAGGTTAAACACAAATAAACACAATTTCCATGACAGAAATCACCCCTACATGTGCCACCACCACCAAAACAGCAAATAAAGTCACCACCGAAAGTGAACCCCGTCGTCCCAGCTGTCAATAAATTGGGCCTACACCAACCAGAGGGTTATTGCTTAAAATAACAAAAAACAAAATTAACTAACTCAAAATAAACGGCAACCAGCACTGAGCCTTTACACTGGGCTGTTGGGACCCGAAAGAAACATGTGCACAGGCCAAGCTCTTTCCTTTATAGACTGTGATGTGATCACATGACCAGACCTGTCCCTGCCACACGTCCTTAAAGACAAACTATGCTCACAGAATAAAGAATAAATAACAAGTGTTAAATCACAATTTGGAGGTTTTATTGGTGAAAAATGTCTAGTAAAAACATACATTTAGTCGGCTCACTGGCCCATGACATTGCTGGGAGCGGGACGTCATCACCAGCTTGTCTCCATATCAGATGTCTTCTTTGAGACTACTGGCAGACAAACATGAAGTTTAAAGACTCACAGCCTGAACAGAATAGTCAGTTCGCTAAAACCAAATATCCTGTAGTTCCACGTCCCAATTTTCAAGCGATCTCACCGTAAACCCCTTGCACCCACCCCCTCGTCTTGCCCCCCTTCGCTGCCCCTGCGGCTGTAGTGAAGCTAGGACGAGTGAAGGATTAAGTTTAGCAAGAGATCGAGAGGAACCCACTTCATTTACTGTTTGTGTATGACTTCTGTGAGACGTTCTCTTGATGAGCAGTTGACAAGGTAGAACTGGAGAAAACAATTCTACATATTTCAGTACAATGATCACTACTTACATATAACTCCTAATTAAACAAAGTGGTAACATTACTCTTAAGTAAATATTTTGACATTACAACCCCCTTTTAGACGTGTGTCATTTTCTATGATGAGCGGACAGTCCACATGTGGGAGACAGGAGTTTTCCCACTACACAGTCCAACACAGCTCTCCATTGTGCCGACGCTGTTCCGCCAAGGCCACTGCCGCCGACATGGTGCGAGTGAATGGCAGCCGCACGCCTCTCCGTACATCTTTAAATTCCTCATTATCCACTAACACACGTCCTGCCTCTATTCCATTACTTACCCCGCATATTGTACATGCCCGGCGAATTCAATGTAGTGCCTTTTATTGTAGAAAATGAAAAATGTCACTTCCCTCTTCGCTCTCCCTGTCCTTACGCTAATTTAAAATGTCTCATCTCGCCGGCGTGTTCAACTGTCTGATTGCCTTAGCGAAGGGGGAAAAAAATACAGGAGTGTAGAAGGAATCCCTCTCTTTATTGTGTGAAAGGTGGAACTGGCGTGATTTGTGGTGGTAAAAATCTGCCGTTTCATCAAGAGTTGGTCAAGTCTGGCAAACCGGAATGAAGACCCATGACTTGAAGAAGTTAAGGTCATCCAATTCTTCAGCCAACCGAGAGCTTCATCATTCATTATATTCTGTTGCCACACAGCTTACAAGGACATACAGGCCATGCATGCAGGACTTAACCTTCACAGGGTTACGTTCTTCTGGTCTTCAGACAGTAGGAGACTGGAATACCAGAAATCTATGGTGTGTTGTGAAAGAATTCTGTTGAATTATATTAGATTTATTTCTAATGAAGGTACTTGAGTCATCTTCTGTACTCGGTAGTTGAAGAAGATGACTCAAGTACCTTCATTGAAGATGGACAACTCCTGTACGACTGAGAGCTTACACAGATACATTAGATTTAGATTATAATTTTTATTGTCTGCTTGCAGAGAAATTTGTCTTGGACACACCGGAGAGGGAACAAGACCACAGAAGCAAACAAAACATTTACATTTACGACACGATAGCACTGCAGGTAGCGCTTGTGCTTCACAGCAAGAAGGTCCCAGGTTCGATCCCGGCCGGATGGGTTTTTCTGTGTGGAGTTTGCATGTTCTCTCCGTGTCTGCATAGGTTTCCTCCGGGTAGTTTCCCTACTATAAAACATGTACAATTGGCTAGAATGAATGAGAGTGAGTGGTTGGTGGTGATCAGAGGGGCCAATGGCACAGTTTGGCAGCCTCGCTTCTGTCAGTCAACCCCGGGGTGCTGTGGCTATAATGGTAGCATACCACCGACTAGGGAGTGAATGAATAAAGTGTGGCGCTTTGAGAAACTTAGGAAAGTGCTAAGAAGCCATTGCTATTATCCAATTGCACAATCTACACATATACACATCTGTGTCAACATAATATGACATAAAAACTAAATTACAGTTCAAGTACTCCCTCCTAGACCCAATAGCCTATAATGGTAACTGAAAACATATACTACACAGTACATGATTTACACCAGCTGCAAAATTAGTTTACACCAAAAAGGCCCTTTACATATTGGACGACAACACAAAAGATTTAACATAGGAGGTGGAATTAATTTCCTTCAGTTCAACAAAGAGATAGACATGGGAACCTATGAGTGCTTATATTTATTCAACTTAGGCACTCTGTATCGCCGACCTGACAACATTACCCCAAACTCTGTGAGCAGGATGTGAGTGGGGTCGGCTTCTATTTAGTGCCGTTTCACACCTGGCTCCTCAAACATCTCCTGCAGAGTTCAGGGAAGAGGCGACCCAATGGTCTTCCCTGTTCTCTTAGTTAAATTAAAGATTTGTGATTTTAGATTAACTGTTAGGTTACCTAACCAAGTTGTAATATCGGATCAATTAATGGATTCAGTGTAGGCTCTATAAATGTTAGTATGATTTTCAACTTAACACTATGCAGCCTTAATCTTCTCAAAAAAAGGTTAAGGCTTTTTTAACCAGTGTTTATCTTGGAAGAATATATAATATACTCCACATGATAAGACCACTGAAAGTGTGAATTGAATTCCTACATACAAATTTGAAACCTGCTGAACCCCCTGACCTTTAATTGAAACCACACCCTGATCTCTAGCTGCTTTTGATTCAAGACCATTTCTTTTGTTTTCATCACATTCAATACAAGGTTGAACTGCTCCATGTACTGGATCTACAATCTGTAAAGGTTGATGACTGCCATTTGTGTAAGTAGGCCTAGTATAATAGTATATAGTCAGCTGAGAATTTAAGAATGTAAGAAAAGCTCGATCCACAAGCTACTGTTAACCTGCTTCAATGGGGAATTCCACGATTAGTATATTAGCTCATACAATAAAGGCTGTCAAAAATAGTAATTAAAGCACTGGAATGAATTTGCTGAATATCAATCCCACACTGATAAACTTTTCCTAACTATAGTTGTTTGAAGAATATTTCTTTTAGATTTCACTTTAGTTTTGAGGCAAAAGTAGCTCAGTTGGTAAAGCGTTCAGCCCCAGGTTGGGTCAGCGCAGTTCAGATCCAGGTCGTAGAGTCGTTGGACAAGACTCTTCACCACACCTTGCCCAGGTGTGAGAGAGTGATTGGGGGTGGTTGGAGGGGCTCATGGCGCAGATTGGTGTGCCCCAGGGCAGCAGTGGATACAGTAGCTTTCAATCACCACGTACGTATGCAGTGAACGGATAATGACTACAGTAAAAAAAGCAAAAAAGCTGCAACTAAGTACAGTTTCATTTATATCACTAATGTCACCTCAACAGATGTTGCGGAATATAACAATAAATATATATACTGAAGACTCATTCCCATTTTACAACACATACAGTGCTGTATACAGTGCTACAGTAAAGTAAAAATCATTTCACTGATCAATAACAGACAACATACAGCATCAAAATAGCCAGACATGCTGCACATTGACTCAAGTAGGCAGAATATTTGAAGGAGTGAACTTCAAGTACAAGACTACTGATAGTGCCCTACTGCCCTCCAGTGGCCACAACCAAAACTGCACAGATACTCTGAGTTTACAATATGGGCGAGTTATCCTTTTAAAACTTTTCTAAACAAATAAACTACATTATAGGTGTTTAATGGCAGCTAAAGATTTGTTGTGACAAAATACAGAGTTGTTGTGATGGGTTGTTAAAGTTAATAGAACTATTAAGTAACGAGACTAAACAATTCCAAAGATAAAAGTCTTCTGTCAGCACATTTAATAAAAGATTTTTGTAATTTCTTCTTTATAAAAGAAGGTAAAATTCACACACTACTCTCCTCTATTTATTCTAAACGGGAGAGTAGTGGGGTCAGGTCAGGCTAAAAACACCAGTGGGATTGTGGTCATAATACAAATAATGTATATAAAAAAAGAGGGATTTACTATTGTGAACATTTATGGCCTAACATGATCGAAGGTCAAATGACTGAAAAAGTGTCCATCCAAAAAAATAAGTATCACGTGTCACGCCTTTTTATCTATGTCCCTTTTACATGACAGAGGTTCTCGGTACATGATGTTATGTTTATTTTGCAGCCAAGGACAAAATCAGGCCTAATACTTCCTGATAAGAATAAGTTATCTGCAGATGTGGTCAGTAACATAGGATATTTACTTAAACGCTCCTATACCTGTTTTTTTAGTTTATTTATTTGTTTGAGCAGTTAACCTGCTCAAAGGGAGTGGGCTGAAGCCAAAGGCTTATAAGCGCCCACCCCAAAATAAAAATAATAACATTACATTTAATATTTACAAGGTAGCAAATCATAAACAAAGGAACATAGGGCAAAGTAACAATAAATGATGAACAAGAATAAAACAAAAACAACAGCAAAATAAAGAACAAAAGAATGTGCTACTTTTATGTTATAAAGGTGCATTAATACATATTATATTCTGAGATCTTGCTACTTCCCAGTTGTCATTACCATCCTCAATATAATTTAATTTGGGTTTAATTATCATTATTATTATATTTGTTTAATTGAGTTATATGTGAAGTATGATGTAAGCCCTACATAGTGTGGTGCATTAAAAAGCCAGGGTGTAGAGCGGGCCAGTTGAAGAGGGCAGTAACTCCCCCTCAACAAACCCCCACCCAGCTGCCCTAACAGCTGATTTTGTAGATGATGTTCCTATGCTGAGTGGTGCATTAAAAGACAAGGTTTTGAGCCCGTTGGGAGGGTCCCTCTCAACAGATTCATAACTTGCCTACCCTAATTCTCAATTTGTTTTTTTTTAAATATATATTTTTATTGTATTTTATGAATTACAAACAATGAAAGAGGGAGCAAAGTTGTGGTCAAAATTCATTCTTAACTTTCCAAACACATTTCTAGCAGTTCTTCCATCCATCCATCCATCCATCCATCCATCCATCCATCCATCCATCCATCCATCCATCCATTTTCTTCCACTTGTCCGTTGCCGGGTCGTGGAGGCAGCTGTTGGCTCCCCCTGCAGGTGGTGGGTCCACAGAAGGACGGCCTCACGATTCTAACCGGGCCTGTTGGTCTCTCATAAGGGGCTTCTGAACCGCTCTTTGTCTGACCCGTCACCTAGGACCTGTTTGCCATGGGAGACCCTACTATAGGGGCATGAAGCCCCCGACAACAGAGCTCCAGGATCATTCAGGTGCTCAAACCCCTCCACCACGTTAAGGTAGCGGTTCCAGGAGGGGTCTAACAGTTCTTCAGAGATTAATTTATTTGGCTAGCAGGGTCACTTTTAACAGAAATGCAAGAAAACTAGTTCATGAAATGGCTACAAACCATAGACTGTTAAAAAGAATAGACAACTCCTCCTCACTCCTCCCCGTTTACCACAATGACCCATTGAATTATATAGATGACCACGTTGAGGGGGAAATCATGGCGGATTTACAGGCTCCTCCTCCCCAGCTCTGACGAAGCATGTTCCTAATAAGGGCAAAAGGGCGGGATCTCATTGTAGACTCGGCCCTTGCGTGACGTGTAGCTTGCGCAGCTCCAATGCCAACAGTCCGACCTCCGTTAAGTAGGAGATTAAAAAAAATTTAGTTCGAAAACCAGCCTGGTTTCTATTTTTTTGACTAACCCAGCGTTATCTCAAGAGGGATTTGTAGCCATATTAAGTGTTGAAAAAATTGAAACCAGGCATTAAAGTTGTTTTTAACGTGTCTAAAGTCCAATGCTTTTCAATGGGGGCCTAGCGGCCAAATGGAGGTACTACAGCAATGGAGGAGCAATGGCGGCCTCCAGTGTATGCGGTCACAAAGCAGAGCAGCCAGCGGCCATTGCTACAAACGCTCTATAATTAGATGTTAGCTATATTGTGTATGAACCTGCTAATGTATTTTTCATAACACTTCACCCTATTCAAACAGATTATTACATCCTACTTTGAATATTTAACTATTTTCTAATGCAAACCTTTACTTCTATTGGAGTAATATTTGACCAGTAGTATCTGTACTTTTACTTAAGTAATGACCTTGACCTCAACTGTAGCCTATTCTAGGGCTTGAAAGCATTGAATGGCCAATAAATATCAGAATGAATGATGAATATTGTTTCAAATATTACAAGTTTACAGAACAAATTTGCACATCATCACGGTGGAATAGTGGTTAGAAAGGCGGTCTTGAGAGTTTGAACAGGGTGGGGTCTCTGTAACGAGTTTGCATGCTCTCAATCTTGATTTAGCTATATATATATATATATATATATATATATATATATATATGGACATTTTGGGAGCCATGACCCGAAAAGTTCGGGAACCCATGCCCGTAAACCATGTACATTGATTTCCTGGTTAATAGGCTGAATTGAATATAAAAGCACTGATAATCATGAATATAAAAAGTCACTCACAGATATCGCTGACTGAAAGTACTTAATTTGGACAGACAGAATAAAATGAAAGGAGAGCCACCATATGGTCTGGTAAAAGCTGGCCCCAAGATGGCAGTAGTGTACTTGGATAATATCCACACTTCTCTACATGCTGCTGCATTATTCTGTGATTTAACCTAACTCCTGCTTCAACCAAGTGCAGTCCAGCTTTACCCAAATCTAAAAGCTTACAGTCCGCTTTGAAAGCTAAGACCTACAAAGCTCATTTAAATGGTTCTTTTTCCTTGCGTTTCTCTTACTCTTTGGTGGCTTTTTTTTGTTGCGTTTTCACCACACACTGTCATTTTTGGTGCATTTTTGTCTCTTTTGTGTCTCTTTTCTGTTGCTCTTCTGTGGCTTTTTGTTGCGTTTTTATTACACATTCTTGTCACTTTTTCATCGCTTGTGGTCATGTTTTTGATGCTCTTTTGTTGCATTTTCATCCTCGTTTGCGTCTCATTTGTCTCGCTATTTTGGCTTTTGGATTTAGGTAACGCCAAACTGGAGAAAATGTGTTTGGTTCAGGTGGGGGTTAAGAGGTTAAACTTCAACAGAAATCGCAACACATGTTTTTGTCAACAAAATACTTGCAGGCTTTTTCACCACCTTTATAAGCATTCGGCAAAGTGCTATAATCAATCACCATCTTTGAATGAAAAAAATAAAAATCCTCTACATGTTTGGCGTGATTTATGTCTGCAACTTTATAAGGCCTTGATAATACACACACACAAAGAAAGTAGACCACACACTTTTTAACTGAATGCGTCACCTTTATTTGGAGAAGCCATTCCCTTATTAACAATTACGCTCATGTCATATGGCATTTTCACATTCTGTTGAAGAAACAATGGCAGTAAGAACAGACATATTGCAGATATGAAAACAAAAAAAAGGTCAAATTAACCTATATGCACAGTGGCCATTTTGTCTACGGAGTGTGCTTTACACAGAAAATTGATTTTCAATTTGCAAGAAAAAAAAGATTGCAAGATTTTAATTAACTGACATACTTTCACCACCTCTTAAAAGTACGCACATGAACAAATACATTTTCATTGCCTTTATGTAAAGCGCGTTCAGAGTATCAGACCTCCTTAAATTATTTCCATAGTGTGATTTAGCAGTCTGATAGAAAATAACGTCAATTTGTTTTTCTGTTGGTAAAATTGTACAACAAATTACCAAACTAAAATGTCAGAGACGCCAGTATTAACAACTGCAGACCAATTCCAATGCATTTAGTTAAAGGGGGGTATTATGTAAAATCGCTTTTTTCAAGCTTTATATCATGTTATTATGTCATTCCCTCATTAAACACATGCCTGGAGTGTTGCCTTGGCTCATTCACATATTTTTGAGTAATCAGTAAAAACTTAGACGGCAGCCATTTTAGGTGTAGCTATGCCTCAGTCCTCCTAGGAACGCCCCCACCTCCTGGAGACGCCTCTGGACCTTTTGTCACCAGCCAAGCCACCAACCACTGCTCCTCAGCTCAGCAGAGCCCCCTCCCCGCACAGTGTTGTTGTTTAAATGCCACAGCAGTGTGCTGAAGGGGGCGTGTCGGAAAGCTTCTTAAAGAGACAGAGGCCTATTTCAAGACGTTCAGTACAGCCATTTTGAGAGAGCAATTTGATTCAAGGCAGTTATTTTAATTTACTGCATATACAGACCAACAGAAGGTTACGTCATCATTGTAGTATGCTATAGACTGGTGCTATGTGATTGAAAAAAGCATAATACCCCCTCTTTAAGATGTTTTTGAATATTTATTGACGGTGGTGTTTTTATTCTTTCATCAGACTTCAACATAACACAGGAATACACGAGGGGGTTGTGAATGCTTCCTGGAGACAAAGTACTATAGACCTGCGGTTCTCAACTGGTGGTTAGGGACCCAAAAGAGAGTCATGGAATTGAAAATGTCATGTGTCTGAAACTCTGGAGCTCACGTTCAATGCGGACAATTTAAAAAAAAAAGAAAAGAAGCTACAACCTAAGCTAAAATAATAAGCTCAATACTTTTACTTTGGTCGCGGCTCATCATGTTATGTTCAAACTTAGTCCCGAAATTAATCAGTTGAGAACCACTGCTTATAGACCAAACAAAACATCCTTTAACACAATGACTTAATGAAAGGCTTCACTTTTTAGGCCTCACTCCCTTCTCCTTCTTAAACTGCTCGATCTGGTTGAATATATCCAGCAGGTTTGTGGGGAGGTCCTTTTTGTCTCCTCCTTGCTTTGCTCCCGTGCTGCTGCTACTCGCCTGGTCCCCGTTCCCCCGTTCATACCTACCACTTTCCATCGAGCCCCTCCTCGCCGCCTCGTTTCTGGGATATTTCGGATACTCGGAGGTCAAGCTGGACCTCCGGGAGTACTCCGAGTCCGCCGACGAAGAGGACAAGCGCCGTTTGTCCTCGAAGCTGTCCCTACTGCAATCTTTCCTGCTTCCTTCTCTCGTGTCTCGTTTCCGCCCCGCCTCCTCCTCTTCGGATATGGAGATCCTTCTATTCTGAGCGTCCGTGCATTTTGTGAATACGTCTTTAACTCCGAAACCCGGGCCGCCCATCTGGTTGAGGAAGGTCGCAGACGTTATTGGCGGCGCCGGATACCACTCTACGTCCTCATCCTCTTGCTTGCCCCTCTTGCCCTGGTCGCTTTTCCTGCTATCTTTAGAGGAAATTCGACGATGGCGCTTACTGGCCTTGTGTTTTTCTTCTTTTTCTTCTTTTTGGATTTACGGCGGGAGCTGGAGGATGAGGAGGAGGAGTCACTGGATGAGGAAGAGGAGCCCGCGGAGGAGGCGGATGTGGAGCGCTTGCGTTTCTTCTTCATCCTGAAAAGACGATGCACTGACAAGTTACATGTGAGAGATGGATGGTTCAAAGAGACTTTGAAGAGACTGGTCACACTATCACAACTACACTCTAAATATTTAATCCATTATTTGTAAAGCAATTACAAAGCATCCCTCACTTATAAATAACATTAGTTCTCAGATGATCATGAATATGTTCAAACCAGTGGTCACCAACATTTTTCAGACAAAGATCCCCTAGATTAGAGTTCTGCAGCCTTCAGCGTTACAGTGTAACAGCCGCTTCACCCCATTTCAAACCAAAGTCATTTTTCAAATCACTCAACACCACTAATGTTTTCCATCGCCGCTCGAAAGCGTCGCATCAGGCTCGAGGCACTGGTTGCCCACCAGATCGTCAAACATAAATAGGCCTAATATATATTCTAACAATAAGACACAAATACTTTTCTTTGGGGTAATGGGGGCTTAACACATTATAGCGTAGTGGTATCGATTTACGATTCAATTTGAATTTTTTTGCCCAGCCCTAATTAAAGAATGGCATAATAAGTTAAATAACCTACTGACGTTTACTTCATGGTCACAATGTATGATTTAGATTTAGATCTACTAGGGCTCAGTTCAAAATCTAATAATCTTAACCAGGGTTCGCATGCAGAGTTGCAATTGCCTGGCTCTGCCATACTATTCCCTGTCCATTACACACAGGGAAGTTAGTCTGGTCACAGAGCAATTGGAGCAGTTTGAACGGGCGGGGCTAGCGCGCACAGATCATCAGTGAAATAAACTAATCAACAATTAGCGGACGTGACCACAGCTGTAGTCCAACTCACAAAATATGAACTGAATATAAACTGACGAGAACGCGGAGGCAACATCCTTGACTACTTCATCCATTAGTAGTTTTGGCTAATGTTAATGTTAATTGAACTAACAACAGCAGCTCAGCGAGTGACGTAACCTTGTCAATTCTCTGTGACAGTCGTGATTGGTTCGGCTAGCCCTTAGCCGCCAATCAGCAACTTGTTTACCGTGTATGTCCAGACCCACCTTCTTTTGCGCAGAAAAGAAGTGGGTGTGGTGTATCGGGCTAGAGTTGCAACACACCGGATCTATTTAGATAATGATTAAAAAAGCTTTGTAAATGTATTTACCAATGCTTTACAAATGATTGCTAATGTGTAATTAAATATAAACTTAAACATTGTGCTTACCTGTTAAGTATACAGTCAACCTAACCTTTGTAAACTGCACTAACTGTGTGGCCCTGGTCAAAAGGACCTTGGGCACAGATTGGCTGCCCAGGTTTCGTCAGTCTGCCCCAGAGTAGCAAATGGCATAGAGGTGACTTCAGGCCACAAAATCACAGAAAATGAATAATGCATGACATTTAAAAACAAAAGAGACTTGAGTTTTATGAACAGAAGTACATATGCTGTGCGCTTATAGGGTAGGGGCAAGGCGGCGGGAGCATATAACCCGTGTGTTGGCCTCCCTCCATTGGCTGCTTGTCAACTATAGGATTGACTTTAAGATCTTGATGCTTGTGTTTAAATGTCTTCATGGATCTGCTCCTGAGTATCTCTCTGAGCTTTTGTCCGTTTATGCCCCAGTCAGATCAGTAAGGTCTGCGAATCAGACCAGGTTCATGCCCAGGTTCCATTTAAAGACGCGAGGAGATCGGGCGTTTAGTGTCGCTGCTCCCAAACTCTGGAACAGTCTCCCCCTAAACTGACTCTATGGTGTGTGCTTCTCTTACTGTAGTTTCCTACTCTATTTTTATATCGTTTGTATGTGAAGCACTTTGGGCACCCAGCGTTGTTGTAAATGTGCTATACAAATAAAGTTGACATTGACTACTATATTTTTTTCAATTGATTTGATCTAAACAAACTATTTTCATAGGTCAGGAGTAAATGCTCCTTTCACCTAAACCCATAGAAAATATATACTACAAATTATTCTGAGATTATCAAAAGAATCTCCAGCCTCTGCAGCCACATCAAACCTGAAGCAGACTGATAACCCCATCTTCCTAACAATATCATATTTCTTAATTCTACAATGCTCCAAATGATTCAAGTCCAAGGACGACATTTCTTTACATTTTCCCAAGACTAGCTCCAGCTTACCTTTTTTCCTCTTTTAAGATCTTACGCAACTTGTCAGCGCTCGTCTGACTGCTCGTGGTGTTCACCTGTTCCTGCTCCTTAGCCATGGCTTCCTCTCTCAGGCGGATGGATTTCTTTACAGCCGCCACAGGGGGCAAGGCAAAGTTTTAAAATGGCAACCCCCGAGCCCACACACACGCGCAAGTGCATGCAAATGAAAAAGCAGTTACATGCAGCGTGAAGCCCAGTAAATCAATAGAGACCATTGATTAGTAATTTGGCAATCATTGAATGGAGGGGCGGGGAAAAACGACGGCGTGGTTCATTTGGAAAGATGTGGCCAGAAATAAATAAAAAATGTAAGGGGTTTAAGTAACAAGAAGGTTATTGGGAATGCAATGGTTAGATACATTTGTTGAAAGAGAAGCAAGTGGACGAAACAAAGTACCCAAAAGGTATAGGAGGGATGTGGTGTTACCAGATCGCACACAGATTTGTCCACGGGGTACCAGTTGGTGTGGAGTTGTCGTTTCCATTGGTCAGCAGTCACATTTTTTGCCCCAGATGACAAGCAGAGGACAAGTCCATGGCAGCCGCGGGACCACAGGGCACAATCCCAGGTTCACAGACACATACACGGAAACACTTCATCAGAATTACAAATAGGACATGGTGCAATATCACACAGAACGCTGGGGATAAAGGAGAAAGTCCCAACAGGCGTTAAAAAAAAGAAAAGAAAAGGATTTTGTCAGTTAAATACGTTACAAAATAGTGAGTAGCGCAGCACAATTCTGGAGAAATGCCAATTCGGATGATGTTTCTGATGAGCAATTGTTTAGAATCTAGCCTCAGTTCTTGGTGCACATTTTAAACCAGTTCAGAAGCTTTAACTTTGGAGAGAAGATGTGATATTTTCCATGTCAGTGGTTCTCAAACTGTGGTACATGTGCTATTGGTGGTACTTGGACTTCATCAGGTGCTAGATTCAGAGCTTATTAAAATGTGTCCGTTAGAACAGTTAGAAATGCAGTTAGTTACTGCATTTTTCCATTATATCACTGACAGATTTGCAGTTACTGAAAATTTTACGTTAAGATTTCTCCAAAATGGGGCAGAGCCATGAACTTTAGTCACCAAATAAAACAGACGGCATGGAACTGTGTATGGCCTTGACTCAGAAAATATGCAGATACCGCACTTTTCCTTTGTGGGGCAGTGCGGTTTGCACAAAATTACACCCAGTTCAAAAGGTAGGTGGATTTTAGACCCGTTTAGTCCTTATTTGATCTTACAGTTTTCAATCAAGTTGGTTATGTTGCAATAATAAAATGGGAGCAATACATTCAAGGTTTTTATCACAAAGACAGACGGACCAAATAATGTAACATCCTCTGGTGGTTGAAATTGTTTTTCTTCATTTCTCAAACATGAGGCGCCACTTCTAAAGTCCATGGTAATCTGTAGTGCAGGGTGAGGAGTTGCCAGCTCACCTGTATGGTGTCGGTAATTTTGGTGAGTGCGTCCTGGGCTTCGGGGTTAGTGTCATCCAAAGAGAGGGCTTTTCTGTACAGGCCCTCTGCGGTTACCAGCTTCTCCTGCTCCTCCAGCCTACAACAAGCAAAGTCACAGGACAAGCGGTTTACAAAAGAAATAGAAGCAAGTTTTTGTTACATATTTTAACCAAGTTTTATGCCCTTTGCAAGGATGAAAAAACTCACATTTAGAAATAAATGCCTGCTGATATGGCTACTATTAATGCTGCATGCCGTATCACTCCCTTTGTATCTCGTAATCTTTCATGCTTTGATGTGTTTTACTTCCAATACAGATATCAACACTTGGGGTGTATGGTTTCAACCGTTACCTCGACACTTCCATAAAAGTGAAACTGGTTTGAAGGAAGTGAAAAAGTGAGCGGTCTGTGGAAACCGGATGTTACATCTGAAGAGGATTACCATTAAAAAAGGATGATACGAAGATGGCGCCTAACAAAAATTGCATCCCCTTTCCATTTAAGAATTATTATTTTTTGCCTTTGCTGCATGATACAGGCAGCAGGTTACATTATTTTACTACATTTTACAATATAAAGTTATCTGAGTATTTAACTCATTCTCCCTTGCAAATATGTTTTATTCTGTAACAGTATTTCAACTAAGATAAATGCTTTCAGACCTTTAATATGATTTCATTAGAACAGATGACCCAGTCACAACTTCCATTCTGGCCCAGACTTTGACTAGCTGACGCTAGCATTAACAATGCCGTTGTTGACAGTATTCTGCAGGTCTCAAGATCAGTATCAGATGTTTGGAACCATTTCCAGATCCTGTATTTTTTTTCTCCTCTATCTGCACCGAAATCCAAAACCAGTATCTGTATCGGTGCTTCTCAAAATGGCATACTTATACTAGACCCAGGTCGCACGGTGCACAGAGCTGTCACCTTTATGAGCTTTTCTGTTGGACTTTATTGTGGCTTTAACATGTTCTCCCTCTGAGTGCAAAAAAGACCGTTTACTTGCTTTCACACTGGCAGCAAATAACCATAAAAAGTGCCCCGGTCTTGTTTTTGTCGTGATTTAGTGGATGAATCGCTCCAGGAAAAGTGCATCTCTTACCATCCGCCTTTAACTGAGTACATTTTTCCCAGTTCAGCTTCACCCAAATCTGAAGTTTCTCGACTGGAGCTTACAGACTATAGGCCAGAGTAATGCCTCATTTGAAAGCCAAGATCTAGTTTTTCGATTTGGGTAATGCCAAACTGGAGAAAATGTGCTTGGTTTAGGCAGGGTATATAATAATAGGTCCTCTTCCAAATGCTTTATTCTGATAAGCCACAGCAGAAATAGCATTGTTGAAATGGATAGTCTCGCCAGTCATATTCACTTCAAGCACAAAAACAAAAGGTTTCATTTCCCAAGCTCTTTTTTCAACATCTAAGGGCTTTTCTCTGATTGGATGTAGTTAGCGGAGTATAATACAAGGATGTGTATATTTCTCATGATACCTTGTTCACTATTTTTTCTTCAATAAATCAGTGAAAAAATGACCCCTGACCTATCCTAAAATGGGTCTGTCTTTTTTTGCCTTGGTATGGTCCAGATTTGTCATGGTTAAATATTGATATAATATTGTTTTTGCAATAATAAAAACAAACTCGTATTGTGCATCCTTAAAGGGATATTTCAGGATTTTTGACATAGGGTCTCATTTCCTAGTTATCCAGAGTGTCATTGATTTCTGGATATATATTTTTTTAATTCATGCAGTCCTTATATTTAAAGAGTTACGTGGCGTTAGGCTAGTGCATTTCTATGGTAACAGTTAGCCTGCATTAAAAACAGTCTGACCCACTCCACAGTGCACCTGAGGCAAATCACTTATAACACCAGACTAACGATATAAATATCTGTGTCGATAGAATAATTTGAACCATTATGCATTTAAAATAACTTATATTTCAGCAGCATTAGCTTCGTGGTTGTAAGCTACGCAGCGGCGGAGTGATCTGCTAGAAAATAGTCCCTCAAAATGCGGGTATTCATGTGATGCAAGGTCAGCTTTATTTAAAAAATTATTCTATTGACACAGACATTTATATCGGTAGTCTGGTGTTATAAGTGATTTGCCTCAGGTGCACTGTGGAGTGCGCCAGACTGTTTTTAATGCAGCCTAGCTGTTACTGTAGAAATACGCTAGGCCTTGCACTAGCCTAGCACCACTAAACTCAAATATAAGGACCGCATGAATAAAAAAAATAAACCTCCAGAAACCAACAACACTCTGGATAACTAGGAAATGAGGCCCTACGTCAAAAATCCTGAAATATCCCTTTAATATTATGATAGGTAAATTGTTAAAGTTGAAGTGTAGTTTCTTACTGTCGTCCTCTCTCCACCAGAGTCTGGCTGAGGTACTTCTTGGCGTTTCTGTGATCTGGGCAATTCTCCAGGGCCAGCTCAAAGTCACTGATGGCCTTGACTATGCTGCCTTTGTTGGCATATCTAAAAAAAAAAAAAAAAAACATGGAACAAGTTGGCTTTGAGAATTGTAATAAGTAGATTTTTGCTGCTATGTATATCCTGTTTTATGAAAGGAATGCAACAATATAAAATTTATAGATCATTTCAAAACATTCGGGTTAGTGTTTAACTTACAAGGCTCCTCTTGCCACCAAGGCTTCCACATTATTGGTGTCAATTTCTAAGGCTTTGTTGTACTCATTCATGGCCTCCACGTGGTGCCCGTTCTTGAAGTGATCCACACCTAAACGAACACTAGAAATGCGCAGAATGTAGTCACACGACAACTCTCAACTTATGCAGTGCTTAAAGTACAAAAACAATAAAATTTACCACTTCAGGGCCCACGAGGCAGACTGCTTTTTCCGAATAGACGTGGCAAAGTCCTCCTCTTGGAATAGTTTGCTATAGACAGAAGATGCAGAATTAGTAGTGGAATTGATTAGGGCTGCAACGATTAATCGATTAAATCGATTAACTCGATTAGTAAAATGCTTCGAATATTATTTTCCCGCTTCGATGATTCGTTTAATTAATATATCTCATTAAAACCGCGTGAAACAGGGCCGCTTACGCGCCCGGAACTTTAAGTGGCGCTTGTTTCCGTATGACCGCTTCTGAAGAGCACAGCTCAGCTCAGTCTAGTGGTAGTAAACATCAGAGCGGAGCTAGTTGTGCTAATACTCGTAGCCGGGTAGAAGCAGGTACCAGAGTGGAGAACCAGGCCGTCATAATCATCAAAACACGGCTCAAACAAGAAACTCAGCAACGAGAGGTGAAGATAGGACGGAGGCTAACGAGGCGAAAGGACACGGCTCTCCCCGCTATCGCGCCACAACAATGCTAACAGCTGCTTCAATGATGATTTACCATCAGTACGGACGATCTACACATTCATCCACTGTTCAAAGTGTGACATAAGGTAAGGTATGATGACGAACTTATCCTTTCCCTCCTTACCAAACGCAGACTTTAACATCCTACTCTGTCTACTTCTCCCTTGCTGCAAAGTTTTTTGCGCTAAATATCTTTACGTTGCATCTACGATTTAAATTAAGATAAATAAATTAACAGATTTAAATATAGTGACCACCTCTTTTGGGTGTACTGCAGAGCCATGTCGTTCTCTGTCCCTCCTGGTGCTTAAAATGTCCCACTTTTTCATTGAAGCCTACCTCGTGATTTATTTATTTTTTAAACGTCTAACTGCTTTATAATATATTTCGATCTGTTGCTAACCCAGTGTTATATACGTTGTAATAGTGAAAAGGTGTGTGTCATTCTTTAGTGGGATGAAAATGCCTGATCTATAAAAAAACAAAAAACTAATTCCTCTGTACTTCAAAGTTCTGCCAAATTGTCCCACTGGTCTCTGTTTAAACTATTGGTGTTCACACTATTTCAAAAGCAAAATAAACTCCAACAGTCATACTCACACCTGTACTTAAAAGTTTCTCATATCCATCCTTTCATTGCCCACAACAAATACATTTATGAACCATGCAAATTGACACATTATCCCTTGTTAAATAGAAATACTATGACAAAAATAATTAAAATGTTTTCCCTCTTTTAGGAAACCCCTCTGGTTGAGATCCTGGGAAAGAAATTAATCACCTGAACTTCAGCAGAACATTTCAAGATTATGTCTCCAGTCAGGACCTACTTCACTTGAATAAGAGTAAAAGTACTGATATAAAAGACTCTATGAAGCTGCCCTTTCTCCTCATCATGGACATAAGGACAGGTGTCTCTTTATGTTGCTGCTTTTGGGACAAACTGATAAGAAATGAAGAATAAATGATGTTATTTCTAGCAGAAAAATCCTTTGTTTAAAACTATGTTTTTTCTCCTTTTATAATCTGCTCTAAAGTCATTGAATTTAGTTTTTCAATATAAATAAAATACTTATCAGATTAATCGATTAATCGATGTAAATAATCGATAGATTAATCGATTACTAAAATAATCGATAGTTGCAGCCCTAGAATTGATAAAAGGGCAATAAATTTAGGAGATGAATGAACTCAGGATTGAGGAGAATATTAAAACTCCACACAGTAAGGTCTGCACGGTCCGGGAATTGAACAATGGCACACGCAACGTTGGTGTAACTCTTGATTTCAACACAGTTTTCTACAAAGTTGATTCCCTTTTTGTACATTAAAGAGCAACTAATGACCAAACTTTGCACACCTTTAGTGAATTTATTTATTTTATTTGAAGGACACTGCGCAGTTCCATTAAAAAGATCTGTAGTTTCTAACGAGACAGACATTTGACATGCACAAGAAATATATATATATATATATATATATATATATATATATATATATAAAATGCTGTGACGCTCATGACAGGAACCTCATGACCTGAACCTCTACTTTTACAAACCAGTGGAGGTTCACAAATTATATTCCATATACTTTTTAGTAGGGATGGGCTGATCTCACGATATAAAATTGCCACAAGATTTCTCGTCAGGGTGTAAAGTAATCTCGTGACTTATTTTATTTTTTTATTAGACTGCAATTTAGATATAGACCTACTTCCTGTAGACTGTTTAGCAGGCTTAAAGAGTTACTAACCCCACCCCTTCCAGATCTTAGATATTAACACTACACAATTGTCTATAATACAAAAAGCTATTCTAAAAAAAAAAAATCTACCTAAATGCTATAACTAATCGCAAACCTGATAATTGATGAAAATACTCTCTCGCTATTCCTTCTCCAACTCGCTACGGGGCGTGAGCGAGACTTGGGCCGCTTTTATAGCCCAGAGCGGCAGGGCAACTCACGTCAGCCTTCACTGCTGACATCAACTTTCACTCCTGGGCCAATAGGAGCACCAAATTCAAAAATCAAATGCAGTAAAGACCGACCGCCTGTAGATGGCGCCTCATTGACGGTTTTAGGCATAAAGTTGATCTTTCAACTAATTTGCACTAAAGTGCCAAAATAATGACCAGGATATGTAGACAACACTATTGGACACTCATTTATACAGTTTATCAGGGGAAAAAAGTGGATTTGAGGGTGAGTTTTCCTTTAAGGGAATAGTTATCCAACTCGCGTAAAAAACAAACTATAACATGGATATGTTTTCATGCTCAGGCGCAGGGGACCGCCATCTCAGTGTTTAAACTCGCAGATTCACGCCCACAGACATACAGTGGGGAAAAAAAGGCATTTAGTCAGCCACCAATTGTGCAAGTTCTCCCACTTAAAAAGATGAGAGACCCTGTAATTTTCATCATAGGTAGACCTCAACTATGAGAGACAAAATGAGAAAAATCCAGAAAATCACATTGTCTGATTTTTAATGAATTAATTTGCAAATTATGGTGGAAAATAAGTATTTGGTCACCTACAAACAAGCAGGATTTCTGTCTCTCACAGACCTGTAACTTCTTCTTTAAGAGGCTCCTCTGTCCTCCACTCGTTACCTGTATTAATGGCCCCTGTTTGAACTTGTTATCAGTATAAAAGACACCTGTCCACAACCTCAAACAGTCACACTCCAAACTCCACTATGGTCAAGACCAAAGAGCTGTCGAAAGACACCAGAAACAAAATGGTAGACCTGCACCAGGCTGGGAGGACTGAATCTGCAATTGGTAAGCAGCTTGGTGTGAAGAAATCAACTGTGGAAGCAATTATTAGAAAATGGAAGACAGACAAGACCACTGATAATCTCCCTCGATCTGGGGCTCCACGCAAGATTTCACCCCGTGGAGTCAAAATGATCAGAAGAACGGTGAGCAAAAATCCCAGAACCACACGGGGGACCTAGTGAATGACCTGCAGAGAGCTGGGACCAAAGTAACAAAGGCTACCGTCAGTAACACACTACACTCAATTCCTGCAGTGCCAGAAGTGTCCCCCTGCTTAAGCCAGTACATGTCCGGGCCCGTCTGAAGTTTGCCAGAGAGCATCTGGATGATCCAGAAGAGGACTGGGAGAATGTCTTATGGTCAGATGAAACCAAAATGGAACTTTTTGGTAAAAACTCAACTCGTCGTGTTTGGAGGAGAAAGAATGCCGAGTTGCATCCAAAGAACACCATACCTACTGTGAAGCATGGGGGTGAAAACATCATGCTTTGGGGCTGTTTTTCTGCAAAGGGACCAGGACGACTGATCCGTGTAAAGGAAAGAATGAATGGGGCCATGTATCGTGAGATTTTGAGTGAAAACCTCCTTCCATCAGCAATGGCATTGAAAATTAAACGTGGCTGGGTCTTTCAGCATGACAATGATCCCAAACACACCGCCCGGGCAACCACGGAGTGGCTTCGTAAGAAACATTTCAAGGTCCTGTGCCCCATCCGAAACCAGTAAATTGGTAAGAGGTCTTACGCCAAACCGGATGTGCGTCAGTGTCCGCCATGATAAGAAGCGTCCGAATTGGGTTGTCTGCAGGCCCGGACTGGCCATATATTTGACCGGGCATTTGACCGGTGGGCCGGTACCACAATGGGCCGGTGCGTTAGATTTTATTTTTTTATTTTCTGCGCAGCCCGTGCTTTCTGGAATGGAATCATCCAATGGCCCATCACAGGCGCATCAGTGGCACATGTGCCGCTAGCGTGACCAGATGTCCCGTACTGTGCGGGAACTGCACAGCATTTCCAACTCATCACGCAAATTGTCCCGCCTTCAACTCTGCTGCTGCTCAAACTTTATTTTCCTCCTCAGACGTGTATCAGCAGGATCCTCCGCGTCTGTGTCATTTTATCCCCTCTCGCACTCGTCTCCGCAGCAGACTGTGACAGCCAATAGCGCCGCGTTTTGACGTGTTAGGTTGTCTCTGATTGGATATTCTACTCTACAGCCCACCTCTCACTCGCTCGTGCTCAGGTGCAGACGCAGCTGCAGATTCCAATGAGAACTCCGCGAGAGATCAAGACCGGACTATGATGGGGAACTTTGTTTCTCCGTGTTTTACAAATATAATGGAGTTATTGAACTGATGAATGTCTGCTTAGTTTAAAGTAGAACAGTTCAGTCTGGCTTTAGAGTCATTGTGTAGTTGTCACTGCAGTGACTTGAGCTGCTACAGAGACACTTGAGCTCAATGACCGCTATAAAGTTTGATGTCTCTGCTGCAGTTAAATAAAATTCAGTATTTTATCCTTTGCTGCAGACTGTTACTGTAGGCTACACATTTTTCTCCTTCACTGAATTATAAGCGATTATTGCTCTGCTAATGTTTGCACAGTGGGTATTTATTATTGGGAATCTTCACCATTGATGCACTTTCATAACAAATTAAAGTGAATGATCAACTGATTGATTTATATTGCCCATGTGATTAAAATAGGTTAATTTAAAATAATGATAATGTTTCAATTGAGTGTAATTTTACGGCTTTAAAAATGTCCCTCATTGTCCTGCTTTGTCCCTCTTTAAAGTGCTTCATGTCCCCCCCCTTTTGTTTACCTCTGTAGGCCTCTCATGAGTGATGGCGGCTGTGTGTCGCTAACTCCAACCCTCTCCAGCAGGAAGTCCACCACACAGGGGTTGTGGTAACCGTGACAACTGCTCAGGATACGCTCATACGTCTCTGTGGTGTCATTGGCAGCGCGTAAGCTGCGGCTGGAAGACAAGATGGAGTTGTACTTAAGTTACAGTTTAGGTCTAGAACTTGGTCCTTAAAGTTGTAGTACATCTATATACTACACGACAGTAAGGCCTTTTCAGAACATTGGCACAGCCCTGACAAACAGCATTGTTGTCAACAGACTCAACAGACTAAAAACGTAGCTTTATAAGCCAAAAGCAGAAGCTAGTAAATATTGTGCATTAGCAAGACTTCATGTTAAAGCCAGTTTGTCTGAAGCACCACCTTCTGCCATCAGCGGGTGGAACAGGGTGCTCCGAACTCTGAGACTGACTGAATACGCAGGATTACCCAAACATAATGACACAGAAAGTCACTTTAGAACATTACAAGTAAGCAAAAAGGCATTGTGTTGATAGTACATTGTGCCAAGTAACCAACTATTCACTTTAAACGGCAACTTTTTAAAATTGTTCTCTCAAGCAACTTACTAGCAACAATACTTGTACAATATCCACGTCACAATAATTTTGTTGATATGGAGAAATGTCACAAAATACGTGGATATTCCATTCAAAGGACAAAAACAAACATCTTATCTTCAAATATTCTTTTAATTTGATAACATCTCAGGCTTTGTTGCAGTTTTCTAACAATCTGGTTCAACTTCTTCTGACAAAGCAGGATTTTATTTTGTTTCATCAAGGTTTGCTTAACATCCTCTTTTACAATCAGTACGTTAACCGTGATAATGCCCTCAGAAAACTTACTGTGGTTGTTATCAGATTAGTTTAGGGCACTGCAAAACTGTAGGTATTTATTCAGACTAGGGCTGGGCGATTTTGCCTGAAAACAAAATCTCAGATTTTTTAAAGAAAAATTCGAGTTTCGATTCGATTTTCTATTTTTTCTTCCAATGCACTTAAAAATGACTACAGATCAGATATATTGTCAAAAGTGCCACTTTATTGCAATGATTGTCCTCAAGAGTTAAAATGCGTAAAACAATCCCAAAATAAAAAGTAAATGAGCCTCTGGCATTAGGGCAGGGTGATATGATATACATCTGACAAAATACTACAAAAACAAAGCCTTTAGACAATGGGGCAAATTCATTATTCATCTAAATTCACTTAAATCTCTACCTTTACCTGGAAGAACACAGAAAATAAGATGAAGGTGCAGATAATTGTAGCAATATTATTTCATCTCCATCACAGTAAAATGCTCCTGTAAGTTCACCTGCCTCACCTGCTTATTGTCAGGAGCCTGGGGATAGACCTGAGTATTAACGCGTTTGGGACATGTGCCTCTGCAACATGAGTCAAATTTATTGTCGTTTTCATAGTTTTCAAAGGATCCACTATTTCCCTGTTTCTCGCGTCTCTCTCCCGATCGGGGCAGGCGCACAGATACACACACGCGCACACACACGGGACGCAGAGAGAAGTGCGTATATGAGTTTGTCCTGAGACTTCACGTGAGCGCTCCAGATCAGAAGGATATTATTATTAGCCTTAAACCGTGTTTGCATTGTGGTTTTCTTCACCGTGTTGTTAGCGTCAGGCTAAAAGTTAGCTAGCTAGCAAGGCAGTGGTGCAACTTGTCAGAGTTCATCCAAGATGCAAATCCTGAGCCTTTTCCTCGCAAATATGAGCAACTCAAGGGACATACTTCATTCATATCATTAGATTCTTAGGGAGTTTTCACACAGGCTCTAGTTAGGTCGACTTATAGGGACTTTCGGCCCGAGAGCCCCACTTTAGGGTCAGTGTGAATCTAACCGCAGCACTTTAAGACGGTGTAAACAGTCGCTCCGACTATGGCTGAAACAGGTGGTCTCGGAGCGCCTGTCTGCGTCGGAGCGGTGGTGTGAAGGCGGCCGACCTCTGGTGAACTATTCTCGCTTTGATGCCTCTTTTTTGCACGAAGAAAGAATGACTACACGCTTCATGAGGACGTTTGGATTACTCTGATGAGGCAAAATGGGTTAACCTTAAATCATCAGGTACGCCTCTCTTTCCTGTCTTTCCCTTCCTGCTGCATTGAAACTTTCCTCTCCATGTGCTGATTAAGTACATTTCTCCACGCTGCGCGTCTATAAGCCTCAGTGTATTTAACCACGATAACTACGAGGGAGAGGAGTGACCGCGCTACGGTAACCCACAAGGACGAAATGCGAAAAAGTCCGAAAAAACTGGTGGAAAAAAAAACTCCTTTGCAAATTAAAAATCGTTTTAAGCTACAAAATCGATAAAATCGATTTTTTGCCCAGCCCTAATTCAGACACTTTTTTGTCAGCAAAGGCTATTCATTCCCAGAAGAGGGTACGTTTCTGTGCGTAAATTTCACAGTTAAACTCAGAAAACATGCATCCCTGGTTCGGACACAATCCGAAATATGAAAACCACTAGTGTCGGAGGTTGTTGTACCTGTAGTGCACAGGCAGCTCCTCTTTGGTAATGACCCCCAGTTTGAGGTCCAGATCAGGCACCAACGACGACTGGTGGAGGGATACAGTAATTTTCTCTTGGTATCGATCTATGTCTTTCACTCCAGCTGAAGAACAAGAGAGCAAGGAAATTATTTTCAACAAGCTCAGACTTCACAACGGTGGGAAAAACTAAGATAGGAATTTGTCAACCATACCTCTTATGAAGTCTCCAATCTGGTAATAGGATAATGGATCATCATGGCTGCCTGAAGTCGGTATCTCTCTTATGTGACAGAGGGCCTGGAAAGTAGAGTGGTGTTAGATGTATTCACTAGTAGTGGCCTGGCAGTGAACAGAGTTTTTCCACTGCCGTTTGGTCTACTTTTTAAATATCGTTTTAGCCAAAGGATTGAATAACATGATAAAATGGCATACCGATAGATCTAGGTCCTCCACATCTCTCTTCAGACCACCGGCCGTACACAGCAGGGTGAGAAAGAAGCCATATTCTCGGATGTTGTTAATTCTGCCCACCACAACGTCCCCTCTCTCCAGGTCTCTGTACAACATGGCTCTTCTTTCATCATATGGCACCTCCATGAATAACTCCAGTGGCGGCATAATGGCATAGGGTTCTGGACAAGAAAATGGAAAACACATGCGATGAGAAATGTTGGTTCAAGATATAAGCACTTCAAATAGTAATAATGATCATTAGACTGTTTTCACGTCAAGAAGAAAATAGTGAAATTCACCATGTTAATATGGAACACAAAATAGTCAAATAATGTGTATAATAACGATTTGCCATCTTTCGGTTTCTATCAAGACTATTGAACTGGGATGACAATGTGAAACTTGGCGTTGCATTCCTTTGAATAGAGTAACAATATGCTATACATTCTTTTCTTTACTTATTTTAGGTGCAGACGTGATGCCTGTATGATCATTTTAAAGACTTGGCCTCGAGAAGAGCCCCAGGAAATTGAGCTAACAGGTAGAAAGCGTTTATGTTTTTACCGGTGTCTGTTTCCGAGCTGTGTCCAGCCGGAACAAGGACACTGTGAAGGTGTTGTGTTCATCTTAAGTAAAGTGCCAAAAATAGCGTTGATTTCTGTAATTTCATTTAAATTAATGTTTCAATGTCCCAGTCATTTACAATGCCTCTCGAAAGTACTAATACACCTTGAACTTTTGCACATTTTGTCATGTTTACAACCATATAAACGTAAAGATTTTATTTTGATTTTTTACTGAAAGTTCACACACAAGTGACGGACAACTGAAGTGAAAGCAAAATGATACATGATTCTGTTATTTAAAAAAAAAAATAGAAAACCGAAAAGTGGGGTGTCCACAAGTATTCATACAGCATGACTTAATACTTTGTGGAACCCCCTTTTGCTGCAATAACAGCAGCAAGTCTTCTGGGGTATGACTCTACAAGATTTGCACATCTAGAGACTGACATTTCAGTCCATTCCTCTTTACAAAACAACTCAAGCTCTGTCAAATTAGAAGGCGAGCATTTGTGAACAGCAGTTTTCAGGTCTTTCCACAGATTTTCAATAGGTCAACAGATTTGTGTAGAGTACGACTTATAGTTGTCCCATGTACAGATTCCCCCAGCTCAGCGGCAGTACATCGCAGCTTCTCCAGAGTTATCAATCTATCAAGCTTTATTGAGGACACAGAATCCTGGTCCATAGTATAAAAAAGAAATAACAAAAGAATTATGCTAATAAAAGTAAGAGAAAGTTACATTAAAAAAAAAAAAAAAAAAAGCCTTACACTTGTATTGCGCTTTACAAGCCTGTATTACCAAGTTTCTCAAAGCGCTACACTGTCGTCATTATTCATTCACTCCATACTTGGTGGTGGTAAGCTACTGTTGTAGCCACAGCTGCCCTGGGGTAGACTGACGGAAGCGAGGCAACCAGTCTGCGCCATCGGCCCCTCCGACCACCACCAACCACTCACTCACTCACTACATTCGCTAGGCTTCCTGGTGTTACCAAACGGTCTCCCATCCAAGTACCGACCAGGCCCTTCCCTGCTTAGCTTCCAAGGTCTGACGGGATTGGGCATAGCAAAGGCGGTATGACCATGATCATTATTATTTACACATATAGGCAGGAGTGCCAGTGCTTCCAAATTCTTGAAGTAAACCTGACCAAGCTTTTCCTCGGACAGACCAAAGCTTGTATAATACAGTTAGACAGATTCTGAACTCTACACATAAATGTATAGATACAATGACTTATGCAGCTGCACAAGATCTTATTCCACAATTAGCAAACATTGCACTCGCACTGCTATGCCTTGGTACTTTCAACAGCATTCTCAGGGAATCATTGTATGCCACCGTCAGGGCCTGCATGCTCTTCTTTTGTAGCTGCGGCAAAGGTGTGCAGCATACAAAGGAGCGCAGAAACTTTTAAACAATACAATTTTTACATTGGTGGAGCACATGTGAAACTTACGAGCCAATACATTAGCCTGGCCATAGAGTTTACACCTCTGCCTAAACAAGTCTCTATCGTCCGAAAGGTCGTTTGTGATAAAGTGTCTGAGATATTTAACCTCATCTGTGACCGGAAGAACCTTTCCACAGAGATAAAAGACTGGGAACGTCAGCTTCTGATCCTCTTTTGTTTTAACAAACATTATGTGACATTTAAGAGCATTATACTTATCAAATGCATCACCATAAGAGGAGCAGATATTCAAAAGCTTCTGCAGGCCTGCACTATAAGGGCTTATCAGTACTAAGTCATCTGCATACATCAGATGGTTACACAGGACATCACCACCAAGACACCCAGTATTACATTCATTAAGTTTCACAGACAGGTCATCAATATATAAATTGAACAAAAGAGGAGACAAAAAACCACCCTGACGTACTCCATTACTCACTTTGAAACAGTCTGATATAGAGTCGCCCCATTTCACCCTCATAGACTGACAAGAATACCAAAAAATAAGAATCCTTGTAATTATCCTGGGACACCTCTTTCTGTGAGTTTATCAAACAATTTACCATGAATAATACGGTCAAAGGCTTTAGAAGCATCTAGAAAACAGATGAATATTGTAGAACCCCGGATGTTGTATTTATCCAATAGTTCCTTGAGCGCAAAAATGCACGTCTGTGCCGTGCCCATGCTTGAAGCCAAATTGGTTAGCTGTGGAGTACAAATATGGCTCAAGTCTTGTCATTAAAATCCTTTCAAGAATTAGTTTACGCAATTTTACATTCATTTTTGTCTTTCAAAATTCATACATGAACCTTTGACACTGAGCTTGCCACTAAGTTTACCCGTCTTATCCTTTATCACAGGGACCAATACGATTGACAGAAGGGACTGTGGCAAAAGGCCATGTACCAAAAACCTGTAAAACAGATGGCCATTAGAGGATACAGTCTTGTACTGGCATATTTTAAATGTTCAGGTGTAATGTTATCCAGCCCACAGGACTTATTATTCTTCAACTTAGAGACTGCATCAAATACCTCTTGAGGAGTTACAACCACTCCTACCTGGCTTTCTATAGCCCCGCCACTTTTCACATTACTTTTGACACAATTATACAAATCATAATAATGCTTTGCCAAAGCTGATATATGTTCACAGTCCCAGTCACCCCATTGATATTGGAAGAAATAGAGCTTCTACTGCTATTAAGCATCCTGACTTCTTTCCAGAAATCATTATAGCTATTTTGCAACTTAGACGCAAGGGAATCTGCCCGTAAGGTATTCTCATTCCTCTTGATGTGCCTGAGAGCATATTTAAACTTAGCCCTTTTCTTATGTTCGAATACGGGTCCAGATCTTTGCTTTCCTGCTAAGCCCAGGCCTTAAATGCCTGCCTTGCCTCAGTATGTGCTACTTCAACAAAAGCATATCAACCAGGTTTGCCAGTATAAGCATTGTTCTTTGGTTTACCTAAGGGCCTGCCAGACTTAATTATACTATTCATAATAGTATCATATAGGCAGAGCAGTTGCGCACCATGATCTTGTTTGAATTTATCTTGCGGCACTTGGTTGCATTTCTGACCAGTGCTCTCCTTGTTCGGTCTGTTAGTTTAGGTGGACGGCAGTGTCTTGGTAAGTTCGTAGTGGTGCTATACTCTATTTCCATTCAAAATAAAATCTTTATGTTTATGGTTGTAAACATGACAAAATGTGCAAATGTTCAAGGTGTATTAGTACTTTCGAGAGGCTCTGTACATTATACCAATCCAATGGGCTTTATGCATGTTTTATTTTCTGTTTAGGGTTTTCACATTGTTTTAAATTGCACTGTGAACACAACCAAGATGCACCTGTAGCTTCTTCCTCTTCATACTCTGGTCTTTGGCGGCTGGTAATCTTCCATGAAGAACAGAAGAGGAGGTCAGCTTTCCTGGCAATGAACTGCTCCACAAGGCCACTGGTGCCGTTTCTCTCTCCTTTTCTGCGGACAAATGCACAACATGTTAGTCAGAAGTGCTTAAACAAAGGCTGTCGACAACCGTAATCTGAAAATAATTTTTAACTCTAATATAACTAATTTATGATCGTGGTTTTCAACTGGCGGGTCAGTTTTTTTTTCCAATAAAAAGTTGCAAAATGCACCTTTAGTAGGACATACAAAAACTTTTTTTTTACAGCAATGGCAGCTAGACCATAGCTATAAAAACAAGCAAAACGCAGTAATTTAGACCGTGACTTGGCACACCCTATATTTCTCAAATGTGTTAAATGAGGGCTGCACAATTTGAGAATTTTAAAGGCTTTATTCAAATGAGCATCAAATGAGAAAAAGTAAGTACACCATATGGAATTTCTCACATTTCTACCTAAATTGGTCACTAAATGTGGTCTGATCTTCATCAAAATAACAGTAATGATTAAACAGTGTCTGTTTAAACAAATACCATGCAAACATTTACAATGTATCACATTTTTATTGGCCATAACATGTAAACATTCACAGGAGAGCATGGAATAAGTAAGTACAACGCCTGAATATCACTGAACTGCAGCAGTTTTGTCATGAGGAATGGTCCAAGATTCATCCTGATCGTTGTGAGCGTCTAATCTGCAACTATAGAAAAGCAGTTACTGCTGCAAAAGAAGGATCAGGCAGATATTTAATACGGGGTTCACTTACTTATTCCATGCATGTTGTGAATGTCTCAGATTTTTCTGCAAAATATCCTGATAAACTTGGGGATTCATTTGTGTTCCTCTCAAACTGTTCAACTTTGGGTCCAACAGTCCACTGAATATTTTTCCAGTAGTGCTGTGGAGCTCTTTCACAAACCAGTTGAATAGTTTGGGAAGAACACACAACGTCATGTGTAGCGGAAAAATGGAACAGCACGGCAACATCAAAACCCTATGCTCACTTTGTAGTATGGTTCAGGGAAAATCATGGTGTGAGGCTGTTTTGTTGGACAACGTGATATCATCAATAGAAAAATGAATTGACAAGTTTATCACGATATTTTGCAGAAAAAACTGAGACATTCACAACATGCATGGAATAAGTAAGTGAACCCCTGTATTAAATAGCTGGCTGATCCTTCTTTTGCAGCAATAACTGCTTTTCTGTAGTTGCAGATTAGCGATCACAACGATCAGGATGAATCTTGGACTCTGGTCAACTCTGTTGTTTTTATTAGTGCGTTATAAATAAAGTGGATTGGATTTACAAAACTGCTGCAGTTCCCGCAGGTGCCCACTGTCGTCGTGTCCTTGGGCAAGACACTTCACCCACCTCGCCTCCAGTGTCTGCGTACACTGGTGTATGAATGAGCGTGTGAATGGGTGACTGGTTCCTTGATGTAAAGCGCTTTGAGTGCCTAAAGCAGGTAGAAAGGCGCTATATAAAATGTGACCATTTACCATTTACCATTCAGTGAGATTCAGGCAGTGTACTTACTTATTCCATGCTCTCCTGAGTGAATGTTTACATGTTATGGCCAATATAAATATGATCAAATGTATGTTTGGGTGGTATTAGTTTAAGCAGACACTGTCTAATCATTCCAGCAACCCCCACCCTCCCCACTCACTGCTGAGGCCATTTCATCAAAGGCCACCACTGACCCCTGCCAATAACTTAGTTAGAAACTTATGACGTAATCTGCTCTAATGCAATATATGGTATATCCACACTTAGATCCGTTGCTATCACTTTATGCACTTTATCTATGTCAGATTTTTGTCTCTTATCATATTTTACTTTTTATTTTAATATTCTTTATGCATCCTTATAGATTATCCTTATAGATGTAAAGTTTAAATAGCTATTTATCCTAGTATATCCTAGTTTGTGAACCTGTTCTCAAACAATGGCCATAAAAACTATTCTGATTCTGATTGATTCTGCGGTCCAAAATTGACCGGCTCTTGTGAACACTTGACTTGTAAAGCGCATTACAGGTGTAAGGCGTTATTATTATTAACAGTGTCACACGCAAACCATAAAAACATGTTGGGTGTCTTACCCCTCGCGTGTGGCTTTGCTCAGGTCCGCTGCCACAGCCTCAAAGTCCGGGTTCTCTGTCTGCTCACATCGAAGCTTCTCAAACAGTGATGCTCCGTGATAAGTCACGCACTGCTTCAACAGCTCCCTGTCCATTCTGTCGAGGCTACTCCACCCCACAGCACAGCACCGATGGACAAATGAATACTGATTTAACCACCGCAGATCTTCGCATCACTCACGACTTTAGAACATGTGAAGCCACGTTTCTGTCGCTTAAAGTTCGGGAAATTCAACAGTTACCATGGATATCGGCCATCATTGCAGCTGTTAGCATACATTTCCTTTAACATTAGCTAAAAACAGTACAAAAAGTGGAGAACAACTCCGTTAGCTGCTGAGTTACTGCTGGTAAATACATCTAACACACTGTGGTGTCCAAGTGTTTTAATATGAACAATAACTCCAGTATTTTAAGTTTTAAAATATTCATTAGTTTACAATTGCTGCTAATCCCATAATGCTTAGCGATATGACATCACATTCCCGAACTCTATACAGCCTTCCAGCACTAGCTTAGCTAGCTTAGCACTTTTAGCCCTCTGCATGGCGAATAAACGGAACACTTTACCTTTCGACTGGCAGCTCAGATCCCCGACAATAGAACACGAAACGAATGCATAGTCTTAGCACAAAAGTTACTCAGATATCAGAAAAATAACCAAGTGAAACCTCCAGCAGAACCAAACACGACAGCAACCACAAACCCTTACAGCTGAACATTAGTACAGCGCGCATGCGTAGTGTGTATCACTGTTTTGGTCGTAGAGAAACAATGTTCACGTGGGAACGTTTTGGAGTCATTGAACAATGTCTATGTATTGAACATGTTAAAAAAAAAACAGCTGATGACTGGAAAAAAACGGTTGTGACTTTATAAATTAATATATGCTCTAATGATATATGGATGTATTCAATTGTATCTATGTAACCATGGTGTAGTTTAATCAACTAATAAAGACTAAGAGACTTTTTCTGCAAAAAGTATATAAAATGAGTTTGTCTAGAGGTCAAAGGTTTACACAGACACGGAGAACACACAGAGTCCACCCATTCCGGGAATTGAACATGAGATCTTCTTGTTGTGAGGTAAGAGTGCAAACTGCTGTTCCATCTTGCTGCCCAATATTTAAAATATTTTCGTAGTCCACCTGTTGATTTGACGGAATGGACATTTTCAGTGAAGTATTTGTTGTTTGGTGGACAGTGTGCTCCTAATTGGGTTATTCACCTGTCAATCACGTCCTTCTGAACTTAAGGGCGGCATGTAGCCTACCAGTCTGGCCACCAGTAGACTGGCCAGGCTAATGTAACAGTTTCTTCCAAATACTCACAGTCACAGAAAGAACACCGTAAAATTGGGTCAGATAAAATATTCTGTCCAGATGATGCAAACCACAGGCACTGTTTACTTGCATTTATGGTCGAATTTGCATGGTTAAACAAACAGGATCGCAAGAGAGCGGAGGTGCAACAATGATACAAAATAAGACCTTTAAAAATGATACACAAGATGAGATATATCAAAAGGAACAAAAAGATCAAATATAAATCTAGTTTCAATGTAACTTCTGTGAGCCTTATGTGTGTCTCCAGTATCAGTGATTTACCCACCCACTGCAGCCAAAGGTGAAGCCCAGAATGTCCCTTTAAAAACAGAAAGACAGGACCCTTCAGTGAGCAGCTTCTGAATTGTTGAGGTCTATGGTCTAGAGCATCTCTCAAAATGGAAATTAAGATCCTCTTCTTCCTGTTTTTGCTGGCTTTGTGTGAGGCTGGTCCGAGAAAAGGTAATTTAGTTACAGCTGGGGTACCTTATTTTACCGTTTTCAAACTATGAAAGGAGGTATACACCAACTCGCGCTGTTGTTTTGTCAATACATGTTTTGGATATTCAGAGTTCTATTTTACATCAGTTTATTTGATTGAATAGACCCTACCTTTCACTGACAATGGCAATAAACCCGATTCTGTGTCTGAAATGGTTAGCTGCTGCCCCGATGAGATTTTGTTGTTGTTCAATTTTATAAACGTAAAGCTACTGTAAATAGCATCCAGGTTTTTGGAATGAAACATAAAGGCTCATGACTTTGAGATTGTGTTTTGGGGCAGGGGCTTAATAAGCTTTGCGTCTTCCTGCACCCTTTCAAACAAAAAAGCACTCCGGTGTATTTTGTGTTGAACTTATCTGTTCGGTAAACTTGTTTGAAGTAATCATAAATTGCAAATAATTGTGTTTTAGATTTAGGGGCTCTTAGCTTTTATGACCCAGGGGCTCAACTTTTACAGAACAAAGTAACATGTGTCCCACTCACATGTTAATTGTCATGTAGTAAAACCTATTCCACAGCCCCTGAGGTACCTTTTACATCCAACCAATGGGCGAGGAAAGCGCTTCTCTATGGTCCTTGTGACGGAGATCTGACGTTCCTGCAGTACCACCCCCGGTGACCAGGGGGACCCCAAAAGACACCTTTTAAAACGGATTCCAATAGAGGCTTTACACCTTCCAAACACTTCTAAAAATCTTAAAAGCCTGGCTCCAAAGACTTTCTTTATTTAAAGATTGCAGTGACCCATGTGACAACACTGGGCAAGGTATCATATTTTTAACCACGCTGGTTATTGTGCTGAATAATTTGCACTTTCACATCATACTATGTACTATTGTAGTGCTCTAACATAATTTTGTTGTTGTTTTTAAATGACAATGACAAGCATTCTCTCTTTTAAAAAAACAGGCTTTCGTTTTAAACAATGGAGCCAAAGGTACAAAAAGGACAAATCTTCGAGTTCAGAAGAAGCTGAGATGATACATCAACCTTTTGGACTTGCAGGTGCGTATCACAACGTCTGACTTTATTATCATTATTGTTGCCGTCTCGCCTAATTCTAGTAAAGGTGTTTTGTCTTGGGTATCATCAACTGTTTAAGTTGACTTTGAAAAATGACAGAAACACAATTACAATATACTATATTTTACACTACCCTTGATACATTGTACCTGCCAAATGAAGTACAATTAGAGCTGAAACGACTAATCGATTAATCGACGACTAATCGATTATTGAAATTGTTAGAGAAATAACAATGATGTTCGAGAGGATTGATGAAGAATAGGCAGCAGTCAGGATGTCTTATGCAGGAGAAGTTTATTTACCATCGTTACGGGACCCGGAGACATGAACTCGAGACATTGCGCTAGTCCTACCATTCAAGTCTGTCCATGCTTCCACAGAAAAGGGATAAATACCCTGTCAAGCGTCATACTGATATGCAAGCAAAACATTCAGTGGCTGAGAGTGGGCGCCTGAGCACCACAGTCAAGGCTACAGTATGACAGAGATAGTACGACTGTACAGCTTGACCCAGTAGCGATTAAATAGCGATTTAATGTTATCCTCTAACAGAAATAGTCGACAACTATTTTAGTAATCGATTAATCGTTTTCTGGTTCACACAGACTCAAATAGAGCAAAAATGACATGAAAATGTAGTATTTTTTGATGAAAACCCACTTTGTTTTATAGTGAGGATCTGTAGTGTTTTGTACATTGTAAATTTCATAAATATCTTATCTGTGTCTCATCCAATTAGAAAGCAGAATTAACTCTAAGAGCCTCCAACAAACATTCACTTTGAGTTTACTCCATCAATATGTCCTCAAGTGGCGCCACTTTAGCTTTATGTGATAAAAAATTGAAAAAATACAATTTTCCTACACCATTCACAGCCAATCGATTAATCGTAAAAAATAATCGATAGATTAATCGATCACAACATAATCGTTAGTTGCAGCCCTGAGTACAATGTAATGAGTACAATGTAATGAGCTATGTAACAATCTGTAATAACTTTTACCGATAGGTTAGATACTCGATGGAAAAATATGTATTTGTAGTTTGGAGGTACATATTGTAGTCTTATGTCTTATTATATTATGTACCTCAAAACTACTAACACACATTATTCCATTGTGAATGTACTTTACATATAGGTACAAGTTATGACAGATTGTTGCAAAGCAGCTTTGTACTAAATGTAGTTAGGTACAATGTGTCAAGGTAGTGTCAAATTAAGTATAACCCACAATGAATTGTTTCAGGACTAGTTAGAGCAGGGTTGATAGAAGTGCTGGATGAGAGCTGAAGAGAAGTAAAGGCTAACCTTCTTTTGGGTGATCTGTTTTTGAAATGAATGATATTCTCTTGTACTGTAGGTGAGAACTGTTAGCTTGACATGGTTTTGGCGTATGTCTGACACTGTTATCAGTGTTAGAATTTTTACAAATACAAGATTTAATTGATTTTGTAAATTGAAATCCATTCCATTGCATTTTATTGGTCGATAGCTAGAGAATTAAGACACAGTTTTATGCTAAGAACATCTACATTTGTCAAGGACTCAACAAGTTGAGATGAAACAGATGGGAGAGTGGGAGAGTGGATTGTCTCAGTTCACTCTGTGTCCTTCTTAAACAGCAGGAAACTGTCCCTGTGTGTGGAGTCTCCTTCATGCTATAGTTCCATTCTGAAGCATACAGCGTATTCTCTGTCTGTCCTCTTTAAACTATGATATACCTGTACAGTGACTGCATTTATCAAATGTTGTGGAAAAATATTGCATCCATGCAAATGCTCATGTGCATATATTATGTAATTTAATTTACATAATATCATAACAATTCTTTCAACTTGTCTTAATCGCTGCTCTGTATGGACGTGAAAAACCAGTGGATCATTCACAGAGATTCAATGGAATTCCTCATATTAAACTCAACTATGGTGGGCTACGTCCTATAAAGAATAAAGAGCGCAAAGAAGACACTAAAGATCTTGGATTTAAAGGTGACAAGACACTTCACCCACCATGCTTTTTTGTCAGTCCTGGAAAGCTCGGACAAATTGTTGAGAATATTTTTTAAAAACATGTAAAGATAACAGTAAAAAAAAAAAGAAAAAAAGAAGAAGCCTTGTAGATATAAGGATAACTCTTCTGCTTCTAAAGATGAGATATCTTACAAAATGTTGAGAACATTTCAAAACCATTTGTTATTTATTCTTAATTTACACAGGTTTGTCCTTTGACATGTGCCATTTGCAAAAGAGACCTGTTTCAAACACATCATGTAACAGTGTTCTTTCTTTAATTTAAACAGTCCAGAAACCTGAGCCCAAAAGGAACAAAAAGAGCCAAAGAAACAAAACGAGCCGAAGGAACAAAATGAGCAAAAAGAACAAATCTTGTTGTGGTATCAAGTGTTTAAACACATTTTCAAAAACATGATACAATATTGTTTGTTTAATTTAAACAGTTCGGGGACGTGAGCGGAAAAGGAACAAAAAGAGCCAAAGAAACAAAACGACCCGAAGGAACAAAAAGAGCCAAAAGAACAAATCTTCTGGTTCTAAAGAAGGTGCGATGTTATCAAGTGTTTGACAAATTTTCAAAATCATGTAACACTATCGTTTCTATAATTGAAACAGTCCGAAGACGTGAGCGCACAAAGAACCAAAAGAACAAATCTTCTGATCATCAAGGTGAGATGTTCCCAAGTGTTGAGAAAAAAACATGAAACTGTTGCAAGTATTAGGTTCAGCACTGCTTACAGTTTCATCATTTTGTGAGAAAGGATTGGGGGTAAACTGTGGGCATCACATGACAGTATCCTATTCTTACATTTTAACAGCCTGGAGACGTTGGTGGAAAAAGAACAGGAAGAACAAAGCCCCTGGTTCTGAAAGAGGTAAGATGTTACAAAGTGTTGAGAACATTTTAAAAATCCTGTGACATTATTCTATCTTTGATTTAAACAGTCTGGAGAAGGTGGTGGGAAAAGAACATAAAGAACAAAAAGAACAAATCATCTAGTTCTGAGGAAAAATCTTCTAAAGGTGAGATGTTTATGTATCTATTGCAATAGTCAGCAGTATTTTTCAGGAAATATTAAAAATATGATAACTAGATTAGCAAAATAATTCCTAAAGTTCAAGAAAAGGGGCTGAGCAAGACATTTATTTTCAATTCCACCAGGTCATTCAACAAGTTATTCCTCTTCCAAATTGAGGACTCCATCTGGCAGTAAACCTCAGAAAACCTCGTCATTGGATGTTAAAACAGAAAGTGCTCCACCAAAAAGGTACATAAAGAAACCTGACCGCACACCTTTTAAGAAAGTGACAGAAGACTCAGAAAGTGAAGAAGCGAAAGAGCCCTCTCTCGAAAAGAACACTGCATCTGGAACTAAAGCGACAACTAGGCCAGAATATGCTACTACACGAAAGACGGGTGGAAACAAGCTGAAGGAACTACAGCATGATGGAGGAAATTCTAAAAGTAAAAAGAAGCCAGTTAAAACACATTCAGCGAAGGATAAAGAAGACTTAGATAGCATGGAAGCAAGGGATACATCTTCCAAAAAGAAGGGTGCATCTTTGCAAACCAGTTCTGAACATGCAAAGCCATCCAATTGGGGGAGACAGAAACCTGGTCAACAGCAATCTAAAAAAGTACTTTACATAAGTACTGAGACAAATCTTCACTCCACTTCATCTCAAACTGGCCCTCCAAACCCACTACCTCAGCAAACTAGACCAGCTCCATCAAAGTGGGATAGACAGAAACTCGGCAGACCACACCATGGAAAAGGATTTTCTGAAGACATTGGAAGAAATAATACGTTAAAAATGAACAGCACATCTAGAAATGAAACTTCAAACACATTACCATCGCCAAATCTACCCGAACTTGCAAATCCATCAAATCAAGCATGACAAAACCAGTTAGAGAAGTTCCTACAAAGGAAGAAGATTCAAAAGGTATTAGAAAAAGTGATCATTCAAGACCTCCTCCCAAAAAGTTGCTTCCGGAAATAAAACCAGAAAGTGTTGCTCCACAAAAATTGGGTCGAAAGAAACCGGGTCTAACACGTCTTGATAAAAACAAAATGAGGACTCCATCTGGCAGTAAACCTCAGAAAACCTCGTCATTGGATGTTAAAACAGAAAGTGCTCCACCAAAAAGGTACATAAAGAAACCTGACCGCACACCTTTTAAGAAAGTGACAGAAGACTCAGAAAGTGAAGAAGCGAAAGAGCCCTCTCTCGAAAAGAACACTGCATCTGGAACTAAAGCGACAACTAGGCCAGAATATGCTACTACACGAAAGACGGGTGGAAACAAGCTGAAGGAACTACAGCATGATGGAGGAAATTCTAAAAGTAAAAAGAAGCCAGTTAAAACACATTCAGCGAAGGATAAAGAAGACTTAGATAGCATGGAAGCAAGGGATACATCTTCCAAAAAGAAGGGTGCATCTTTGCAAACCAGTTCTGAACATGCAAAGCCATCCAATTGGGGGAGACAGAAACCTGGTCAACAGCAATCTAAAAAAGTACTTTACATAAGTACTGAGACAAATCTTCACTCCACTTCATCTCAAACTGGCCCTCCAAACCCACTACCTCAGCAAACTAGACCAGCTCCATCAAAGTGGGATAGACAGAAACTCGGCAGACCACACCATGGAAAAGGATTTTCTGAAGACATTGGAAGAAATAATACGTTAAAAATGAACAGCACATCTAGAAATGAAACTTCAAACACATTACCATCGCCAAATCTACCCGAACTTGCAAATCCATCAAAATCAAGCATGACAAAACCAGTTAGAGAAGTTCCTACAAAGGAAGAAGATTCAAAAGGTATTAGAAAAAGTGATCATTCAAGACCTCCTCCCAAAAAGTTGCTTCCGGAAATAAAACCAGAAAGTGTTGCTCCACAAAAATTGGGTCGAAAGAAACCGGGTCTAACACGTCTTGATAAAAACAAAATGAGGACTCCATCTGGCAGTAAACCTCAGAAAACCTCGTCATTGGATGTTAAAACAGAAAGTGCTCCACCAAAAAGGTACATAAAGAAACCTGACCGCACACCTTTTAAGAAAGTGACAGAAGACTCAGAAAGTGAAGAAGCGAAAGAGCCCTCTCTCGAAAAGAACACTGCATCTGGAACTAAAGCGACAACTAGGCCAGAATATGCTACTACACGAAAGACGGGTGGAAACAAGCTGAAGGAACTACAGCATGATGGAGGAAATTCTAAAAGTAAAAAGAAGCCAGTTAAAACACATTCAGCGAAGGATAAAGAAGACTTAGATAGCATGGAAGCAAGGGATACATCTTCCAAAAAGAAGGGTGCATCTTTGCAAACCAGTTCTGAACATGCAAAGCCATCCAATTGGGGGAGACAGAAACCTGGTCAACAGCAATCTAAAAAAGTACTTTACATAAGTACTGAGACAAATCTTCACTCCACTTCATCTCAAACTGGCCCTCCAAACCCACTACCTCAGCAAACTAGACCAGCTCCATCAAAGTGGGATAGACAGAAACTCGGCAGACCACACCATGGAAAAGGATTTTCTGAAGACATTGGAAGAAATAATACGTTAAAAATGAACAGCACATCTAGAAATGAAACTTCAAACACATTACCATCGCCAAATCTACCCGAACTTGCAAATCCATCAAAATCAAGCATGACAAAACCAGTTAGAGAAGTTCCTACAAAGGAAGAAGATTCAAAAGGTATTAGAAAAAGTGATCATTCAAGACCTCCTCCCAAAAAGTTGCTTCCGGAAATAAAACCAGAAAGTGTTGCTCCACAAAAATTGGGTCGAAAGAAACCGGGTCTAACACGTCTTGATAAAAACAAAATGAGGACTCCATCTGGCAGTAAACCTCAGAAAACCTCGTCATTGGATGTTAAAACAGAAAGTGCTCCACCAAAAAGGTACATAAAGAAACCTGACCGCACACCTTTTAAGAAAGTGACAGAAGACTCAGAAAGTGAAGAAGCGAAAGAGCCCTCTCTCGAAAAGAACACTGCATCTGGAACTAAAGCGACAACTAGGCCAGAATATGCTACTACACGAAAGACGGGTGGAAACAAGCTGAAGGAACTACAGCATGATGGAGGAAATTCTAAAAGTAAAAAGAAGCCAGTTAAAACACATTCAGCGAAGGATAAAGAAGACTTAGATAGCATGGAAGCAAGGGATACATCTTCCAAAAAGAAGGGTGCATCTTTGCAAACCAGTTCTGAACATGCAAAGCCATCCAATTGGGGGAGACAGAAACCTGGTCAACAGCAATCTAAAAAAGTACTTTACATAAGTACTGAGACAAATCTTCACTCCACTTCATCTCAAACTGGCCCTCCAAACCCACTACCTCAGCAAACTAGACCAGCTCCATCAAAGTGGGATAGACAGAAACTCGGCAGACCACACCATGGAAAAGGATTTTCTGAAGACATTGGAAGAAATAATACGTTAAAAATGAACAGCACATCTAGAAATGAAACTTCAAACACATTACCATCGCCAAATCTACCCGAACTTGCAAATCCATCAAAATCAAGCATGACAAAACCAGTTAGAGAAGTTCCTACAAAGGAAGAAGATTCAAAAGGTATTAGAAAAAGTGATCATTCAAGACCTCCTCCCAAAAAGTTGCTTCCGGAAATAAAACCAGAAAGTGTTGCTCCACAAAAATTGGGTCGAAAGAAACCGGGTCTAACACGTCTTGATAAAAACAAAATGAGGACTCCATCTGGCAGTAAACCTCAGAAAACCTCGTCATTGGATGTTAAAACAGAAAGTGCTCCACCAAAAAGGTACATAAAGAAACCTGACCGCACACCTTTTAAGAAAGTGACAGAAGACTCAGAAAGTGAAGAAGCGAAAGAGCCCTCTCTCGAAAAGAACACTGCATCTGGAACTAAAGCGACAACTAGGCCAGAATATGCTACTACACGAAAGACGGGTGGAAACAAGCTGAAGGAACTACAGCATGATGGAGGAAATTCTAAAAGTAAAAAGAAGCCAGTTAAAACACATTCAGCGAAGGATAAAGAAGACTTAGATAGCATGGAAGCAAGGGATACATCTTCCAAAAAGAAGGGTGCATCTTTGCAAACCAGTTCTGAACATGCAAAGCCATCCAATTGGGGGAGACAGAAACCTGGTCAACAGCAATCTAAAAAGTACTTTACATAAGTACTGAGACAAATCTTCACTCCACTTCATCTCAAACTGGCCCTCCAAACCCACTACCTCAGCAAACTAGACCAGCTCCATCAAAGTGGGATAGACAGAAACTCGGCAGACCACACCATGGAAAAGGATTTTCTGAAGACATTGGAAGAAATAATACGTTAAAAATGAACAGCACATCTAGAAATGAAACTTCAAACACATTACCATCGCCAAATCTACCCGAACTTGCAAATCCATCAAAATCAAGCATGACAAAACCAGTTAGAGAAGTTCCTACAAAGGAAGAAGATTCAAAAGGTATTAGAAAAAGTGATCATTCAAGACCTCCTCCCAAAAAGTTGCTTCCGGAAATAAAACCAGAAAGTGTTGCTCCACAAAAATTGGGTCGAAAGAAACCGGGTCTAACACGTCTTGATAAAAACAAAATGAGGACTCCATCTGGCAGTAAACCTCAGAAAACCTCGTCATTGGATGTTAAAACAGAAAGTGCTCCACCAAAAAGGTACATAAAGAAACCTGACCGCACACCTTTTAAGAAAGTGACAGAAGACTCAGAAAGTGAAGAAGCGAAAGAGCCCTCTCTCGAAAAGAACACTGCATCTGGAACTAAAGCGACAACTAGGCCAGAATATGCTACTACACGAAAGACGGGTGGAAACAAGCTGAAGGAACTACAGCATGATGGAGGAAATTCTAAAAGTAAAAAGAAGCCAGTTAAAACACATTCAGCGAAGGATAAAGAAGACTTAGATAGCATGGAAGCAAGGGATACATCTTCCAAAAAGAAGGGTGCATCTTTGCAAACCAGTTCTGAACATGCAAAGCCATCCAATTGGGGGAGACAGAAACCTGGTCAACAGCAATCTAAAAAAGTACTTTACATAAGTACTGAGACAAATCTTCACTCCACTTCATCTCAAACTGGCCCTCCAAACCCACTACCTCAGCAAACTAGACCAGCTCCATCAAAGTGGGATAGACAGAAACTCGGCAGACCACACCATGGAAAAGGATTTTCTGAAGACATTGGAAGAAATAATACGTTAAAAATGAACAGCACATCTAGAAATGAAACTTCAAACACATTACCATCGCCAAATCTACCCGAACTTGCAAATCCATCAAAATCAAGCATGACAAAACCAGTTAGAGAAGTTCCTACAAAGGAAGAAGATTCAAAAGGTATTAGAAAAAGTGATCATTCAAGACCTCCTCCCAAAAAGTTGCTTCCGGAAATAAAACCAGAAAGTGTTGCTCCACAAAAATTGGGTCGAAAGAAACCGGGTCTAACACGTCTTGATAAAAACAAAATGAGGACTCCATCTGGCAGTAAACCTCAGAAAACCTCGTCATTGGATGTTAAAACAGAAAGTGCTCCACCAAAAAGGTACATAAAGAAACCTGACCGCACACCTTTTAAGAAAGTGACAGAAGACTCAGAAAGTGAAGAAGCGAAAGAGCCCTCTCTCGAAAAGAACACTGCATCTGGAACTAAAGCGACAACTAGGCCAGAATATGCTACTACACGAAAGACGGGTGGAAACAAGCTGAAGGAACTACAGCATGATGGAGGAAATTCTAAAAGTAAAAAGAAGCCAGTTAAAACACATTCAGCGAAGGATAAAGAAGACTTAGATAGCATGGAAGCAAGGGATACATCTTCCAAAAAGAAGGGTGCATCTTTGCAAACCAGTTCTGAACATGCAAAGCCATCCAATTGGGGGAGACAGAAACCTGGTCAACAGCAATCTAAAAAAGTACTTTACATAAGTACTGAGACAAATCTTCACTCCACTTCATCTCAAACTGGCCCTCCAAACCCACTACCTCAGCAAACTAGACCAGCTCCATCAAAGTGGGATAGACAGAAACTCGGCAGACCACACCATGGAAAAGGATTTTCTGAAGACATTGGAAGAAATAATACGTTAAAAATGAACAGCACATCTAGAAATGAAACTTCAAACACATTACCATCGCCAAATCTACCCGAACTTGCAAATCCATCAAAATCAAGCATGACAAAACCAGTTAGAGAAGTTCCTACAAAGGAAGAAGATTCAAAAGGTATTAGAAAAAGTGATCATTCAAGACCTCCTCCCAAAAAGTTGCTTCCGGAAATAAAACCAGAAAGTGTTGCTCCACAAAAATTGGGTCGAAAGAAACCGGGTCTAACACGTCTTGATAAAAACAAAATGAGGACTCCATCTGGCAGTAAACCTCAGAAAACCTCGTCATTGGATGTTAAAACAGAAAGTGCTCCACCAAAAAGGTACATAAAGAAACCTGACCGCACACCTTTTAAGAAAGTGACAGAAGACTCAGAAAGTGAAGAAGCGAAAGAGCCCTCTCTCGAAAAGAACACTGCATCTGGAACTAAAGCGACAACTAGGCCAGAATATGCTACTACACGAAAGACGGGTGGAAACAAGCTGAAGGAACTACAGCATGATGGAGGAAATTCTAAAAGTAAAAAGAAGCCAGTTAAAACACATTCAGCGAAGGATAAAGAAGACTTAGATAGCATGGAAGCAAGGGATACATCTTCCAAAAAGAAGGGTGCATCTTTGCAAACCAGTTCTGAACATGCAAAGCCATCCAATTGGGGGAGACAGAAACCTGGTCAACAGCAATCTAAAAAAGTACTTTACATAAGTACTGAGACAAATCTTCACTCCACTTCATCTCAAACTGGCCCTCCAAACCCACTACCTCAGCAAACTAGACCAGCTCCATCAAAGTGGGATAGACAGAAACTCGGCAGACCACACCATGGAAAAGGATTTTCTGAAGACATTGGAAGAAATAATACGTTAAAAATGAACAGCACATCTAGAAATGAAACTTCAAACACATTACCATCGCCAAATCTACCCGAACTTGCAAATCCATCAAAATCAAGCATGACAAAACCAGTTAGAGAAGTTCCTACAAAGGAAGAAGATTCAAAAGGTATTAGAAAAAGTGATCATTCAAGACCTCCTCCCAAAAAGTTGCTTCCGGAAATAAAACCAGAAAGTGTTGCTCCACAAAAATTGGGTCGAAAGAAACCGGGTCTAACACGTCTTGATAAAAACAAAATGAGGACTCCATCTGGCAGTAAACCTCAGAAAACCTCGTCATTGGATGTTAAAACAGAAAGTGCTCCACCAAAAAGGTACATAAAGAAACCTGACCGCACACCTTTTAAGAAAGTGACAGAAGACTCAGAAAGTGAAGAAGCGAAAGAGCCCTCTCTCGAAAAGAACACTGCATCTGGAACTAAAGCGACAACTAGGCCAGAATATGCTACTACACGAAAGACGGGTGGAAACAAGCTGAAGGAACTACAGCATGATGGAGGAAATTCTAAAAGTAAAAAGAAGCCAGTTAAAACACATTCAGCGAAGGATAAAGAAGACTTAGATAGCATGGAAGCAAGGGATACATCTTCCAAAAAGAAGGGTGCATCTTTGCAAACCAGTTCTGAACATGCAAAGCCATCCAATTGGGGGAGACAGAAACCTGGTCAACAGCAATCTAAAAAAGTACTTTACATAAGTACTGAGACAAATCTTCACTCCACTTCATCTCAAACTGGCCCTCCAAACCCACTACCTCAGCAAACTAGACCAGCTCCATCAAAGTGGGATAGACAGAAACTCGGCAGACCACACCATGGAAAAGGATTTTCTGAAGACATTGGAAGAAATAATACGTTAAAAATGAACAGCACATCTAGAAATGAAACTTCAAACACATTACCATCGCCAAATCTACCCGAACTTGCAAATCCATCAAAATCAAGCATGACAAAACCAGTTAGAGAAGTTCCTACAAAGGAAGAAGATTCAAAAGGTATTAGAAAAAGTGATCATTCAAGACCTCCTCCCAAAAAGTTGCTTCCGGAAATAAAACCAGAAAGTGTTGCTCCACAAAAATTGGGTCGAAAGAAACCGGGTCTAACACGTCTTGATAAAAACAAAATGAGGACTCCATCTGGCAGTAAACCTCAGAAAACCTCGTCATTGGATGTTAAAACAGAAAGTGCTCCACCAAAAAGGTACATAAAGAAACCTGACCGCACACCTTTTAAGAAAGTGACAGAAGACTCAGAAAGTGAAGAAGCGAAAGAGCCCTCTCTCGAAAAGAACACTGCATCTGGAACTAAAGCGACAACTAGGCCAGAATATGCTACTACACGAAAGACGGGTGGAAACAAGCTGAAGGAACTACAGCATGATGGAGGAAATTCTAAAAGTAAAAAGAAGCCAGTTAAAACACATTCAGCGAAGGATAAAGAAGACTTAGATAGCATGGAAGCAAGGGATACATCTTCCAAAAAGAAGGGTGCATCTTTGCAAACCAGTTCTGAACATGCAAAGCCATCCAATTGGGGGAGACAGAAACCGGGTCAACAGCAATCTAAAAAAGTACTTTACATAAGTACTGAGACAAATCTTCACTCCACTTCATCTCAAACTGGCCCTCCAAACCCACTACCTCAGCAAACTAGACCAGCTCCATCAAAGTGGGATAGACAGAAACTCGGCAGACCACACCATGGAAAAGGATTTTCTGAAGACATTGGAAGAAATAATACGTTAAAAATGAACAGCACATCTAGAAATGAAACTTCAAACACATTACCATCGCCAAATCTACCCGAACTTGCAAATCCATCAAAATCAAGCATGACAAAACCAGTTAGAGAAGTTCCTACAAAGGAAGAAGATTCAAAAGGTATTAGAAAAAGTGATCATTCAAGACCTCCTCCCAAAAAGTTGCTTCCGGAAATAAAACCAGAAAGTGTTGCTCCACAAAAATTGGGTCGAAAGAAACCGGGTCTAACACGTCTTGATAAAAACAAAATGAGGACTCCATCTGGCAGTAAACCTCAGAAAACCTCGTCATTGGATGTTAAAACAGAAAGTGCTCCACCAAAAAGGTACATAAAGAAACCTGACCGCACACCTTTTAAGAAAGTGACAGAAGACTCAGAAAGTGAAGAAGCGAAAGAGCCCTCTCTCGAAAAGAACACTGCATCTGGAACTAAAGCGACAACTAGGCCAGAATATGCTACTACACGAAAGACGGGTGGAAACAAGCTGAAGGAACTACAGCATGATGGAGGAAATTCTAAAAGTAAAAAGAAGCCAGTTAAAACACATTCAGCGAAGGATAAAGAAGACTTAGATAGCATGGAAGCAAGGGATACATCTTCCAAAAAGAAGGGTGCATCTTTGCAAACCAGTTCTGAACATGCAAAGCCATCCAATTGGGGGAGACAGAAACCTGGTCAACAGCAATCTAAAAAAGTACTTTACATAAGTATTGAGACAAATCTTCACTCCACTTCATCTCAAACTGGCCCTCCAAACCCACTACCTCAGCAAACTAGACCAGCTCCATCAAAGTGGGATAGACAGAAACTCGGCAGACCACACCATGGAAAAGGATTTTCTGAAGACATTGGAAGAAATAATACGTTAAAAATGAACAGCACATCTAGAAATGAAACTTCAAACACATTACCATCGCCAAATCTACCCGAACTTGCAAATCCATCAAAATCAAGCATGACAAAACCAGTTAGAGAAGTTCCTACAAAGGAAGAAGATTCAAAAGGTATTAGAAAAAGTGATCATTCAAGACCTCCTCCCAAAAAGTTGCTTCCGGAAATAAAACCAGAAAGTCTTGCTCCACAAAAATTGGGTCGAAAGAAACCGGGTCTAACACATCTTGATAAAAACAAAATGAGGACTCCATCTAGCAGTAAACCTCAGAAAACCTTGTCATTGGATGTTAAAACAGAAAGTGCTCCACCAAAAAGGTACATAAAGAAACCTGACCACACACCTTTTAAGAAAGTGACAGAAGACTCAGAAAGTGAGGAAGCGAAAGAGCCTCTCTCGAAAAGAACACTGCATCTGGAACTAAAGCGACAACTAGGCCAGAATATGCTACTACACGAAAGACGGGTGGAAACAAGCTGAAGGAACTACAGCATGATGGAGGAAATTCTAAAAGTAAAAAGAAGCCAGTTAAAACACATTCAGCGAAGGATAAAGAAGACTTAGATAGCATGGAAGCAAGGGATACATTTTCCAAAAAGAAGGGTGCATCTTTGCAAACCAGTTCTGAACATGCAAAGCCATCCAATTGGGGGAGACAGAAACCTGGTCAACAGCAATCTAAAAAAGTACTTTACATAAGTATTGAGACAAATCTTCACTCCACTTCATCTCAAACTGGCCCTCCAAACCCACTACCTCAGCAAACTAGACCAGCTCCATCAAAGTGGGATAGACAGAAACTCGGCAGACCACACCATGGAAAAGGATTTTCTGAAGACATTGGAAGAAATAATACGTTAAAAATGAACAGCACATCTAGAAATGAAACTTCAAACACATTACCATCGCCAAATCTACCCGAACTTGCAAATCCATCAAAATCAAGCATGACAAAACCAGTTAGAGAAGTTCCTACAAAGGAAGAAGATTCAAAAGGTATTAGAAAAAGTGATCATTCAAGACCTCCTCCCAAAAAGTTGCTTCCGGAAATAAAACCAGAAAGTGTTGCTCCACCAAAATTGGGTCGAAAGAAACCGGGTCTAACACATCTTGATAAAAACAAAATGAGGACTCCATCTAGCAGTAAACCTCAGAAAACCTTGTCATTGGATGTTAAAACAGAAAGTGCTCCACCAAAAAGGTACATAAAGAAACCTGAACACACACCTTTTAAGAAAGTGACAGAAGACTCAGAAAGTGAGGAAGCGAAAGAGCCCTCTCTCGAAAAGAACACTGCATCTGGAACTAAAGCGACAACTAGGCCAGAATATGCTACTACACGAAAGACGGGTGGAAACAAGCTGAAGGAACTACAGCATGATGGAGGAAACTCTAAAAGTAAAAAGAAGCCAGTTAAAACACATTCAGCGAAGGATAAAGAAGACTTAGATAGCATGGAAGCAAGGGATACATTTTCCAAAAAGAAGGGTGCATCTTTGCAAACCAGTTCTGAACATGCAAAGCCATCCAATTGGGGGAGACAGAAACCTGGTCAACAGCAATCTAAAAAAGTACTTTACATAAGTATTGAGACAAATCTTCACTCCACTTCATCTCAAACTGGCCCTCCAAACCCACTACCTCAGCAAACTAGACCAGCTCCATCAAAGTGGGATAGACAGAAACTCGGCAGACCACACCATGGAAAAGGATTTTCTGAAGACATTGGAAGAAATAATACGTTAAAAATGAAAAGCACATCTAGAAATGAAACTTCAAACACATTACCATCGCCAAATCTACCCGAACTTGCAAATCCATCAAAATCAAGCATGACAAAACCAGTTAGAGAAGTTCCTACAAAGGAAGAAGATTCAAAAGGTATTAGAAAAAGTGATCATTCAAGACCTCCTCCCAAAAAGTTGCTTCCGGAAATAAAACCAGAAAGTGTTGCTCCACAAAAATTGGGTCGAAAGAAACCGGGTCTAACACATCTTGATAAAAACAAAATGAGGACTCCATCTAGCAGTAAACCTCAGAAAACCTTGTCATTGGATGTTAAAACAGAAAGTGCTCCACCAAAAAGGTACATAAAGAAACCTGACCACACACCTTTTAAGAAAGTGACAGAAGACTCAGAAAGTGAGGAAGCGAAAGAGCCCTCTCTCGAAAAGAACACTGCATCTGGAACTAAAGCGACAACTAGGCCAGAATATGCTACTACACGAAAGACGGGTGGAAACAAGCTGAAGGAACTACAGCATGATGGAGGAAATTCTAAAAGTAAAAAGAAGCCAGTTAAAACACATTCAGCGAAGGATAAAGAAGACTTAGATAGCATGGAAGCAAGGGATACATTTTCCAAAAAGAAGGGTGCATCTTTGCAAACCAGTTCTGAACATGCAAAGCCATCCAATTGGGGGAGACAGAAACCTGGTCAACAGCAATCTAAAAAAGTACTTTACATAAGTATTGAGACAAATCTTCACTCCACTTCATCTCAAACTGGCCCTCCAAACCCACTACCTCAGCAAACTAGACCAGCTCCATCAAAGTGGGATAGACAGAAACTCGGCAGACCACACCATGGAAAAGGATTTTCTGAAGACATTGGAAGAAATAATACGTTAAAAATGAACAGCACATCTAGAAATGAAACTTCAAACACATTACCATCGCCAAATCTACCCGAACTTGCAAATCCATCAAAATCAAGCATGACAAAACCAGTTAGAGAAGTTCCTACAAAGGAAGAAGATTCAAAAGGTATTAGAAAAAGTGATCATTCAAGACCTCCTCCCAAAAAGTTGCTTCCGGAAATAAAACCAGAAAGTGTTGCTCCACAAAAATTGGGTCGAAAGAAACCGGGTCTAACACATCTTGATAAAACAAAATGAGGACTCCATCTGGCAGTAAACCTCAGAAAACCTCGTCATTGGATGTTAAAACAGAAAGTGCTCCACCAAAAAGGTACATAAAGAAACCTGACCACACACCTTTTAAGAAAGTGACAGAAGACTCAGAAAGTGAGGAAGCGAAAGAGCCCTCTCTCGAAAAGAACACTGCATCTGGAACTAAAGCGACAACTAGGCCAGAATATGCTACTACACGAAAGACGGGTGGAAACAAGCTGAAGGAACTACAGCATGATGGAGGAAATTCTAAAAGTAAAAAGAAGCCAGTTAAAACACATTCAGCGAAGGATAAAGAAGACTTAGATAGCATGGAAGCAAGGGATACATTTTCCAAAAAGAAGGGTGCATCTTTGCAAACCAGTTCTGAACATGCAAAGCCATCCAATTGGGGGAGACAGAAACCTGGTCAACAGCAATCTAAAAAAGTACTTTACATAAGTATTGAGACAAATCTTCACTCCACTTCATCTCAAACTGGCCCTCCAAACCCACTACCTCAGCAAACTAGACCAGCTCCATCAAAGTGGGATAGACAGAAACTCGGCAGACCACACCATGGAAAAGGATTTTCTGAAGACATTGGAAGAAATAATACGTTAAAAATGAACAGCACATCTAGAAATGAAACTTCAAACACATTACCATCGCCAAATCTACCCGAACTTGCAAATCCATCAAAATCAAGCATGACAAAACCAGTTAGAGAAGTTCCTACAAAGGAAGAAGATTCAAAAGGTATTAGAAAAAGTGATCATTCAAGACCTCCTCCCAAAAAGTTGCTTCCGGAAATAAAACCAGAAAGTCTTGCTCCACAAAAATTGAGTCGAAAGAAACCGGGTCTAACACATCTTGATAAAAACACAAATGTCTCAGTGCGTAAGAGAACAAGTGATGCCTCCGCCAAAAAGCCTCCAAAAACAACTCCTTTGCAAACTAGACCCGAACATATGAATCCACCTGCTCCTCTTAAGTCTATAAGTGACAATTCAATAAGATCAAATCCTACAACTACTCAAAGGCCTGCTTCATCTACAACAACTAGCTCTCCGCCAAAAACCAAGGCTCCATATGCCATTTGGTTTGATATGCATATTTTTGAATTTAAACCAAATTACAAAAGACGATACTATTAAAACTTGAAATGTCATTGTGTCAGATTAGTGAGGGATTAGTGAGTATTTAAATTATGTTTTAATTCAATTTGAATGGGTAGCAATTAATTAAAAGCCCGGACCTGATCTTTTAAAAAACCTTTTGTAACACATAGAGAAAGAGAGAGTGAGTAAAGGATGTTATTTTCTGTGGACTGTGTACTGTAAGACTGTTTTGTGTTTGTAGGGGTTAAAGTGGGCGGGAATGATCAGGAACGGCGTTCCATGTTCATGTGGCAAAAAAAAAAAAGAAAAGAAAAAATTCTGTCTGACAGACAATCAGCAACACCAAATAAACACAGAAGAGTGCATGGAGATTATTGTTAATTTGCTGAAGCTGCGCTAGACAGAAGTCCACTCTTCAGAGAAAAACTGGAGAAATAATCATAAAATCAGCAGCAGCTCAGTCCACTCCCATGTGCACGGGTTTAATGCACCTCAATATAACAGCATTTATCATGAAATCATCAACTTTACGGACATAAACTAATCCGTAAACGAAGTCTACTCTTCCCAAGCTTTTGCCTAGTTTTTATTTCACAACAATCGGCCTTATAGTTTCGGAGTGCGGGGTTATGGCGTGCGGTTACAGCACGATGTCGGTCCTTTCCACACAATCTTTCCTCTGATCAGACCCTGATCTGATCTGATCAGACATCATACCAGCTCGTGTACTGAAAGGTTGCGTTGATGAACTTACTGAAGTCTTCACAGACATTTTTAACACATCTCTGCAGCAGGCTGTGGTCCCAAAGTGCCTCAAAGCAACTACCATCATTCCGGTGCCAAAGAAGTCACCACCATCCTGCTTTAACGACTACCACCCAGTAGCATTCACTCTTCTTATGAAGTGCTTCGAGCAGCTCGTCATGGAACACATCAAGTCTGTTCTCCTTCCCACACTGGACCCATACCAGTTTGCTTATCGGTCCAATCGCTCAACTGAAAATGCCATCTCCACCGCGCTTCATTCAGCCCTCACTCACCTTGAAACAAAGGACTCTTACGTTAGAATGCTGGTTTTAGACTTTAGCTAAGCATTCAACACTATAATCCCACAGCAGCTAATACACAAACTGCTCCACCTGGGGATCAACACATCACTGTGCAACTGGCTGCTGGACTTTCTGACGGGGAGACCACAGGCTGTACGTGTAGGTGGAAAGTCCTGCAGAACCATCACACTGAACACGGGGGCTCCCCAAGGCTGTGTGCTGAGCCCCACGACACAACAGTGGTGGGTCTCATCAGCAACAGAGACGAGTCAAACTACAGGAGTGAGGTGAGCAGTCTGGCCATGTGGTGCACACAGAGCAATCTCTCTCTAAATGTGGAGAAGAGATTGTTGTGGACTTTCGATTGTTGTGGACTTGCGCAGGTCCAGAATGCTCCTCTAACAATCTACAGTGCTGCAGTGGAGTGACCAGCACTAAGTTCCTGGGTGTGCATATCACAGAGAACCTCTCCTGGACCATGCACACTACATCACTGGTCAAGAAAAGTAATCAGCGTCTTTACTTTCTCTGCAAGTTGAGAAGAGCCAGAATGCCAGCCTCCGTTATGTGCAACTTCTACAGAGGGACTATAGAGAGCATCCTGTCCAGCTCCATCACTGTGTGGCATGGCGCAAGCACTGCCGAAGGAGCCTCCAGCACATCGTGAGAGCAGCAGAGAAGATCTGCGGAGCCCCTCTCCCCACCATTAAGTACATGTACTCCACCCGTCAGAATCACCAGGGACCCTACGCACCCATCACACAGTATCTTCAAGGTAATGCCTTCAGGGAAGACACTGCGGAATCTACGGGCCAGCTCCAGTCGACTGAAGAACAATTTCATACACCAGGCCATCAGGAAGCTCAACTCCCTGCCCTCCCTGCCGTCCCGGCCCTCCCAACCCTCACTCCCCCCCCGTTCCACAATCAAGGATGAGAGAAATATAATTTCAAATCATTCACAAATGGCTTGACAATTTTTAAATCTTTTTAATCTTTGAATCCTCTGAATCTGCCTGGTTTAGAAGCAACAAAAATGTACGGAATCCAGGCTAAAGTTGAGTCTTTAGAGTCGTCTGGAGCCTGTGTCTCCTCCTCACAGCTCAGTGCAATGAGCAGCTACAGATGGAGGAAGAACAGGGGCGGAGCTGACACAGACAGCAGAGGGGCCCCACAGGGAAACACACAGGATTTTGACAGTACATAAAAAAACAATAAATAAATAGATTAAATAATAAAAGCAGTCTATTTGCAGCTGTAAAAATCAGTGTTGCTTTTCTTTTTTTTAGGAAAGTAATCATAATGTAGACAGTTCTGATTTTCATCACTGTATAAGGCTAATTTAAACAGCATATTCTTGCCTAAAATACACCAGATTACCAGATTGCACTACCTTTTATCTGATTATTCAAACATTTCCTGGGGAGGACTGGCTGTTGCTCTAACTTTCTGGGAGTATCTCAAACAAGAGCACACATTCTGTAAAATTAAAAACTTATTTTGAAATATTAATAATAATTCTGAGTCTTCCAGATTAGAGTTACACCACCTCCCAAAGTCCACTTTAACCACTGTGTGTGTGTGTCTTTTTTATGGAGACATGTCTGTCAACAATTATCTGGACCAGACCCGTTCAACTGGCTTTACCTATTTACCCTTATGAGGCCTTGCTGGACTCACAATGCGTTGGTCTTCCTGCAATAAATAATCGATTTTCTAATCCAAAGTGTCTCGGCTTCTTATTTTCATATGTGTGTTGCTTTGCCCCAGGAGCCTAAAGAGCACTTGTTTTTGTTTAGTACACTTTCCAGCTAGCATTTACAGTGCCTTGCGAAAGTACTAATACACCTTAAACTTTTGCACATTTTGTCATGTTTACAACCCTAAACGTAAAGATTTATTTAGAATTTTTTACTGAAAGTTCACACACAAGTAACAGACAACTGGGAAGTGAAAGCAAAATGATACATGATTCTGTTATTTTACAAAAAATAGAAAAGTGAAAAGTGGGGCGTGCATAAGTATTCATACAGCATTATCTGAGTGCATTAAATCTCCTTTATAACATTCCTAATGACTGCAGAATGTTCACACCTTGCCCTAACCATTAAATAGAGTCTACCTGTGTGTAATCTACTCTCAGTATAATTACAGCTGTTCTGTGAGGGCCTCAGAGCTATGGTCGGAGTGTATTGGTCACTAAGCAACATCATGAAGGCCAAAGAGCACACCAGAGAGGTCAGGGATAAAACTGTGGAGAAGTTTAAAGCAGCGTTAAGTTATACAAAGATTTCCCTAGATTTGAACATCTTACGGAGCACTGTTCAATCCATCATTCGGAAATGGAAAGAGTATAGTACCACTGCGAACTTACCAAGATACGGGCGTCCACCTAAACTAACAGACCCAACAAGGATAACTCTGGAGGAGCTGCGACGTACTGCCGCTGAGCTGGGGAATCTGTACATGGGACAACTATAAGTCGTACTCTACACAAATCTGGCCTTCATGGACGAGTGGCAAGAAGAAAGCAATTATTGAAAGGAGGCCATAAGAAATCCCGTTGGAAGTTTGCTAGAAGTCATATGGAGGACACAGCTACCATGTGGAAGGTGCTTTGGTCAGATGAGACAAAAATTTAACTTTTTGGCCCAAATGCAAAACGTTATGTATGGCACAAACCTAACACTGCTCATCGCCCTGAGTGCACCATCCCCAGTGTCAAATATGGTGGGGGGAGCATCATACTATGGAGCTGCTTTTCCTCAGCGGGGACTGGGAAGATTGTAAGAATAGTTGGGAAGATGGATGGAGCCAAATGCAGAGAAATTTTGGAGGAAAACCTGCTGGAGTCAGCAAGAGAATTGAGGCTGGGGTGGAGATTCACCTTCCAGCAGGACATTGACCCTAAACACAAAGCTAAATCTACAATGGAATGGTTTAAAAACAAACATTAATGTGTTAGAATGGCCCAGTCAAAGTCCTGACCTAAATTCTATTGAAAATCTGTGGAAAGACCTGAAAACTGCTGTTCACAAACACTCTCATTCTAATTTGACAGAGCTTCAGTTTTTTTTGTAAAGAGGAATGGACTAAAATGTCAGTCTCTAGATGTGCAAATCTTGTAGAGTCATACTCCAGAAGACTTGCTGCTGTTATTGCAGCAAAAGGGGGTTCCACAAAGTATTAAGTCATGCTGTATGAATACTTATGCACGCCCCACTTTTCACTTTTCTATTTTTGAAAAATAACAGAATCATGTATCATTTTGCTTTCACTTCACAGTTGTCTGTTACTTGTGTGTGAACTTTCAGTAAAAGATTCAAAATAAAATCTTTACGTTTAGGGTTGTAAACATGCCAAAATGTGCAAAGGTTCAATGTGTATTAGTACTTTCGCAAGGCACTGTACTTTGCTTCAACTGTGATGATCCACTCTCTGCTCTCCTCTTCTAGAAACAACAGAAAACCTCTAATATGACTGTAATGTGTCAACAAGCCAGATTACGGTATTATTGCGACTGCCTTTAGTTCTTTTTCAGGGGTTTTAGTTTTTGGACTTTGGAATGCAATATTATGGCGATTGCAGTGATTGAGGTTTTGATTGAGTCATTCTTTGAGCGGGGACGCTAATGGTCGGTTTTAGTTGGCCTTGAGAAAAATCAGTATGAATTTGTATCACTCTATATGTGCAAATTGAAGCAGATTTCAGCATGTTAAAATATAAAAATTTTACTGAGGAAAATATCTGTAAAGTTTATGAAAGTAATTTTGATTCCACACTTTCACTTTTTTTTTAGCTTGTTCCGTTAAACGTTCTATAGGAGACAATAGATTCTGGCTTTCATCCAAAATGGCCGACAACCAATATGGTGTACAGAGTTGCCGTAATAATATATTTTGCTCAACTTGTTATGATGTTTGTCTACCATTTTTCAAAAAAATTCTGTTATTTGTTTTTGGCTGAGTCCTAGCTCGTTTACCCAAAGAACACTTTCTGGTGTATGGAGGAATGACAAAATCAAGTCCATCAAGTCCAGAATGACACTTTCTTTCACAACCTGTCTGAAGTGTTCCTCCCCAAAGGTCTGAAACAAAACTTATAAAACCATCAGGTGTGGTTCCAGGAGCTTGTATGTGTTTTTGGACTTGTAACTGGAATATGTTTTGTATTAGGCAGTTGGCATTGAGGAGTGCTGAATAAGAAATGTACAGTCGTGTTGACTTGAACATGGACTTGAAGCACATTGGCATTCACTTGCCGATCTCGTGACGTGGTGGCCACTGGAGGAGAGGGGTAAAGGATATACTGAGATATCATAGTTGTGAAAATCAATGTTCTGGTGACTTAAGTGTAAAACAGATAGGTGAGGATGATGAGGCCAAGTCCCAGATGGAGATGGACGAGCGTGACTAGAAACTCAATAAAGAATGACAGATATCTCATCCTTGCGGATTTTATTTCCTCTGTTACTTCATCCTAATGAAGAAATAAAAATAATTTTAAGTGCTTGGGTTCCTGCACGTTAACATGTTCTTGCCTGGTACTCTCCCTCCCCAGTACTTTACTGTAGTTCCACTCTCTGTGGCTTCATTCACCATCCTGAAAATCTCCTGCATCTGATCTTTGGTCTGTACACATACACGGATGATGGTGGATGTCAGGGGAAGGAGAGTAAGAAGGGTTAAGATGTTCCCTACGTCCAAGATAATCTACACTGTCTTTTGCAGTCCCATTGTTTGATTGTTGTGGTTGTACACGTCACAAGGTTTTATTGGGTTTGTGGAGTGGAGATGTAGTAGTTTGTGTAGGGAAGAGTGCAAAAGGGGAAAGTTCACAGTCCTGACCTTTAAGATGATAGTCCAAAAGAGGATGCTGAAATAGAGGGCCGGGTTGATTACGTCATCTACAGAACTGTTCCACGTAGAAGTATACAATGTGCTTTCTGATTTCGTTTCTAGTTTATGTTAATTTGCTCTCTATGGATAAAAAAAGCTAAAAAAATGCTGGAAAACAAAATTTCAAAAAGATCAGAAGAGACTTTGTAGTGTTAAACTGTGCGATGTTAACGAAACAAGATACAAACCTGAGCCATCACTAAGTATCAGTTTCTTTCAAACATTAAACAGTCGTTAAGGATCACAGAAAGAACACAGTGAGACTCAGTCAAATAAAATGTTCTGTACAGATGATGCAAACCATTGTTTATCATCATCGACAAATGAACCAAGACCAAACAGACGTTGTTTGTTGTATTTACTTGACTCATATATGTTTCCTGTTGATGTTCTTCTGACATTTACCTGGCGATGGGCATTAAATTAAGGTGGAATTTGTGAAATTAATGAAATAGGATTGATACAAAACAAAGACCTTTAATAAAAAAGAAACAAGATAAGATGTACCAAAAGAAACACAAAGATCAAATACAAATCCTGTTTCAATGTAACTTCTTTAAGCCTTTTATGTTTGTCCAGCATCAGTGATTTCCCCTTTAAAAACAGCACCACTGGACCCAACAGTGAACAGCTCCCATAGAGCATCTCTCAAAATGGAAATGCAGATCCTCTTCTTCCTGCTTTTGCTGGCTGCTCAGAGAAAGGGTAATTTATTTATAGCTGGGGTACCTATTTTTTTTTACCGTTTTCAAACTAAGAAAGGAGGTAGTTGAGTACAGATGGTTACAGTAGATGCTTCCCCACACTTGTGTCTGCTGATCAGCGTTGCCAGGTGGGAAATGTAGGATTATCGTACCAGAGACTCAAAATTATCGTATTTTGAAAGAAATTATCGTACAAATGTCGAAAACAAAATGACAAGGCTACGAGAGAGCTATAGTCAAATAAAATCACTCTGGAGATCGTGTCCTATGGGTTCTTAGAGTTTTGTGGCACTCACTAGGTGTGTAGACCAATGTGTCCCCCACAAACAAATAAATAGGAACTAACTATTGAGCAAAGTAAAAAACAAAAAAACAAAAAAACTATTGAGCAAAGTCATGAGGTCTCGATGCCACCTACTGTTAAGGAATAGACATAGCATGTTTTCTTTTGACACCCTGTCCCACACCTGTCCTCCTTGCCCCTTGTTCATCATCATCATCATCATCCCCAGCGACATTCATTTTCTTTCCCTTCACTCACTTTCTATTCCGTTACTCACACTTCTCGGCACAGCTCGCTTGACCAGCACACACACACACCACTAACTAGCACTGACTCACTGAGCATGAGCAACATCAGAATCATGGGGGCGGGCGCAACTGAGCATCCCACCAATCATGCTCCTTGTTCTGAAACATACACATAAACGTCACTCCCTTCATATCCTCTCACTCCCAGCAAAGCACGGGGTTTAAAAAAAAAAAAAAAAACTCAGTCTCCGGCAGTTGCAAAATATACATTTGGCCAAATTATCGTACATTAGACATTATTGATCGTACATCGTACATAGGGCAAAATTATCGTACAAATACCATAATTATCGTACACCTGGCAACGCTGCTGCTGATTGTTGGGGGGCAGAAACCTGCCTTATAAGGTTTTGCCTCTTCCTTTCAAACAATAATGTTGGACTCTTGTATATTTTGTGTGGGCTTACCTACCTAGTCTACACATTTTGAATAATCTTAGATACATACATAATATATCATTGTGTTTTAGATTGACTTCATTCTCTTTTTAAAAAACAGGCCAAAGGTACAAAAAGGACAAATCTTTGAGTTCAGAAGAACCTCAACCTTGGAGACTTGCAGGTGCGTATTACAACTTCTGACTTTATTATCATTATTGTAGCAGTGTCGCCTAATTTTTGTGAAGGCCGTGGCTATTTTTTTTCCCGTTATCAATTGTTCAAGATGAAATTGGTTAATGACGGTGACACAATTAATTTAATGACTAGTTAGAGCTGGGAACTCTTTCAGGGTTGATAGAAGGGTTGGACGAGAGCTGAAGACGTAAGTAAGGGTCAACTGTCTTTTGGGTCATCTGTTTTTGAAATTAGTGAGAGATATAACAAACATACTTGTTTATGTAACCCACCTAAAATTAGCACAGTATTAAGTGGTTATATGCCTTAAATTGAGTGTACACGAGTATTACCGCATGTGCCCAGTAGAGGGTGCTGCAAGTTTTGCCGTAAGCACACCTCCATCTTGTGGAAAAGCCAAGACAGCACATGTAAGGCACTCGGTGAAAAAATGTGATAAAATCATTACAAAATGGTGTTTATAACCGTGTATTTTGGGTTTATAGAGCAAAGCTAATTGCCAGAGGTACTGGAGGAGAGGATTTGTCCAGTTTTTGTTTTATCTTTTCTCCGGTGAGTGACATGTTCTACTAAACTAAGCTATGCTATTTTTCTGCTAGCTGTGTGCATTGTGAATTTATTCTCTGAGTGTTGTGATACAATTATTGAATTCATGTGTTTTCAAAGCAACTGTGAACAACTAACTTACAAACCAATCGGAGAGTATGTACAACTATGTACAGATCAGAAACTATTTACAGAGATTTGATTATAAAAAGGGTTATTACACTGTCATGTACATTTTTAGTGCTACATGTAAACTTTTGCGCACTGTGTGAAAACCTGTGAGTTAGCACTGTTAACTTTGAATGTGAATGATTGAAACCAGATATGAATGTTTTGATATATTTGAATAGTCATTAATATTACCCTGCCTATGCAGGTTGGTTTTTGATTGACCTGATTTGAGGCGGACCGTTCGGTGTGAGCCTGGACTGGAGTGCTGGATCCTAAACGGAGCACCTTCTGGATGCTCTAACATCCTTGGTGGACCTGGGCCCCATCGTACACCGTTAAGCTGAGATATTGTGCACAAAAAGGTCATACCCGGGTAGTGGTAAATCAGAGCTCTGATCATTTTTGTATTATTTTCAAATGGACATTTGAGCCCTCTTGGGTATTTTTTTAGCCCTCTTGGGTATTTTTTGAGTTTTGTGATCTGGATCGAAGGACTGTAGGGAATAAAGGGACTAATCTGTTTAGGGGTAAACAAAAGAAACATTGTGGAAATGGAAAATAAATGCCGGCTTTGTTCATCTTTATTATAAACCATTGTCTATTTTTATCTCACCTTCATTCCTCCTTTAGAACCTAGATTCCTGGGTACGTGTATTTATCTAAGTAGTTCACTTTATACATGCTACATTTAGATCTGCTTTTGACTGCTAATTGCACATGTGAAATGTATATGTTTTTTTCTATTCTGTGTTGAAATTGTTTTTATTACATTGCACTTATGAAAAGCACTTTGGTTCAGCAGGTGCTGTTGTAAAGCGCTGTACAAATAAAGGTTGATTGATTGATATCAGCATTAGGGTGACATGGTTTAACTGCCACCTTTACATTAAGCATTTTATAAACTTACTTTCCTTTACAAGTTTCTTTAGAAATACAAGATTTTTTTTAGATTGAAATCTAAACCTTTTGCATGCATTTTGGGTCCGTGTATGATTCGTTCATTTGAATTTCGATTCATTTTACTGACTCGAGTTCAAATGAATCACTCACCAAAGTGAATCGGGTGTTTTGCGTCGTTTAATTCAGTGAGTTAGTCTAATGTAAACCACTGTTTAAACCAATGAAAATATTACAGTAGTTTGGAAAATATCATAGAGAACAAAAACCGTAACCTCCACACATAATTAAATCCATTAATAATTGTTATTTACTCGGGTCACCGAGTCTTTGTGAATGCGCCTGTACATCCCCTTTCACACTTCTGATGGCTTCCAGTGTGTCAGGAGAATGTTTCTCCATGTCGGCTCGTAATGAGCGAATAGCATTGAGGATTTCGCTGTTAGTAGTTGTCTCTCGAGCAGCGTCCTCAAAGTGAGTCAGATGCGGCGGCTGCTTAGCCTTGTTAGCATTAGCTGTAGCAACATTAGCACCGTTGTTCGAAGTGGTGGCATGATGAACAGAAGAATAATAAAGACGAAAATGCGTCAAAATGATAGTTGGTCAAAAGTTAAGGATACATTTTCTTTAGTTGTGAGCCACTCACACGTGCGACCTCTTACCAAGCAGCCATAACCCGGAAGTCCATTTGATTGTTTTTTGGTTCCTAATTGAAATTCAAAAATGAATGAATCATACACGGACCATTTTGCTGGTCCTTATTGAGGGAGAAACCAGTTTGGTGCTAAGAACATTTCCATTCATCAAGGACTCAGCAAGATTAGACGAAAGAGGTGGAAGAGCAGGTTGTCTTATCAGGAGGTTGAAAGTCGTCGTGTTGACACTTCCCCCGACTTGCCTGTGTGAATGTGGTATGTGGTGCTTGGTAGTGGTCAGAGAGGCTTGCTTCCATCAGTCTAAAACAGTGCAGTACTATTGCCATGTGTGTCTGCCTCAAAGGTTTCCTTAATTCTAGTTCCAATCAGAAGCATACAGTGTATAGAGTTCGGAAAAATCCACAGTTACCATGGAGATCCGCCATGTTTGTGGCTGTTAGCATACATTTTCCAGAGACTAACATTAGCTAAAAACAGTATAAAAAGTGGAGAGAAAAGCCGTGGAACAACTCCTTTAGCTGCTGAGTCACTACTGGTAAACACATCTAACACAATGTGGTGTACAAGTGTTTTAATGTGAACTATAGATCCAGTATTTTACCTTTTACAATCTCCATTTATTTATTATTTCTGCAAATCCCAAGATGCTTAGCGATTGACATCACACTCCTCAACTCTATTCTCTCTTTGTCCTTCCTAAACTATAAGATACAGTTTCTTGGAAAAATATTGCAGCTCTTTTGTGTCATGCGAGGACAGATATTTTGGATATAGCCAAAGAATACACTGGAGATAGAAGTCGTCTTAAAGATAAGGCGTTTATTGTTCCTAGTTACAAAGAAGTATAACCAGCATGTGACTTCTGAGAGAGAGAAGTGGAGTCTTGTCCTCCATTGACAGTTCCTTTTTATCCTAGTTTTGCACTCCTCTGCGCAGAGAGGGTGACCACCTACTAATGAGTCAGTTGTTTGTGGCTATGTGTATGTACTTTACCTGTACTTCACGTTATGTGCAGAATGACCATGGTGAAGACCATCGTCAGCTAATCTCTCACTGACATGATCTTGGTGTTCTGTAGCGTGCAAGCAAAGCCTTAAATCAGAAGCTTGTTCAGATTCTGTTTAATCCGGACAATATATATTTTGTTCATGTCCATTTTCTTACATTATGTTATTATCTGATTTCTCGAATAACAGCAATTATTTCAACACTGCTCCAAATAGACGCAATGGCCCAGTGGATCATTCACAGGAATTCAGTGGAATTCGTCCTAAAACGAATAAAGAGGACAAAGAAGACACTAAAGATACTAAATCAAAAGGTGACAAGGCACTTCACCCACCATGCCTAACTTTGAAATTTAATGGCAGTGACATGTCTTTTAGTCAGCCCCGAAACTCTCTAACCAAGTGTTGAGAACATTGAAGTACATGGCTAAACATGCCCACTGTACATCACTGAAGCTCACAGCATAGACATGCACAATGTGCTTTTACTCGACTCTGAAGCTCAAGCTACTGCTGGCTCTGGCTTTAGAAAGCGAAACTATTTCCCCTTTTCGTCCTGTAAAGACAGACTCCACAGCACTCAGAGCCATGAGCGCTCATCTTCATTTACAGTACTCAAATTAAAAGATTTTCAGGATGAGCCTTGGAAAACGGCCCGCGTGGTGATCTGCATGTGCTTAAATGTGCGTACACTGTTACATGTCAGTGCCAGTGGCATCCATGAAGTCTGAGTGGCCCCCTGAAAGTGGTGGAGACGGTGGTGTATGTCAGAGGGAGGGAAGTAAAGTCCTGAAGTCCAAGATCATCTACTTCTTCTCGGCATGCAGTCCCATTGTTTGATTGATGGGGCTGTAGAAATCACACTTTATAGGATTTTTTAGTGACTGGAGGTGTAGCAGTTTGTGTGCAGGAAAAAGTGCAGGGGGGAAAGTTCACAGCCCTGACCTTTCCGGGATGCTGCCTTTGATGATCCACCTGCAGAAGAAGCTGGGCATGTTGAGCTGTTAGGGTTTGTCCTGGAAGACAACTTAGATTATAGCATTGAACACAGAGCTGAAGTCCAGAAACAGGATGCTGAAATAGAGGGCCGGGTTGACTGTATCATCTACAGAACCATTCCATACAGTGTATATGTTTTCTGATTTATGTTATATGTTAAGTTGCTCTCTATGGTTTGAGAAATGCTCAAAAAATTTTGAAAAACAAAAGAAGTGTTAAACTGTGCTGAGTTTCTTTCAGCAGTTTCTTTCCAACAAACTCGTCAAGGATCCCAGTAAGAACACAGTAATACTGAGTCAGATAAAATGTTCTGTACAGGTTATACGAATCATTATTGTTTTTCATCATCGACAAATTAACCACGACCAAACAGACGCTGTTTGTTGTTGTATTTATCTGACTCCTAGATGTTTCCTGTTGATGTTCTTCGGACATTTACCTGTGGGCGTGAAATTAAGGTGGAATTTGTGAAATTAGTGAAGAGGACTGCAAGGGAGTTGAGGTGAACTGCAACATTGATACTTTTGTGTTTTTGTGTCCAGCATCAGTCATGTACCCACCCACTGCAGCCAAAGGCGGACCCAAATTTGTCCCTTTAAAAACAGCACCACTGGACCCAACAATGAACAGCTTCTTGTGGCGGTCCATCTCAAAATGGAAATGAAGATCCTTTTCTTCCTGCTTTCGCTGGCTGTGTGTGACGCTGCTCCGAGAAAAGGTGATTTCGTTACAGCTGGGGTACCACATTTTTTACTGTTTTCAAACTAAGAAAGGAGGTAGTTGAGTACATATGGTTAGATGCTTCCTCACAATTGTGTTTGCTGATTGTTGGTGGGCAGGTGCTTATAAAGTCTTACCTCTTCCTTTCAAAGAAAATATTGGACTCTTGTATATTTTGCGGTGGGCTTACCTACCTGGTCTACACATTTTGAATAATACACACATACACACATACACACATACATAATATATCATTGTCTGTGTGTAGATTTACTTCATTCTCTTTTTAAAAAACAGACCAAAGGTACAAAAAAGGACAAATCTTTGAGTTCAGAAGAACCTCAACCTTCGAGACTTGCAGGTGCGTATTACAACTTCTGACTTTATTATCATTATTGTAGCAGTGTCGCCTAATTTTTGTGAAGGCCGTGGCTAATTTGTTTTTCTTTATTAATTGTTCAAGGTTAAATTTGTTAATGACGGTAACACAATTAATTGTTTAAGGACTAGTTAGAGCTGGGAACTCTTTCAGGGTTGATAGAAGAGTTAGACGAGAGCTGAAGAGATAAGTAAGGGTCAACTTTCTTTTGGGTGATCTGTTTTTGATTTTTTTTTTTTCTGTAAAATGAAGTGCTGTAGATGTGAGTTATATCAGTAATGCAGTGTAACTCCCACCTTTAAATTCAGTGTTTCATAAATGTATTTTCTTTACAAGTGCAAACGTGTCTTTAGATTGAAATCTAAACATTTTGCTTGTATTTTACTGGCCCTTAAAGGGACTATACGGAGTTTAAAAATGTTAAAATTATGTATTTTCCTCCCCCTTAATGTTCCAGCCATGGCCTAATGTGTAGAAAGAGTCTAGACCTATTAACCACAACTGCCTCTAAAATCCTGCACTGTCACTCAAAAAGTTGTTACGCATTAGACCTGAGGTGGCAGTAGTGAGTAAAAAATGACCAACTTGCATCTAGTCCCTTTTATGAGGGAGAACCCAGTTTGGTGCAACACTAGAACATTTACTGTATATTCATCAGGGACTCAACACATTTAGATGAAAGCGATGAAAGTCTTATAACCAGGAGGTTGAAAGTCGTTATGTTGACACTTCCCCCGACTTGCCTGTGTGAATGTGGTATGTGAGTGAATGGTTGGTAGTGGTCAGAGAGGCTTGCTTCCATCAGTCTAAAACAACACAGAAGTATTGTCTATGTACATTTTCTTACATTATATCAGTATCTGATTTCTTGAATAATAAGAATAATTTAAACAGCTCCAAATAAAGGCGACGGCCATGTGGATCATTCACAGAAATTCAATGGAATTCCTCACATTAATTAATGAATAATGACGACAGTGTAGCGCTTTGAGAAACTTGGTAATACAGGCTTGTAAAGCGCAATACAAGTGTAAGGCATTATTACTATTACAAGGTCATTGGATCACTCAGAAAAGCCTCAATGTGGTGTCCCTCGGAGACTTGATACCCGACGCACAGCGAGTTATGACAGTGCATTAATTCAAAGCACCAAACAATGTTTCAAATGTACCTTTAAAAGGCCTCCAAATATATTCATGTGTCAAGTACAAATGTTAGTACCCAAAACGGTAATCCACGCAATTTCAAATGGTAAAGTAGGTCAAATTTAGCTCTTGTCTTGATACATGAATACTCAGTGAAAGTTGGAAGTGAACGCAGGACAGGGAGTCAGGACTTTGCAAGTGATGTGTTCACAGACACCTCCCTGTTGGAAAATACATTACTAATCCTGAGTACAAAGACTATCACCCATATTTAATTATTATTTAATAGATTAGTAGCAGCTAGAGGGGAGAAACTTTCTAGCCTGGTGAGACCAGAATGATTCCCCTCTGTATTTTTTATCCAGCGGGGGATCAGTCTGGTCACCCCGCCCTCGTTCGCGGCTTCCGCAAAATCAATCAGTTCACGTGCAATCAGATTCGTTTATTTGCCGTGACGTGTTGTTAGCGAGCAGCGTCACTCACGGGACGCGGAAGTCCCCTCAACAACAATCTACGAACGACGCACGAAAGAGAGAAAGCATGTCTCCAATCGGCGGTAAATGACCAAAAACACATCGACAGTAGGTGAGTTTCGTGATTCATAATCCTGCGCAAATATTAACGCAAAACCGCTAATAACACCGCATCAATGGCAGACGCCCGCCCTTCGCTGATTGGTTTACTCCGCTTCCTGTTTGCTTGCGTATGTACCGCTGTGGGAAATGGATTTGTCGCAACGGTGACCAGACTCACTCGCTGGTACAGCGGTGAGTCTGGATTTTTCCAGGCTAGAAACTTTCTCCCATTTCTCCTCCATTACTTTAACAAATGCTAAATTATGAATATATTTTTCTACTAGGCTAAATAAAGATACAGAGACATGGAGATGAGCAAAGTGGTTCAACAGCCCATAAATACATAAAAGACTGATAATGCTAACCAGGAAGCTATGCTAGCTTAATGCTACACATGCTAACGTTAGCGAAAAGATACAAACAAGTGTTGTTTTTCCACTTCCAAAAACCTCCATATGGACCCGATTTTGGCTTGACTTTAAAAGGTGTGATAAATATATTCACAGTCCACCAGAAAACGGATTAAAAGGGTGAAAAAGTGTGATTCCCTAAAGAGGTTTTCTTCCCCCTTGGCTAGACCGCACCCCCTTGTATGACGTGTTGCCATCTGTATCTATATCTGCAATAGTGCTGGGCGATATGACGATACATATCGTGGGGACGATAGAAAAGTGCCTATCGTGCCATTTCTCTTCTATCGTTTCTATCGTTTCTAACCTAATTTAATCAATTATTAAAGCAAATATTTCATTAAATAGGCCACAAGAATGTATTAGTGTTGTCTTGTCACTATGCATCGTCTAAGTTTATATTAAGTGATTATAAACAAGAATAAAAAAGAACTTTTTCGCAAAGAAACTCTGCCTTGCCTTTGCGACACCACCCTGCTTTACGATATCTCTGTCCGCCGCCACACCTGCTGTAGCAACGGCCACATCTAATGGACGTACACGCGGGGCTCTCTCTCCCTGTTAAACACCGCGTGGTTTCACTCTGCTTTACGCACGGCAACTAAACAGCTTTTTAGTGATGGATCTTTTTAGCGCGTGGATCTGGATTAAACACACGAGAGAGAAGAAGAGTGGAGAGGCGTGGTGCAGAAGGTAAGAGACGGATCGGGCAGCGCGTAGAGCAGCTAAAGACGTACAATACAAACTGCTCACCCACTGTTTCTTAAACATTACATTAAAGTTGAGAAAATGGCGATAATAAGCTCCAATTTACATTTGTTTTAGTGTAATATGAGCCTTGATATTGAGGAGCAGATGATGCTCTGAGTAAGTCGTTCTCTACGCACGAGTTTACACATTTCTGTTGTTAAATTCGTGTTGACTGGTCAGATCATGTTTAGCCCATTTATCCTGCAGTCTCACATTTTTCCTGACATTGACAATATATGCTATATAAATTATCCATAGCAAAACCACTGCTTCAAAATAAAGTTGAAAAAAGTAAGCAATGATATTTTTGTCAAACTTTTCAAAGAATAACTGAAAACCGACTTTATTGTGGTATATCGTGATATGTATCGTTATCGTGATATAAAATAATCCATATCGTGATATAAGTTTTTTCCATATCGCCCAGCACTAATCTGCAATGATAGATGCTAAATGGCATTAGGAGCAGCACATCAGTTACTCGCAAATGTTTGATCCCAACAATGCGCACATTTATACATTTGATGTAACAGCATTATATTTGCTGGTTTATTACACTCCTTATACCTGTCTTGACTTTTAGTGAGCCCAGGAAAGCTTTAACCACGTGTTGACAATATTTAAATACCATGTAACAGTATTATTTTTTATTTTTAAACAGCCAGACGACGCTGGGGCAAAAAGAGCGAATCTTCCAGTTCTGAAGAAGGTGAGATGTTTTTATCTATCGATCCCTGTGGACACCAGATTTCTTCTATAACCTGGCTGAAGGTTTGGGAAGCTGAGTTTCAGTCCAGCTTCAACATGAAATGATCCAACTAACTTATTTTTAGTGGGGGTTGGTTGGTCAAATTGAGGCTTGGGGGGCTTCAGAGAAGCAGCCGTCATCATTCAACACACACACGCACACACACACACGCACGCACGCACACACACACACACACACACACACACACACACACTGTGTCCACAATTAGTACGCAAGTGAGTTTTTAACCATATTTTTTAATCCTGTCTTGATAAACGACACCTGAACACATTTTCTGAAATTGTGCAATTATAGCGTCTGCAGTGATGCGGTCGCTGTATCGGACTGTTGTGGTTAAGAGGGAGCTGAGTCGGAGGCAAAGCTCTCGATTTACCGATCGATCTACGTTCCCATGCACCCTCACCAATGGTCATGAGATCTGGGTAATGACCGAAAGGACAAGATCGCGAATACAAGCAGCCGAAATGAGTTTCCTTCGCAGGGTGGCTGGGCGCACCCTCCGAGATCGGGTGAGGAGCATGTCCTATTGGACATGCTCCAGGCATGTCCTATTGGGAGGAGGCCTCGTGGAAGGCCCAGGACACGCTGGTGGGACTATGTCTCCGAGCTGGCCTGGTGTCGCCTCGGGGTCCCCCCAGAACAGTTGGAGGAGGTGTGCGTGGATCGGGAAGTCTGGGCATCTCCGCTTAGACTGCTGCCTCCACGACCCGGCCCCGGATAAAGCGGAAGAAAATGGATGGATGGATGGATAGATGTGCAATTATACAAAATGTAACCAAATTTACATGTTTTTCCTACTTTAGAAGAGTCCACTACTATAACAGAGAAGTGTACAACTCCAGGGGAGCCAAGAACTACGGCAGAACATTCAACTACTACTACTACTGAGTATCTCACTACTACTACTACTACTACTACTACTACTACTACTGAGTGTCCCACTACTATTACTACTAGTACTACTACTACTACTGAGTGTCCCACTACTACTACTACTACTACTACTACTACTACTACTACTACTACTGAGTGTCCCACTACTACTATACTACTGAGTCTACTACTACTACTGAGTGTCTCACTACTACTACTACTACTACTACTGAGTGTCCACTACTACTACTACTACTATTGAGTGTCTCACTACTACTACTACTACTACTACTACTACTGAGCCTCCCACTACTACAGCATGTGTTACCACCAGTACTACTACTACTACTACTGAGCCTCCCACTACTACAGTGTGTTACCACCAGTACTACTACTACTGAGTGTCTCATGTCTCACTACTACTACTCCTGAGTGTCCCACCACAGAGTGGTGGTGAGATTTAAAATGATTTTGTTTTGTGAAAGCTGCTGTGGCTGGTAGTCAATTCTATATAAAATCAAGTTATGATTTTGCATTGATTAAAGCACTGCCTTCAAATTAAGCTTGGCACACTGCTGCTGATCAGAAAATGTTCACATGATCAAATCAATAAACTGAAGCAAGTATGTTTTGTCTCTGTTTGTTGTTGTGACTTAATTTCTGATGTATTTGTGGGTGTACATAATCAGTGTGATTAGCATGGACGGCTGGTGTCAATTTTTGGGGAAAAAGTTAATTTTGTAATTTTAATATTTTGAATATCATAACTAAACGACTAATGTCATAATTTTGCATAATCATTGTAGTTTCACAAATCTGATTATTGCTACTAAGAAAATAAAGGCTTGTTTTGTTAGCCACAAATGCCCGGATTTGCATGCATCCGGGAAAGTACTCACACCCCTTCATTTTGTTATGTTACAGGCTTATTCCAAACTGGATAAACTTCTTTATTTTCTCATCAATCCACACACAATATCTCAAAGTGACAAAGTGATTTAGTGTAATATTTTATTTTATTGACATATTAGTAACATACATTTTTATCTGGCTCAATCCATTATTTAGATTTCGTTGCCAAAAATATAGGCAATTTTGGCCATTTTCATGCACAAAATGTCTTATCTTTATATGAAAACTTGCAAAACATTTTTTTTTATCAGTAGTGATCAGCAAAAGTTTCAAATTGATATCTCTACATGTATTTATTTTTCCTATTCACCTGCAGTGTCTCACCTTAAATTATTATACAAGGATGTTTTGAATGTATGTAAAGATGTAGTTGATCTTTTGCCACAACTTTCCGAGGACAGCTAAAACTGTTCTTAAAGGGGGGGTATTATGTAAAATCGACTTTTTCAAGCTTTATATCATGTTATTATGTCATTCCCTCATTAAACACATGCCTGGAGTGTTGCCTTGGCTCATTCACATATTTTTGAGTAATCAGTAAAAACTTAGACGACAGCCATTTTAGGTGTAGCTATGCCTCAGTCCTCCTAGGAACGCCCCCACCTCCTGGAGACGCCTCTGGACCTTTCGTCACCAGCCAAGCCACCAACCACTGCTCCTCAGCTCAGCAGAGCCCCCTCCCTGCACAGTGTTGTTGTTTAAATGCCACAGCAGTGTGCTGAAGGGGGCGTGTCGGAAAGCTTCTTAAAGAGAGAGAGGCCTATTTCAAGACGTTCAGTACAGCCATTTTGAGAGAGCAATTTTATTCAAGGCAGTTATTTTAATTTACTGCATATACAGACCAACAGAAGGTTACGTCATCATTGTAGTATGCTATAGACTGGTGCTATGTGATTGAAAAAAGCATAATACCCCCCTCTTTAACGAAACAAGGAAAAACAGGAAAAGAAGAAGAAACATGTCTTGAAAAGGCTGACTAAATTCTCTTGGGTCATAACAAGCAACGCCAAGCTGGTACCATCATATCCAAGAAGACTTGAAGCTGTAGTCACTCCTCTAGCGCTTCAACAAAGTACCTAATAAAAGGTGTGAATACTTATGTACTTGTGATTGTTGTATGTATGTGACAATACTTGCTATGTTTTGTTATTTTGTGTTCAGGACCGCCTTGAAAAAGAGCGGGGCATTCTTGAAATAAATCAAAGTTTCTATTATTTAATATGCAGAGAGTACGACTATATAATGTTTTGAAGGTTTTAATTTAGTCTTGAATGGTTTACATTACTTTCTCCATCTCCAATAAATGTTTGAGAACTATTTTCCAGGATTGTAAAGTCGGTGTTACAATTTCTTTTCATATTTTGGTAATTTGTTTAATAGTCGTTATTCTCATGATATTAAACAGTGGGATGTCTAAACTTCCAGTTTTATCCATAACATCTAGACCCAGTAGGCTTTTGATCTCCAAATCGCCTCTTATGCGCAGTAGTGTTTTTATCGCATGTTTAACTTGTTCTCAGAATGGTAAAACAACTGGACAGGTAAATAACATATGGGTAAGATTTGCCCCTCTCCAATATGTTGTCTCCCCTGTGGGTAGATATTTCCCACTCTGGGCGGGGCTGATAAAATACCTCACTCACACTTTCCAGGCAAATTCACGCCAGTATTTTGAGTGAGTTACTTTCAAGTTTCCTTTTATACATTCATCCCAATCTTTGTGTTCTATTTCAGTATTCCATTCTTCCTCCCATTTACACTTAGACTTATTTTCTACTATCATATATTATAATAATTGATACAGTTCACACATTTTTCCTTTATTTTTTATCAACAAGACATTTTGTTAATCTATTCTCCTTGTGTTTTAAATACTTACATTAAATAGCTTATTTGAAAATATTTGAAGAAATGCTTCTTGTCCATTTTAAATTGAGATGCAACCAGTTCAAAGGAGTCTATTTTTTTTTGTCATCTGAGTGTATGCTATCAGCCCTTACCTGCCCAATCATCATTTCATCATCATTTCTTTAAGCAAGCCCAATCCATTGTCAATTTGTGCTACTCTACAAATGTTTGTTTTTTTCAAATTTGTAATGTATTTAAGACACAAAAATTCTGTTCCTGATATTTTTTCCATTGAGATTTTCCCAGAAAAGGAAGTGTACCTAAAGGTATATCTACCAACATCCTTTCGATATTGATCCACTTTTGTTAAGTTTTTACATCCATCCATTTCATGATTATGAATATTTGGGTTGCATATGTGGCATTACCAGTTTTTATTAACTGTATTTTAAATAACTTTATTAAATGTATATGTTTTTAAATATTGAAACGGTCAGCAGATGGCGCCACCACTCAAAATAAGTATAAAAGCCCACCCTCGTTCACACGAACTTCCTGTGTCTTCTCACTGGCGTCTTCTGGCCTGGTTGGGCTGAGCCCAGGGTTGTGTGTGCTGTTCCATGGGTCCAGCGTCACGGGTGGTTGAGAGCCTCAACGCGCACCACTCCATGGCGTCCATTGCTTGCTCTCGGTGCATGGTGGCTCGGGGTCTGCTGGGGCCCTCCTGTGACGGAACTCGGGGGCTATCGAAGCACCGAGCCGGCCGAGAAAGGCTAGATGTGGGCGTGCGACGGTGGACCGAACCACGCTGCTGTCTTGTTTCTCCTTGCTTTCCCCTTGTTTTGTCTCCTTTTTGTTGACCTGCTCTCGGGCATTTTGTGAGCCCAACTGAACGTAACGTAAAATAATCTGTGTAAAGAAAATATGAAATCCGAACAGAAAGATAAAACAAAAGTAAAACATTGAAATAAACCTAAAGTGAATGTACAAGGAACATGCTGCCTCTGTCCTTATGGGTCGAACCTGTGTGCCTTCAAGCACATTTTTTCCAGTTTACACTGGATGGCGTTGTCAGGCTTTAATTTATTTTATATACCACTCGTCATGTCACACATAGAAATAATTCTGTAAAGGAGTTTAAATTTAATTCTATGTTTTCTGTTGTTCCAAATAAAGTCTGCAATCATCCTATTCCAAGAATAAAAATGAGTTCTTGACAATGATATTGGTATTGCTAGAAATAAGAATAAATACTGAGGTAAGAACGATTATTTTGATTCTGTTTAGTATTCCCAGTGAAAACAGTTTCCTACTTTTTTTCCAATGTACCATAATTCAACTCAAAGAGGACCCCTAAATTATTGGAGATAATACACTCCTAAATATTTCAGTTTTGTAGCTTCCCAGTTGAACTTATAATTGTCCTTCAGAGCTTGACAAATGGGAGTACCTATTCACATTTACTTTAATTGAGTTTAAATCCAGATAGTGCACTATATTCTTTAATAGTTTCCATTAATTTAGGAAGAAAATCTTCAGGTTTCATGAGGTAAATTATGATATCGTCAGCGTGTAGCGCTAATAACCTCACTCCCAATCTGCATTCCTATTATACTTTCATTTTGTCTAATTGTGCTGTGAGCACTTCTATATACATTACAAACAATAACGATGTGAGAGGATCTCCTTGTCGAGCGCCTGTTTGGATTGTGAACAGTCTCGATAGCGTCCCATTTGTTTTCACTCTGGAGGTAGGGTTACTGATGGTATCCATGACTTAAATTCAGACACCAAACCGAAGAAATCTAACATTTCAAACAAAAAAGGCCAATTCATTAAATCAAATGCCTTCTCTGCATCAATTGTCAATAATGTCAAATCCTATTTAGCCGTTAGCCTTGAGACAAAAACACCCACTGTTATGAACATAGAGGTTTTCCTCCAGTGAATGCGTTATATCTCACATAATTTTTTAACCTGCTCCAGTCACATCCTAACTTTTACTCGCTGTCCTTTACAAAATCTTGAGCTTTATTTATGTGGGACCCTGCTAATTGTGAATGTAAAACTTACGGAAGAGAAAGGACAGTGGCGATGTTACTGTCCAGGTGGAAATCATGTGGGGTCACTGTGCATATAGCCCATAGCCAAATGTTGCATCGGATCAAGCAGGCTGTATCTGTTCTCCCAGGAAGTCGCCCCGGAAGACGCTGAGGTTGGGAAGGAACGTCAATACAACATCTCTCAGAAATAGTGCAATCATCTCATTTCACAAGTGGGTTGTATTAATTACAAAGTGCTGCACAAACTAACCATCTGGTTAAGTTCTGGCTTTCGACACAAGAGGATAGTGTGGGACAGCAGAATGTCTTATTCTCTCAATAGCAGGCTCAACATTCTAGGGTGTGCAGTAGCTCTAGTTTTCTTTATTTCCTGGACACTAAGAAATATCCATTTACCCAAAGAATACTTTCTGGTGTATGGAAGAATGACCAAATCAGCTTTTTTCAACAGCGATCACATTTTCCTCCAACAAGTCAAGAATGCCACTTTCTTTCACAATGTACCTGTCTGAAGTGTTACCTCCTCAAAGGTCTGACACAAAACTTATGAAACCATCAGGTGTGATTCCAATCAAGAGTTTGCATGTGTTTTTCGACTTGTAACTGGAATACGTTTTGTATTGGGCAGTTGGCTTTGAGAAGTGCTGAATAATAAATTCAGTACAGTCGATGATCACTCATGTTGAGCTCCGGATGGCTCCTTGGAAATGGTGGAGATGGTGGTGGATGTCAGGGCAAGGGAAGTAAGAGGGGTTAAGACATTCCTGAAGTCCAAGATAACCCAGATAGCAAAATGACATTGTTTCAACATTGATTTAGGGTCAGATGGTTGACTTTTGGTTGAGGGTGAAAAAAGAATGTTGATTCAATGCTTTATTACGGGTTCCAGATCAATCATTTAAAAAATAATGTTGAATCAACAGTTTATTACAGATAGCCTTTCAATGGTTGAATTTATAAAGTTGAATCAACAAATTTTTACAGATATAAATTCAACCATTGAAAGGCTAACGTTGAAACAACAGTTTTTTACAGATATAAAATCAACCATTGAAAGGCTAACGTTGAAACAACAGTTTTTTACAGATATAAATTCAACCATTGAAAGGCTAACGTTGAAACAACAGTTTTTTACAGATATAAATTCAACCATTGAAAGGCTAACGTTGAAACAACAGTTTTTACAGATATAAATTAAACCATTGAAAGGCTAACGTTGAATCAACAGTTTTTTACAGATATAAATTCAACCATTGAAAGGCTAACGTTGAAACAACAGTTTTTTACAGATATAAATTCAACCATTGAAAGGCTAACGTTGAATCAACAGTTTTTTACAGATATAAATTCAACCATTGAAAGGCTAACGTTGAAACAACAGTTTTTTACAGATATAAATTCAACCATTGAAATGCTAACGTTGAATCAACAGTTTTTACAGACATAAAGTCAACCTTTGAAAGTGTAACGGTGAATCAATGTTGTTTCGACGTATGGGGTGAAAAGCCCGGGAAATTTGAACTAATTTCACGAGCGCCCTCCTTACATTTTCGCATCTCGGCAGACACAGAGGAGACGGAGAAAGACAAAACTGGTAAGTGCTCATACATTTTTAAAGTTTAATTGTCATCTTGGTTGTGATCAGTAAACTAAATGGCCACCGCACACTGTAGGCTATTTATTTGTCATTTGTTTATTATGAGCTGATGTGTATGCCAAGCTAACGTTACTAGCCTATAACTGTTTGCCACCAAAGAAAGCTTACATGTTCCACACATCCCAGTAACATAACGGGACATGATTAATGATTAATTCACGATCCCATAATAAACTAACCTGATAATAATATCAATAGTAAGTCAATACATTTGTTTGATCTTGCCCCCACAATGTCACCGTTAGTTTAGTTTGGATTCAGTTGGTAATTTTATGTAGGCTAACTGTAGGATTGTGACGCACTTTGACTTGCCTTGTGAATGAACTGTTCTACACAAATAATACATTTACTATAACTTATCCGACGGTTTAATGGGTGAATCATTACTTTAGTATTAAGGTGCTGACCTGGTTAATAAAAGAGCAAACAGAGACAGTAACACAAATCAACAAATAAAATGATCCCCTAAATGTTTAGTTGCTCCAATTATTTTATTATCAACCATGATTACTAAACACTACCATTTTTATTTATTTATCGTAGGTGCAGCTGCTGAGGAAAGCTCCCAGGAACCAAAGAAATTGTCAAAAGGTAATCAACATCTGCATCTGCTCGACCTTCTCCCATCATCTCCTGATGCTGTTTGCCAGTGGAACTACACACAAACTTTTTTCGGCATTCTAATAATTTTTCCCACTGTCCATATTTTGCCATTTTGTCAACTGTAATTTGCACTTTTGTGTCTAAACCCTTGGATTTTAGATTTTGGATTGTTATAATGCTACTTAAAAAATGTTTTATAGATAACATTTTGCTGCAAAAGGAATAAAGTTATTATTTTCAATTAAAATGTATGACTGAATATTGATTGTAACAACTGATTTACAAACATTTTATACACGCTACAATTACCTGGATTAGCCTTCAGTATGGTGGTCCTGTCAATTGTACTTTTATGAAACAAAGCATTGTACAGTGGTAACATCTTGATAGCTACAAATTGAGGGAATTCACTGCACAAAAATTAAATATTCTTTACTCAATGTTGTGGAGATAACTGTTTTATACTTTAATCTACCCCAATATATCACCTCATACAGAAATAAATATTAAGTAATGAGTGTACCATTTCTTTCTGGTGTTATTTGGTCACAAACTCAATCTCCTGCCTTTCCTCCATGTCTTCTGCTCCAAATGCTTTTAGTTTGTTTGATTTAATTTACTGCACATTCTTCACGGAGGCACTGGTTATGGGTTATACTATATTTATGGAAGCAAAGGCTGAAAAGGTTTTGGCCTATGCACTATTAGGTCGTAATATCTGTTTTAGGACTGCAGGAGGCACTGTCACGCTAAAGGCACCAAAATAACGATTTAAATGGGGCATGCGCTGTAAAGTTTCGTAATGTAAATAACGGGGTAAACTTGGATAAAGTGGTGATTCTAAGTGCTATATGGATGCATAATGTACACAAACAGGAGGAAGTGGATTGTATGCCTCACATTCATAGTTTGGACAGGTTATGTCTGTGGAAATGACTCCACATGATGACCGCGGTGAATGCTGTTTAGAGGCTGATTTATGTGGTGACGCGGTAAGTAGCTCCAATAATCAAAATAACGTTTAAAAAAGGTTGAATATAGGTATATTTCTATAGTTTAATCAATGTTGAATCCATGTTTAAAAAACATCTGAATTTCGACATCTATTCAACTCCTAATCAATGTTATTTGCATGACATTGATTCCATGTCAGAAAAGATCAAAAATCAACGTTGTGTTCGACATCTATCATATCGAGCGCTTTCAATCGCAGTTCAACGTCATTTTTCAACATCTATTCAATCACAGGCCATAACACTATTTCAATGTTGAAACAATGTCCTTTTGCTATCTGGGAAGTCTTTTGGGCATGCAGTCCCATTGTTTGATTGTTGTGGTTGTACACGTCACAAGGCTTTATTGGGTTTGTGGACTGGAGGTGTAGCAGTTTGTGTAGGGAAAACTACAAGTAGGGAAAGTTCACAGCCCTGACCTTTCCGGGATGCTGTCTTTAGATGATAGTCCAAAACATGATGCTGTTTGATTTATGTTCGAGTTTATATTAATTTGCTCTCTACGGATAAAAAAACTCAAAAAATGCTGAAAAAAACAAAATCGCAAAAAGAACAGAAGAGACTTTGCAGTGTTAAACTGTGCCGATGTTAACGAAGCAAGATACAAATCTGAGCCATCACTAAAGTAAAAATTAAGTAAAAAGTTCTGTACAGATGATGCAAATCATTATTGTTTTTCATCATCGACAAATTAACCAAGACCAAACAGACGCTGTTTGTTGTTGTATTTACTTGACCCATAGATGTTTCTTGCTGATATTCCTCTGACATTTACCTGTGGGCGTGAAATTAAGGTAACATTTGTGTAATTAATGAAATAGGATTGCAAGGGAGCGGAGGGGAACTGCAACATTGATAAAAAAAACTTTAAAAAAATACAAACAAGATAAGATGTACCAAAAGAAACACAAATATCAAATACAAATACTGCTTCAATGTAACTTCTTTAAACCTTTTGTATTTGTCCATCAGTGATTGTCCCTTAAAAACAGCACCACTGGACCAAAGAGTGAACGACTTCTTGTGGCGGTCCATAGAGCATCTCTCAAAATGGAAAAGAAGATTCTCTTCTTCCTGTTTTTGCTGCCTGTGTGCGAGGCTGCTCCGAGAAAAGGTAATTTAGTTACAGCTGGGTTACCTAATTTATTACTGTTTTCAAGCTAAGAAAGGAGGCAGTTGAGTACATATGGTTAGATGCTTCCTCACAATTGTGTTTGCTGATTGTTGTAAAAGTGAAAATACTGTAAATATCATCCAGTTTGATGGAATGAATCCTAATGGCCCATTAGAGATTGTGTATTGGGGCAGGCTTACCTACCTGGTCTACACATTTGAAATAATAATTACATTAAGCGTTTTATAAACTTATTTTTCTTTACAAGTGTAAAAGTTACTTTAGAAATACAAGATTTTTTTTTAGATTGAAATCTAAACCTTTTGCATACATTTTGCTGGTCCTTATTGTTGAGGGAGAAACCTGGTGTTAAGAACATTTCCATTCATCAAAGACTCAGCAAGTTTAGATGAAAGAGGTGGAAGAGCAGGTTGTCTTATCAGAAAGTTGAAAGTCAGGGTTGACACTTCCCCGGACTTGCCTGTGTGAATGTGGTATGTGGTGGTTGGTAGTGGTCAGAGAGGCTTGCTTCCGTCAGTCTAACACAGTGCAGTACTATTGCCATGTGTTTCTCCCTCAAAGGTCTCCTTCATTCTACTTCCAATATGAAGCATATTACAGTGAGTTCAGAAAAACCACTGTAACCATGGAGATCCACCATGTTTGTGGCTGTTAGCATACATTTCCCATAGACTAACATTAGCTATAAAAAAGTATAAAAAGTGGAGAAAAAAGCTGTGGAACAACTCCGTTAGCTGCTGAGTCACTACCAATGCCCGTAGGCTGCTCTGCTTTATGACCACGACACTAGAGGCTGCTATTGCTCCGCCATTGCTGTAGTACCTCCATATAGCCGCTAGTCCCCCATTAGAAATCATTACACTTTAGACACGTTAAAAACAACTTTAGAGCCTGGTGCCTAATTTTGGGAATTTTCTACAGCTGGATATTTCTCCTGTGATAACGCTGGGTTAGTTACAATTAAAGAAACCAGGCTGGTTTTCGTAAGAAACATTTTAGAAATCTCGTACTTAATGAGGGTTGGACTGTTAGCATTTAGCATTGGAGCTGCGCGAGCTACACGTCACGCAAGGGCCGAGTCTACAGTGAAGATCCCGCCCTTATGCCCTTATTAGGAACATGCTTCGTCAGAGCTGAGGAGGAGGAGCCTGTAAATCCGCCATGATTTCCCCCTCGAACGTGGTCACTGTGGCAAATGGGGAGGAGTGAGGAGGAGTTGTCTATTATTTTTTACAGTCTATGGTCACTACTGGTAAATACATCTCACTGTGGTGTCCAAGTGTTTTAATGTGAACTATAGCTCCAGTATTATACCTCTCCATTAGTTTATTATTTCTGCAAATCCCAAGATGCTTTGACATCACAGTCAGTCCTCAACTCTGTTCTCTCTTTGTCCTTCCTAAACTATAAGATACAGTTTCTTGGAAAAAATATTGCAGCTCTTTTGTGTCACGCGAGGACAGATATTGGTTATAGCCAAAGAATACACTGAAAATAGAAGTCGTCTTAAAGATAAGGCGTTAGTTGCCGTTGTTCCGAGTAACAAAGAAGAATAACCAGCTGGTAAGAGAAGCGAAGTCCCATCCTCCATTGACAGTTCCTTTTTATCCTAGTTTTGCAGTCCTCTGTGCATAAAGGGTGACCAGTGACCACCTACCAATGAGTCAGTTGTTTGTGGCTTTGTGTATGTACTTTACCTGTACTTCACGTTATGTGCAGAATGACCATGGTGAAGACCATCGTCAGCTAATCTCTCACTGACATGATCTTGGTGTTCTGTAGCGTGCAAGCAAAGCCTTAAATCAGAAGCTTGTTCAGATTCAAATGTTCAAATGTGCGTACACTGTTACATGTCAGTGCCAGTGGCATCCTTGAGGTCCGGGTGGCCCCCTGGAAGTGGTGGAGATGGTGCTGTATGTCAGGGGGAGGGAAGTGAAGTCCTGAAGTGCAAGATCATCTATGTCTTCTCGGCATGCAGACCCATTGTTTGATTGTTGTGGCTGTAGAAATCACACTTTATAGGATTTTTTAGTGACTGGAGGTGTAGCAGTTTGTGTGCAGAAAAAAGTGCAGGGGGGAAAGTTCACAGCCCTGACCTTTCCGGGATGCTGCCTTTGGTGATCCACCTGCAGAAGAAGCTGGGCATGTTGAGCTGTTAGGGTTTGTCCTGGAAGACAACTTAGATTATAGCATTGAACACAAAGCTGAGGTCCAGAAACAGGATGCTGAAATAGAGGGCCGGGTTCACTGTATCATCTACAGAACTGTTCCATACAGTGTATATGTTTTCTGATTTATGTTATATGTTAAGTTGCTCTCTATGGTTTGAGAAATGCTCAAAAAATGCTGAAAAACAAAAGAAGTGTTAAACTGTGCTGATGACGAGGCAAGATACAAACCTGAGCCATCACTGAGTTTCTTTCAACAGTTTCTTTCCAACAAACTCGTAAAGGATCCCAGTAAGAACACAGTAATACTGAGTCAGATAAAATGTTCTGTACAGGTTATACGAATCATTATTGTTTTTCATCATTGACAAATTAACCACGACCAAACAGATGCTGTTTGTTGTTGTATTTATCTGACTCATAGATGTTTCCTGTTGATGTTCTTCGGACATTTTCCCGTGGGCGTGAAATTAGTGAAATTAGTGAAGAGGACTGCAAGGGAGTGGAGGCAAACTGCAACATTGATACTTTTGTGTTTTGTGTCCAGCATCAGTGATGTACCGACCCACTGCAGCCAAAGGCGGACCCAAATTTGTCCCTTTAAAAACAGCACCACTGGACCCAACAATGAACAAGTTCTTGTGGCGGTCCATGGAGCATCTCTCAAAATGGAAAAGAATATCCTCTTCTTCCTGCTTTTGCTGGCTGTGTGTGAGGCTGCTCCGAGAAAAGGTAATTTCGTTACAGCTGGGGTACCTAATTTTTTACTGTTTTCAAACTAAGAAAGGAGGTAGTTGAGTACATATGGTTAGATGCTTCCTCACAATTGTGTTTGCTGATTGTTGGTGGGCAGGTGCTTATAAGGTTTTACCTCTTCTTTGCAAACAAAAATATTAGACTCTTGTATATTTTACGGTGGGCTTACCTACCTGGTCTACACATTTGAATAATCTTAGATACATACATGATATATCATTGTGTTTTAGATTGACTTCATTCTCTTTTAAAAAAACAGGCCATTGGTACAGTTCAGAAGAAGCTCAACCTTTTGGACTTGCAGGTGCGTCTTACAACTTCTGACTTTATTATCATTATTGTGACGGTAACACAATTCATTATTTAAAGACTAGTTAGAGCAGGGAACTCTTTCAGGGTTGATACAAGGGTTGGACGAGAGCTGAAGAGATAAGTAAGGGTCAACTTTCTTTTGGGTGATCTGTTTTTGAAATGTAATGATTTTTTTCTGGTATTTTTTATTTTTCTGTAAAATTAAGTGCTGTATATGTGAGTTATCAGCAATAGAGTGTAACACCAACCTTTACATTCAGTGTTTCATAAATGTTATGATTTTCTTTACAAGTGCAAACGTTTCTTTAGATTGAAATCTAAACCTTTTGCTTGTATTTACTGGCCCTTAAAGGAACAGGCCACCAGTTTTCCATACTGAGATATGTTCTTACCTGAGCTTAGACGAGTTGATACGTACCTTTCTGGTTTTTGTGCGTGCTCGTGGAAAAGCGTGGTAGCTTCCAACTTAACACCCGTTTGGAGCTATAGGAATATATTGGGAGAGGCAAAATGCTAACAACATCTTTGGTCGTTTTGTGTGACTGAGGGCATGCACAAAGACCAGACAGGTAAGCATCAACTCGTCTAAGCTCAGGGAAGAACATATCTCAGTATGTAAAAATGGTGGCCTGTTCCTTTAATGAGGGAGAACTCAGTTTGGTGCAACACTAGAACATTTACTGTATGAAAGCGATGAAAGTCTTATAACCAGGAAGTTGAAAGTCGTTATGTTGACACTTCCCCCGACTTGCCTGTGTGAATGTGGTATGTGAGTGAGTGGTTGGTAGTGGTCAGAGAGGCTTGCTTCCATCAGCTAAAACAACACAGAAGTATTGTCTATGTACATTTTCTTACATTATATCAGTATCTGATTTCTTGAATAAATAATAATAATTTCAACACAGCTCCAAATAAAGGCGACGGCCTTTATTTGGGATTTGTGGATCATTCACAGAGATTCGATGGATTTCTTCACATTATTCTGAACTCTGGCTGGCTACAGCCATGTTCCAGTTCTAAAGAAGGTGAGATGTTTGTATCTATCGATCTCTTTGGTCACCAACCTTTTAATTTCTTCTATAACCGGGCAGTAGGTTTAGGAATCTGAGTTTTAGTCCAGCTTCAACATGAAATTGTCCAACTAACTCATTTTAGTGAGGGTTGTGGAGCTACACAGAGTCATTTAAACAGCAGAGACCAAACTAAACAGGCAAAAACTCATTGGTCAAATTGAGGCTTGGGGGGCTTCAGAGAAGCAGCAGTCACTATTCAACACACACACACATAAGACAACAGTGCTGACCTGAGAGGTGCTGTAGCTTTTGTAACACTGTGTCCACGATTAGTACGCAAGTGAGTTTTTTAACCATATTTATTAATCCTGTCTTGATAAACGACACTTGTCTGCATTTTCTGGATTTGTGCAATTTTACAAAATGTAACAATTTTTTTCTTATTTTTTCTATTTCAGAAGAACCCCTTCTACAAGAGAAAAGTGTAGAACTCTTACTACCACTACTGCAGCTCCTACTACTAGTACCACTACTGCAGCTCCTACTACTACTACCACTACTGCAGCTCCTACTACTACCACAACTACTGCAGCCCCAACTACTACCACAATTACTGCAGCCCCTACTACTACCACAACTACTGCAGCTCCTACTACTACCACAACTACTGCAGCCCCAACTACTACTACCACTCCTGCAGCTCCTACTACTACCACAACTACTGCAGCCCTAACTACTACCACAACTACTGCAGCCCCTACTACTACCACAACTACTGCAGCTCCTACTACTACCACAACTACTGCAGCCCCAACTACTACCACAATTACTGCAGCCCTAACTACTACCACAACTACTGCAGCCCCTACTACTACCACAACTACTGCAGCTCCTACTACTACCACAACTACTGCAGCCCCAACTACTACCACAATTACTGCAGCCCCTACTACTACCACAACTACTGCAGCTCCTACTACTACCACAACTACTGCAGCCCCAACTACTACCACAACTACTGCTGCCCCTACTACTACCACTACTGCAGCTCCTACTACTACCACAACTACTGCAGCCCCAACTACTACTACCACTACTGCAGCCCCAACTACTACTACCACTACTGCAGCTCCTACTACTACCACAACTACTGCAGCCCTAACTACTACCACAACTACTGCAGCCCCTACTACTACCACAACTACTGCAGCTCCTACTACTACCACAACTACTGCAGCTCCTACTACTACCACAACTACTGCAGCCCCAACTACTACCACAATACTGCAGCCCCTACTACTACCACAACTACTGCAGCTCCTACTACTACCACAACTACTGCAGCCCCAACTACTACTACCACTACTGCAGCTCCTACTACTACCACAACTACTGCAGCCCCAACAACTACCACAACTACTGCATCCCCAACTACTACCACAACTACTGCAGCTCCTACTACTACTACCACTACTGCAGCTCCTACTACTACCACAACTACTGCAGCCCCAACTACTACTACCACTACTGCAGCTCCTACTACTACCACAACTACTGCAGCTCCAACTACTACTACTACTACTACCACAACTACTACTACTACTAAGCCTCCCACTACTACTCCTACTACTACTACTACAGAATGTGTCACCCGCATTGAGTGGCCCACTACTACTACACCTAGTATGGCATGGTGTGATATGGTATGGTTTTTATTTAGACTAGAGGTTGATTTTTAGGCCAGAGCCCGGCCCGAGCCCGACCCGACATTCGGGCCGGCCCAAGATTTCACGCATGACAGTCGGGTTTGGGTCGGGCTTCGAGTTTGTATTTTATTTTTATTTTATATTATTTTTAATGAATGTCATTATAATCTCTAATAAAAATCTATGCTATAGGCTTAGTCTATTGGATACAAAATGTGGTTATACTCAGGGAGGTGGTGCAGGTGCGGGAGGCGAGCGCACGTGCTGGTTGTGTTGTCACGTTTAAGCAGCATGGTCAGGCTTTGATACCGGCGCCACAGTGAACATCGCTATTCACTCTATCTCTCAGGACAGCGTTTCATTTACAGTGGATAAATAAGCAGTTTGATTCCTGTTACTGCATAAAAAGTAGCTTTTGTAAATGCAGCGCGTTGTTTATGAACAACGAGGCAGAGGAGGAGAGAGAGAGAGAGGGAAAAGAGAAACACTGCTGCTGATCAGAAATTGTTCACATGATCAAATCAATAAACTGAAGCAAGTATTTGTTGTCTCTTTGTTTGTTGTTGTGACTTAAGTTCTGATGTATTTGTGGGTGTACATAATCAGTGTGATTAGCGCGGACGGCTGGTGTCAATTTTGGGGGGAAAAGACTGCACTTGTAATTTTAATGTTTTGAATATCATAACTAAAAGACTAATGTCATAATTTTGCATAATCATTGTAGTTTCACAAATCTGATGATGAGTTTTGCTACTAAGAAAATAAAGGCTTGTTTTGTTAGCCACAAATGCCCAGATTTGCAGTGCATCTGGAAAAGTATTCACACCCCTTCACTTTTCCACATTTTGTTATGTTACAGGCTTATTCCAAACTGGATAAACTTCTTTATTTTCTCATCAGTCCACACACAATATCTCATAATGACAAAGTGATTTATTTATATATTTTTTGTATTTTTGCAAATGTATAAAAATATAATAAACTGGAACATGTACACAAGTATTCACACCTTTTATTCAGGACATTGTTGATGCGCAAGAGGAGTGATTACAGTGTCATCTCTTCTTGGGTATGATGCTACCAGCTTGGCACACGTGCATTTGGGGTATTAGTAAAAATTTCAAAATAAAATCTTTATGTTTATGGTTGTAAACATGACAATGTACAGTGAAAATGCTGCTGCGCTTCCCCCAGTCCCTCCCTGTGTCAGCTCCAGCCTCCGGAGTTACAGACTCCGGACATAACTGAAGTTATAACTTTAGAAAAGACTCCTGTACTACTTTAGTAATGCACATACAGGAGAGAAAAGGCCGACATCGCGATGTATAGCCGCGCGCGGTTCCAGATTGTTTACAAAAAACCATCGTAACTTTATCTGGGCAGAAAACCGAAAATATGAAGCGGATCTCTCTCAAATAAGAAGTGGCTGAAAGCTAGGGATGTGCTGACTACATTTATGGAGTAGTTTAAGTTTGTAGATGTCGTGTGCAATGATTAATGAAGAGCAAGGCGTCTTAAATATTAACAGTTCTTTTAATTGTGGAGCAAGTACCGCATGTAGAGCGCCAGGCTAAACACAAGAACAATCTTGTGGCACGTATTGTGCGTGATGACGTCAATGCTACAGTGGCCTACAGGCACACATCATGACATCTCCCCCCTTAGAAAAGATTAGCAATACCCAAACAAATACCTTTTTTTATTTATTTTTTTACCATTAGCGAAACGTTTGGAGACCTCAACTACCAAGTACAGAAGATGACTCAAGTACCTTCTTTGAAGATGGACAACTCCTGTACGACTGAGAACTTACACAGACACCATTAGCTTTAGTTGGAACATTTATACCATTGTTACAATACCTCAAGAACAATATTCAAATTGGAATGTTTTATCAAAACTCACATTCACTTTAGCTGTAGGATCAGAACAATACAACTTTTTCTCTTTTTTTTAACACTTTCCTTAGACGCAACTTGGCAGTGTTCCTAATCTTGGTATCTCTGAGGAACTCTTATAGCTCTACCTCTGGTGGTCACTTGCACCGCTTTACTTGGTGTTAAGGGCTGTGGCTGCTTTTGAGTCCCAACAGATTGTCCTGTATCCAACACGCTTTGGTCGTTGGAAATGATCCTGGGAGGGCTACTAGGCTGTTTGACTGGGGAACCCTCCGGTGGCAGTTCCTGTGGCTCTGTTGGATCCGGAACAAGTTGTAGATGTCTCCTGTTTCTGCGTGATACTGTCCCATTGTCCATTTTCACCAAGTATGAGCGTGGCTCATCACATTTGCTGAGAACTTTCGCTGATGTTTTCCAAGCTTTATCCCCATCCAACTTTACTCTGACATCCTGTTGTGGAAGTAGCTCGGGTAGTGGTCGAGCTGAGTGGCGGCGGTCATGGAAGAACTTGTAAGATGACTTGGTTTGAGTGTCTTGCTGTAGTATGTATTGTTTGTTTACAGGCTCACTCAGCATTTTCTTTTCCAGCATTGGTAATGTTGTTCTGATGTGTCTGCCTGTCATAACCTTTGCTGGGCTCACACCAGTTGCAGTACTTGGAGTAGCTCTGTAGCACATTAGAGCTAAATGTGGGTCTGGTTGTTTCAGGATATGTTTTGCTGTCTGAACGGCACGCTCTGCAGCACCATTTGCTTGGGGAAAATGCGGGCTGGATGTTACATGTGTGAAGCCATACTCCGCACAAAACTGTTTGAACTCATCTGAGGTGAATTGTGTGCCATTATCTGTGATCAACTCCAGTGGTATTCCCCATCTCACAAACATGCTTTTTAGTCGGCCAATGACCTGTCTACTTGAAATGCTCGACAGGTGACCTATCTCAATGTCTCTTGAATAATAGTCGGTCACAATCAGATAGTAATGTTTCTCAAACTCGCATAGGTCAGCTGCAATGCGCTGCCAGGGCCCTTCTGGTAGGGGAGTAGTGAGGAGAGGCTCGTGTCTTTGTGAGGGTTTGTTTTCAATACAGAATCTGCATGTTGTAACGAGCTGTGTAATATCTGTGCTGATGTGAGGCCACCACACTGACATCCTCGCTCGGGCTCGACACTTTGTTAGTCCTTGATGTCCCTCATGAATGCGTTTTAGAACATCAGACCTCAGAGCTGCAGGAATGACTAGTCTGTCCTCATACAAAACCAGTCCATCTGTCTCTGAGAGTTGTGAACGTGCTGAATAGTAGCCATAAAGTGAAGGATGTAGTGACTGTCTTGGCGGCCAGCCTGTCTGTATGAGACTAATGACTTTAGTCAACTCTTCATCCTGTTGTGTGGCTGCTCTTATTTCGCCTAACTTTTGTGGCGACACCGGTGCATTTGACACCACTGACTGCAAGTAAGCTTGTACCTCTTTGTCGGTGCTGCTGTCGCTTGTGTTGGTCAGAGGATTTCTGGAGAGAGCGTCTGCTACGGCCAGTTGTTTCCCGGGAACGTGCACTGCAATCACCTGAAACCTCAAAAGACGCATTAAAAGTCTTTGAATCCTAGGAGGGGCTTTGTCTAAGTCATATGCGTTTATTAAAGGGACCAGTGGTTTGTGGTCTGTTTGCAGTCGGAAACTGTCCATGCCTTGTACATACCGTGCAAATCTCTCACACGCCCATACACCAGCTAAACACTCTTTCTCAATTTGTGAGTATCTCTTCTCTGAGTCGGTTAAGGTGCGGGAACAGAAAGCTACTGGCTTTAACTTGTGTACCTGTAGTAGAGTAGCTCCTAAGCCATAGCTGCTAGCATCTGCACTAATGACAGTTTCGCTGTTCGGATCATAGTACGCAAGTGCTGGTGCAGACACTAGCATAGCCTTTACCTCCTTGAAAGCTTGCTCCTGTGCATAGTCCCAAGTCCACCTGCTCTCCTTCCTGAGCAGTTCAGTGATGGGATGTAACTTGGATGAGAGATCTGGGAGAAACCGTCCCACGTAGTTGATGAGGCCCAAGACCTGGCGAAGTTCTTCCACATTTGAAGGGCTTGGCATTTCGGTTATGGCCTTGACTTTATCAGGGTCTGGTTTCATACACTCAGCACTGATTATGTGTCCAAAGTACTGTATTTCCGATTTTGCAAAATGACACTTCTGCTTGTTCAGCTTCAGTCCACTTTCTTTGATTGTTTTCAAAACTCTGCTCAGACGTTTGTCGTGTTCCACTTTTGTTGTCCCGAAGACCAGTACATCGTCCATCACGACCACCGCGCCCTCGTGACCCCTTAGTAGCTCTGATATTAATCTCTGAAATATTTCAGGGGCTGACGTAATCCCAAAAGGTAAACGCTTGAAGCAGAATCGTCCTATGGGCGTGATGAAAGTAGTCAGTTTTCTGCTGCTTTCTTCCAAAGGGATTTGCCAGAATCCACATGACGCATCCAACGTTGAGAACACGGTAGCTCCCGCCAGTTTTGGGGCTATGTCCTCCAGCGTTGGCAGCATATACCTTTCGCGTTTGACTGCATTGTTTAAGCGCTTTAGGTCGACACACACCCTGACTCTTTCTCTGTTCTTCTTTTCAACTGGTACCATCGGGGCGCAACAATCAGTGGGCTCTGTGACCTCTTCTACTATCCCCATTGCTAACATGCGCTTCAATTCGGCTTCGACTTTAGGCAAAAGGGGAAACGGCACTCTTCGTGATGTTGTTAGGGAGTAGGGCTCAGCATTAGCTTTCAGTTCAATTTTCACAGGATCACATTTGAGCAAGCCAATATCCCCAAAAACATCCTCCAACAGTCCTGCGTTTATGCCATCGACACGCTTCACTAGACCCATCCTCTTTGCTACGCTCCCACCTAGCAGGTTGTGCGCATAAGGGCCAGTGATAACAGTTATCCAAAACTTGTATTTTTGTCCTTTGTAGTGGCTCGTGGCTAAGAATTTTCCTGTGCACTGTACCTTTCCCCCTGGGCTTGTGACGTGTGGTGACTTTCTCTGTGCGACCAGACGAGGGCAGTGTTTTAACTTGTTAACTTCACTCTGTGCCATGACTGTAATGTCGGCTCCGGTATCTATTTTGAACTCGACCGTGTCGCCATTCACAGGTAAGTTTACCAACCACTCCTCATCGGTACAATGTTGTTCAATGACATTGTTTTCACTCACAGCTCCAAGGAAGAAATGATCATCTGTGTCCAACTCTCTGGGAACAACAGTTACTTATTTCAGTGTTTTCGTGAAACAAACCACCTCGAAATGTCCTATTTTGTTGCATTTCCTGCACTTTTTATTTCTTGCTCGGCAGTGTTGTGCTTTTCCATGTTGCCTTTTGCAGCTTGTAGAACCCTGCTCGCGGTCCTCTGCTCTCCCTCGCTGACTGTATGAAGTTGCCTTTTTATCGTACTGTCGTCTTCCTTGTTTCACTGCATCCAGTGCGCAGTCTGCACGCATACTGGTGTTCTGTTGTTTTATTTGTTCACTTTGCCTTGCTATTTGAATAGCTTTCTCGAGTGTGAGGTTAGTTTCAAGCTGTAGTTTCTGTGACACATCGCTGTCTGATATGCCTATCACAATTCTGTCTCTGATTTGTTCATATTTCATACCTCCAAACTCGCAGTTCTGAGCCAGTTCGTATAAACTTCTCACGAACGCCTCTACTGTTTCACCGGACTTCTGCACTCGCTTGTAAAAGCATGCACGTTCGTGAATCACGTTGCGTTTCGGCACAAAATGGTCGATGAACTTATTTATCACTTTAGTATAGTCCAACTTTGACCTCGTTCTAGCTCCTTCTTCTTCATCCTCATCATCTTCTTCTCCTTCACTGTCACTGAATACGAATGAATCATATATGGCTTCGGCCTCTATTCCCAAGGCGTAGAGCAGGGGTCACCAAACTTTTTTCAGCCGAGGGCTACTTCAAGAACATTAAGTTGTTCGAGAGCTACCAGTTAAAAACAAATCCTAAAGACTTGAACGTACACTGTTTACTTATAGGATATTGACCCCATATTATATCAAAATAGCTTTATTTTAAACTCGTACTGAGTCACAAGAACAGAAATAACTGTATTTTTAAGAATCAGATTAAAGAAAATTAGGTGTTTACACCTTAGAAAAAGTCTCAAGGGCTACTGGGCATGCCCCAAAGGGCACCTGGGTGCCCGCGGGCACCATGTTGGTGACCCCTGGTGTAGAGAAGCGTGTTTACTTGAACCTCACCGCTGTCTTTGTCGAGCTTCGATGCTATTCTGTAGCGGTCGAAGCGGCGGCGCCATATTGTCCATTCAGCCGGTCTCGAAAAATCAAACTGTTCTGGCGGTCCGAACTTTGCCATTACTTTCTCATGCAGGCGTCCTGTCAGCCACTTCTGACACCATGTCGCGTGCAATGATTAATGAAGAGCGAGGCGTCTTAAATATTAACAGTTCTTTTTTTCTTTTCTTTTTTCCTTTTTCTTTTTATTTGCGTTTACAAACATATAACATATATGACATTACAAAACAAACATTGGGTTGACAAGATGTGTGGAGGTGTGGGGTGTAGTGAGGTGTGTGTAGTGCAATTCTGCATATGTCTGGGAGTCCTAGGTAATGCAGTTCTTACAGTATGGGCAGCTATGTGGCTTGTGGGTTAGCAATTTTGAGGCAACATGGTGGGACAAGACAACTGTAAAGAAATGTTAAAGGGGAACAAATACAGAGATACATAGGTAAATAGGTAGGTAAATTGCCAAGTTACAGAAACGAAAAACATTGAATAAATGAAATAGTGGACAAGTAGATTTAAGATAGTATAGGTAATAATAATAATAATAGAGAGAGTGAAATGGTAGGACAACAGAAGAGATAATGAATGAGTCATGAAGGTAAGTGTTTCTGCCGATGAATGAGATGGTGGAAGAGTTGTTTACGCTTAGGCAGCAATGGTAGTGCAAATCATTATTATCATTATTATTATTACTATTATCATTATTTATTATCATTGTCGTCATTATTATCATCATTATAGTTATTATCATTATTATTATTATCATTGTTATAGATTTGGTTATAATTTCAATGTTGACGTACATACATACATACACACATACATACATGCATGCATATATACCCATACAGTAGGCACACATGCATGTAGGCAATATTATAGTCTGTCAGGTTTTATACAGTTCAATAGGCCTTTGGGCACTGACAATAGACTGACAACACATTAATCCCTCTTGATTAACATGTAAATGTCTGCCTGTTCGGGTGTAATGCATTAAAAGAAAAAGTGGCTTATTACCAGCTCACTTAATGGTGTGTTATATCAATGTGTTGTGTGATGTGAGTTTTGCGGTGGATTAAAAGCTGAGGGATAATGTGCTGTGGGGTTTGTGCCATTTTAGATTCACTTTTGGTATAATCAAGAACATTGTTATTGCCATTATTGTATATTAACAGTTCTTTTAATTGTGGAGCAAGTAATAATAATAATAATAATAATAATGCATTGGTTTTATATAGCGCTTTTCTGGACACTCAAAGACGCTTTACATTGCACTATTCATTCACTCCATACTTGATGGTGGTAAACTACTATTGTAGCCACAGCTGCCCTGGGGTAGACTGACAGAAGCGAGGCTACCAGTTTGCGCCATCGGCCCCTCCGACCACCACCAACCACTCACTCACTCACTACATTCGCTAGGCTTCCTGGTGTTACTAAACGGTCTCCCATCCAAGTACTAACCAGGCCCTTCCCTGCTTAGCTTCCAAGATCTGAGGGGATTGGGCATAGCAAAGGCGGTATGGCCACAATTAGTACCGCATGTGGAGCGCCAGGCTAAACACAAGAACAATCTGGTGGCACGTCTTGTGCGTGATGACGTCAATGCTACAGTGGCCTACAGGCACACATCATGACAGTAGAGATCTTGATTTTGTGTAAATAGCAGGTTAATTCCTCATGACTAGATCATTGTCTCGCATGCTAACACCGGCATGTTAGCTAACAGCAGCCACCAGCGATAAAAAAAAAATCTTTCACTCACCCGTCTGAAGTAACCGTTGCCTTTTGCTCAGAAAAACTCGTCGTAAATCCATTTTAAAGCGCAAGTAGCACCAGCCTCTGATATTATAGTAGATCCATTTCTGAGAGCCACACAGGGGAAACTGTTTCTCTGACAAAACAAGACTTTTTCAACCTGTAAACTGATCGACAATAGGCTTATGTATAAAACAGCCTTTTTTGCGTGGCATTTGTTTGCTAAAGAACTGAAAGCAGCTCTGCTTCTCCTAGGGATGGCTGTCTTGAACCACGGGATTCGACACCGTGTCGAAGTCTCATGGCGCATGCGTGTCAAAACACTGCTTCAAAACAAGGTTCAAACCGCGCATGTCACGTGACTGGATCTGAGAAACGTTTCATGAAACCCTGCTGTTTTGCAAGTGTTTCACTAGGGGGCACCCGTGCCGAACACACATTTGATTGACAGGAGTTTCAATGAACCACAGAACAGCGCACCTGTCTCAACCTATCTCCCATAAAGTTTAAAAGACGTCAGCACATCTGTCCCTTGTGGGTTTTGTGAGAGACGAGAGATTCCCACATTTGTTCATTCTCTCAAAAAAATACTTGTGTATGCCAGCGACAAGTGTAAAGTCTTGTCTAAAGCAGGAGAAGTTATTAGTAAGAAAAGAAATAGACTGTCCTTCCACAGCATAGAACATTATATTTCTGAAAAAAAATCTTGAAAGCGGCCCATGTAAAAAGAGCGTTAAAAAAAAAGCGTTAGAAAAATGACGAAGTCATACTTGAACCGGGGCCCTCCTGCACCAGAGACTAGCGCTCTATCACTGAGCTATAAACCCACAGAAAAGTGGGCCGGTCTTCTCTAAATTTTCGGGCCGAAATGGTCCCAGCACGCCACTGGCCGACCATGCTTGCATGTGAGAAGAGAATCAAAGGACACTCGTGATTTACGGGTTATATCTATTGAATCATATTGTTGACAAGGTAACTTCGCCCAAAGATGTGGGTGTCTTTTTATTTTTTTTATTTTTTATTTTTATGTTTGTTTATGTTGATTTAAAGCTTACACTGAATGAAGGATAACTGAAATAGCCAAAGGGCACAGGGCAACAACATTAACTCACACATAAGCCTACTGAAAAACAAAAACGACATCGACAACAAAGAAAGCAAAAGATACAATAACAAAACAAAAACAGCCAAAGATGCGGGTGTATGCTTGAGCCCCGTAGCACCCACTGGTGTAGTGTTTCATCTCTCGGCTGAACCTTTGTGAATCTTGTAGTACTGAAACATTGCCTCTTGATGTCACTGTGGAGTCGGTTTCGAACTGTGTTTCGAAGCTTCGGCACAATCGCTTCAAATGCTTTGGTGTTTCATGCTTCATGTTGCCCATTCCTAGCTTCTCCTCCTCCGTGCTGCTTACTCAGTATGTAAATACAAACAGACAAAGTCACGCCCTTACTGCAAGCTCCGAAACCCACCTCAAACTAGTCATTTTGAACCTAAAAGTTTACGCTTTTAAATATACTAATACTGCTAGCTTAAACATGGAGAGGCTACTTCGTGACTTCAACTGAACGATTCTGCACAAAAGTGAATATCACCAATTTCCCCCCAAAAAACGTTGTTTGCGATTTTCTCGAGACACGGGCTGCCGACTTGTGTCTTTGGAATCCATGGCGGGTCACATATTCTACACATTAAATCGAACATAAAAATATATTACTTCTGTTTGATATTTTCGAAGATGTGGGTGTGGCAAGGACACACAGGAAGTCAGCCATTTTCACTTTTAATTAGGAATCCGTCTGGACTCATCTTATGTTCTAACGAACTAGTCCCTGTTTTTTTTTTTTTTTAGCATAATCAGCTCACACCTGGTTTAACAGACTCTAGAGACATGTGGCTACAAAGCACAGTAGGCTTTTTTACATTCACCCTTTGGTTTTCAAATAGCGCCCCCACAAAAACATTAGCCTGGTTGGACCAGAATGATTCCCCTCTGTATTTTTGTATACAGCGGGGTATCAGTCTGGTACCCCGTCCCTGCTGGATGTATCCGCAAAATCAGTTCCTGTGCAATCAGATTCGTTTATTTGCCGTGACGCTGGTAATCGCTGGATTTTTCCAGGCTACAAAAACATGCCTTATTCCTGTACATTTCACAACACCTCGCAGGCATGCGCTCTATCCAATCTGGATCATATTTTGCTGACATAAGGCCTCTTAAGGTCTGAATTCATAGTGCTCAATAACTGCATGGTGCTCACCACTATAGCGCCCCCTAGCTATACATTGAACATTTTAGTTTGTACGATTTATATGAAACTTTGCAGGTATATTCTACTCATCAAAACAAACAAAAGAATATATTACAACATGCCTCTATCTTGCTTTATTCTCCTTATATTTAGGCCCGAGCCGGACGCAGTCCTGGCAAGGAACTATTGTTTTTCGTTTTCTAACATTTTTCTCCGTCAATGAGCGCATTTTTTACCTGCTAAATGTCGCCAAAAACTCACCAAATTTGGTGGAGACATTCGGGTGGCGTGAAAATTTATGGAAATGCATGTATTGGCCACGCCCAAAACAAAATGGCTCCACAGCGCCTCCTCAAAGTTGACCACCATTCAAATGAAAACGCGCATTTTTGAGCATAGGCCCAAACCCTTCGGTACAGTGAAAGGGGACATCAGGACAAACCAAAAACTCAACTGGAGCGCCATGCCCGGACGCACAGGGAGTCGGCCATCTTGACTTGCAATTGACTTGTCAAGTGACTTGTCAAGTGACTTGACCTAAATTAGATGAGCACGGGGCGTTTCATAACATATTAATCATTTCTGCTGTGATAAATATTATGGCTGTGAAGCTCCTTAGGTAGGGCACTGGGTTTGCAACAATGAGATTGCTGGATCAATCCCAACCTTGATCCTTTTTTTTTAAATAAACTTTTAAACTTTTTTATTTGTAACTATTTGACTATTTTACATGGTCCACTGTACACGTACATGCATATTAAGTACCTCTGCATGCTCTTGCATTTGCTGAACACTGAGTAACAGCTTTACAGGTTTGGCGATATTTATTGAACCATTTTGTAATCATGGCAAATTCGCCTGTCAGCCCAAAGCTTCGAGTGGGTGCTCAAGCCCTCCAGTGCCCATGGAATCTATACTACAAATAGAAGTACGCAAGAAGGACGTCTGTGTACATGGCACATCTGTCCAGATGCTGTTTTGCCTGCTGGCTTCTCCCGAGTATTGCAGTTCACTAGCCATAGAAGGTATTTCAACTATAGAACAAGTGAAAAGCACCGCTGCGGCAAGCGTCAGGCCGGGGCCCTGAGGCTGAAGCAAGAGTGGCCCGGCACCAGAGATACCTGGGGCCAGAGTAAGGCTGGGGTCGGACAACGGAAAGGCGAGAGTGGGCCGGAGCAAGAGTTAGCAGAGAGCACACAGGTTGTGTGTGAAAACGAGGGGAGAGCAGGTTTGGGCAAGGGGGGGCGGTCGCAAGGGGCGGATGCGCCAGGGGCGAGGGCCTCTATCGCCACTTGCGGCTTTAATTAATTTTTTTCTCCATCAATGATCGCATTTTTGACCCGCTAAAAGTTGACGAAAACTCACCGGATTTGGCGGAGTCATTCGGGTGGCGTGAAAATTGATGGAAGCAGATGAATTGGCCATGGCCAAAACAAAATGGCTCAACAGCGCCCCCTCAAAGTTGACCCCTATTCAAATCGGGACGCACGTTTTTGGGCGTAGGCCAAAACCGTTCGGTACAATGAAAGGGGACATCAGGACAATCCAAAAACTGAATTAGAGCGCCACGCCCCGATGCACAGGAAGTCGGCCATTTTGGATTGAAATCAAGAAACCCTCTGGACTCATCTTTTGTTTTAACGAACTAGTCCCTGGTTTTTCATCGGAATAAGATCACATTTGCCACAGTGCATCTAGACATATTGAAATTCAAGAATTGGCCTCGGTTTGTAAAACTGTTACACCGTCTCCTTATAACGCCACGGCGAAGAACGCGTAGATTTCGTGTATATTCGAAGACAGCTCACGCTCACAGGAATAAGCCGACAGAGCTCATATTCAAGTCACTAATGCACCACCCGAAACTGAACAGAACGCATCCATTAACATATAGCCTGCTCCCAGTATAGCGCCCCCTAGCTATACCTTGAAAACTGCAGTTTGGATTTTTTTTAATACAACGTTGCCAGTATGTTCTAAACACTTACTCAAACAAAACAATACATTACAGTCATATCATATTTTGTAAGATGTGGGCGTGGCCAAGGTAAATGTCTCAAAAATGGCACATTATCATTTATAAATCAAACATGCATTGAAATATTGAGCTCACACTCGTGACACTAATGCACTAACCCAAGCTGCACAGAACGAACTCATTAAAAGACCAACTTAACCACAGTACAGCTCCAATTTTTGTTTGTACGATTTATATGAAACATTGCAGGTATATTCTACACATTAAAACAAACACAAAAATATATTACATGTATGATATTTTCTAAGATGTGGGTGTGGCAAGGCTAAATGTCCCAGAGACTGCATAATATCCTCCTATTCTCACGAAATGTAATCACTTATGAACTGGGGGAGCCCGACACTCTACCTATGTATGCTAAATGGGTGGGGCGAAGTACACGTACATGTACATTAGGTACCGCCCCCTGCTCATGTATTTGCTGAACACTGAGTAGCGGCTTTACAGATTTGGCGATATTCATTGAATCATTTTGTAATCAAGTCAAATTTGCCTGGGCGCCCAAAGATTTGAGTGGGTGCTCCAGCCTGCAGCACACACGGGTTCGGTGCCTACAAATAGAAGTACGTGGAAAGGACTTCCATGGAATTTGGCACATCTGTCCAGATGCTGTTTTGGTGGCTTCTCCCGAGTATTGCAGTTCACTGGCCTTAGAAAGTATTTCAACTATAGAATGAGTGAAAAGCACAGCTGAGGCCAGCGTGAGGCCGGGGCCTTGAGGCTGACGCAAGAATGGGCCGGCACCGGAGCTACCTGGGGCAAGATTGTCGATAGTCAAAAACTCATCAAACTTTGCCCAAAATTCAGGTCCGTTGCGTGTTACGTATTGGGGAAATAAAAAATGGCGCGATAGCGCCATCTACACTCTTAAAACAGATGTGTTGAAAACAACACAAAATGTGTTAAAAAAATGCACATCCCTGTGTCTAGTTAAGGACTGCATAACGTGTTGTTTTTAACACAGTCAGTGTGTTGAGATATTTAACACATTTTTTGTGTTAAACATTTCAACACACTGACTGCGTTAAAAACAACACGTTGTGTTGTCCTTAACTAGACACAGGGATGTGCATTTTTAACACATTTTGTGTTAAAAAGTGTGTTATTTGTATTTCATTGTATTTTACCCCTAAAATGAATATTATACATGCAGGAATTACACTACAATAATCACAAACAATATAATTAAAAGTAATTCTTATTTATTATGTATTAGCAAATCACAAATGTGAACACATAAAAGAATCTCTACAGTTGGTTTGAAAACATGGAGGATGTTTGAAAAACATTGAGTTTTTAAAATTGCATTTTTCAGGTTTACCATGGTCATAAGTTTACAGTACACCAAACTAAAGTCAATAGCATTGTGCCAAATGTTACCAAAAAAATAGGGATGTTCACAAGCCACAATGTCTGTTTTAAGTTGTTGTTGTTGTCTAATTGTGATGTGATTTTGCATCTAAGTGTTAGACACTGATCCATTAACTCTTGTCAATCGAAAATGAAAATCTAAAGATTAGGCTAGTTGGCCAAGTCCTGATTTACATACTACACAATCATAATTTAACACTAAACTTAAATGGTTCAGATTACAAACACAGCAAATGTAGAACAGTCTTTGGTACTCATCACTCGTTTGGATGATGACTGTTGTTCTGTGCTTTGGTGCTGCTCAGTGCAGTGGTGCTGGTAAGTCCTGTTCTGTTGAGATGTCCTCTGCTGTTGGGATGTCTTCTGCTGTTGGGATGTCCTCTGCTGTTGGGATGTCTTCTGCTGTTGGGATGTCCTCTGCTGTTGGGAGAGGTCCTGGGCTGTTGGGTTGTCCTGGGCTGGCTTGTTGGTTTGTCCTGGGCTGGGCTGCTGGTTGGTTGCCTCTCGGTATTTTTCCAAAAGGGCTTTTAATGCTTTTTCCAGTCTGAGCAATGACACAATACATTAACATTTGAATACTTATGAAGTTAACACATTATAAATATTTCTTTATATTGTACAACTGATACAGAAGCAAATTATGTTTAAATGTTTTACAAAGACTCCACAAATATTCAGAAATGAATAGTAAAACTCACTCTCACCATTTGGAGCAACTTCTGCACAGCGAGTGATCCATCAGCACGCCCTGATGCAGAGGTAGTAGGTCAATGCTGAAGAGCTCAGGAGGAACACGACTCTAGGAAAACACATAAGACAAAAATTCAATTGTGAGATAGGTTTACAGAATGTTAGAAGTTTCGGAGAGTTCATACTCACCATCTTGAAGTGGAAGTTACAGTATCATCTTTTTGGATTTTTGAAGGATGGCTGGGAAAGAGCAAAGAATAAGAAAAGCTCACATATCAAGCATGGTCTGAATTCTTATTTGACTGTATCACAAAAAAATAGTTCACCATGATCTCCTGATGACAACTCCCCCTCTTGTATTAGGGTCATCAACAGAGAAGGTCCCACTGGAGGCTTGTTATTCTGACGACTGGTACTGTTTATGAATCTGCAATACAGGTACATAGTACAGACTAAATGCAACTGCAATACACATTGGACAGATTAGGTAATACAGGACATATTCAGACAATATACATGGGTTTATTTTATGACCATCTCATTTAAATAATTTACAGAGCATATACCTGTTGACGTCACACTCAGGCCTCCATTTTACAATCTGTAAGAGAAGAAATTGTTTTTAGTGAGGGAAAAATGTCAGCCTATGTAACTTTTTAAGTTTAATTTTCATAACTGCTTTCCCTACTTTAGCATATTTATGGCACACGTTTCACAATCAATCTTTAGATAATGATTTTACCAGAGTTTTGTGGCAGTGTTGATTTAATATTAATGTAAATTCTATAATCTCCGATGTGCCTTCATAATAAGTGCCAAGAGCTCCTATCTTAATCTGCTCAGACTGTCGTCCGCACTTCGGCCAGGAGCGGGGGCAGAAGGAGAGCGCAGTCAGCCCGGGGCGGAGGCGTGTGAGGCGGTGACAGAGGAGGCTGCTGCCCCGCACCTGCACACATGTCTGCGGTCTCGCTTCAGCCCCGCGGAGGCGAAGATACTGTAATAACGTTCAATGCGGCCTAAGTTTTATGTCACAGACTCTGCGTTTGGTTTATAGCAGCCAGGCTCAGTCACTGTATCCGGAGGAAGCTAGCTAGCATAAGTTACGGTTGACTTGCTTTTACCAAAGAAACAACTTCTACCGCGAATGGCAAACTGACGACATAAAGAAAACAGTTTTCGGAAAATGTGAAATATGAACAAGTAATGCTCGCTTACCTTGTAAGTGTTGACTTGGCGCTCCTTTCTGCTCCAGGTCAGGGAAAATGTCAGCTCGAGCTGAAGATTCAAGCAGTGCGTGATTGGACAACAGTTTAACACGAGATGTGTTATTTTGTGTAATTTCATTTTTACACAGAAATTTCAACACCAACACAACATGTGTTAATATTGACACAACATGTGTTAAATGAGCCTTAAATTTAACACATCTGTTTTAAGAGTGTACAAAAGTGAAAGGGCCAACATCAACTTTGTCGTAGAGTGACGAGATTTGGTACAGACATTCGTCATGTGACGACAAACAAAAAATATTATTGTGGCCACGCCCCCTGACAAACCGGAAGTCCGCTATTTTGATAGGAAGTCTGGAAACTGCTGAGTCAGCATTTTCGCTGACGTCGCATTTTAACCCTCGTGGTGCCCTCGTACAGCCTGGATCTGCGTGAGTCAGAGCGGGGTTCCCCTTTATATTTTTTGTAAGTTTTCTAGGTAATATTTTCACAGCTATTTCTCTGTCAGTGGATCTTTGTTTTCTATTCCTCTTCTTCTTCATCTTCTTCATCTTCTTTCTCTTTGCGGTTGTTCCTAGAGCGTTCGGTTCGTGGCACGCTTTCCTTCCTTCTTTCCTTGTCTCCCGGACCCATATGTGCTGGGGTGGGGTGGCGTGGGCACAGGGTAAATGTGACCCTTTACCCTCTGGCACGAGTGCGGGTCGGCTTGACACTTTTGCCCCGCGCTGAGAGCTCCCCGGGGCCAGTAACAACTTGCACATCCCAGAGCTCCGGGTCACCCTGACACGTTTGCCCCGCGCGGAGATCTCCCCAGGGCCAGTAACAACTTGCACACCCCAGAGCTCCGGGTCACCCTGACACGTTTGCCCCGGGCGGAGAGCTTTTAGGGCCCAGTAATAAAAAAAAAAATACACATCACCGAACCCCGGGGTCGCCTTGACACGTTTGCCCAGCGTGGAGAGCTTTTGGGACCAGTAATAAAAATTTAAAAAATACAGATCATCGAGCACTGGGTCGACTTGACACGTTTGTCCCGCGCTGAGAGGTCCCGGGGCCCGTAACAACTTACACATCACCGAGCGGAGGGAGAGAGAGAGAGAAGATTATTATTATTTTTAAATGTGCTCGTATTAACCACGCGTCTATCAGGGTCAGGAAGCACTTTGGATTTTTGCCGTTTTCCTTTTTTTTTTGGCGTATATTTCAGCAGAAACTCAAACAATAAGTGGCGTGTAACTCATGGACGTCCCCAGTTTCAACAGCGGGTCGACCCCCTTGATCAAGAAGGAGCCCGAGTCCGGCTCACAGATCCTCGACCGCGCTACAAGACGGAGCTGTGTCGAACTTTTGAGCGGAAGCTGTGTCGCGCTTTCCACATCATCGGCTATTGCCCGTACGGCACCCGCTGTCAATATGTCCACAGCGCCTCAGCGGATAACGGAGCCTCGTCTTCATCCTCGTCCTCCTCCTCCACCTCCTCGTCATCTCCAGCCTCAAATGCCAAATCTTCACCTCCGCTTTCTCACGCCGAGATGGCCGAACGTTACGGCTTAGCGCACGTCCGGGGCACGTTCGACACCTTCGAGTGCGGGGACTGCGGCCTTACTTTTTCCGGATACAAAAGAAGAGACCCCCGTTTACTGGAGCACGCCGTGGGCGGGAGCGGTCGCTGCAGGTAAGTCAAGGCGGTGTTTCGAGAACACGGCACCACTTACCGCTGTGCACCACAATACGCGCTTCGAAAGGGGCCTCGTGGCGTTTCTGTTCGAACGGAACGATGGAATCTGCGGGTGTCGGGTGTGCGTATCCCCGAACGGGCAGGAACATTACCCGGGCTGCGCCGAGACCGTAAGTGCTATGGAAAATTTCCTGAAGAACACGCAGCTGCTGCGGCCTCCTCTCCGCCTAGAGTTTCTGTTCGCCTCGAGTGGAGCGGACGCTCCCGAGGGCTCTTTTACCCAGGAATTGAGCTCACTGTGGGACCCCGCAAACATGGTCCACGTGCCGAACACCTGGGACTGCCACCGCTGCGACAGCTGCGGTATCGACGTGGGCGCGCTGGTGACCGGCGACACCTTGCTGGGTGAACACATCTATCACGTCTACAACAGGGGCCTTCGCTGCTCCTACCTGGAGGAAAGATTCAGCGGGTAAAGAGCGAAGATGATGATCATCCTGGGCCAACAGCGCTTTCGAAAGGGATACCTAGCTTTCCCCGAAGCTTTCGCGCGTTTCTGTCGAAACCGTAACCCCGGGGTCTGTGGCCACGCGCTGCCTCATCTGCGGGGCCGATCGACGTAAGGGGCTGCGAAGAGATGGGCGAGGAGCTTCGCAAACGTCTCGACACGGAAATCTTGTTACCTTGAGGTGACTGATACGAAAATGAGTTTAAAAAAATCTAATCATCCGTAAGGGATAGAAAAATGCCTTAGTATAGGCTTGCAACGAGATTGTTGTAAAATGTCACAGGAATAAAAGAGATGTCACAGAAATAAATGTAACGATGTGGAAAAATATATCGTGTCTTGTATCTATGTTGATGTTTTATTGGTTGATTTTATCTGTTTTCTTGTAATTTTATGCAACTGGGATGCACTTTGAATCGCCTCGTGTATGAATTGCGCTCTACAAATAAACCTGCCTTGCCTAGCCTCCCCTGTTGTTTTTTTCCTTTTCTCTGGAGTCAACGACAGAATGAGAGCTGAGACGGACTCGGGGGGGGGGGAGCCGAGCGTGAGGGTTTACCGACTCACGTTGTCTGAACAACCTCTTTGCAACCGATCGGAAAGAATATGTGTCGGCAAATATCCGCTCACTACCCGCCTCCCCGCCCCGTACCAATAAATGGAGATAAGGGAGTTATATATAGTTTCGAGAGCAGGACCATACCTCAACCACGCCCCTTCCGGCCGGCAGACTATTTAAGCCCACTAATTACTGACCTCGTCCTCTGGTTCCGGGCTTCCGGCCCCACCTTCCCTCCCCTTTTAAAGATTTTGTTTTACTTCGTCTGTTCTCTTACAGGTTCGGGGACGCGAGCCCGGGAGCTCACCCTGACGAATCCCCAGTACGGCTTTGTTTTCATCGACATGCAATACGTTTTCATCTATGCAATAAATCATTATTCGTTGCAGCTCTGAGGCTGTGGTCCTTGTGAGTGAATATAAGAACAACCCCAGAGTCGATTCCGGACCAATGGCTTCATCGTCCCGTGCGCAAGCGCGCTCTAAATACTTGGAACGCGTACAGGGCACGTACGACACCTTCAAGTGCATGGACTGCGGATTGGCCTTTTCCGGGTACCTGAGAGGAGACCCATATCTATACGAGCACTTGTTCAGCGGAGGAGGTCGCTGCAGGATCATCCAGTCTCGGTTTCGGCATGACGAAATTGAGCTAACCAAGGCTCTCGGCAAAGCACGGTTCCAAAGGGGCCTCCTGGCACATTCTTCCCGCCCGGCCCAGCTCACCGAAAACGGATACAACGCGAAACATCGTCCCGAGGCACCGTTGTGCCTCGTGTGCAACATCAGGTACGACGAACCGCATTGCATGGCCTGCCCAGAACTGAACGGGAAACTTTACGACTTCCTACTGGACCAGCGGCTGCTGGGTCCGGTCGAAAGCAGCGCGCCCCGCGAGTTCGCTGAGGCCAAACCGTCTCAGCCTCAACTCGCGCTGGGTCAAGAGCGCTTCAGAGAGGGGTTCCTGGCTTTCCCGGAGGCGGGGTCGAACCGTCATTCCGACACACCGCCATTCCGACACCCCGCCATTCCGACACCCCGTCATTCCGACACACCGCCAATCCGACACACCGTCATTCCGACACTTTTTGGTACCGCTATTCCGACAATCGTTTTGAGCGTCCCACTCAAACTTAGCATTTTTTATAACTTGAACTTTAATTTTATGCATTTCTGATTTGGACTAAAAACGAAAAAATAAATAAACTAATAATATTAACCTAAACAAAAATGATCAAAGGCATGTAGCCTTCGATCCATGGTTATTCTGTCTCAAAGTACATTTGGAAAAACACAACGTATGGTTGTTTAATTGTGTTTCCCGCAATTGGAATCAATAGAAAATATTGAAACGTGTAATGGCTAATAAATGGGGGGGAAATACTGCTAAAACAACGTCCAAATATTTTTGTTTACTGCTTTCTGATATGCTACCGGTTAACGCGGCCGCAGTGTTCGTTGTTCAACATCTACGTCCTGCGTCTCGGCAGCACATTTGTTTATTATTATTTTTGTTTATTTATATTCTATATTGCGTCCTCACTCCTCTCTCAATGCCGCTGCCCATTACGCATTGTGCGTCTGCCTTAAAATGTCCCCACACTGAGGCGACGGTGACTGAATGGAATTAAGAAGAGCTTTTTTAAATAAAAAAAACAGTGTTTGTGCCACTGTTTTATTATTGCAGTTATGAGGAAGACGAGTAGACTAAAAGAAACACGTGCCAACGCTGCCTGCGATCGGGGACACTTACGCACAGGCATTGTGCAGGTCTCTTCATTCATCAGGCAAAATGTAAAACAATAATGATGCCCCAACACAAAGTTAGCCGCCTGTAGTGTTCTCTGGAGCCGGTCACAGCGGAGGGTGCAGGAAGGGGTTACTGGTCGGGGACACAAGGAACTGGTAGAGTTTTTGGAGCAGAGCGATGCGTCAGTCTGCACAGAGACAGCCAGTGCGCGTCTGTCCTGCAGACAAAGGTGCAGACCGTGCAGTAGACACTAAATGATAAGGACCGTCGGGTGGGCTAAGGACAAAAGTGGGTGTTCACGGGTCCACCCGTGGTGCCGCGTAATTGTGCCATAAGCCCTGATTACTGGACATGTTGGCATGTTTCCTTTGCTGCTCTTCCTAATCGTTCTCATTTAATATGGATGTTTTTTATGTCAACTGCATTAATAAAACAGCGGCACAAATACTGTTCAACATCATTCAATCACAGTGGCCTCAGTGGTGCCTCTTGGAGCATCAGACAGCCGACGCACAGTGCGTAATGAGCGCATGACAGGCGACGGCACTGAGAGAGGAGTGATGCATGTGTTGCTCCATTCGTAAAAAGATTCCCAATTTAACGTGCATATGGCTGGAGTGCAGCCATCAGAAGAAAAAAACTTGCTGAGAGCTAGGAGCGGCTATGGCACGAGCCGCTGCCCTTGGCTCTCCGTACACCGCGTGATGGAGTACGGACTCCTCCAGCGTCATCAGCTATTCTCAGGGTTTTGTTTTGTGCCCAGACAACACGGGAGCCGCGAGAGGGAACCGTGTAGAGACATAAAGAAAATAACACTGCATTATCTGGTCCTAGGCTCTTGTGATCGTGACACTTCATTTTCGAAATCTTTTGTCTTGTGTGAGTGGATGTGAGCGTAAATATAGTTAATTCTAGTAGGCCTACGTATTTTTGATAATTATCTTTTGTGTCGGAATAGCGGGACGTTGCACAAAAGATAAAAGTGTCACCACTCCGACAAAGGGGGGGAAAAAATGTCGGAGTGCCGGGACGTTTAATAATAAATGGACAATTTGACCTCAACGTCGGAGTAGCGGTGTGTCGGAATGGCGGGGTGTAACCCCCGGAGGCTTTCGTGATTTCCTTCGAAAGCAAAGAACGCAGCAACTTCGAGCCCTGGCACCTGAAAACGCGCTGTATCGTGTGCGCGTCAGACCACGCGGCTACCGGGGCCAAGCCTCGCTGTCTGGCCATGTACCAGGAACTTTGCCGCCAGCTTAAATCTGTCGTCTTGGGGGACGACGGATGAAAATTAGCCCAAGGCTACAATCCGGTGTGGCTTGTTTACATGCATGAGACCCATGTATGTTCATTAACATGCACTGTCCCGACCAAATAAACCAATAAATAATAAAATAAATTGCTACCTTGAGGCCCGGCGACTGCAACGGTTCATTACTTCGTCTCACGTGTGTGCGGTGTAAAAAACAATAAAGATTCAAATAAATAAAGAAATTTTCATATACAACCCCGTCTCTTGCCTATTTTGTCACGTTTGTACTAGCGCTCACGGTCGGGATGTGTTTTGTAAAATCATCGGTGTACTGTAACCGAGGGGATGACTGCTGAGTTGTTTTTTCTCCCGCCAGCTCTGCGTTTGCGCCACAAAGGACTTTTTGTTTGGCCAGATTTTGGACCGCACCCGCAGAGTATACAAAATGATAACAAAGATACAAACGCAAATGTTTTCTTTCAGTACAATTTTTTTATTAGTTTTTCCGTTTTCTTTTCTGCAAAAAGGAAAAAAAGAAGAGGGCCTCTTCTCCTCCGTTTGTCTAGTTTGTTTTGTCGTAGTACTTTAGCCTTCTCCCTCCTCCAAGTCTGAGCGCGTCGGATCCGCAAGAGCTGCGCAGTGCGGGCAGTGTGCTCGGGTGCACCCTCCGTAAATGTACGTCCCGCAGCGAAAGCATCTGGTGGACGTTTTGCGGTCCTTGTTCGAGGGACGAAGTTGGCACCTCTTCCTCTTATCCGGTTCGGACCGTCCGTCCGGGGCACCGTTTACTCCTCCCCCCCTCCTCCTCCTCCTCCTCCTCTTCCCCGGGGCCGCGCCGCGAGATCTCCCCGCTCCCGTAGCCACAGCTCCGCACGGTGCGCTCTCACTATCTCCGCCGACGCCCGGGAGAGGGGCAGCGCGGACCTCCTTTCCACGTGCTCGCACGCGAGATCTTTGCCCAGCCGCTCCAGAAACACCCTGCGTTTGTTCCTTCTCTCGGGCATATAGTCGGGGTTGAGCTCCCTGCCAAAGCACGAAAGAGTTGTAAGAGGACACGTCGATCATGTTGTGGAACACGGCCATGGGCCAGCGCGCCGTCATCCTCCTGCAGCTATACGCCGCGATCACTTTGTCCAGGTTGTCCACGCCGCCTTTGTTGTGGTTGTAGTCCAAGACGATTTCGGGCTTCTTATCCGCCCGCTCCGCGGAGACGCGTCCCTCGGCGTGAGCCGTGCTCAGCAGCAGCACGTTTTTCTTGACCAGGTAGGAAACCAGGGTGGCTTCGGGCGCGAAGGCGAACCGGGACGAAAAAACGCTCCTGGCGCGGGTGCCGAAGAGCAGCTCCGGGGGCAGCTCGGGTCTGTTCTTTCGCATCGTGCCCACCAGGGTGTTGTTCCTGGCCCCGAGCAGCTGCCCCAGTTTGTAGGAGGTGAAGAAGTTATCGCAGGTGACATTGCGTCCGCTCAACCCTCGGTCACGTCCAAGACGACCCGAGTGGACGGGTTTAAGTCCAGCCGCCGCCGCTGCTGCGCACTCCCGGGCTTACCCGTATAGACCTGTATTTTCCAGGCGTAGCTCGACCAAGCGTCACAGGCCACACAAAACTTTCCCCGTACCTGGCCGGTTTGTTGGGCATGTACTGCCTGAACGGACAGCGACCTGGTATGGGATGGGTATGGGTGGGGAGGAAAAAGAAGGAAAAGAGAGAGGAGTTCTCTTAATATAAGTAAACCGATAAAAAAAAACACACAAAAGCAAAGACCGATGTGAAATAAAAACCTGAAGTGGGGAAAAAATTAAATAAACACTTACCCTTAAAGGGAACGAGCTGTTCGTCCACGGTAATTTGGGAACCCGGGTTGTACAGCGACGGGAGTTCCTCGGACCACATGTCCCACACCTCTCTTATGAGAGCCAATTTGTCCGAAGCGCGCCTCTCGGCTTTCGTTCGGCGATCGTCGAACCTCACGACTTTGGAGAGCCTGTGAAACCTTATCTGCGTCATGGTGGCGCGGAATATCGCCCTGCCGTTTTCCGGGTGCCACAGGCTGACAGTGGCCTCCCCGTGGGAGCGGAACACTCCGGCCAAAACGAGCAGGCCCACGTAAGCGCGCAGTTCGACGGCGTCCAATTCCTCCCACCCGTCTCCGTATTTGCGTCGGGCCTTGGGGTTCGTCTCTCGGCATATTACTTCTTCGATCCGGGGGGTGATGAACATCTTGAAGGTCGAAGAAATGTCTCGCGCCCGGGCTTTCGCGTCCGCCGTGGGTCCCGCCTCTGCCTCGGCACTGCGCACCCGCGCTCGCTCTCCGCTACCGCTGCTGCCGTTTCGCACGTAGGGACTTTTCTTTCTTTGGAAAGAAAAGTCCGTATCGCTCAGGACTCAGAGGATTCTTCTTCTTCTTCTTCTTGTTCTTCTTTTTCTTCTTCATCAGCTTCATCATGTTCTTCTTCTTTTTCTTTATCAGCTTCTTCTTCTTGCCCGCTTGTAAGTCTCAGTCGTCGAAGCAGCACTCGGGGCTCATTGCTTCGCATTTGAGAGCCTTGTTTTACTTTCACCTCTTCGTCCCCGTCATTGTCGTCATCGTCGTCTTGTCCGCGTGTAAGTCTCAGTCGTCGAAGCAGCACTCGGGGTTCATTGTTTCGCATTTGAGAGTCTTGTTTTACTTTCACGTCTTCGGCCTCGTACTCATCATCTTCCACTTCCAAGCCGGACTCCCTTTCGGCGTCATTTGCCGCAATTTGTTCTAAAACCTGTTGTGCGTTGAAACGGACAGACATCGCTTACCGTAATAAAATAAAAATATAATATTTTATCTCTAGTGGTATTGGTTTCATTGTTTTATATATTTAATATCAAATTACGCCATAGTACGCTGCCTCGATCTCTGCACCGACGAGGGTTGAACATGAAATAAAAATAAAAAATTGAAACAAACCCCTCAAGCACTGAGGAAAAAGAACGAAAGAAATAAATGTTAAAAATTAGAACTACGTCTCGGTGCGTATGCTACTCATGGGATTTTGGTATCGGTGACCCCGGAGCGCTGCAGAAAAAGGAGAACAACGGGGTACGGGTGCAACCTTTTGGTCTAACTGTAAACCTTTTGAGCAGTCGAGTTTTAAAATTTCGATTGTTTTGTCAGGTTTTAATCTCTGCTGTTCTTTTTTCATTTAGCGCATAAACGTAAATTGAAAACAGTGCGGTGCAGATGAACTGCATTGAGGCTGATGAAACAGCGTGGGTGGATGAAACAGTTTGAGGCAGCGTGAACGCAACTAGGGCGGAAAAGTGAGGCCTCTACGTTTTATGGCCGCTCCCTGTGTTGAAATTTGGTAATATGCTGGATTTGTGTATTAATAATAATAATAATGTTATTATTATTATTATTAAACTCTGTCCCATGCTCTTTCCTCCTTTGTACGGTGTTGCCATGGTGACGCCCGGGGCCCCCATGTTATTCTAATGGGACTGACACAAAAAATGTCACATTATACACAATTACAGCGCGTTAGCGCCCTCTGTAAGGAGCTTGTGGACAGTAGTCATTGAAGTACGGCCCGTCAGGGCCGTCCGATGTTGCTTGTGAAATAAAAAAGATTTGCAGGTTGGAGCCATTATTCACATGGAGAGGCTAAAAATGTAGTTCTCTTTCATAGCATTCGTGTCGATGTCTCACTATGGGGATACGCCCCCTCGTGTATTCACAGAAGCCTTTATACCACTACGCCAGCCCTGAGTGGCTGGCAGTGGCGACGTTGTGACGTTGGCATCCCCTATATAAGCTCCAGTCACAGTGTCGCCCGTCATTCAATCACCTCTTCTCGCTTCACTAGGCCAAGTTATCGCAATTTCTGTGTCTGACTGCTAATTTAACTGCTTATAGGTAGAGCTTAACTCTCTGCCGCCGAGCGTTAGTAGTTCTCACACGCCGCCCTGCCACCATACAGGATGGACTATTGCGTTGACTAGCTCAAGTGACTTGCTACACCAAGCTAGTTTTCCGCGCTGTGTTTGTTGGCACTCCAGTTAACAAACATGGCTACAGCTGAAAAGCTTTCTCCCGCCACGGAGATGGAGCAGGATAGTGCTCGGCTCTGCACTTGCAGGAACAAAATCTCGAGCAATGACTCACACCAGGTCTGCTTGGCGTGCCCCGGGCTGGACCATGCCCGAGCCGCTTTAGATCATCCCGGCTCGTGCCACCACTGCGCCCGGTTCACGGTGAAAAGTCTCTGCCGCCGGCTGGCCCGCCAAGCCACTCTGTCGGAGAGGGATCCCGCTCTGAATGAGCCCGCCGCTACCGTAGCACACCAGCTCGGAGTGGCCGAGCCCGCACCCGCAGCACACCAGCTCGGGGCGGCTCGAAGTGATCCCGCGCCGTTGTCTTGGGGCTCGGTGCTAGACCTGCATCCTCCTCCCGAAGAGGAGGATTCACTCCTGCTCGATTATGAGGAGGAGGACTCATTTGGAGAGGAGTTTTTGGTGTCGGAGGACGACGAGGATGACTCCTCTTTCGTTCCCCCGGGCCAAGAGGAGAGTTCCCCGCTGACTCAGGCCAGGAATGACGACGGGGCTGCAAAGCCCCCGCTCAGTTCAGACCTCCACGACGTGTGCAAACGCGCAGCGGAGAAACTGGATATTCCCTGGCCACTGGTCGCGGCGGAGGCTCCCCGCTCCCGCTATGAAGGGAAGAAATTACCCCAAGCTAAGCGGGTCGCGCGGCAGCTTCTCCCGGTCTTCCCAGAGCTACTCGAAGAGATGTCAGTCTCTTGGAAAGACCACCCTCTTTCCAGCAAGAACCCAATCTTTGGCGCTTCTTCTCTGGATTGTATGGACATGGACAGGCTCGGAATTTCCCGCATGCCGCACATGGAGTCCATGGTGGCGGCCCACCTTCACCCGAAGCTCTCGGCTACTTCCACCAGACCACCAGCCCATCCCTCTAAGTCCGACCGTTTTCAGTCCACCATGACGGAACGGGCCTACAAAGCTGCCGCTTTGTCGGTGAGAGCTCTAAACGTCACCTCCTTGTTGACCGCATATCAAGCGGAGCTCTGCGAGGACATGTCTCACGTCCCAAATCCTGCTATATGGGACGACATCACCACTGTCTCTGACATATGCCTGCGTGTCCAGCGCTGTGCCGTACAGGCTATCGGGAAATGCATGGCTATGTTAGTGTTACAGGAGAGGGCAAGGTGGCTGAATTTGACCAATTTGTCCGACAAGGAAAGGGAAGACATCTTGGACATGCCAGTCGTCCCAGAGGGGTTTTTGGCTCCGCTCTTGCCTCAATGCAACAGCGGTGCGAAAATAAAAAGCGAGATGACGAAGCCCTTCAGCTCTGTCTCCCGCGCAAAATGGCCGCCACTCAGTCGACCACGAGGTCCAACTTGGCCCAAACGGGTTTCAACAGGCCGGCTAATCCCTCTTTCCGCATCCCGCGACGACCAAAGCCCCAGGCTCCCGCCGCGTCTGCTGCTGGCCCCCAGCAAGTTAGACCCGCGTGGCCGAAGAAAACTGCGGGCCCCTCTACTCCTCAGACCGCTCCGCGGCCACAGGGCGCATCACAGCCGCTGAGGAGGAAGAAGAAAGCGTCTTGGCAGTCCACCCCGCTGCTTTCGGACAGAGACGGCTCGGTTCTTCGTTTTCCCGCCTCTGCCAGTTCAAGTGTGCCACAGGAGGTCATCCCCGACTCCAGTGTCGTGTGCCCCCCTCAGGAGGACCCGGCGTTTTCCCCGCGTGTCCCCACAAAGAGGAAGAGAGACTATTTTCACGTGCTGGATTGTTACATGCCACTCACGAGTCTCACAAGCACACACACACATTTTTCAAAAATAAACAGTGCACTGATGCATCCAGGCATAAGGTCGAGGGCACAGTGCACAACTACTTTGAAAAAAATAAGCAAAAAAGAATCAAAATTGCAAAACAGATTCCTTTTTCGCCCCGACCCACTAGGGGAGCCCACGCTCTTCACTGGGCCTCCACGCACACTGCCCCCAGTCCATTAGGCCGCGCATGCGCAGTTTTCTCGAGCCCCACCAGCGGCCCGCCGCCGATAGAGGGCGGCACAGGATCGCTGTTGAATACCCAGATGCAGCTGACCCACTCCACCCTGTCTCTCAGGGCAGAGAGCTGGAAGAAATGCACAAAATCAAAATGGGTATTGAGAACTACGTATAACCAGAGGTTACAGGCTTCAATTCGCTACAGTACCTCCCAAATTCAACGGCCTATTATCCTCCCAGGCTCAGGGGCCCTCAGCCATGATCTTAGCGGAGGAAATCTCCTCACTGCTGGGAAAAAGAGCCATTCAGCAAATACCATTGGATCAGAGGCGCAGCGGCTTTTACTCCAGGTATTTTCTGGTCAAGAAAAAAGGGGGGAGCGGCATTCGCCCAATCCTGGATCTGAGAGCATTGAATTCGTATCTCAGGAGGTACAAGTTTCGAATGCTCACGCACTCGGCATTGATCCGGTTAGTCCGTCCAGGCGACTGGTTTACGGCCATAGATCTGAAAGACGCATATTTCCATATCCCCATATACCCGCCTCACAGAAAATACTTGAGGTTTCTGTTTCAAGGCATGACATACGAATACACAGTGCTGCCCTTCGGCCTCTCCCTGAGCCCGAGAGTGTTTGTAAAGTGTATCGAGGCAGCGTTAGCCCCTCTCAGGGAACGGGGCATTCGCTTGGCCACATATCTGGACGATTGGCTTCTGATGGCGCATACACAGGAGGAGGCAGTCGTTCATACGCAACTGGTGCTCTCCCATCTGCGCGACCTGGGGTTTATTGTGAGTACAACCAAGAGTGTTTTACAGCCCAGCCAGCGCATAGCTTTTCTAGGACTGACATTGGATTCTGTCGCTTACGCAGCCCATCTCTCTCCAGAGAGGGTGCGTACGTTCACGGACACTTTGGCTCGTTTCACCCCAGGAAAGAGGGTCTCATACGGTCTGTGTCTAAGAATGTTGGGTCTCATGGCATCTGTTCTCCTTGTAGTCAAACTGGGCCGCCTTTACATGCGGGATTTTCAGATTTGGGTGTCCTCACTCTAGCTGGACCCCGTGCGACATCGAATGCGCACGGTCACGATATCCCCTCTTTGCGCGCTCGCGCTGCGAGTATGGAGACGGAGAGGTATTCTGACCAAGGGAGTGAGTATGGGCACTGTGATCGCCAGGAAGGTGGTCACTACGGATGCCAGCCTCACTGGTTGGGGTGGTGTGTTCGAGGGCAGACCCATAAATGGTGTTTGGAGCCCTCGCCTCCGCCGTGCGCACATAAACTATCTCGAGCTTATGGCAGTGGTCCTTACACTGAGGCACTTCCTCCCGTTTCTTCGGGGAAAGCATGTGCTGGTGAGGACGGACAACACGTCCACCGTGGCTCACATAAATCGCCAAGGGGGCTGCGCTCTCGCCGCCTGCTCGCGCTCACGCGCAAGCTTCTATTGTGGAGCAATGTACATATTCTCTCTCTGAGAGCAACGCACGTTCCCGGAGTCCTGAACACAGGAGCGGATCTTCTCTCCAGAGGGAATCCCCTGTACGGGGAATGGCGTTTAAACCCGTGTGTCGTAGACCAGATCTGGATAAAGTTTGGCCGCGCAGCGGTGGACCTGTTCGCATCGGCGGAGAACGCGCACTGCCCACTCTACTTCTCCCTGCACGATCAACGTGCACCATTGGGAGTGGACGCACTTGCCCACCAGTGGCCACGGAGGTTGCTATATGCATTCCCTCCCCTGGCGATGATTTCTGCCACTCTTCTCAGAGTGAGGCAACACCGCCTATCACTGATACTGATCGCTCCCCATTGGCCGTCTATGCCATGGCTCGCGGAGGTGAAACAGCTACTCCAGGGGCCTCCGTGGTCCCTCCCGTTGCGCAGGGACTTACTGACCCAAGCGAACGGACACATATTTCACCCTCACCCAGAGCGGCTCGCGCTACAAGCCTGGCCCCTGAGTGGGTGAGCTTGACCGCAACGGGTCTGCCTCAGAATGTGATTAATACCATTCAGAGCGCAAGGGCCGCATCCACGAGGTCGTTATATGACCGTAAGTGGAACATTTTTGAGGATTGGTGTGTTAAAGAGGGAGTACTCCCCTTTAACTCTCCGCTTAATGTCATTTTGTCATTTCTACAAGACCTTATTGACAAACAGAGAGCATTCTCCACTGTCAAAGTGTATTTGGCTGCAATCTCTGCATGCCATGTTGGCTTTGATGGCAAAACGATCGGCCAGCACCCTCTGGTCTGTCGTTTCATGAAAGGAGCCAGGAGACTGTTACCAGTCTCCAAGCCCATGTCTCCCTCTTGGGATCTGTCAGTTGTGCTACAAGCGCTAACGGACCATCCCTTTGAGCCCTTGGAGGATATCGAGCTGAAAATGCTGTCACTTAAAACAGTTTTGCTATTGGCTATGGCCACGGCAAAACGTGTCAGTGATATCCACGCCCTGTCGGTTCAAACATCTTGTATGAAATTTAGCCCTGACAATCTCAGGGTGTTTCTACGGCCCAACCCAGCCTTTATTCCAAAGGTGGTTGGTACTTGCTCTCAGGTGAATTTGGATGCTTTTCAGCCTCCACCTCACACTTCTTCGGAACAGCAGCGTTTGCACAAGCTGTGTCCTGTTCGTGCTCTGTGTGCCTATGTTGATAGGACCAGATCATTTAGGCAGGTGGATCAGCTATTTGTGTCCTGGGCAAAGCCCCACAAGGGAAAGCCTGTCTCTAAACAGAGGCTTTCCCATTGGATTGTAGAGGCCATCTCCATGGCTTACTCCACTGCAGGTCTCCAGGTTCCTGATGGGCTCAGAGCTCATTCTACCAGGGGCCTGGCTACCTCATGGGCCTACTTCAGGGGAGTGTCTATTAAGGACATCTGTGCTGCTGCTTGTTGGTCCTCCCCCTTGACGTTTGCAAGGTTTTATAAACTGGATGTAACGTCACAAGGGTTATCTCATGCCGTCCTCAGTGTTGGCTCTTCTGAGGACATGCCCTGATCTAGGCTTCTTTTAAGAGGCCATGGTTGGCACTGTCAATTGCGATAAGCTTGTCTGGCAATACGGGAGTCTCCATATCCCATAGTGAGACATCGAAACGAATGCTATGAAAGAGAACTTTAGGTTACTTTCGTAACCCCGGTTCTCTGAGTAGCATGAGTGAGATGTCTCACCAGACCGCCCATCTTGCTGATGGGGTGAAGCGAGAAGAGGTGTGCTTATTGAATGACGGGCGACACTGTGACTGGAGCTTATATAGGGGGTGCCAACGTCACAACGTCGCCACTGCCAGCCACTCAGGGCTGGCGTAGTGGTATAAAGGCTTCTGTGAATACGCGAGGGGGCGTATCCCCATAGTGAGACATCTCACTCATGCTACTCAGAGAACCGGGGTTACGAAAGTAACCTAAAGTTTTGATGTTTACTTACACAGATTAACGGCATATCAGGGCAATAAAATGTAGTGGGCTCGTTAGCGCCCTTGCTATGGTTACACAGGTGTGGTAATAGAGGCACGCCCCCTGACAAACTGGAAGTCTGCTCTATCACTCTATTTACCATAGCCTTATGGGAGTCATTTACCAAGTGCAAAATAAGTCACACATTTTTCTTTTTGCACTTGCTATAAAGCACCTGCCTTTTTAAATGGCTCTTTTTGTTGTTCATGTAATCCAGAACATAGAAGACTGTTTTGTTCAGCTGTTGATGCAACATGAAACCCCCCCCCCCCCCCCCCCAAAAACAACTTCCGGTATCGGCATATGGACTTTTTTGCCCCAGGTATTACTTGGTATCGGATCGAATCCAAAATGACTGGTATCGCCCATCCCTAGTGTGCACGCCTTAGCATCTGGGTCATTGCAGCGCTGTTGGGCTGTTGTGACGTTGTGAGGGTCGCCATGTGTGAGTAGACTTGTCTTTTGAGTGTATTTTATTGAAGGCTAATAATCCGTTGCTAATGTTTATTTTGCTTTGCTAATGGGCTAAGGTGTGTAAAAAATTATTTCCATTGTGTAATTGGACATACAATATCCCTCTCTCCCTTTGTCTTTTCTGTCAGCGTAGTATTTACTCTCACGGACAATTAATACGTTAAAAAATCGCAACTTGCTACGACACCTGCAGTTGCGCCTATGGCCTCTAGGGGCACAAGTTACTTAGCACTGCTTTAAAGGTCCTATATCATGCAAAATCGACTTTTTGGAGCTTTTAACCATGTTTGAAAAGTATTTGCTGGTGTAGATGAATAACTATCGGGGTGATAACCGCTGCAGTAGGTCTGTTAGAACCTAATATTGTCCGTGTGGAAATGACCAGGCCAATACGTTCTTTTGGTGATTTTACTTTGATAGTTCAAATGTTTGTATGGTTTCTGCAAACACAGAAAATACAGAAATACAGAAATCAATAAACAAGTATTACATGTATCTCGTCTGTGCTATGCTAATTAGCTGTAATATGCACAACATTAGAAACACTACAGCAAGTTATACTTCTATGCACATAAACATCAATAAATTGTCTTATGGAGACACTTACTTGATAATTCACGCACACAACATTATTTTCTCTGATTTGAGGGAGAACTCGAACAAACGTGTCATTTTCTTAGAAAAGTGGCTTGGGTCTTAGCTTTAGGTGGCCGCAAAAACGCCTAAATCAAAACGAAATAATACTAATAAAAAGTCGCCACTAGGGCGTGCCAAAACTACACAAACAGAGGCAACCTGGCCTTTTTAACAGCCGCCCCCAAATCTGAGCAGCAGATTTGTGTCCATTTTAGGCCAGCCGGGAGTCTTCTTCTCGTGGAAAGGCAGGTAACTTGATAAGGCGAGCCACAGGTCTGACAAAGGTTTTGTCCTTTACTTGAACTTCTGCGGCCCAAACTTTGTTGTCACTTCCATGCAGGATTGTCTTGACTGTTCCGACTGGCCAGAGGGCTCTGGGAAATTGTGGATCGGCCAGCATGACCACAGTTCCGACCTTGAGGTTGTTCTTATCCTCTGTCTATTTATTACGAGTTTGCAGAGCAGGTAAGTCATTCTTTGTGAAGCATCTCCAAAACTGGTCACTGAGGATTTGACTATGTCTCCACCGTTTTCTGCTCAAAATGTCAGATTCAGGGTACACAACCTGGGGTAAAGCAGAATCATGCCGCAGAATCATGCCGCCCCATCAAGAGAGTATTTGGTGTAATAGGATCTGGGTCGGCGATATCTGACGATGCATAACCCAGGGATTTGGAATTTAGTATTCCTTCGATCTCCACTAGCACCGTTCTCAACACTTCTTCAGGGACAACTTGCACTCCCAAGGTGGTTCTGAGGGCAGATTTCACAGATCTTATCTCTCTCTCCCACACTCCTCCGAAGTGTGGGGTCTTAGGTGGGTTGAAGTGAAAATCAATCTGTTGTGAGGCCAACTGGGTTTTGAGAAGGGGGGCTAGTTCATTAAAGGCCTGCTCTAACTCTGCATTGCCTCCCTTGAAATTTGTCCCTTGGTCAGAGTAAACTTCATGGGGTTTACCTCTCCTGGCGATTAATCTGCGCAAGGACATCAGGAAGGCATCGCTGTCGAGGCTACAAAGGAGTATACATGTATACTCGATGTATACAGCTCTGGTTGTTAGACATTTATACAGTATTCCCCAGCGTTTTTCAACTCTTCTTCCTACTTTAACCTCTAGGGGCCAAAACAATCCATCCCCGTGGAGTAGAATGCTGGATGGTGAAGTCTGAGGCGGGCTGGAGGCAGATCGGCCATTCTGGGTACCTCTGGCTTAGCTCTCCATTTTTGACATTCTGGACATTCATGCTGGAGCTTGCGTACTGTTTGTCGCCCCCTTAATATCCAGTAGCGCCTGCGTACCTCCGCAAAGACTCGCTCAGCTCATGGATGGTGTAGCTGCTCGTCATAGGCCTTGATGATGAGTTTGGTGATGGGATGTGCCGGATCAAGTACGATTGGATGGAGGGCATCTGCAGTCAGAGTACAGTGGCGGAGACGGCCACCAACTCTAATCAATCAATCAATCAATCAAACTTTATTTATAAAGCGCTTTTTATACCGAAAGGTATCACAAAGTGCCCCGCATCATACATCCATACACACATACACACACACACACACACACACACACACACACACACACACACACACACACACACACACACACACACACATATATATATATATACATACATACACACATACACATTATTTCATTAGGACTAAATGAGTAGATGTCAGTTAAAAGCTAAGCTAAAAAGGTGGGTCTTGAGCCTGCTCTTAAAGACATGAACGTTCTCTGCGGTCCTGAGCTCCTCCGGCAGGTCGTTCCAGAGGCAAGGGCCATAATATTGGAAAGACGCCTCGCCATGAGTCTTTCTGTTGACTTTAGGGATAACTAGGAGACACCTGCCAGAGGAGCGAAGGGGCCGTGAAGGTTCATAAGGTAAAAGTAATTCTGAAAGATAAGAAGGACCAAGACCATTAATACATTTAAAAACCGTTAGAAGAACTTTAAAATCGATCCTGAAACACACGGGGAGGCAATGCAGCGACTCTAAAACCGGTGTAATGTGGTCCCGCCTCCTGGTCTTTGTCAGGACACGAGCTGCTGAATTTTGTAAAAGTTGTAAACCTGAGATACTCTTTTTGGGAAGACCAGAGAGCAGGGCATTGCAGTAGTCGATACGACTGGTGATAAAAGCATGCATCAGCGTCTCCATGTTGGCCCAAGAGAGAATGGGGCGGACTCTGGCTATGTTCTTTAGATGGTAAAAATCTATTTTTGTGATATTCTTAATGTGTGGAATTACACCCAGGTTCTTCACCTGTGAATGACTGTAGTTTGGGTAAAAGTTTATCTCTCTGGGCCTTAGGACCGATGACTAAAACTTCAGTTTTGTCCTGGTTAAGCTGGAGAAAGTTTTCTGCCATCCAGGATTTGATATCTAAAATGCACTTAAAAAGTGCCCGGTGTCATCAGGAGACATGGAGATGTACAACTGTGTATCATCAGCGTAACTATGAAAGTTGACTCCATGTCTCCTGATGACATCACCAAGAGGGAGCATATACATGTTAAAAAGCACTGGCCCTAAAATCGAACCCTAGGGCACGCCACATGTAATTTTATGGACCTTAGAGGAGCAGGTATCCACACTTACCATGAATGTCCTGTCTGTGAGGTAGGATGTAAACCATTTGTGGACAACACCAGAGAGGCCGATGTGTTTTAAACGAGTTAAAAGAATTGTGTGGTCGACTGTATCAAAGGCAGCGCTCAGATCCAGTAGAACCAACACTGTGACCTTCTGTGAGTCATAATTTAATCTAAGATCATTTAAAATCTTTAAAAGGGCCGTCTCTGTGCTGTGGTTTACCCTAAAGCCAGACTGGAATTTCTCAAGGACGTTATATGCAGTAATAAAATCATTAGGTTGGATGAAGACAAGTTTTTCTAAGATTTTGATTAAAAATGGTAAGTTGGATACTGGTCTAAAATTGTTAAAATCATTACAGTCCAAATTGTTCTTCTTCAGTAGAGGCCTCACAACCGCCCCCTTAAAGGCAGCAGGGAAGACCCCAGTCTGAAGAGAGCAATTCATCATGTTTAAAAGTTTGTCTTTAAAGGATCCATAGAATGTTTTAAAAAACGGGGTTGAGACTGGGTCTAAAAGACATGTAGTGGGCCTCACTGAGGAGAAAACTTTATCAAGCATCTCAGCATTAACCTGGACAGAACTGTGCAGTGTTTCCTCTGGAACAAGTAGACAACCAGATGTATTTAAAGCAGTGTTACTTTGGGTAGATAAAATATTACATCTGATAGTGTCTATCTTTCCCCTGAAGTGGTCTGCAAACGCCTCACAGAGAGCATCTGTGGGATTTCAAGGAGGTTTGTTAAAATCAGGATTTAAAACATTTTCTATTGTTGAGAATAGGACTTTTGGGTTGTTTTTGTGGTTAGTGATTATTGTGGAAAATAATTTATTTCTTGCATTTCTTATTGCTGTATTGTAGGTCTTTTGTTGAGCACGGAATATTTGAAAATGTATTGTTATTTTGAATTTCCTCCATCTCCTCTCGGCCTTCCTGCAATTTCTCTTGAGTTGCTTTAGTTCCTCGTTTCTCCAGGGGGGAGGGATTTGGGATTAATCTTTTTAAATTTGAATGGTGCAACTGCATCGAGGGCGATGAGTAGTTTACGGTTAAAATTGTCAACAATAAAATCGCAGTTAGCAGGTAAAATCACAGGAGGAATTTGTTGTAAAGCATCAATAAATTTTGCAGCCACTTCAGGGGTCAAATTTCGTTTCCTCACAGTTTTTGCCGAGGATTCTCACTGGATAAAACCGGTGACATTAAAAAACACACAGTAATGGTCAGAGATGGCCAAGTCGATAACAGAGGACACAGTAGTGGACAGGCCATACGTGATGACCAGGTCCAGACTGTGCCCTTTCTCGTGAGTTGGTTGTGTGACGTGATGGGTGAAATCCATATAATTAAGAACATTTAAAAACTCCGCAGCTCCCTTTTTTGATCCCATTCAGGTGACAGTTTCAGCAGACGACTATCTGAGTGTATAGGTTTACCAGTCTTAAGGTACTCCACTTCTATAGGGAAACTGTCACTTTGTGCTCTTCTGAATGTTGTTAGTTCAGCCTGACGGAAATCTTCTGCTGAAGGGCTATAATCTTTGCTGGCCGCCCCGTGCAAGGCGGTAGCCTTCAATAAATCTTGGAACAGGCTGAACTGGTGTGGATCGGGCAGAAGAGAAGCTGTGCTATCTGAAATCTGACCACAGAATACAGATTTTCTCATCTCTTCAGAAATGTCCTCACTTGCGGTATCCGGTAGGACTGGCCACTTTGATGGGTGTTGCCTCAGGAACTCTGGACCTTGGCTCCAGTGGTTGTTTTCTTTGATGTAAGCAAGAGTCTTTCCACGCGTGATGTCATCTGCGGGATTGTTTTGTGAGTCCACATAACGCCATGACTGTGGATTGGTTAACTCTTGTATTTCAGCTACCCTGGTCCCGACGAACACTTTGTACTTACAGGACTCTGATGCAGCCAAGTGAGAACTGTTGTGGAGTCGGTCCAGTAGATGTAGTCGTGTATTTCCAGAGTGAGCTCCTTTTTCAACACTGCTGCAAGTTGAGCTCCAGTCAGAGCAGCACAAAATTCTAGTCTGGGCATTGAAAGCTGTTTTTAGGTGCCACGCGTAATCTAGCTGCTAGAAAGGAAACTTGTTTGCCGCCTTCTTCAGCACTGGTGCAGAGGTAGCTCACTGACCCATACGCTTGGATGCTCGGAAGCATCGCTGAAAATGTTAACTGTCCGGTTGCAGGTGGAAGGGTTGGAGTCTGAGTCAGTGTAGCACCTTGGGAAGGAAATCTTAGTGAGCTGGGCAAGTTCATCTTCCCAGGATGTCCATGCTTTGAGCAGGTCCTCGGGCAAGTCAGGGTCATCCCATTCTCGTTTTTTTCATCCAAAGTTTCTGTACCAGGATCTTGGCTCTCGTGATATACGGGCTGATGTATCCCAGTGGATCGAATTGACTGGCGAGAACTTTGTAGATGACTCTCATGGTGGACTGAAGGGGCCGGCTTGTAGCTCAAAGTATCTAAACGGCAATGCCACATGAGTCCTAGAGCTAACTCTTGTGGGTCATGACTGTTTTGGGTGAGCCAGAGTTTTGCGCTCTCTGATGTGCATTCAACCGGTAGGTGTTTGATCACTTCTGGGTGGCTAGTTGCCCATTGACGGAGTTCAAATCCCCCATCTGCGAGTAGACTCCGCAACTTGTTGGCTAGTGACTTGGCTTGTTCGACTGAAGGTAGACTTTGCAGCCAGTTGTCTACATAGAAGCAGCGTTCAACTGCTGTCTGCACGTCTTCATTTGGCTGACTGTTGTTTGTCACGTGCGTTTGCAAAGCAAATGTTGCACAGCAGGGGCTTGACATGGTTCCAAATGGCAAGACTAACCACTGGTACACTTCGGGAGGTTCAGTATTGTTGTTCCGCCAGAGAAACCTCAGGTACGGCTGGTCTTCAGGCAGGAGTCGTACCTGGTGGAAAATCCCCTTTACATCGCTACTGATGGCCACTGCATTTTCTCTGAATCGTAGCAAGACTCCAAGAAGACTTGAGCTGAGCGTAGGGCCAGGTAGCAAATGTTCGTTCAATGACAGTCCTTTGTACTTGAATGAACAGTTGAATACTATTCGGTTCTTGGCATTGTGAGTTACTATGTGGTGGGGAATGTACCACCCTGGGTTGGCGTCAGCTTCAGCAGGTGTGATCTTCTTGACATATCCTGCAGTGAGAAGCTTATTGATTTCATCTTTGTAGGCTACAATCTTGCTCGTGTCATTTGCCAGCCTTTTCTCTGTACCACGTAAATGGGGAAGTACAGCTTCTTTGGGGGCTTCAAGCTGAGGTTGGTTCTTTCTCCAAAGCAAAGGTGTAGCATATCTTTGAACACCATCTACTTCAACCCTGACAGTTCTCTCCACCAATGTCTTGAGTGCTTCCGAGTCCTCTCTCGACCTTGTAACAACTTTATCACTTTGATACGGCAAAATGTCCAGCTGCCATAGGCGTTCGACGTGAGTGAAGAGGTCGGCTTGAGGCAGGTGAGTGGTGGTGAATAAGCATTGTGCAGAGGGGAGACAATGCTTTAAATACCTTGACGGGCCTTGTAAAGTCCATCCCATAGCAGTCTTGACTGCAGCCGGGCCATCTGGAGGCCCGCGTCGGACTGGCTCTGTAGGGAGGATGAGGTGAGGATGGTCGGACCCTATTAGCAGAAGAGGCTGTGCATGATCAATGACAGGGATTGGAAAATCCTTGAGGTGATGATATTTTCTCTTGAGAGCAGCTACTGGGTAGGAGTGGCTTCCCAATGCTAGCTCTTTAGCTGTAAAGGCATGTTGTATTTGGTACTTGTGATTGGGACTGGTAACAGAGGATACTGTGAATGACACGGAGGCACCATGGACGGTACTACGGAGCCCTGGAAGTGACATCAGACAAAAAAAAATTTGAGATGAAAAAAAATTTTTTTTTTGAAGAAATATAAAAATGTATAAATTTTTTTTTTTTTTTTTTTTTACACTACAAATTATCTCGGGGGAACGTGATAATTATCTCGGGGGAACGTGATAATTATCTCGGGGTAAAAAATTTTGGAAAAAAAAAATATTTTTTTAAGAAATATAAAAAATATATTTTTAATTTTTTTTTATTTTTTTTTTACACCACAAATTATGTCGGGGGAACGTGATAATTATCTCGGGGAACTGATAATTATCTCGGGGGAACGTGATAATTATCTCGGGGGAATGTGATAATTATGTCGGGGGAATGTGATAATTATCTCGGGGGAATGTGATAATTATCTCGGGGGAACGTGATAATTATCTCGGGGGAACGTGATAATTATCTTGGGGTAAACATTTTTTGGAAAAAAAAAATTTTTTTTAAGAAATATAAAAAAAAAAATTTTTAATTTTTTTTTTTTTTTTTTTTACACCAAAAATTATGTCGGGGGAACGTGATAATTATCTCGGGGGAATGTGATAATTATCTCGGGGAACGTGATAATTATCTCGGGGTAAAAAATTTTTTGAAAAAAAAATATTTTTTTAAGAAATATAAAAAATATATTTTTTAATTTTTTTTTTTTTTTTTTTTACACCACAAATTATGTCGGGGGAACGTGATAATTATCTCGGGGGAACGTGATAATTATCTCGGGGGAACGTGATAATTATCTTGGGGTAAACATTTTTTGGAAAAAAAAAAATTTTTTTTAAGAAATATAAAAAAAAAAAATTTTTCAATTTTTTTTTTTTTTTTTTTTACACCAAAAATTATGTCGGGGAACGTGATAATTATCTCGGGGGAATGTGATAATTATCTCGGGGGAACGTGATAATTATCTCGGGGTAAAAAAATTTTGTAAAAAAAAATATTTTTTTTAAGAAATATAAAAAATATATTTTTAATTTTTTTTTATTTTTTTTTTACACCACAACTTATGTCGGGGGAACGTGATAATTATCTTGGGGTAAACATTTTTTGGAAAAAAAAAAAATTTTTTTTAAGAAATATAAAAAAAAAAAATTTTTAATTTTTTTTTTTTTTTTTTTTACACCAAAATTATGTCGGGGGAACGTGATAATTATCTCGGGGGAATGTGATAATTATCTCGGGGGAACGTGATAATTATCTCGGGGTAAAAAAATTTTGTAAAAAAAAATATTTTTTTAAGAAATATAAAAAATATATTTTTTAATTTTTTTTTATTTTTTTTTTACACCACAACTTATGTCGGGGGAACGTGATAATTATCTCGGGGGAACGTGATAATTATCTCGGGGGAATGTGATAATTATGTCGGGGGAATGTGATAATTATCTCGGGGGAATGTGATAATTATCTCGGGGGAATGTGATAATTATCTCGGGGAACGTGATAATTATCTCGGGGGAACGTGATAATTATCTCGGGGTAAAAAATTTTTGGAAAAAAAAATATTTTTTTAAGAAATATAAAAAATATTTTTTTAATTTTTTTTTTTTTTTTTTTTTTACACCACAAATTATGTCGGGGGAACGTGATAATTATCTCGGGGGAACGTGATAATTATCTCGGGGGAATGTGATAATTGGGCAACCAGAAAACACTTGTGAAGCTTTTCAGCTGTGGCAACCTCTTATTTTGAAATGGTAGTCTGACTACCTCTGACTTCCTGTGTGGCGAGGACTTGCGGGTATTTATATTTAAAACATGCTATCTTCACTTATGGTTATTCCGATACGCCCATAAACACGTGGTACCGATAGATTTCTGGGAAACACCGTTTATCGTGTAATTTTCCACATTATACATGCTAATTTTAACGGGGGTACCAGTTTATTAGAATAGTTTATTGTTCTGAGACTTATGTATGCACAGAGGTTCATTATGGGACTCGCAGGTGACATGCGCAAAGCGGTGACTGACGAGCTTCCTTGCTCCTCCTCTCGCAGAGCTGCGCTTTGCTTACTCCGCTCTCCCTGCCAGGTCCACGCTCTGAATGGCCCAGCTCGCGGCTGTTCCAGATGGGCGAGACAGTCCGAGAGTTACCTGTACGATGGATGCTGCTGCGTGGTCACTGGCCACCCTGAGTAACACGGCCAGCGACTGCTGCACTGCCCACACTTGCAAACCCTCACTGGACAAAAAGCCCTAAAATCCGGGAAGATTCAACACAGTATTTGCGTGTATTTGTCAAAGACGTATCTTCGAGGTATGCAAATGTCGGATCTTCCAGGATTTGGACAATTTTATATCTATGAATATCCGAACTCCGGATATTTATCCCTGAAATATACGGATATCAGGAACTCGTTTTCTCTAGATTTCTCAGTATATTTTCTATATCTTCTTAAGATCGACGGATATTATCCCTCTTGTATCCGGAAATATACGGAAGCCGAATTTCCGACCGATCCATTTCGGATCTCCTTGCATATCATCTGTATCTGTTTGAGATCTCCGGATTTTTTATCCCTTTACTATACCAAAATATCCTCTACTCAAATCCTTAAAAGATCCCATCTGTGATCCTTATGATTTCGTCTGATATAGTTGGAATACTTGCTGCATATTTCACAGATAACACAACATCCCTGTGCATCTTACAGTATATTTAAGTTAAGATACCATTTTTCAGGAATTGCCTATTTATTAACCATGTCACATTTAGGAAATATCAAACATTCAAAACATATTGAAGGTAAAAAAATATTTCTTTCACATGATACCACTTCTCTCAAATTGAAATCAGATGAGCAATGTAGCTTTTCTCATATGAACCATAAAAACTGTCCTGTTTTGAGAGAAGGGATATGACCTGAAGCAGTGCGGAACTGAGCAACAACTAAACTAGATTTAATCTGTGACTAATGACTGAACATGTACATGTTTGTACACATGTACATGTATTTACACATGTACAATAGGCGAATCCACCAGCCGGACTTGGTTCCACATCTGGAGATGAGTCTTTGGGCGCGGTACTGCCGTCGGTCACTGCTCCTTGCGGTTCGTCCCAGCAGCATCAAAGGATGGGTCAAATGCAGAGGACATATTTTGTTCTATAGTTGATGTATAATGACAAATAAAGCACCTTAATCTGAAACTGTACCAGTACTAAACCTGGACTGAACCACCACATTTTTTCGAAAATAAATAAAATGCAGCCTATATATAAATGTCTTTAAAAATGCTTATAATGAGAGATGGACGATATCATCGTCCATCACGATGGTTCACTGTAAACATCGTCAACTGTCAATTAAGGGGACATCGCCCAACCCTAACATGTAGACACATTTTTTGTAATCAACTAGTACTTGCTGTTATTTCCAATTTGATTTTAAAACAATTAACTGTGCAGCTCTATGCGTTGTACAAATATTTTTCATTCGCCAAGGCAAAATTAAAAGAAAGCCATGTGATCAATAGTGGATAAACAATTGTATCCATCGCCAGAGCTTATTAAAGGAATAGGCCACCGTTTTTACATACTGACATAGGTTGTTGCCTTAGACGAGTTCATTTGTACCTGTCTGGTCTTCACGTGTGCCCCCCCTCACGTAAACACAGCACAGACGGCGTTAGCATTTATCCTCTCTCTCCTCCTCTATAGCTCCAAACGAGCTGAAGATAGAAACTACCAAACTCTTCCACGTTTTCCCTATTTAAATATGGTTACATGAAGTGTTACACTATAAAGTATAATTACACAAAATTAAACAATGTCGATTTTGTAAGTGGATACAAAGGGGAACTATATTATAAGGCGTAATTATACCAGGAATACTTTTGCGTCCACACAATAAAGTGAAGATATTACTGCGCGAATGTCGAACTATTCCTGGTATAATTACACCTTATAATATAGCTCCCCTTTGTATCCGCTTAGAAAATCCACATTGCTTAATTTTGTGTAATTATACTTAATAGTGTAACACTTCATGTTACCATATTTAAATAGGGAAAATGTGGAAGAGTTTGGTAGCTTCTATCTTCACCTCGTTTTGAGCTATAGAGGACAAGAGAGAGGCTAAATGCTAACGCCGTCTATGCTGTGTTTACGTGAGGGGTGGCACACGTGGAGACCAGACAGGTACAAATGAACTCGTCTAAGCTCAGGTAAGAACATAGCTCAGTATGGAAAAACAGTGGCTTATTCCTTTAAAAAGGTTACCGTGTACTAAGGGGGAAATCGCAATCTCATGACCATACAGGTTGAACAGTACGCCCTGTTTGACTGTTTCATGCCATTACACAGTTGTTCATTTTGGCTATCAGTTCTTCATTCACTGTGGCTGGGTGTCTCTTTGGGTTTCAGTGGTGTCCTCTTCAGCAAAACAGCAAGCAGAGGGGCCCCGTCAGCCAGTGGGCTCCACTTTCACAGGATTGAGGTGCTTTAAGAAAAAATACATAAACATGTAATGTTTATATACAGTAAATCAGCATCAAATACTTTTCACACAAAGCCCTACATGCAAGGATAGCTTTACATATTACACTTGCGTTTACCTTACTTGTTTGTCTTTGAATATGTTCTTTATATATTTGGTGTACTGTGCTTATAAGGGTTTCATGTTCCTGCAAAAAAAAAGAAAAGAAAGCAAGGCAATGTCACTAAGTATCTTGAAGGAAGCGAAGGAAGTGATTATTTTGAAAATCTGATTAAAAGGAATCAATTATTTTTGCAGAGGTCAGATATATCATTAAAGCAAAGCAATATTGTCTTAAAAGAAAACGAAAAAACCAAGGCACTCATCCTCCGACATCATTAATCACTATTAACATTTAAAAAGCCTTTATTGTGCTGGGCTGTTCAACTATAAAGTCTTTAAAACATATTGCTGGTTTCTTCCACGCGTATCAGCCCAAACAAGCCTTTGTCAAGATGTGTCAATATTATCTTAAGTTCAAAGTAAGCAGATACTTACTTTTGGTCTTTGGTCCACCCTGTATGGATATGTCGTCTTGCCATGTCTCCCCTCAGTGTTCGCCCTCATGTCTGATTGAGTAGATATGCAGAAAAAAAGGCTTTAAGAAAAGGTAAAAGCAACAAAATTTATCTCCCTGCAAACATAACATAACAAAGCATAACTCACCAATTTTCCTTCACCAGACTATGGTTCACACAGAAAGTCACATTGGTTCTGCATTGTCTGTTTCTCCAGCTCAATCCTCCTCTGTGTCTCCATTGTCCTCATCTGCAGCTCTGCAGTTCACAAAATTTATTTTCATTTCGCCAACCTAATATGTAAAACCAGTGTGCAGGACAGGCTTTCCCGTACTTACCTTATTAAGAGTCTCCGATTGTGGTCTTCATCTTCTCCAGGCAAGTCAATGTGGCCTTTCTGGCTGCCTGAGCCACTGTTGAAAGAATGCCAATCATTGAGCATCCCAGAGGCACTGTGCACACAAGCAACACGTCGGCTGATGGTTTTCCACTCTGGTTATTTTCCTATCGAAGATTACTACAATAAATATTTCAAACTTGATGTATGTAACACAACTTCACTGGATAGTGTTCATAATGTAGGGTGTGAAATGCCACCAGGATCATAACTAAGTGAAGTCTTTAGTATAAATTACATCATTTTTCTATGTCCTTTTTTTTAAATTTAACATTAACCCCAAAAATAAAAATCCATAATGAAAAATGCACTTTTTTTTCAGAGAAGTATTGTCATCCAACACATTTCCAGTGCTTGCAGTCTGCCATATTTGCTCGATACGCTGCTAATCTTTCATAAGAAAAGGATGTATATGTACTGTATATGGTAAACAATCCATTAGTTTTGTAAAAAGTGTTGAAAATCACATCTGTCTGGCTCTTCTCCCTCAACTGCATTAGTGCCATCGCTTCTTCCCTGCACACCATGCCGGGCACCGCTTCCTGTCTGGCAGTACCCTGTTAAAAGATACATATGGTGACGTTGTGGCTCATTATCTGCATTTATAGATAAAAGTATTTTGCATAGGGGTAAAGGAAATCATTTGTGTACAGTACTTTTCACAGAAGACACACAAAGCTCTTCATAAGAGTGACAAGCTTCCAAAAATTGCCAGAGGGTCTCTCTCACCACCACCATCTACTTACTCGGGCTAACATATATTTCCGCACAGTAGTCCATCTTGGTACAATCCCGCCAAAGCTGCTCAGCCTCTGACACTTTGCTGGAACAGGCATTGTCAAAATAGTATGGCCTTTAAATAATAATAATTACATTATAAAACACAACAAAACAAGAGAAAAAGGCAACAGACAAACATATGATCCAAACATCTGTTGGGACATTAATACGTTTTCCCTCCCAATGCATGGCCTTATAAACTGCCAGAATAGAGTTAAAAAAATATGACAAAAATATGATTGAAGTTACTGTCCTTCTAAATGATCACATTAATACAGCGCCTTTCTACCTACTTTTTAGGCACTATAAGCGCTTTACATCAAGGAATTACTCACCCATTCACATTAACACACCAGTGTACTTACACTGGAGGTACGGTGGGGGAAGTGTTTTGCCCAACGACAAAGCGCATCTGCAGGATTTGAACCGCCGACCCTCCGATCGATGTAAACATATAAAACAAAACCGTATATAACAATCCTTTAGTTTTCTTTTACATTTTTTACTTGCCCCAAATTGACATCCAGCCTGGTCCTCATCCATTTGTGGACAGCATTCAGGTCCTTCCAAAACTTTTTGTCAAAACAAAAATACACATTATAAATAGTAAAAGCATAAACAGTAAATGATTACAAGATGCATCAAGATTCAATGCAGCATGAAAGTGCAATATTCTTAACATTTAGCAAATTAATAAAATAGTGACACTTATTTTCAAATGGTTCGTGCTGGCTTGACCCACAGTCTGTCTCAGAGTCACACACTTAAAGTCTAATCTTTTGTTTAATAAATAAAAGAAAGAACATGACCTTTTCACTCATACATAACAAAATTTTAAAACAGCGCAGTCGAAATGTTAAAATTTTTGTTTTAAGAAATAAATTGCAACACAATAATGCATGTGGTGCAGGGCAATGTCTAGCACCAAATCTCAAAATGCTTTATTATTATCATGTTCATTTGTAAATGCCATGACTCAGTCCAAATTATTAAAATATAAGGCTATGTTTAATGACAAATACATTTTAATTATAACTAACACAAAAAAAGGTTACATTTTTAAACTTGCATTTTGGAACCTGTGGACAGTAGAAAACAGTGTGAGTGTTTTGTCTGATTGCTGGCGACACAGTGCAAATATCCTCAGTAAATTAAAATACTTACGTAAATGCCAGACATAGGTCCTTAGACAGAGCTAGCCGTTAGCAAATTATGCTAACTTTGCTTGATAGCCATGTAACGGTTCTCGGTCCGGAGTTCACTAGTCCAAAATATCAAACTTTCATTTTAGTTTGCTTCGACTACTGCCACACAAGGCTTACTCGATGTTGTGTCCTTTTCACTCTGCTAGGTCCAAGTCCGAAGATAATGCACATTAACAAGAACTTTTTCTGTCTCCGTGTCTCAGGAGATATGTCTATGCTCCAGTCCGGAGCTAGCCCCGCTCTGCGCTCTTGGCTCTGGCCCAGACTGGCCGCGACAGACTGCACAGCGCGAGCGCCGATCTCCGCTCGTCCCGCCCACAACAGGTGCACGAGCCAATCGGTTTTCGCGCAACTACTATTTCAAAATAATCGAGCTCTCACATTGTTTCTTATTTTTTGATAATTATTTGGTCTTGAGAATATTGAAAAAAAAACCCACACACATTCATATAGGGCGTGTGTGTCTTTCTTACTATTAATTGATTGATTCTATTTTATTATATTTTTTTTCTTAAGCAATGCGAAAGGGACCAATAGTGCAAAGCTGTAGTATTAAATTCAGTTTGTAAGTGGATATAAAGTTCATAGTCTGCTTACATACTAGTGATGTTAAATTGAATTTGAATAAACTATTGAAGAAGGAAATTGTGCTGGGACATAGTGCTTTTTTGGATATTGAATTTCTCGTACAATTGGTTGGTGTAAAAGGACATTTTGACCAAATTCTGCAATTTGCCTATCCTTTGAGATTGGATGGTAACACAATTATAGAAAAAAGATGGTTAGTTGTATTGATATCTCAGAATTTGTTTATTTTCTGGTATGTTGAAGCATAGGCGTATTCTTTGAATGGGTATATAATTCATAATTTTGAAGTGTGTATTTTCAACTTCAACTAGAAGCCAACGCTAATGGAAGGATAAATAATTGCTTCTTAGTAGAAATTTGTGACCCGCGTCAATCTGTTTAATGGCACAGTACACAGTGCGCGTGCATCTGCCTCTAATCGCCATGGGCCTGATGTTCCTCCGTGGTATGTGCCTACAACGACTTCATGACACAAATTGTGCAAACATAAAGGGTTTCACACCAGGCGGGCGCCATGAGCGCACAGCTGTATACGCACCACTGGACATATAAAGCTTGGCGCGCAGCAAGTCCCCAAGCTGCTCCAGTCCACGAAGGCGTGTTCAAGTCCAGAGCACCTGCTTCCAGAACACGCTGGTCAAGTGACTGGGGTTATTCATGTCAACAAACTGGGGAAGGTTAACAGTACAATAATACAAGGCACTAGATAGCCGAGCTCAAACATGCAAAAGAAATAACACACTCAAATCAGGTGCCCATGTGTCAGATAGCACTCCTTTCTGAGCTATGTCCGAGCGCAGCACATTGGGCGATGTTTCACCTGCTGATGTAGCTGAAGTCACAGATAAAGTAAAAGGGGACAATGGGGAGATCAAGTGTGCATCAAGTGAAATCACAGAAGAGTTCAGAGCGACGCGCGCACTCTTGTGCGTAGAATGCCAGTGGCTAAATGAGCTAGCTCTAATCATCTCCACTCGCATAATCAGAGACAATAATCTACAAAGCACACAAGAGCATCATGAATATTAAACTCCAGGTACGTTGAGAATGACTTTGCATAGAGCTGTTTGAATCAGTGTGTTTCAATACGTTAAAATTACGCAGAGTCAGCTTTTGGATGCCACCAGTCAAATAAAAAAATCAACCAAAATGAAATCGTGCTGGGACGGTGATTTAAAAGGTCATTCTTTAATTTAAGCATTATATAGAAAATAATATTCTATTTCCTATGCAGTACAGCCCAGCCTGGTTGTCACTTAGCCTAATCCACAGCGCTTCATAATGTTTAATTCAACAGCACACAACGAATGTTCTGTAATAAATAAACTTCCAAAGGACCGTAACAATTAATGAATGTAACCTGGAGTAGACTATTGTGGTCACTAGGTGTCGTAGTTGGATTTTATTCACATCACACAAACACACATGCGACTCTGAATGACGTCATCAACAAGTGACCGCTGCAGTGATTTAGCAAGAACACGTTGTATCAGTAAAAATATGAAATATATGTTTGTAAGTGTTACAAATAATCTTTGACGTGATTAGGTAATTGTCCTATTTGCGTATTATTGTAAGCTTCATGTGCGATGATATTTGCGCAGAAGGAGATTGTTGCAGATTGACCCGGAGGTTTCTGGAGGCGGATTGTGAAAACCTAAAGAAGTAAGTGTTAAACCAACATATTCTTTATGATTGTCAATGTAACAAATAATACATCAAACTATTTTTGTTTACAAGTTTTGTGTACTTTAAAGGGAGAAAAGGGAGTAAAAGAAAAGGAAGAAAAAATACGCAGTCAGCCATTTTAATGTGAGTTCAAGTTCTCATGACATTAAGGATAACTCAGTATTAATAATAAAACGTTGTTCTCCTCTGCTGGGTAATGTGGGAGCTACAATTAAATGCATCACTATTGTTGTGTTGTACTTTTCAAGGATCTATGCTGGGTTGACATGGAGATGGATCTGCCTGCTTTTCTGCGAGACCGTGGCGTGGGAGAAGAAGTTATTGTTAAACTTCAAAATGACAAGGTACATTTTTTTTAATTTAAAAAAATAACATGACAAGAAAATACAGTCGTTTGTGTACAACAGTTTAGAGAAGCAGCAAAACACAGATATGTGATAGAGGTTGAGGTGTGTGCGTGCGTGTGTGCGACAGTGTGTACAGTGGTATGCATAAGTATCAGTCCCCCCTTTAACTTTTCAGCATTTTACCATGCTATGGACCATAAATATATTTAATTCAAATATTAAAATTGGATGTGAAACACAATAACTTACACACAATTGTGAAGTGAAATGAAATGTATACATCACTTTTTTAGTATTGGCCCCCCTTTCCTTTTAGTGGAACCAATTGCCTTCAAAGTGAAATTAACATTTCTGAATGATGGTCACATGTTTACCCAATGACTAAATAGACTCGACCTGTGTGTAATCTAATGTCAGTTAAAATAAAGCTGCGCTGTGATGGTCTCAAAGGTCTGTTAAACTAGTCTATGTGTGGAAACACTGGTTCATCCAGGTTCATCATAGGCTTCTTGTTAACAGCTCTGGTCAGTCGGTTTTGAGGACGGCCGGGGTCTTGTAGGTTTGCAGTGATGCCACAGTCTGTCCATTCCTGGATGGTGTATTTCACTGTAATTTGAGAGATGTTCAAAGCTTTGGAAATGTTTTATAACCTAACCCAGCTGTAAACTTCTAAATAACTTTATCCCGGACCTGTCTGGTGTGTTATTGGACTTCATGATGCTGTCTGATCCCAATTGTCTCTTAACAGACCTCTGAGACCATCACAGAGAAGCTGTATTTGAAGTGAGATTAGATTACACACAGGTAGACTCTCTTTAGACATTGGGTCAACACGTGATCATTCAGAAATAATCAGAAAACTCCTGAAGGCAATTGTTTTCACTTTAAAGGAAAGGGTGCCCGGTACTTATGTACGTCACACTTTTCATTATTTTTGTTTATAAAAAAAAAAATTCATGTATACATTTCATTCTCTATGATTGTGTGTCACTTGTGTGTGTTTCACGTAAAAAAATCTGAAAAAGTCTACAAAAAAATATACAAGTGTATAAATATAGATCAAATAATGAGTTTTAATTTAGGTTTGGGTCTCCACCTTTAAGCTCAGGGTTTTTTACTCTTCATCATCTGAGCAGGTCTCTCTCTGCTCATCGGTGTCACATACTACTAAAATAATAATAATGATATGACAACTTCCTCCTTAGTGTTTGTAGACATCATAGTAATGGCTTCATAGATGCAATACTGTATATACACAGAGTATTCACTGTGTCTAGAGGCGGGTCTCCTGCTGCTGATAGAGAGAGGTGATGCCAAATCCATGCCTGTGACAGCGTCAAGTTTGACTAATACCATACGACAGCACCAATAAGACACTCGCTCCTGCATTGGTCAAATTTGTGCATTTGTATGTCGTGTGGAAAAAATGTGTGGCTCATTTCGTCAATGTAAAACTTATGTCGTTCATAGTGTGGGGCTTTATCGAAATATAAAGATAATACATCGGTTTAGGACACGCTCTTTTCGAGTGTTAAAAACTTACTTGAGCTAGGGTCCGCGGTTTACTATTCCTCGTATTTTTCTCATTTAGTTGCGGTGAAAATGTTAATGTTACTTCGATGTAAAAGTCAGACAACTCTTCCTTTGCGGAGAGCGCATGCACAGCATGTTTCGCTGTAATACTCTTATTTTTTTACAGCTAAAACAGTGCAGAAGTCGGCCTGGGAGAGCAGCTCCGGGCTGCAGTAGCAGCGGGGCGGGCGCCGCCAGCACTGAGAGAAAGATAGCCAGCTGGAGCAGCAGATTCAATGCAATTTGAGTTTTAATTATCTGGCCTAATTATCGATAATTTTGGCGGCCCATATTATCGTGCATCCTAGTAGGGCTGAACGATGTGGACAAAATTTCATATCTCGATATTCATGCCAGATATCTCTATCGATACAATATAACTATGGGTTAGGTTAAACTTAATTTTTCGAATTTAATAATTAGAATGTTCATATCACGATATAAATACGATAACAGTATTTTTCTTTGCGATATTGATATCTTGAATGTTCATATCGGAATGGATACAATAACGATATATCTTTTAACCCTAAACCCTAGTAAAACGCACACTCACCTGGGCCATGGATGAGACAAGTCTGGGTATTGACATTTTTTGTTAATCGCATGCTACTTTGGAGTTCAGCGTATTTGTAAATGTTGCCTTCTTGGGCATGACAAAATTGATCCATAGGAACAAGCCTCATCCTCTCCGTGGCTATTAGGTTTTTTAGGAAGCCGCAATAAGGTGTATAGTTGATTCTACTCTTTCATTCTAGCCCCCGCAAATGCACATTGTCATGTCTGGGCAAGACACTTAGTGTCTGTGTACATTGGTGTATGAATGATAGAGTGAATGGGTGACCAGTTCCTTACTGTAAAGCCAGATTAAGGTAGAAAAAAGCTGTATAAGTTGAGTCCATTTACCATTTTATTGGAGAATAGCATAATAGCAATATCATGAAGGACATAGGCTGAGGCACTCTGAATTTTCAGATAAAAAGTTTATTAAAAGTGTACTTAATCTCAAACTCTTTATGAAATAGCAAAATGGGCTTTGCATGCGACTGAAACCTAACTCTTATTTCCTTATATGGGGAATTGTCAGTCTCTCTTAATGAAGAAAAACTTTGCAGCACTATTCCTGTCCTGTTATTTTCCCTATGTTTGAAAAAATGTATAATATTCACTAACATGCATATGACCCGTTCAATATGATGTGTTTAAAAAAAAAAATCACAAATGTTGAATTGTAACACTACTATTATTATTATTTTTTTTTATTTCAGATTGATTCTTCTGTCATCCAGCTGATGTCTGACGCTGATTCTTGCTAAATATCTGCCACATTATGGGACAGACTGGCAGTGTCAGCTTTTTGTCGTCCCAACAACCAGGGGTCTTCAAGATAATCTTCTTGCAAAGATAAAATCAAAGGTGTCTGGTAAATTAGAAAAGACAAGTGAGCGTGCAGAGGCTGGCCAAGCGCAAAGATGGGTAGCTCAAGAGGAACTGAAAATAACCAAAAAAAAGGAAGGCGTGTAGAAATCGGCTGGATGAACTATTGTGAAAAAGACAATAATTTAAACAAGTGAGGGCTCCTAAAGGTGGTGGGACGAGACATTTGACAGTTGATAAAACACAAAGATTATGCATTAAGGAAATGGCACAAGATCTTTCTTCCAAATGGAGGTCAGGTCTTTCAACCTACAGGACTATGACGCTGTCATTAGTGACTTTTCAGAGAATAAGATAGATGTTGACAGCACGATTGAGGACACGTATGACAAATACAAGGTAAAAATGTTAGACTCTATCTATACACAAAATGCAAGTCTGTCACACCAACAGATGTAGTGGTCATTGACGAAGACACGGATGAAGGTGACCTGGAATTGCATCTCAGTGACGATTCTGAGCGTGGTATCGAACAGACAATGGTACAGTCAAGTACACCGATCATGGATGTGGAAATGTTGGACTTTAACACGGGTTCTGATGCTGACAGGTGACAGAAATAATGAGGTTCTCGACAATACCACTGATAGTGAAGTATTATAGGTGCGTCATCTCCAGAAGAATACCCAGATAAAATCGGGGATGACAACTGGTTGCCTTGAATGCAGCCAAAGACAAAGTGGTTGCTAGTGATAAGTAGAAAGCAACTGCCTGTCTGAGCATATCATCTGCCTTCACTGAATCAAGCATAATACATTAAGGATGTTCAGCATCAGAAGGCGTCTCCCCAATGGTCAGTTGAGGAAGGGGAGGGTCCAGGTGTTTTTTCGCCGATTTGTCTTTCTGAGTTCTGGGTGAGTTTTACAGTCGGTTTGTTACCCTGGCCGTAATGTGAAAGTGCCATACATCAGGCACGAATACCAAGAACAGGAAAATGGCAGGCATAGTTAGGATGTTGTATCTGGCTTGGATAATGTTCATATTTTCCCAAGTTTCACTTGGCTCTTCCTGTTTCCTGGAAGAGCCATTCATGGTACAATACCAGTCCTGCTGTCGAAAGCTTCCTTCAGTATGTCTCAAAAGAAGAACAAGAATTCTGTCATTGCCATTGAACTTCATACAAGTCTGTCAGTCAGAGAATGATTATGTCTTAGTGGCCTATGATTGCACCATTCGGCCCTCCTAATGGCAGAATAAATGAAAATTTTGTCACAGATTGGCAATTAAAACATTATTCAAACTCCAGTATGTAATGAATGCTGGAAACCAGTCCTTCGAACTTTGAAAGATGCACTGAATCCCAAAAGCTATGTGGAAAAATACACAGGAACGCTGTACCTACTCCAGGACGAGTAAAGACCGTATCCTGTTTCCTAAACATTGATCCCTCAGAACAATGGCTCGGCACCTACAGAAAATACTAGGGGAATGTGAAAAAACATGCTGAAATGCTTTCTCCGTTTCTCTGCACTGGTGCAGACATGTTATTGTGACCAGCCTATCACAGTCAACTTCACTGAAACGTCTAATTTCAGTGTAGGCTCAAGCGCACACTTGTGGTGCCAATTTTGGTGTTTGCCAGTAACTATCAAATTACCCGGACCTAAGAAAATGACTTGATGTGCTTCTTAAGAGTTCTAGTCTGGTTAATGGACATCATATAGTGGCCCGTTCTTAATAACGCCAGTGCTTACAAAAAACTATTAATTTATATTCAAAAGAATTTTGTTAATTTGTCCATATGCATGATGGTATGTGCGTGGATTTCCACAAAGTAATGTTAGTTATAAAAAGGTTAAATACGACAGTATTGTTCATGTTGGAAAATATTTTATATAAACTACTTCTAAGTTACTGAGTTGTACCAGGGCTCTTCGTGATTTTGCCAGCTTTTTTTTGATTATTACGTATACTTGATTGATTTGGGAAACTTTGTCACTACACAATCCTTTTCAGATTTGAAGACAGTTACACCAAGTGTATTTTTATTTTTTTGTGTGTTTCAAAGGCGAAGCATGCAAGTGTCACTGATTTAATTTTTTGTTTTGTTTAATAGCTCTTGTGGTTTTAACTAAATGTTTAAATGTTTTTTGATGTGGCCGATTTCAATGGGCTTTTAGAAATAAGATTATTACCCGTTTATAAAATTTGCATATCTTAATCATATTGGAGACAATTCAGATTCTTCTCCCAAAACAATGTTTCATTGTTTTAAAAAATGTTCTTTTAAATGTATTAAATGAAATACTTTTTCCAAAAAAAGTTGTCCTGTATTTGAACATTTATTGTGTAAGGTTGGATAATTAATTCAATAAGCCTAATAGCTTCGATTGAATTGTAACTGCGTGCTTACATAAGACCGCTTATAGACGCATAGATTATAAAGTGAAAGGCTGGTTTACGATTTTTGCGAACGGGAGTTGTCCATTATTATCCGGGCTCGTCTAGCACGATCAAACTTTGATATGATCGTAACAAATACATTTAAGGGGCTGTTCCAATGCGTCCATGTTACATGGCATTACGCAGCGCTGTCAGCAGTTATGCCTCTTGAATAAAGTTCACATCCGGAATAATTCCATTATTCACTTCTCTTTGGTCACGGTTCAGAATGTCCAGGCAGACTCGAGGCTACACTGAGGCGCAGTGGCTTCTTGCTCACCTCCACTCAACATTACGTTCCTCAATGTGGTGGCTTTGAATAAGCGCTGTGGTGACCTCATACCCGCTGAAAAAAACGTTTTAACTTTCCTGTCGTAGGGACAGTGTAAACTAGTTTTTTGGTTCACACTGCAGATTCGTATTGTATAAGCCATTCTTGGTGTTACGTAAAAGAAAAAAATAGTTTTTTTTGTTGGGCTTCTGAATGTGCTCCTTATGGGTGCTGTGTGAGAACGGCCATGGAATCAGCCTCTTGCCCAACTTTCACATGGGACGTTCCTATAAGCATCAGATAGAAAATTACAAATTAAACCAATTTAGAGCTATTACATTTCATACATGATACCCAAATATGGATTAATATTTGAAATTACATTAAAACAATAATTAATTTTCTTTCTTCTTTCCCTGTATGCCTTGCGCTGTGTTGAGCCGAAGGATTGGGCATGCGTCCTTTGTCAGGTGCAATGCATGCATATATACAATGGAGAGCGGACGAACTGATCGATTCTACTTTAATTCTTTGGTTTGAAATACAAGATATTATTAAAAACCCTACATTTTACACGGTATCTCTCTGCAGAGCGTCACTTACATCGGTTGCTGCGACAAGGAACATATACCGCAGAAGATATGACATAGACGCCGGAATCGACTTCATTCTCAACAACTGCAGGCCCTGGGAAAGACCACGGTGGATAGGTGGATTGTACACAAAATGGCAAGTCAGCACGCATTCCATAAAAAAAGAGATTTGAGGATCATTCATCTCCTAGACCCAGTGGCAACCAATCGCCAGTCCAGACGCCTGCGAAGACGCGCAATATTTTGCAGAGGGACACCAACTTCGTTGTGGCACATTGACTCCTACGATAAAACTTAAGCCATAGGTCTATGTATCAATGGTTGTATAGATGGTTTTTCACGTCAATAATTTGCTTCGTGTGGCGTACACAAACAATGACCCTAGGTCATCGGGATCTCTCGTCTTTT